>VBSM01001562.1:57159680-57359142 GCA_008086735.1 Cheirogaleus medius
TGCTTTAAGTCATCTTATAATAGCCTTGACTGACTCTCCTGAAGGCCACCATGTACTAAGCTCTGTGCTGGACCCTCCAATATATTATTCCTTTAATCTTTACCATAGTCCTGTGGATGTAATTGCTATTATGATTCCAATTTTACATATTAGGAAATTCAGGTACAGAGAAACTAAATAATTTTACTGAGACCTATAGCTCATATATGTGACGTACTAGGATTCCAAATCCTGAGGTCTGACTCTGGAGTGTTAAATTTTAGCCACTATTTATAGCACACCCTGACCACTATGCCAAAAATCAGCCCTTGTATTTGTACACTGTTATTCCATTTACAAACTGCTTTCACACGTAGTCTCTTATTTAACTGATTCAATAGCCCTGTGATAACATTGGAGCACACTTATTTCATCCCTATTCTTACTATTTATATTTTGGAGCTCATCCTCTCCTATAATCTCAGACATTTTATGCTGCTAATAAAATGTTATGCAAGTAATATGTAAAATGCATTCTCATTGTTAAAAAAGAATCCGGAGTGCCAAAGAACACAGGATAAGGAGAAAATTCCATCCCCTAATCTACCCCAACCATACTCCCTTCCCTGGAGATAATTACTGCTATAGCCGCATGATGAGTAAGTATCCTTTCACATCTACCTCTAAGTATGGACAGGTATGTCACATACACACATGTGTGTGTATATATATATATATGAAATCCAAAATGTTTCAAAATCCAAAACATTTTGAACACCTGTGTGATGCCACAATTAGAAAATTCTGCATCTGACTTCATGTGATGGATCGTGTGTTTCATGCACAAAATTATTTAAAATATTGTATAAAATTACCTTCAGGTTATCTGTATAATGTGTATATGAAACATAAAATATGAATTTCATGTTTAGACTTAGGTCCCATTCCCAAGGTAGCTCATTATATATTTGCAAATATTCCAAAATCTGAACAAATCTGAAATCCGAAACACTTCTGGTCCTAAGCATTTTGGATAAGGGATCCTCAACCTGTATATATTTATAAACACACATATGTATTCACATAGATTTATTCATAAATGTATAGGGATTTGCAGTTTACTTTTTTACATGGAATTTGCTTTTTCTGTAAATGGGAAGATTCTTTCAGCTTTGGTTCTGTGATTGGCTCTTTTTCCCTTTATAGTAGTCAGTATGTCTTGGAACTCTTTCCATGCCAGCACAAGTAGATCTTCCATAAGGAAGATCTTTATCCTGACTCCAGAGTATTCCATTTGCTAGATGTGCTATGGCCTACTTAGTCTTTCCCCTGTTTTTGAATCTAAATGATTGTCTTACCTAGATTAATAACCTCGTTTTCAAATGAGGGAAGTGCAGCTCAATAGAGGATCAGTGACTTGCATGGGTCACACACCTAGTTAGCCAGGTGGAGCACCTCAGGGCAAGGCAATAGGATTCCCTGCCCTGGCCATTTCCCGAAGCTGCTGTATGGCCGAGAAGGGCCGGGCCTGAAGCTGCTCGGTGGGACTCCACGAGGAACCTGAAGCCAGCTGAAACAATTCCTCTGGCAACACTAATTGGTGTCAAGATCAAACATTAAAAGACTTCTAACCAAATAGCTGCCAGAGACATAGAAATAGATTTTTCAAGAAAACTCCCTCAGAAGTTTTTCTTCCTGAAATGATGTATTACAAGTATCTGTGATTTCTTAGAAGGAAGTGATTTTGATTTTGTTCATGAGTTTGTTTGCTAGGTATAAGAGGACAGCAAAGCTGAATCCCTTGGGCGTTATACTCTTCTGAAGATGTCAGTGGGAATTATCATGCCACAATTAACGTGGTTCCAGAGAACCATCAAAGTCTTTTTTTCCTCTTGTTTTGGAACTGGGATATCTTTGCAACAGTGCTCATATTTGAAAGTGTAACACATACGTTAACATGTGTAAAAGGCAATGTGATCACATAATGATGCCTTAAAGCCTCTGGATAGCAAATAAAAGCTCAGCACATCTGTATTTTCTGAGGATTGGCAGGAAAGAACCACCTGCCAGAGTGTACTCTGTAGTTCTCATCGTGTAACTACTTAAATGAACGCAAAAGGAACATTGCATGGTGCAGAAACGCTCTCTGATTTCCTTTAGGGTTGGAGTAAGACTTGGACAGCCAAAGCATAGTTTGCCAGCTGTGTCCAATATCAATCAGGGGCAGGCAAAGGCGGACGTCGGACGGCAGTAGAAGATTTTCCCCTTGACCTTAGTTGGTGCATACAAACCAGAAGGAGGAAATTCTGTTGTAGGAAAGGAAAAACATCATTTTCTCTTGTTTCTTTCAAAGGCAAAGATATTTACCTAGGCTAAAATGTTAATTTTCTCAGAAATCAAAGCCATTGTCAGACTGTTAAGTAAAATTCACATGTGTATGATTAATATTGGATGCTCTCTTGCTCTAGAAGACTCTTAATTTTTTCAAAAAAACATATGGAACTCATTCGTGCTTGTATTACATGTAGATGTTCATGTAGATGTTTCCCTCTGTGTTCAGTGAAATGTCATAATTTCTTTTACAACAGATTTGGAAGAGAAAATGCTGCATAGAGCAGAACATTATAAATGGGAAAGGAAATGAAAGCGTGTGTGAGTGAGTGAATTGAGGATCATGATAGTGACCTGTGCATCTGGGAAGCAATTTCCATACTGGATAGAAAACTTTTGACAAAAGCTGGAAGGCAAGGGGCAAATTTTAGGAAAGGTCTTTTGCTGTTGATCCTATGATGTTTTCTGGGTTGCCAATTTGAAGTTCTGTTGATGAATGTTTGCTTTTGTATTAGCATCTAATAGGGGAGATTCATCTGTGTTCAGGAGCTACCAGCCTTGCTAATTCACTGGCTTGCAAATGTACTCAAAGAGGACAAGTTTGCTTTGGGGAGGCACAAATATCAATTTCTCTTGGGCTCCCAGCAGAAAAAAAAAAGAGTCTTTTTACAGAAGTTAAAATGGATAATTTTAGGAAATTGGGTAAAATGTACCAAAATTTTCAGAAACAAGTATTTTTGTAGTAACTATCCTGATTTCAAAAATAAATGAGATTATTCCTACTCTTAGGACATTCTCTAATTACAGAGAATGTACAGTTACATAATTCAGGCAATGAAGACTTCTTATAAACTCAATAGAAAAACACTGATATTGGAATTATTAAGTGACCACTGGTAATTAGATGTCCTGGTAGTTTTGACAATTACGGGCTGCACTGAGGTCTGGGCCTTGGGGCCGCAGCACTGGGCCTATGGGAGACTGGGCAGTGAGAACAGGAAAGTGGTCTAGGAAGTGATAGAAACCCTTTTACTCCTCTTCTCCTCCTCTCCACCTCCTCTTCTTCCTTCTCCTCCTCCTCATCCCTCTCCTGATCTCTAAGTTGCTAACATCAGTGTCTTCCTCTGGGTTCTCATTTTTCTAGCCACTCGTTCTCAATCTCTTTTGCTGGTTCCTCTGCAGGTTTCCTTTAAAATCTTGAGGGCCCCATGGATCATTCCTGGACCATGTCTCCTTTCTATCTGTACACACTCCCTAGGTGATCTTATCCAGTCACGTGGCTTTTATACCATCTGTGTGCTGATGGCTTCCAAATATATCTTCCAGACATTTCCCCTGATCTACTGACCTACACATCCAAGTGCCCACTTGCTTATTTCAGTTGGTCCAATACGCATCTCAAACTTGACATTTCCAAACCTGAGCTTTTGATAATCTTTGATAACCAATTCTATTAAAAACTTTCTCATCTTTGTTAATGGAATTTCATTTTTTCTAAAATCTTGGCACTATCCTTTTTTCAAGTTTTATTTTTCATTGACAAATAATAATTGTTTATATTTATGGGGTACAGTGTGATGTTTGGATACATGTACACATTGTAGAATGATCAAATCAGGCTAATTAGCATATCTATTACCTCAGCTTATATTACTTCTTTGTGGTGAAAAAATTTAAAATTCTCTTTTAGATATTTTGAAATATATAGTACATTATTACTAACTATAGTCAAGGTGCTGTGCAATAGAACATCAGAACTTACTCCTGCTCTCTAACTGAAACTTTGTAACCATTGACCAAAGTCTTCCCTTTCTGCACACCAGCCCCAGCCTCTGATAACCATCATTCTACTCTACTTCTACGAGTTCGACTTTTGTAGGTTCTGCATATAAGTGAGATCATGCCTTTTTGTCTCTCTGTGCCTTAACATAATGTGCTCTGGGTTATCCACATTGTTGCAAATGACAGAATTTCTTGGTTTTTTTGTAAGTCTGAATGATATTCTACTGTTTATATATAACACATTTTTAAAAATCCATTCATCTGTTGATGGACACTTAATTTATTTCCATATCTTGGCTACTGTGAACAATGCTGGAATGAACATGGGAGTGCAGACATCTCTTTGACATATTGATTTCAATTCCTTTGGATATACACCCAGTAGTGGGAATTGCTGCGTCATATGGTAACGCTAGTCTTAGTTTTTTGGGAAAGCTCTATATGGTTTTCCAAAATGGCTGTACTCATTTACATGCTATTAACAGTGTTTAAACTTCCCTTTTCACATCCTTGTCAACACTTCTATCTTTCATCTTTTTGATAATAGCCAATCTAACACATGTGAGGTAATATCTCATTGTGGTTTTAATTTGCCTTTCTCTTATGATTAAAGATGTTGAGCATTTTTTCATATATCTATTAGCCATTATTATGTCTTCTTTTGATAAACGTCTATTCAAGTCCTCTGCCCATTTTTAAATTGGGTTGTTTGTTTTCTTGTTATGAAATAGTTTGAGTGCCTTGCATATTGTGGATATTAGCCTCTTATACAGTGTATGATTTTCAAATATTTTCTCCCAATCTGTGGGTTATGTCTTCATTCATTTATTGTCTCCTTTGCTGTGCAGAAGCTTTTTAGCTTGATGCAATCTGATTTGACTATTTTTGCTTTCATTGCCTGTGCTTTTGGGATCATAGTCAAGAAATCATTGCCCAGACCAATCATGGAGATTTTCCCCATGTTTTCTGCTAATTTTATAGTTTCAGGTCCTAACATTTAAGGCTTTAATCTATTTCGAGTTGATACTTCTATAAAGGGTAAGACAAGGCTCCATTTTCATTCTTCTGTATGTGGATATCTGATTTTCCAAATATCGTTTATTAAAGAGATGGTAATTTCCTCATTGTGTGTTCCTGGCATCTATGCCAAAAATCAATCGACAGTAGATGTGTGGATTTATTTCTGGACTATCTCTCCTATTCTACTTGTCAATGTGTCTGTTTTTATGCTAGTACCATGCTGTTTTGATTACTTTATCTTGTATATATTTTAAAATTTGGTAGTGTAATGCCTCTAGCTTTGTACTTTTTGGTCAAGATTGCTTTGGCTATTAGGGGTTTTTGTAGTTTCATACAAATTTTAGAATTGGTTTCTCTATTTCTGTGAAGAATGACATTGGAATTTTGATAGAGATTGCATTGAATTTGTGGATTGCTTTGGGTGGTATGGACAATTTAACAATATTGATTCTTGCAATTCACGAGTACAGAAATCTTTCCATTTATTTATGTCATCTTCAATTTCTTTCATCAATATTGTATGGTTTTTAATATAGATATTTCACTTCCTTGGTTAAATTTACTCATATTTTAATTTTTTCTTCTTAAAATTCTTTTATTCATTTATTTTTATTTGTGCAGTTTTATGAGATACATGGGAAATTTTGTTACATATATGAAATGAGTAGTGATCAAGTCAGGGTAGTTAGAGTATCCATCACCCAACTACAAGGCATTTTTGTTAAGTATAGTCATCCTGCTCTGCTATCAAACATTGAATTTATTTGTTCTATCTTTTTTTATTAAGGTAAAATATACATATATAATTTACTATTTCAGCATTTTTAAATGTACAATTCAGTGGTAATAAATATAATACATTTATGTTCTTTTTTCCCCCTTCATCCTCCCTCCTCTCTCTCCTACCTAGTCTGTGGCAACTATTCCTTTTATCTTACTGTATGTTTGTACCCTTCAACCTGCTTCTCTTCATCCTCACCCTCCCTCCCACTCACCTTTCCCAGTCTCTGTTATCTATTTATTTTTTTCTGGTGGTATTGTAAATGGGATTGTTTTCTTAATTTATTTTTCAGACACTTCACTGTTAGTGTATAGAAATGCTAATAATTTTCGTAAGTTCATTTTGTATCTTGCAACTTTACTGAATTTGTTTGCGAGTTCTAATAGTTTTTTGCTGGAATCTTTAGAATTTTCTATCTATAAGATCATGTCGTCAGCAAACAGACACAATTTCACTTTATTTTTCCCTATTTAGATGCCTTTTATTTCTTTCTCTTGCCTAATTGCTCTGGCTAGGACTTCTAGCACTATGTTGAACAGAAGTGATGAGAATAGGTATCTTTGTCTTGTTCCTGAACTTAGGGAAAAGCTTACAACTTTTCATTGTTGAGTATGATATTAGCTGTGGGCTTATTATATATAGTCTTTATTTTGTTAAGGACTATTCCTTCTCTACCCAATTTGTTGAGAGTTTTTATAATGAAAGGATGTTACATTTTGTCCAATGCTTTTTTCTGCTTCTATTGAGATGATCATATGGTTTTTTGTCCTTCATTCTGTTAATCATTTATTGGTTTGGGTATGTTGATCCCTTGCATCCCAGGGATAAATCCCACTTTTACTGTACTGTTGAATATGGTTTGCTAGTATTTTGTTGAGAATTTTTACATCTATGTTCTTCAGTGATATGAGCCTATAGTTTTCTTTTCTTGTAGTGTCTTCATCTGGCTTTGGTATCAGGTTAATGCTGCCCTTGTAAAATTGGTTTGGAAGTATTCCCTCCTCTTCAATTTTTTTGGAAGAGTTTGAGAAAGATTGGTAGTAGTTCTTTACATGTTTGGTAGAATTCAGCCATGAAGCCATCTGGTCCTGGGCTTTTCTTTGATGGGAGACTTAATTACTGATTCAATCTCTTTACTCATTATTAGTCTGTTCAGATTTCCAATTTCTTCATGATTTAGTCTTGGTAGGTTATATATTTATGGGAAAATATCCATTTATTCTAGGCTATCCAGTTTGTAGGCATATAATTATTCATAGTACTCTCTTATGATTCTTTGTATTTCCATGTTATCAGTGGTTGTCTCCTCCTTCATTTCCAATTTTATTTATTTGGATGTTTTCCCTATTTTTCTTATTTAGTCTAGGTAAGGGGTTGTCAATTTTGTTTAGCTTTTAAAAAATCAACTTTTAGTTTTGTTGACCTTTTCTATTGTTTTTCTAGACTCTATTTCATTTATTCCTGCTCTGACCTTTGTTGTTTTCTTCCTTCTTCTAACTTGAGCCTTAGTTTGTTCTTCTTTTTCTAGTTCCTTGAGGTGTAACCTTGAGGTGCTTATTTGAGATCTTTCCTCTTTTTTGATGAAGGTGTTCCTTGCTATAAACTTCCCTCTTAGAACTGCTTTTGCTTCAACCCATAAGTTTTGGCATGTTGTATTTCCATTTTTGTTTGTCTCAAGATATTTTAAAATTTCCACTTTAATTTCTTCTTTGACCAAATAGTTGTTAAACAGCTTGGCACTATCCCTGGCCCTTCTCTTTCTCTCATGACTTTTGTCCAGACCATCAACGTATGCTGATGGCTTCTCCTCCTCAACTGCCACCACCTGGGCACATGCCACCACCACCTTTTGCCCTCTCACTGGCCCTCTTGCTTTTGCCTTTGCCCCTCTGCAGTCTATTCTCAACCCAAAAGCCAGCATGATCTTGATGGAACCTAGGCCACATGGTTTTCTTTCTCATTCAGAGTAAAACCCAAAGGCCTTACTGGACTACACAGCCCGACAAGACCTTGTTCTATGTTATGCCTTACTTTTCATCTCTTACCGCTCTCCTCCTTACCCTTCTCTCCCCTGCAGCCATACTGGCCCCCTTGGGTTTCTAGAACATACTAGGCAGTCTTGCTTAAGAGAATTTACACTTACTTTTGCCTCTTCCCCTAATGCTATGGGCTGGATAACCACATGGCTTACTCTCACTTCCTTGAGGTCTTTGGTCCTTTATCTAAAACTTTACTCCTCCTCTGATCTCAATCATTAGACTGACTGGGTTTGAATATTTTCCCCTCCACTTAGTAGCTATATGACACTGGGCAAGAAACTAAGATGCCTTAAGTTCCCCATCTCTTAAATGGTGATGATAATAACAGCATTGGGTTGGACCATGGGATTTCCATGTCTGTAGGTCAAAATGTTGGCATATTGGTGAATTTATTAATATTATGATTTAATCTAATACCTACTTCATGGGGGTGCAATAAGGACCAGATGAGGTAATGTATGTGCAATGCATCATGCAGGGCTTAGCCCATTGTAAATTTTAAAAATTTTAAGCAATTGATATTGCTAAACAAAGTCCGTGGTGGGTCACACAAGGCCTTCCAAAACCTGACCCCTGTCACTGGTCCGCCCTCATGTTCCCTTCACATACCGCGCTCTGACAACGAGGAACTTACTGCAGTTTCCTAAGCCCTTTTGACTCTTTCATGTCCTTTTGCTTTTGATTGCCCCAATCCTTCTTTCTGGAACCCTCCCTTCTCTGGTCCTTAAAATTTAGCACAGTTACCCCCGTCTCCTCCTCCTCTGAGTAGGTGTCTCCATTCTTCCCCAGGCTGTCTCACCTTTCTCTGGCCTATTTATGGATTTTGCACAAACTCATATAGGCATTACAATGATTTGCTTTACCTGTCTGCCTCCTTATTTGACCTTGGCTTCCTCAAGTACAAAGGTGGTATTTTCTTCATTTGTGTCTTCAACATCTTGCACAGCCTGCCATTAATAATAGCTCCCAATAAATATCTGGGGAATGAATGGGTGAATGAATGAATGGACAAGCTGAGAACATGAAGACTCTGCTTTAAGACAGTTCTCATATACCAAGGGGCAGGGATAAGGTAAAAATTAAGAAAACATACAAACCACTGAGACATGATAAAAAAAAACATTTCAGAAATCAAGTTAAATAGGAATACAACAGGGTTGGAGAGAGAGCAGCATTGGGAAACAGAGATACTGAAATGAATTAGATTTGAGAGGATGGCTGCTTGCCTTTTGGCCTCTCTGTGGTTCCCGATGGTGTGGTTGGCTCTTGTCCCTTGGACGACTGCAGGAAGCAATGTCCTGCCAGAGGGACAGCTAGAGGCCTGTGGGCTGTACCCTGATTCTGAGTGATGTGCCGCAGAAGCCCTAGGAGGGTGAGCAGATTCTAACAGCTGTCTTTTTAGAGGCCCCAGGCTACACCAGCCTAGGAAGAGAACCTCAAACGATTTTTAATTCAAATGGAATAATGGATGAAAATTCCCATGCACACTGGAACATTCTGGCTTGTCATCAAGGCAGAGGCCTTAAGGCTGAGGATGAATCTGAGAAGGTCCTACTGGGGCTTGTTGACATGATACAACTTGAGTCCTTTCTCTACAGACCACTGACCTTCTCTTTGGATATGAAAAGTGCTGGTCTGGAAAGAAACCCGCTTGGGTGATAGCTGCATTTCCCTCCGGTCCCTAGGAATGAAGTGCAGGGGTAGTTATAAAAAAGATAAAGTTAAATGGTGCCAATGTCCTGCTCAGTTAGATTCTTTATGCAGCTAGAATATTTCACAACCAGAACACATAGGTTTAGACCATGACCAGGCTCTCTGTCTGGTTACGTACATGTCTACATTTTTTCTGGTGCCTAGTACAGTGCTTTGCAAATGAAGTGTGCAGTGAATGATGCTACTAAGGCTGAATCTGTATAAGTGCAGAAAAACTGGCCAAGGAGTGAGAATTCAGCTGGTTCAATTTGCTGGGATTCATCTTGGATAACAGAACTGAAAGAGGAAGATTTCCTGTGATTTTGTTTTGTAGCTCGGCTATGGAGGACAGGACCATCCCAAATTTTCCAGTCTGGTCTGATTTCATGGCCCTTAAAATAAGTGTTATCATTATCAAGAGGATGAGCGTGATTCTGTAGCATCCTGGTAATTAAGGGAAATGGTTAAGTGCGTGGATTTTTGCAGCCAGAATCTCTGCTTACAAATCTTGCCTCTGATGCATGTTAATCAAATAATACAGAATTCTTCTGTGCCTCGGTTTCTCATTTGTAGCATGGGAATAATAGTGGCACCTCTGTCTTTGGGTTAACTAGGCAACATATGTAAAGTGTTTGGCCCAGTTCTTGGCAGTGAATTAATGGGAACTAACAACCTGGCCTTAATTTCTATAGAACAAAGAATATACATTGGTAGTAGGAGACCACTCCTCTTTTTTGTAGGCACCCGTGAGGGCTCAAATGGATCAAACTCCAAGAAGAAAATCTTAGTCTTGTTCTCTAAGGATGGAGGCTCCTGATGGGGAGGAGTAAACCAAGAGTCAGTGGCCTTTTGTCTGAGAATGACCTCTAGGAAAACATATGTTGGGCTGTGGGAAAGGGACAGGAAGAGTGGCTAGACTCTTCTTTCCCTAGAGAAAGCCTTTGCCAGGCTTTCCGAAGATTTACTTGATCTTCTTTGAGTACTTGTAATAAATATTTCCTTATACATATAGGACTTTACAGTTTTTAAACATTCCTGTGTGGTGAGCTTCTCAAGGTGACTTTAGTTTTCCCATCACCCAGGGAGGAAGGAGACTTTCACTCCAGCAGAGAAGAGAAGGCAGTGAGTCCTTTAGGAGCCTGAGATACACGAGGGGGAGGCCCTTGGGGTTTAAGTCTGGGGTCCAGCCACGCTGTGGAATCCCTAAGCCTTGACTACCCCGGAGGTGGTCTACTAAATGTCCACCTGGGCAACATGCCTGCAGCTAAGATCATTTCCTAGGGGAAAACAAGAGTCTACAACAAGAAAAAAGTCATGGCCTTCATATTATTAGTGATGTTCAACCCTAGACTTCTGAAATAAAAGGTTCCTGGGATGTGAGCTTGCTATTTCTGAATCCCGTTACCCTTTGGATCTGTATATTAACAGTTTTCCTATTATGGCCCCCAGATATTAGGGACTCTGGGAAGGGGGGTTGGGGAGAAGGGCTCTCACCCAGGCCCACTCAATCACAACCCTAAAGGGGCTGAAGTGGGGAGAACAGGGAGCAGAGCTTGCACGTGTTGAAGGAGCTGCAGGTAGCAGACACTTGTCAGTAGTTCAAACATTGGCAATAGCTGGGAAAGGTCTCACTGCTAACTTTCAATCCCCATGAAAAAGAATCGAGGGTATCAATAGGCTCACAAGATATTATTATTTATTGGAGTGACCTTTGTTGCTAAGTAACAGCATGATTTTCAGACTGTATTAAAAAATTATAATTGGCATGAGCTTTAAATAATGTGTGCCGGCATCGGAGACATTAAGCCACATGGCGGGGATGTAAATTAGCCAGAAAGGTTCACAGGGGGGTCAGTGCAATTGTCAGATAATGCTGAACCAAGTCAAATTAATTTCTAATAATTTGTAGAAGGTAGGCAGCAGAGAACCACCAAGCTCCTGAAAGCTATAGGAACCTCAAAGCTTGGGTGTCAGGCTGGAAATATGGGGCCTCATCGCCCATGCCAAAAAGCATTAAAACCAGTAGTTGGAATTCAAGTAATGACATTTTTGAAGTTCAGACTTAATCTCATTCCAAGTCCTATTTTCTTGCCTTTGCTGGGCAGAAAATCAAGTAATGGCAGAGGGCCAGTGAGAATCTCCTACCCGCAGGCTACCTGCCTAAATGCTGTCCCTGAATTTTAACCAGGGTTAGAACACATTCAAGTGTCAGCAACAGGTTAAGTGTTGAACTGATCATTAAGCTAGACCCAATTCCTTCTCAGCAGGCTGAAAATCTAAGTAAGCTAGGCAGGCAGAACACCAGGTAAATTAAGATACATCTTATCTTTTCACCCCACTGTGAAATGGAATCTTAATGTACAGATGCCCGGTGGGGGGAAGAGTAAACTCTGGCTCCGGAGTGGGAGTGGAGGGTGAGAGAGAGAAGCCGGAATGAGAGCTGATTTGAGTGGGCCTTCTGCCATTCCCCAGGGTGTGGACGCGTGAATGGCAGTAAACACATCTACTAGTTAATTCTCATGATCTCCTGTAACTAGGAAAGACAAAGCCGAGAATTCTGTGGCTGGGGCTCTTTGAGAAGTTGTAATGTCTTGCTTTGAACTGGGCTGTCCATGGCACGGGGGACCAGCCTCCTTGTGGGGCTATTCTGCAATGGTGCTGAGAACAGAGTAGGGGACTTCAGTGGAGGCTAATTTAGGCCCATCACTGGACCATGCTGAGAACCTCTGCTCCTTCTGCCACCCAGGAATGAGGTCTAGGATTGAGGACTCAGAGGAGGAGCCATTTTTCTGTCTGTGGCAGACTCTGCAAATGCTCACCGATGTCTGTGCCCTCCTCTTCTTGGGCACGTAGGTAGACTACATTTCCAGCTTAGGGGACCAGCACCTAACTCACACTAGGGAAGGCAGCTGCACAGTAGAATGATGTCCTTGTGGCAGGATTTTGAGCATCATAAAAGCCAGTGGGGGACAATTATTATTAAGTCCTAGTAAGTATGGCTGATTTATTACCCTGTACTTTCTCAAATAAGCATAGCCTATCTCACCATCTGATTAATAAGTCCCAAAAGACTGCATTTTGTGGTCAGACAAATCTGCATTCACATCCCGGTCTGCCACTTACTTAGCTGTTTGGTCTTGGGCAAGTTACTTAAATTCTCTGGACTTGGTGGTCCTGGTTAGACCAGGACAGTGAGAGACTTGTCCCAGAAGGTTGTGAGGCTAAAATGAGATGTGTATAAAACCATATTGCTCAGTGACTGGCATGTAGTCAGTGTTCAATACATCTTAGCCTGTGTAATGTTGAGATCATCAAATGCCTCGTTGTAAAGATTTTATGAATGGACCACCAGATCAGGATGTGCTCTTTTGTGCTCCATGGAATTTCTAGATCTGTATTGTTGGGTCAGGATGCCCAAGAAGTGCTTGGGAAATGTCTGCTGCAGTATAGTTCTTTAGAGTCCTGATGATCAAAGAGCGATTGTTTCTATGGGACAGAGCTCCTGGGAGTACAGCAGGCTCTTAGGGAGACGGCCCAGCTCCTTAGAACAAGCATTGACCTTGCTTGCAGAATCCCAGCTCTGTCCTAGCAAATCGTAGCTCTGTCACTCTCTAGCAGCATGACCTTGTATGGGGGATACGATTTCTGTAAGCCTTGGTCATCTTGTCTGTAAAAGGAGGCGATGATTCTTTTGTCACAGGATTGTTATGGAGATATAAAACAAACAACTGACTTTGAGCTGTTCTAAGAATAACCAGCACATAATTTGATATCAACAGAAAAATAGATGATCTTTTTCTTCCTGTTTTTTCTTATGTTGAAGATTCAAGAGTTAGCTGGAGCCAAGGATTTTTAGCATTTTATTTTTCAGAATTTGTTAAGAATTTAAAACAATCTGCTTTAAGTCAGATATGTATTTTTCTAGGTTATGATGACAATATATGCTCTTTAAAGAACATTTGAAAAAACAGAGAAACATACAATGAAAAAAAATGGCAACAACAGTAACAACAACACTGTAATTCTGCAGCCCAGAAATAATACTCAGACATGATCCATTTCCATGTCTTTCCATCCAACTTTCTTTATTTTGAGCACATTCAGAATCATATTGTGTGTGCAGGTTTTTTTTTTTTTAAATGTGGCTTTTTTGAGTTTCTATGATGTCATGAGCTTACTTTCTGTTATCATTATTCATTGAGTATGAAAATGATTTTTCATGGATAGACAAATATTCTACTGTTTGTGTGAACCACTGTATATTTAACTGATCTCTAAGTGTTGGGTGTATAGGATGGTTTTTAATGATAAATAACATTTTGAGGACATCTGGGTTGGAGATCTTCCACATGCCCCTGCGGATTTATTCCTTACGTTTCTCTGCCCTGCTTTCTGCTCTGGGAGTCTCAGACACATGGTTTACGTCAGTTGCTCTTTTGCCCTCTGACTTCTGTTTAGTTTTGGCCAATTTGGGACCCAGACAATTGGTTTGTCTCTTTTCCCAGCTCACTGCCTGCTTTGACTGCAGGCCACAGAGTCTCTTCAGATGTCTCTTTTTCTCTCCTGGTTCTGGCATCCTCTTCCTCTCCATACTCCTTCAGGGTGACCTAGAAATATAATGGCCACACTGTTCATCCTGGAAGACCAATCTATCCCTTGTGTACGTTCTACACCTGTCCATCACTTGTATAAGTAGTTCCTTATAAAACCTCTTAAGATTATTCTATTTTGAGTTTGCCATCTAATTTCTGCTGGAGACTGGACTTTGTTTAGATGTAAATACAGTTGTATATTTAGGAGTCTTTATCTACACGCCTGATTATTCCTTCTAATGAATTTCTATAAGCCCGTTCAAAATAGCTGATCCTTAGTTTCCTCACCTGTAAAGTGAGATTAATAATGCCCAGCTCACAGGGTTGTTGGGAGGATAAATGTGATAATGCATGAAAATTCTTTACAACCTATAAATTGCTTTATACATATGACATAGGTTATTATCACCATCTACTTAACCCTGAGGGAGCCCCGAAAGGTTTTGGTCTGGTTCCAAGATGAGGTTTTGCAATATCAAGCTTTGAAATATTTTCAAAACCCAAAGTCGCTGTGGCTAACAGGTTTCTCTGCCCTGCCCCCATAAACTCCACATTCTTGGCTTCTTCATTCTAGGAGGAGGTGACCTTAAAAACCTCTGTGTTGTCCACATACCTGGTAAGCCATTATTTTTGCATGGAATTTAGCAAAGAAATGTAGGCTATGGGTTCCCTTGGATGGTGTATGCCAATATGTGGTTTGAAGTATAGCTGACCCCGGAGAATTCACTCTTTAAACCAAAGTGAGCTGTCTCTTTTGAACTCCTGGGCTGATCTAGTCCATTGCCTTCAGCATGGATCTGTTTAAAAAAAAAAATCCATTCAAGCACGTAAAGTAAAAATTGCCTTATTGGCTTTTTGTCTGAAATTTTGGCAGAGCATAGACAGATTTCAGCATTTATTACCCTTTGAGTGATTTCCAGCTTTGTTCCAGGAAAAATACAATTAATCTTGTGGCAGCCGCGATATCAATCCGTACGAGGGGAGCGTTGTTTCAGCTATCGCACGGGGTCTCTCACGCCGTTGGCTGTGCTCATCTTTTTGGCTGAGGGTGAATGTAATGCACACCAGGGGAAGCCTCTTACCTCCATTTGTGTTGTTGTCTGCAAAGTCCCAAGACTTGCTTGGGGTGGGGGTGGGGGCTTCGTGCACCCAGCTGTGCTCCATCAACCCCAGGAACACATCTGGGAAAGTAGGTGTGAGAGGCCCCCATGAGTGGATGGGGGTGTCCTGAGGGAGTGTGAGCAAGGTCTGGCTGACTTGCATTTGTCCTGGACACAATGCTGTTTGACTCCGTGGCTGGGGGAAGGAGGAGGGCTGCAGTCCTCCTATTTGGAGACGGTGCCATTGGCTCCCTTCTTCACACAATCTTTGTTTTCACGGTGCTGGGAAATAGCATGAAACTTTATCAGGTCCAGGTCAGCTGAGGGCCTGAGGGCCACTGAACATATTTCTTTTCTTCCTAGCAGCTTTGCAGAGTCTGGTGTCAGCCCGACTCTGAGTCTGGCCCCAGCTGCTTTCATGTCTCCGTCTTGATTATCACCTATACCGATCCTGAGGCACAGAGAGTGTTCTAGACCTGTGATCTTAAACAAGTTGTTTAATGTCTCTGGGTCAGGGCTTCCTTGTCTGTGTAAGAAGTTGGATGATACCACAATTTCTCAGACCTCTTACTGCAACGACACTTCTGATTCCTCCAACCAGTGACCTGCTCTCCTGCCAAACCGAGTATATTATGATTTTATTTATATTCCTAATAAAAACTCAGATTCATGTCTTGTTTCTATCCGAACTGTCCATGTCTCCCCATCCCCCTAGTTGCTGCCATGGCCACGTTGCGTGGGCAGACTTAACAGCTCTAATTGGCTCCTCGTTTCCACGCTTGCTTCCACCCTGCAGTGGGGGTGCTCTTGTCCACTCCTTTCTCTGCAGAGCTTACAACCCTTTCTTGCTTTTCCACTGCTCTTGTGATAAAGTCCAAAGTGTCAAATGGATGCCCCACAATACACTGATATGCCTCTGCTGTGTCACCACATGTCACCCCCTCTTCCCTCATTCTCCAGGATGGCCACCTTGGCCTTAGTCCTGTAGGACCTCCATACAAACAGTTTCCTCTGCCTTGCTTATCTTTGCCAGGTAACTGACTCTTCTGGTCAATTCCTCCTCCTCTTTATATCTCATGCGTCAGTTTTCCAGATGGGATCAGATTCCTCTGCTGTGGGCTCTGGAGCCGAGTGCCCTCCCTCATGGCATCATCTCCAGGGGCCATCATGTTGGATCTGCCCTACCAGACCAAGAGCTGCGCCAGGCACAGCATGGAAGCCCCAGCATTTAGCACAGGACCTGGCACATAGTAGGCGCATCACAGACGAATGTTAAAGGAAGATACAGGAAGGAAAGTGGGAGCAAGGGAGGGGAGAAGAAAGGGAATCCTAGTAGCTCAGTTATTCTGGATAAATGTCCAGTTTCCACTAGAATTTTTAAATAGTAGACATAATGTGAAGTGCCCCATCTCTGGGGTACTTGCTCTGAGGTTGGAACCGTGGGTGCAGGCAGAGGGAGAGGGATACATCTGTCCCTGTGTCCAGTGATACTTTCCCTTTTATCCCTGCTATGTGTGCCAGTGGCAGCATGTAATCTATCCTCTGACACGTGAGGGTTGGGTAGAGCAGAGCAATAGCACAGAGTGTCATGTGACACAGGAGTCATTAGTTTTCATGGCAGACATCAACAAAGATGACAACACAGATGACAGGTTTTCTATTTTCTCTGGCTGCAGAGGATCTTAGAAATCATCCAACCCAGTATTTCCCCAATAGCCTTATTCATCAGCATTTCCTGGGAAGTTTGCTGAAATACACATTCTCAGGTCCAACACACACATTCTGTGGAAATTCTGATTCGGGAGGTTTTTAAGGGATTCAGATGCTTGGTCAGATTTAGGAACCACTGACCTGGAGCCCAATCCTCTTATTTTACTGCATCTTCATTACAATAGCTTTGAATGTCATGTAAACGTGGCACTACCAACACAGGTTTTTTCGTTTACTCATTAAGAAAGTTTATGTCTTTTATTTTCATGTCACGTTTAATTTTTTCAAAGTGCTCCCTTCTCTTATCTCATTTGATTCTCATAAAAGAGCCAGGATTCTCATAAAAGGTCTAGGACACTGCCACCAGCCACCCTCTTTCAGCAGATGTGGTGCTGAGGGGCAAGAGTGGACTTGCAGAAGGTTCCACCACGTGTCAGCTGCTGGTTTCACAGTCTTGGCACTTGTATTTCTCTCTAGGAGACACTCACATCGAATTCTAGAATGCCACACTCTTTATTTCATATTTTATAATATTTAATTTCTGTATTAAACATCTGCAATTAACCTTAAAAGAAATGATTGATGGCCTTTCCTGATTTTAAAAAGGGTGCTTTACAGATGCATGAAGGTAAGAAGCCGTTAGAGGAGTTTTTATGGCAGATGGTTCTTGGCAGCAATCGCTTTGCTTTTATGGCAGTCTGGAAATTTTCCTGGGTAATAACTTTCTTTTCTTTTAACAGGCATAAAGTAAAGAAGTTCTAGATAGTTGGATCATTATCAAATGATTTTCTAAAGACAACCATAAATTGTCAATAGCATTTAGGCAAAAATAAGAATTGTCCACATCTGGAAATCCAATGCATAAATTTTTGAATTTTCCTCTTTTTGTGGGTCATGATATTTGACTGCCCAAATGCTTATTCCTTA
This sequence comes from Cheirogaleus medius, assembly GCA_008086735.1. Classification (NCBI taxonomy): domain Eukaryota; kingdom Metazoa; phylum Chordata; class Mammalia; order Primates; family Cheirogaleidae; genus Cheirogaleus; species Cheirogaleus medius. The sequence continues at coordinate 57,177,634 of VBSM01001562.1, forward strand.
AGAGGCAGTTAGACTAGGGAGTTGGGATAAAGAAGTTTGGGGAAAGGTATTCAGACAACTTCTCCAAATGGTAATATTTCTCTTGTGAACAGAGAAATTTACAACGGGTCTTGTTCTCTGCAAAAACAGAGAACAAAGCAGACTTCAGTGTAAGCTAAACAGGAGAAAATTTAAACTATGAAATTAGCACAGAGAGAAATTTGATGGGATTGAAAACAAAACACGCTACTTGTGTCCATCAATTCCCTTAACCAACATTTTGAACCTCTTATATAATTATATGCCAGGCTTTGTGTTAGGCACTGAAGATTAAGATTAAGATGCCAAAGAAGCAAATGTGGATTATAGCCTGATGGTAGAATGGCATTGGATAGAAGCCTTATCCTGTGCGGTGTAAAGAAATCATCAAAATCTCGATTGCAGACTTGCTGAGCGCTTACTTTATGCCAGGCACTGCGCCTTACAAACCCTGACTCACTTGACCCTTACAACGACCTTGAGATGTAGACATGATTATTCATTTCATTTCTTCACGGAGGAAGGTGAGGCAAGCGGAGGTTAAGTAACTTGCCCAAGGTCACCCGCACAGTGAGCCGCGGCACTGGGCTCTAAATCCACAGTCCAATCCCCAAGTCGTGCACTTATGGGGCAGACCCTCCCTCAACAAATCCTGGCCGCATGAATGAGTAAATGACATAATTGCAAGTGTCATCAGACATTTCAAAGGGGAAGCACAAGCTAGCAAAGGGGTTTAAACCAGTCTGTCTCAGAGAAAGTAGCATTTAAGCTGAGTCCTCGGATGAGACCATGAATGGGAGTGGTAGAACTTTCCAGAATGTGACAGTCAGGATGATGACAGAGATATTGAGCCAGAAGGAACCTTAGAGACCATGTAGTGCAGTCTTCTCATGTCATAGACAAGAAGGCGGAGACACCGTAATGGCACAGAAAGCTGGATGACTAACCAGGCTCCCGGGTTTCAGGAAAAATCCTGAAGTGGTTAACTATAGTAAAAAGAGAGATTGTGTCGTTTTTTTTTTAAAAAAAGACCATTACTCTGTTACGCTATTAGGTTACAGCAGGGCTTCCTAACCTTTTTCACACCATGACACACTTAGAAAATGACAATATTTGGATGGCAAAAGTGGGTTAAATGGAGGCAGCTGCTTGTGCTAGTGGTGGCCACAAGGGCTATGGGTGCTCCAGGCCTGACCCAGACAGCTGAGCACATCTGAGCACATCTGTGACTATCCCAGTCCTTGCCCTTTAGGAGAACACTTGGGTTTGAAGACCCACCATGATGCGTTGTGAACGGCTTCGCTGGCACTGTCCATACTGTGTTTCCGTCTCAGACTTTGCTGTCCCCTCCTGGTCCGTACAGGTCCAGACACCTCTGAAAGCCTGGAGTCTGCACGCAGAAGTTCTCTCTCCTCCCAAGCATTGTCTGATGCTCCAAACTGACCTTTTTCGCCAGCACAACCAAGTGGCCATTCTTTCACCATCAACCGTTTTGACAGAAATCATCTAATCACACTCACATTAAATTGTGAATGACTGATACGTTATCCACTCTTCTGGAAGGATAAGGGGATTTATTATAATATTTACCCAGTGAAAGAAGGGTTAGTTAACTAAAGGGAGTGAAAATAAAGGAGAAAGCCTCTCTCCACTAATCACATGAGGACACCTGGGGAACAAGTCCCTTTTGTCCAGCCATGTGAGCAACACACTGCTTCCCCTTTTGGCTCAATGTGTGATGTATCTCCATAAACCCAGATTTGGTAAAGTCTCTGGGATGAGAGTTTGTGCTTTTCTATCTGAGACTCTGGGAGCTAACAGTGGGCACTTGGCTCTTTTAAATGCTATATGTTGTGCAGGGAATTCTTCATGTGATATGGGGAAAAGATGCTGACAAGGTGAATAGATCTGATATCTTAGCTTTATTTGCATGTGGATGAGCGTCTGGTTGAAGGTGTAGCCTGTTTGTTTTTTATTATCAGTTCCAATTCAGTGGTGGACAGGTGGAGACAGGCTGCTTGGCTTAGAAATTGTCCTGTGTGTGTGTCTGTGTCCGTGTGTTGCATACCGGGCTAGAGACTCCCTCGCAACCCTACCCCCAACCTTCTCACCTCTCTCAGTTACCAGCTTGATGTGTTGGTGCCAATTTCTGATTGATAAAGACACGCCTGACCTTGTCTCTTTCTGTGCTTGGACTTGTCAAGTGGGGGACACACAACTCTTCCTGATGGAGCTTTCTCTGATCAATTAAATGTTCAGGTGACGACCGCTTAGCTGAAGTATGATTTTTCTTTGTAGTGTGGACCGGCCAACAGTTATCTCATCAGCAATTTGGGCTCTAAGGCCCTAGGTGGAGCGCAGGGCAGGTTAGTAATTAGTTAAGGATTCAGCCCGACTTCACTTGCATAATGTGAAGTATGAGGCATCTCTGTGGTGCCTGTCACTCCTGAACAAAGGGCATGGCAGCCCCAGTCACTCACGGGACTGGACTGCAGTCTGAGGTGGTCACTCAGATGCTGGAGGAGGAAGCCTAGGGGAGGTTTCTTAGCTGTGGCCTGGACCAAAAGAAGACATTTGGGATTCATTTTGTAGACAGAACTATTCTAGTTTCCAGGCAGTACTACCTCCCTGGGACATTCAGATGGATCTTTAATCTATTAATATATCTTCTTATGCAAGGGAATTATCTGTAATGAGATGTCACCGCCATCAATCTTAACAAATACCTCAGTTATCTGTGTGGGTGTGTGTACTTAGTCACTGCTTTACAGTGTGTCCTTTCAGGCAATACAATGACTCTAGGTGGAGGGGTTTTGTTCCCTTCCTCCCTCCCTCCCTTCCTCCTTCTTCTCCTCCTCTTCCTCCTCTCTTTCCCTCCCTCCCTCCTTCTTTCCTTTTCTCCCTATCTCTCTCTCTCTTTCATCTTTTAATATATCAGCATAATCCTTTGTGTTTAGCTGTGTGAGTTTTCCAGCTTAAGAAACTTATGGGCATTTAAACTTCATAGTGCCCTGGAGAAGTAGCCACTGGTGTTAGCTTCTGTGTGCAAATGGGAGAAGTGAAGCGCTGACAGGGAAACGTCTTCTCCATCACTTGTTCATTGAATTTCTGAACAAATTGAGTACAGTCATACATCGCTTACTGATGGAATGTATTCTGAGAAATGCATCGTTAGGTGACTTCATCGTTGTATGAACACCATGGAGTGTACTTAACACAAACCTAGATGGTGTAGCCTACTACTCACCTAGGCTATGTGGTGGAGCCTGTTGCTCCTAGGCTACAAACCAGTGTAGCATGTTACTGTGCTGAATACTGTAGGCACCTGTAATACAGTAGTAAGTGTTTGTGTATTCAAACATACCTAAACATAGAAAAGGCATGGTAAAAATAAGGTGTTTTTATCTTATGGAACCACCCTTGTATATGTGGACTGTTTTGCCTGAAAACATTGTTATGCAATGCATGACTATGTATCTATTGGCTATTTCTGTGTAATAAGTCATTCTAAAACTCAGGAGCTTAAGACAACAGTTATTATTATAGCTATTATATAATATAATGTAATATTATATTAATAGTTATTATTATAATATTATTATAGCTCATGAGCCTGTGGGTCAGCTGTAGGTCAGCTGAACTTGGCTGGGCTTGGCTGGGTGGCTCTGCTAATCTTGGCTGGCTCACATGGTCCCTCCAGGATAGGCTTGGCCAGTTTTCTTCTTCTCTGTGTGTCCCTCATCCTCCTCTTGGACCAGAGGCCACCCTGGGCAGGCTCTTTGCATGGCAGCAGCAGAGGTCCAAGAGGGCAAGCAGAAACTTGCAAGGCATGTTAAGACCCTGGATTGGAGCTGGCATACCATCACATCCACTCTACTCTGTTGGCCCAAGTGAGTCCCACAGCCGAACATACATCGAGAGTGCAAGGATGGGTGAAGAACTGGTGTCAATAATGTACCTACCACAGCTAGCAGATGACAAATTCACAAACTGAAGTATATGTTTTTTCTCGGTGGGAGCTGTGAGGAATGAATATGGAGAGTGCAGGGATATAGGTAAAAGGAACCCCAAGGCCAACATTCCAGCTTGTTTGGTGTGTTTATGTGGGCACATGTGCATACACACACATGTACACATGATGTTACATGTAAAGGAGACACAAATATTTTTAAAAACCAGCAACACAAATCTTCCTGCTGTTTTATTAGAACATGTCCATCCCCCCATTTCTCTCACATATTGTCTATATATTTATGCTTTAATTTATGCTTTAATTCTTACCTTAGCTTATTTACTCAATTAAAAAAGAAATTCAACCATGGAAAACTCCATCACTCATCATTCAGTAAGATTTGCTCCGGGAAGGGGTGTGTATAATTTTGCAGGCTCATTAACTATTCATTTTTTTTAATTGCATATCCTTGATGCTGTTGGTTTATGTAAATGTTTCTTTGGTGTTAAAAGTGACCTTGTTTATTACATCCTACTCTAAAAGAAACTACTGCTTATTAAAGAATGAGAAGAGAGGTCACCTTCGGAGGTTTTCAGAAAGAGTTGTCATCAGATGAACTGGAAAGGTTTGATTCGATCAATACCAACTGGTCCTTTCAGGTCATGGGAGGAACATTTATTTAAATACCTATTTGCAGGGACAGGCCCTTGCCCTAAATAAAACAATGTAAGCATTAGTCTACAGGCAAATTAAAAAAAAAAAGTCTACTGAAGGAGAGGATTAAGTGAAATTCCTTAAACAGATTTTTAAGACTGTTGTGAACTCCTTTTGTCTGTCTTGAGTAAGTGTGTTACTCTTTAATGAGATTATTTTGATGTTTTCACCAGGTTTGAGTGGAATGTGTAACAAAGCTTTCTTTTTATTCCCCTTTCCTCCCAAGGAAATGGCTTTCTGTGGGGCTAACCATTGATAGTTGCCTTATTATACCCAATTGTTCTGATTTATATATTCCAGGTCTGCCTGTAGGATTTTATATTCTGCCTGCCTCTGGGCTATGTCTACAGTAGGGAACCAGATCCGCTGCCTTTTTTCCTTGGCCATTTCTAGCAAGTTAGTGGCATTGACTCTGTTGATGCTATATCTTTGCCCGCATAGATGCTCTCCAACGCCTGTCACTGAGATGGAGTAAAATGTCCACTGTGCTACAAAGACGGTATTCCTAGGTTTGGCTCCCCAAGAAATAGCCTATGATCCTGGGAGAAATGCTTTAATTCTCCCAGCTTCAGTTTTCTTATTGTAAAACAAGAGTTGGATTAAATAATCTCTTTCCGGCTCTAACATTCTTGGATTTTAAGTACTTTCCAGTCTCTGCTGTGACTCTTTGATGCTCGATGAGAGCTTCAGAGACGTGAGGAGACTTGCCAAGTACCCAGGGTTGGCTGCAAGCATCACTGGGATAACATCTGCCCCTCCAGAACCCAGGGCTGTTCCCACCCTCTCACCTGCCTCCCTCTCCACAAACCCTTCCACTTGCTAGACCCCTATTATGCAAAATGTCTGCACTATGCACTTGGGCACATGTATGTATTGCGTAATCTGATGGACTCCTCTCTTAACTCCAGTCACCATTTCCTGAAGTGCCCTTGAGCTGCTGGCAGGCGGGAATATGGCTCTTCTTTCTCATTTGTTATCTGACAGTTGTTCAGTCAACAGTGAGTGCCTACTATGTGGCAGGCACTGCCCTGTGTGCTAGGGATGCCATGGTGACTGAGAAAGACAGACGTGTGTTAGGGCAGAAGCTGGAGGCAGGTTTGATTTCTAGGATGGACCAAACTTTGCCTTGGACCTAGTGTAACATTACTTGTGTGCTGGTTTCTTTTTGAACCAACACGTTAGAAGAGAAGATATAAAGGAGACAAAGATGGTGGCTGGTGCTGAAACTCTTCAGGTCACTCATGTAATTATGTGGAAACATGTCAGAGGTTGGTGGTCTTGGCAATCTACGTGGAGGGGTGATGTTCTTTGCATTTTATAACTCTAGCTACTTTAACATCCACAAACCATTTATTTGCATGTGTATATATTTGCATATATATACACACATATATATGTGTGCATATATGTATATGGATATAGAGCTCAATAATTTTGACACTCAGTGAGGCGTGTGATCCAGGTCTAATACATAATGCCTAAATTCTAGGCCTGGAAGAATCTTGGTACGTCAGCACTCAGGCACTCTCTCCTATCTCAGCCTGATTTCAAGACCAAAGGTTTTTAAATTTAAATCCTCAAAGAATCTTCCTATAATCCCTTTCCACAGCCATGGAGCTTACATCCTCAGGGATTGTTTAGTGTGTTTATTGGCAGTGACCACACGGAAAACCAAACATCCCTAATTAACCATTTGTTGTCCTCTCCCTCTAGCGGCCATTTTATATCCTTCAGATAATTTGCTCATGTTACTTAGTTTTATGCTATGAAATTTTCCTACAGTTTGGCCACCCTCTAGCAGAAAGCAGGCCTTCTTTGTCATACATTCACCTCTCTGCTTACCTCTCATGGCTTTTCTCGCAGGAGGAGGAGCTCGACTTTGCTCCTCTTCAGAATGAGTTTCGCTCTGGTACCCTCACTTCCCATATGGATTTATGGAATCTTGTAGGTTTTGTTCTCTTGTGTTTACTTGAGGTTTTTGTCAAAAATTAGATAACATCACTCATTTTTTAATCTCTAAAGACAATAGTGCCGATGCCATTAGATTCTTGTAAACATTTAGTGAAATGATGTCTGCAAAAGAATTTAGCTCTATATGACAGACTAAATAAATGCTCAACATATGTTTGTCATATCTTATTTAGTATGTCATATCTTAATATCTTATAATGATATTAAGAGACATACAAAGATGGGAAAATCCAATAGTCCCCTTCCCTTTTATGACTCATATTTTCATGATAAAGGTTTAAGTTTTAAGGACTTGGAGGTCAAAATACTTGAGCTCTGTCACTTACTAACATGGACAGTTTAGCTCTCTGTGGCTTAGTTTTCCTCATCTGTAAAATGGCATTGATAATACTACTTACCCCATAAAGTCGTTAGGAGGATGCCTTAATTTGTATAAAACAGAACAGTATTAGTGTACAGTGGGCATAAGTGTTAGCTATGTCCTTATTTCTTTTCAATTTCTGTCCACTTTCATGTGCATGTTTGTTTCATTGTCATCTTAATGTCTGTATAATTTTATATCCTAAAATTTTAATTTAAATAAATTTGCATGTAAATTTAATTTTAATTAGTTTTAATAGTTTATAAGAGTCAATTGTACTGATACTACTGCTACTGGCCAATCGTCTGCTACTGTTGGCCATTTAGGTTGTTCCCCATTTTTTGTTTTCTTAACAATATAAATATACCTATAATGAACAGGTTAACAGATTCTATTTTCTGTATTGAATAATAGTCTGACAATAATTCTCAGAAGTGGATTATTGCACTAAGAGGCATAAATATCTAATGGATCATTATCTATTGCTATATTGCTCTCTAAGTGGACTGTACCAGTGTACATAGATGTTTCAAAGGTTTGACAATGTAGAGAAGGGTTCTGGCAACTTAGCCACTAGGTCTGTTTTTTTTAATAGTCCCAGAACTGAGGTATTTGCAAACTGCCTTCCCTTTGTTCGGTAGCTCCCTTTTGCTTGCTTGCTCTTGACTTATTCCTCAGCATCTGCCCAGGCTGTTCTCGGGCCTGTTTTGGGATTCTGTGTCCTGGTGTTCTGACCCAACTCTTTTCACCCCAGCCATTCCATGCCTTATCTCTGATCAAATAAATCCTCCCTCCCTTAACACAGAAGGCTCCTGAAGCCCAGGGCAAAGTGTCCTCTAGGCCCTGAGGACTCTCCATCAGCTTTCCGGGGGAGTATATAAACTCTCGATTTGATGCTGGCATTTTGCACCTGCCCAGCAGGCAATAAAAATAGTCTCCCCTAAGCACAAAGAGGAAACACAAAGAGAACTGAACTGAGAACTAGGAGTGCAGGTCCTAGAATCAGCTTCTTAGATCCCACAGAGTAGGCCTCCATGAAAGAACTGCTGTTTCTCTAGAATAGTAGCATCTTTAAAAACACACACAGAGAGTAGAACCATTGGGAAATATCTATTAAAGCTGAATATACACATGTGCTATGACCTAGCAACTCCACTCCTAATTTAAACTCAACAGAAAGAGTACATGTGTCAACCAAAAACATGGTGCTGGGATGTTCATAGAAATGTTATTCATAATACCACACACCAGAAACAGAATGTCCACTTAGGGAAAGTGGATAAGTAAAGTGTAAAATAGTCATACAAAAGAGTACTATGCAGAAATGAGAACGAATGGACTAAAGCTATATGAACCACATGGATGAACCTCACAGCCATAATGATGAATGGCAGAAGCCAATCACACAGGAGTGCACGCTGTGTGCATCTGTCCAGCATCAGGCCAGTGGTTCCCAGTGGTGGGGAGAGATGGGAGGGAGCGTGGGAGAGCTGCTGGTGTTCTGGCAATGTTCCATTTCTTAACCTGGGTGCTGGACGTGAAGATTCATTGAGCTTTGCACTTATGATTTGTGTGCTTCTCTGCAAATGTAATCGACAAAGAGTATTCTAGAACCCAACATCAGTGATATTAGTTTGGAATTAATTTTTAAGCTACCTGTGTCAACATTGCTTGTCTGTTTAAATGGAAGGAGATGACTAACAATGGCATCTCCGTCTGTGATTCTTCTGTGCTGGCATCATCTCTTAGTAGGATGCAGGATTGTGTCTTATGCATCTCTCTGCCTCTGGTGCTTACCTGAGTGCTTGGCACACAGAAAGTGATTAATATGTTTAGATAAACTATTTGCTGAAGAGAGCAAAAAGATTTTCCAGGATTTAGGTAACTAAGGATTCAACCAAATAATTGTAGCAAAAACAATAACAAAAAAACAAAAATCCATCTGAACTTGCAAAGCAATCTGGTGAGTATTGAGTGGTCCCAGGAGGGTTGGTTCTCTGGAAGCAGACCAGATGTTTCCACAGCAGTGCTAATGAGAATGAGTAAATCAGAAGGGCCAAGTCCCTTGGCCAGGCTGCAAAGAGGGAGAAGGCCGAGGAGGGCTTGTGCCTGAGCCCATCAAACTGAACTTGGTTTGCAAGGGGCTGAGGTGAACCAAGAGGATGCCGTGCACGGAAGGTGGGCTACAGCCACCCATGGGGAGTCTGGGTAGCAACTGCTGGGACCAGTCCAAAGGGTAGGAAATACAAGGTTGAAGCATGACAGCAGTCAAGGCTTGGGGGTGAATATAAGCAGTGCTTTGAAACCCAGGGAGTCAAATAGCAAGAATATGATATTAGTAAGTAAAATTTTGAAACATGTTTGATGAAAGGATCAAGGGTGATTTATTAAGCATTTTACTATCTGTAGACACTTTGATAAGTAATTTTAAAATGCTTAATCTCATTTACTGCCCATAAAGACCTAATGAGGTAAATATTATTGTATCCACTTTGTAGATGCGGAGCTGAGGTTCAGCAAGATGTAATTCATTCGAGATCACATAGCTTTTCTGACTCAAAAATGTTGCTGCTTAACCACCCAGTTTTATAGCCCAGATTCAAGTGTACTATTCCAGTTTTTGGGTGGAAATAAGGTGGGAGGTCAGGCCTGGGAATTCGAGGCAGGGCTCTGGTTTGGGAAGGACTGGAGTACTTGGACAAGTGAGCAGGGCAGGGGTGGAAATGTAGAGAAAGAAGCGAGGACTCTGTGCTGGACACAGGCATCCGACACAGGCAATTCTTGAGCACCTGCGCAGCAGGTCCTATGCTGGGCATGGGGGATTCCGAAGTGTTGGTGCACTGAGGCTCAGGTGGTCCCCAGGACTCAGGACTTCAGCAACAGTGCGGGACCCAGTTATCAGAGTTGGATAGAAGGGCTGAATGAGACCTGAGGCAAAAATGAACTGATTCTAATTTTCTGTGCTGTTCAACTGTAACTCTCTCAAGGCCTAGGGTAAGATTGGCCCTCGAGTTGGGGATCAAGTGGACTTAGGCCTGGGGAAAGTACACTTTGGGATATAAGAGGGATAAAGTCTAGGACAAGGTTATTCTGCTTGCCTAACATCTATTCCCTGTTCTGCTAGAAAGAGCACCTGGATTTGCTTTTGGAAACTGCTTCTGCTTCTGAGACGATCTTGGTGAGTCTTTTACTCAAGGTACCCCACCCTTTCCTGGTAAAAGGGTGTGTATGTGATACAATATAAGCTAATTAAAATCCTAAGTGGTATGGCAAAGACTAAAAATAGAGAACACTCATTTAGAGAGAAGCCATCTGAAAGCTCTATGTATTTTTTCTTACAACCTAGAAACTCATAAGGGATCTGGCTTTTGTTCTTTCTGAGACCTTGTTCTTTGCCTTGTCTTTAGATTTGATGAGCTGTCCCTCACTCTTCTGAAGACTTCCACATTCGTAAGCTAGCTAGAGAAGGTTTCGGTTGCTTACAACTAAAAACCCTGACCGATACAAAGAGAATGCATATGAGGATAGTAAAGGGACTAGATTATGAGTCCCTTGCAAGAAGGGAGACTTTCTTCTTTATCTTTTAATTCAAAGGTCCTAGTACAATGCCTTGCACATGGTGAGGGCTCAATAAATTTTGGTTTAATGAACAAATAAACAGATAAATAAATGGATGAAAAGACCATCTTATATCATTCAGCCCCCCATGGTCAAGTAGACCTGGGTTAGAACTGGTGACATACAGTTGGTAAGGCAGCCTCTTAAAAGCCTTCATGCCACTCATTTTAATCCAGCCCAAAACATTTCTTGTTATGCAAGTAAAACAAAGCATGTCTTCATTTATTCATCAGCCACTATTTCTCCTGAGAGAAATGGGGATATTGTAATTCTAGCTTAGTTGAAATATGTAAGGCTTACTCATCCTGTGCATAAAATTGATAACTTGTGCATCTGGGACTGTCTATTTCTTTCCTATTAATCCATCTTAGACTTTATAAGTCAACTGAGCATTCAGTGTTTGAAAAATGATTCTGGAAAATTATTTTGCATAAGTACTAGTAAATACTGGCATGTGTTCCTGGCAGGGGATGAAAATATTCCATTTAGTCTCTGGTGGTCCCATGAGCAGAAATAGTGGCTGGAGAATTGGCTGGGTTTGGACAGAAGCAAAGCATGTGATTGCTGGTCAGTTGCACTTTCTGAGTTACTTTCCATTTAATGAAGATGATTTATTTTAAAATTACACAAGGGAGAATCAGGCAGTTGAGAGAAATGCATACACACTTATCAATAACCAGAGTGACAGGTAGTGGGAAAATTCTTAGCTTTCTTCTTTGGGTTTATGTATGTGGCCAATTGGAAGATTCTAATGATGTCATTAAGTTCATGTTTGTAGACGGTAAGCATGGCCAAGCTGTTAATCTTTTTATAAATTGTAAGCAATAGGATTTTTTGCAACTAGAAGATGACATGGTTCCTGGCAACTTAAGCCTGTTTAGTTCTACCATTGAGAGAGTCTCTCTGCGCTGAAGGAATGGAAATTGTGGATCCTTAGAAAATGCCTAACTTTTTATGGACCTGAGAGATGCTTAAATCTTTATAAGCTGAGAAGGCACTATTGTTTAGAAAGATGGTAGAGGGTTACTGGATTAGCTCTAGTTGCTATTGTATTGGATATGACTTTAGATCAGGTCTATATCAGCATGGTACATAGAAGATTAATATAATAATTAAAGTAAAAGCAAATTTTGCCACCAAATACTTTGTGGCTGAGACTTATTTTAAGATCCACAATTTTGAAAATTGCTGCAGCTTTCCATTTATGTTTTTGTTAGTGTAAACCTGAACTAATTTAATTATTTGATGTTTGAAGAAATTAATTTATTTCTCATAATTGGCTCTTCTACTACTCTAAATTATTTAATTTCCTACCCTGCTGTAAAGTTAACTAATTTTCCTACTTCTCAAAATTAGTTTGAGAAAGTATAGTAAATATAGACAGATGTCTAAAGCTGTATGACAATCACATGGGGTACAGGTGTAGGGGTTATTGTTTTCAACAAAATGAATATGACCTTTATTTGAAGTACCTAAAAAGCAAACTTGAAAAGTTTGCATTTGTAAAATAAGTGCCCTGGTTGGACTGTGCCAGCCCTGTCAAGTGCTGGAAGCCAGTTTTGGATCCAGTAAAAGAAGGTCTCAGGAGGCCTCTAGAGGTGAGGGGCTAGGGAAGGGCTGCACCTGGGCATGGACTTAGAGGCGGTGGCCATGGCAGAGCTTGGGACTTAGTGCTGGGGGCAGGTCTGAGTTACTCCTTGAAATCACAAGTCTTAGCCTCAAAGTCTGGAAGTCAGACAAACACCAAAGGATCAATAGGTTTTTCAGGTTGTGGCCAGTGAATAGAAGTCTGCTTTGTCAGCCAAGAAGAACAAAAACACAAAAAAGAGATACTGGGTAACACAATGTTAGAGTCTCAGCGAAGGAGTTTGGAATCCAGGCAAGGGTGCTTGGTCCCAGATGAGGCAAGAGTTTGAGGTTAGAGTATTTTTTATGGGTGGAATTGTGTGCCCCCAAAGATATGTTGAAATCCCAAACCCCAATCCCAGTTCTTATGAATGTGACCTTATTTGGAAATAGGGTTTTTGTGATGTATTCAAGCTAAGATGAAGGCATTAGGGTGGGTCCTAATCCCAGATGACTGGTGTCCTTATAAGAAAAGGAAAATGCCATGTGAAGACAGAGACACACAGGGAGAATGCCATGTGGGGACAGAGGCAGAGATTAGTATGCAGCTGTAAGCCAAAGAATGCTAAGGATCTATAGCCACCACCAGGAGCTAGGAAGAGTCAAGGAAAGATTCTGCCCAGAGTGTCAGAGGGAGCATAGCACTACTGACACCTTGATTTTGGACTTACAGCCTTTGAAACTGTGAGACAATAAATGTCGGTTGTTTTAAGCCAACCAGTTTGTGGTCCACTGTTATGGAAGCCCTAGAAAACTAAGGCAAGACATCTTGTGTATTTCCCATTGTGCTGGTCTCAAACCTTGTGTAGACCTAATTCCCCAGCTGGTGGCAAGTTAGGACCCCTGACAGAAATAGGAAATGAGAAAAGAGTGAGAAACAAGGCAGTTCTTGTCCACGTTAACTGATCATGAACCTGAGGTTGACTGGTCTTTTGTCTACCCTTGCAGTGATTATCTTGGGTGAGCAAAGCACTCCTACCCCCAGAGTATGAACAGGAGCAACCTGGTGTAACAGCCGATCACACATATCAGCTTTGCTTCCGACTCTTTACGTTCTTACCCTCATCGACTTATGTCATCCATATGGTAAAGCAGAGAGGCAGAGGGGTCAATATTTGAGCACAGAAACACGATAGGATGTTCTTAGAAATCAAACCCAAGGCTGCAGGGAGTCCTCATCGCACCAGAGAGCCATGGAATCCAACCTTCATTATTTGCATTGAGGTGAATGCAGGGATTGAAACTGACTGGCCACCATGTGGGTAGACGTGCTGGGGTTGGTGGTAAATTGGAAAGCATTTAAATATGGTATTTTTCTTTAAATGCGACTTCTTCTGCGGCCACATCATACGCCTGCAGGCTGAATTCTGTGCAATCACCAGTGTCCTGATGCAGACATTCTGGGAGGACTCCAGGACCAGGAACATCTCTCACTTGGTCAACTGGTAGCCAATGCTGCACTGGAGCAAGCCCTCATGCGCTGGCTCCTCCCTGAGGCTTTTACCCTGGGGCTGTCTGATCAGAGCAGCAGAGCTAGCCCTGAGTTGACCAGGGGCTGGTGGAGCCACCTGCCAGGCCACCCTAGAGGGCCTGTCTTCCATTCTGGGCCACATCCTCTTAGTGCCTTCTCTTCCTCAGAGGCCCCATGGTGCTGCCTGCCTCTCCGCTCCACGGCTGCCCCCACTTACCTTTCCTTCTGGGGTTCTCATTGCCCCAGAGCAGCTGCAAAGAAGAATGGAAACCCCAGCTCCCTCCGAATTTTGCTGTTTCCCAAGCTTTCCCTCCAAGTCTAACCTTCACCCTCACATGCAGGAATTTTCTTTTTCTCTCTAGACTTTTTCCCCCCCTACAAACCCTCACAGGGGAATCAGAGAAGGTTACAGAGAAAAAAAAATCATGAACAATGTTACAAAAGGCTGTAGGAATAAACATTATTATTCCTTTTTGCCCCTTCTCCTTTCAGTTCTCTGCAACTGCAGTTCCTGACTTTCTACTCGGTTCTAGAAGATGACTTGTGCCAATTATTACCCTTTCATCCTTGAGAGAGGGGCTTATTAGTTCGTCCCATGCTTTTTCCTTTTTTTATGGAAGGAAAGACCAAATGATATAATCTTAATAATTTGTTTGACAAAATGTTGCAGACTCATTAGCACTGTTCCTACTGAGTGTGTAAACCCAGTGTTAAAAAATAGTAATAACCTTTTCAAAGTGCCAGGACTGTATAACCTCACTATGGACACCAGAGAATGTCCCTCTTTTCAAAGGAAACAAAGGTCAGATGTATCAAGGACACGGAATGACAAAAGGACGAATATTATATGATTCCACTTATATGAAGTACCTAAATAGTTAAATTCATGCAGATAGAGAGTAGAACAGTGCTTACCAGGGACTAGGTGGGAGGGGGGATAGGGAGCTATTGTTTCATGCATACAGAGTTTCTGTTTGGGAAGGTGAAAAAGTTCTGGAGATGGATGGTGGTGATGGTTGCACAATAATGTAAATGTACTTAATGCATTTGGTTAAAACGGTAAATTTGATGTTACGTATATTTTACCACATGCACGCAAGCACGTGCACGTGGAATGTGAAATGCGAGGCTGAAAGTAAAAGTAAAAAGCAGAAGAGTGTAAGGTGCCCTGGTGGGTCCTGCAAGGCGGCTATTCCTGTGGTCGTCATCCTCGCTCACAGAGGTCATCTCAAAAACAGATGACTTGGAGGAAATGTGGCTTGGTGAAGGTGATATTCCACAGACCTTTTAGCAAGAGTTTTGGAGCTGTGAATCTGCACCATGAAATCTGTGGGCTTCTCATATTAATAGGAAAAAAAGGTAATACAATACCACTCACCAAATAATGTAAAAGGAACATTCTTGTTTTCTCTGGCTTCTCATAGCCAGCTGAAAAAGCTTCTTTATTTGTAATGCAAATACAAGAAAACAGAGAGCATTCTTGGGTCCCTTTTGAAATTTCCTTTTGAAACCAGCATTTTCCTGGAGAGATTTATTAAATTCTTAGAAATTGCCAAGCAGCTACTTCTCATATAATAGAATTTGCCTGAATGAAGATTCTTAAATACCTAGGCTTTCAAGAATTGTCTGTGAAAAAAACGAATATACTTTCTGCCATTAACATTGAGGACCATGTCACATGAGAGTACTTGCGGAGAATATTAACATTATAATATCACCCTGAAATTTTTCATTGAGAAAAAGTCATTCTTCATATACCTACAGCAATTAATTATTAAACACTACAATAAGCTATTCCAATCTCATTTCAATAAGCTCTGAACATACCAACCTAATGTCAACTTATTCTGGAAAGAGTTCCCCAGGATTTCAGAGATTTTTAAGGCTCTTTAGAATCATGGTTTTAAAGACGGCTTTAGAGTCAGACAAAGCTGGTTTATAACCTTGTCCTATAACTTACTAGCTTATATGACCTTGGACAAGTCACTTAATTTTCCTGAGCCTCAGATTTCTAATCTGTAAAATGGGACTGATGATAATTCATACCCAATAGATTGGCAAGATAATTAAATGAGAAAATGAGACTCCAAAAGTGGAGAAAGGTCCAGGAACCTATTATTGCTTCTTTTGGCCTTTCCATTTATGTTTCATTTTCTGCTTCATATATTGCATTTCCTACTATGCTTTGCCTGAATAAAAAACTGACTTTTTGAAAATCACTGTGATAATGTGCGAAAATGCTTAATGCAGCGCTTGGCACATCTAAGCGTATCCGTAGTGGTAGATTTGTTCATTCTTAGCCATCCATTCATTCTTCCATTCATTTATTCATTTATTAAAACAAATATTTATTGAAAACCTTGCCTGTTCCAGGAGCTCTTTTAGTAGCTATAAATGATAAAGACAAGGGTTTTGCCCTCACAGAGCTCATATTCTGGTTGTGGGAGAGAGATGATTAAGAGAGAAATATTTTAAAAAATCAACAGGTTATCAGTGTTGGAAAGCAAATTTAATTTATGAATTAAAGCTATGGAAAATTCTGCCCACCACTTCTTTAGGCTCTAGGGCCTCAGGTCTGATTTCAAAGACCTCAGATGCTGGACGTGGGCTGTCCTCACAAGCCCACAATTCCAGAAATATCGGCCAAGTTGTTAGCTTCCTATCACAGCTCAGCTCTTGCCCAACAGCAGCATGCTGTATGTGGCAACTGTTTTCTGGGCCTCTGGCAGGCATCCCTGTGCTTTGGGACGTACGTAGATAGGGCTCTTGAAGTAACATCAAATGATACCATGGTTGATGTCAGCAGAGAGAATCTTGCTTTTTAGAAAATATCTCTTTCTAGCCACATAGAACACTGGGTTTTTTTTTTCACACTGGAAACAAAACGAAGAGGGACCAAAGTCAGTGAATGAGCAGACAGCATTGGCAAAACCAAGGGCTAAGACAGAATGGGAGGATTTGTGCAGCGGGTCAGAAACAGTGGAGATCCAAAAGTGGAATGAGGGGTAGGGTAAGGAGTTGGATGAATTCTCTGAGGCACAGTAACGTAGCTACACATCCTCTAAGTAGGGTGTCTGCTGCCTTGGTCTTGGGTGGAGAAGTTGCTGGTTCAGTCACTGAATGGAGCTGTTTGTGAGGGAAGCTTTGGGTGTCTACCAAGTTAGACTCTGAATCATCACAAGGAAAGAAGAGGACAGGTGAGATTGTTTAGCTGTTGGGTGGATGAAGGCTCTGGGGAATAGTCCAAGATAATCCAAGTCTAATTCAGACAGTATTAGCTCAATGTGTACTATTTGCTCTAGATTATGCTAGACATTGCGCGGGACACATTTCGAGGTATTCTATATAGTAATAGAATCTCTTAATTCCAGATACCTCAGGGGGCCATGTGGTATGACCAGTGTTTGGAATCCCCCTCTAGAAGGATTCTAGACTAAATTCCCCAATTTACTTGTAATGTAAACCATGCAGATACTATCTGACCCCTCAGAAATGACTTCTTCTGCTGTAAATGTTGAATAATCCTAGTCTGATATTATGTATGTGGGCACCTTCTAAACCATCAAAAGCTTTACAAATGCAAGGCTTTGTTGTAGTGAAAAGAAGAGTAAAAGATACCATGGAAATAGTGGGTGGTTGTGGATAGAACAGCGTGAATGTGGCCTCCAGGGTGGGTCTTCACTGACAGCAGGACCTCAATAAGGCTGAATCCTCCATATGTGGAAGCTTGAAGTCCTCAGATATGGAGATCCTCAGACTGAATTTTGTCAATGAGGTCAGAATGATCAAGCCCTAGAAGATTGACCCACAATGCTTGAACTCAAAACAGACTGATGTAAATCAGACCACCAGTGGTTTATTTGAATTCCCTTCCAGTATTAACATTGTAAGGTCCTCTGATTCTATGATAATCTTTTCTGTGATCTAATGGGTTTTACTTATAGCCCAGTTTTGGATTAAAGCATACACTCACCTTTTGTATTTTTTAGGCTTGGGAACAAAGTTCGGCCCCTTGTTTTGATTGTGGAGAAAAGAAACAAACAGGTTAAATAACTCCCCATACGTTACGTAACGTTTTAGGGGAGTGGAATGGAGAGCAGGGTGGAGACCTCCCATGTGCTTGGTTTTACCACTTCTTGGGGAGGCCTGGTATAAGAAACTAATTTTAGACCTCTTTTTACTAGTCATTGTTCTCCCATAAGTGGCTTCAAAAAAATGCCCTTACACAGCCCTGATTCAGACTTTTACAAGGTGTTGGGACATTTTTTCAGAATACAATTGGAGGAATAAATTTGGCTTGCCTGTCTTATTACAGGCAAGAGTCTAATACTAATATTAGACTCTTGGTGTATTAATTTGTACAAACTCCCTCATCTACCCTGGTTACCATTTCAATGCCTAGCTGCCCACCACACTCACATTTCTCCATGGATCAAGAGGGAAAAATAAAATCTAAAATATTTACCAATTACCTCTTTACTATAGAAAATGTGCATAGGATTCCCCAGAGAAAAAGAAATGAACTACTAAAATGTTAAAAACATGAAGCTAGACTTCCTTTAGTTTGCCCCAGGAAACACAAGGGACTCCTTCGTGTGCTAATTTAATAATATGCCAGAGGTCTGCGTCTATGTGTGTATTCAGAGACTCATTGCACTTTTAGGGGGCGTCTCCAGCTGAACTGGTTTTTGATAAGACATTTTAAGGGAATATTGGGAGCCAGGAGAGTGGCCTTCAGAGATGTCTTTAAACCAGGAATGTTATTCCTAAGGGTGTTTGAAGGATGAGGTTGGCAATTTTAGTCCCCCTACAGTTGTTTTGATGATCACCCAACCCTATTCTCTTTGATACCATGACCATAATTATTAATAACAACAGCACTAATAGTCTATAATAATCTACAAAACACCCTCACATTAAAAAACAATCTTATTTAATTCCTTAGAGACTCTGGAAAGTAGAAATGAACCTTACCCTCCTTTCAAAAGATAGCGAAACCCAGGCCAGAGAGGTCCAGTAATTTTTCTACTTTTATCCGGCATGTCAGAATAGGAGCTGGATTAAGACCCAGGTCTTTGACTATGGACTTTGCTTTCTTGATCACATTTCATCTGTTGAGGAGAGATGAAAATACATTTTTAAGGTATATTTACTTAAAGAAAACCTAATCCAAATTCACAGAAAAAATAAATTGTTCACTGTACAAAAAAGATTCACAACAAAGTTCTTTAAATTATCAGGCTTTCCAGTGTGCTTAAAATATGATCTAATTTACAAGCCACTATTCATATCACTTTAGAAATACAACTCCAGCATGAAGATTTGCTCACACCGCCCGGTGGAAGTGAGGTAGGGAAGACACTTTTGTTTTCTTCAATAGCAAAAAATTGGCAGATCTTGAAACAGCCTTTGGGTGGCGCCATTTGACCAATCCCCTTGTGAGGGTGTGGTCTATGTTCAAGACAAAAAATATTTAATTACCTAGATTCTGAGAACTTAAATACTCCAGGGAGTTGTTTATCTTGTTTTAGGAATGATGGGAAAATTCAGGAGGGATTTGAGCCTTCTTTTTGTTGCTGTTGCTAATGCTACCTTTTGAATGCCGATGAAAGAAAGCATTTCAATTGCTCCAGTTGGATGGGATCACAGAAGACATTTAAAAAATAAGGCAAAATCATTCTATTAACAGGATTAGTTCAGAGGTTGATGACTAAAGAAAACAGAGAATATCTAAAAGGAAAGACCAAATGAACTTTCGTTAGAGTAAGCCCATATGATTAAAAGCTCAACCCTGTGGTCTTGCTTATGGGATAACATTCCTGAAACTGGCGGCTTGTAGGGTGTGATTAAAGCCATGTCTATACAATAGCAAAATACCAGGTTGAAAAGTAGAAGATTCAATTAATAAACTGTTTTGTTTTTCTCTTCACAGATGCTGAACAACTGGTTTTGTGGCATTTTCCTCCTTAAACTGACTGAACCAACCAGTTGGTCTGGTATCACAGGGATATGGTCCATGAAGTCTTTTTGAAGGTTGCTTCTCTTCACTTTTAAGTGTGCATTTGTAGAATTTTTTTCCTTCTTGACCTTTACCTGGAGTTCTGTAACAATACCTAGGACTTTTGAAACCACCATCCAAAGGTTTCTATGGATTTCAGGGCAGCTTAATGGAACACACCCTAAGTGTTCTGAAATAAATAACTTTATTCAATGATTATCGCAAATTCTTCATTTCCCATTTTTTGCTTAAACTGATCCTATCAGCACATTTGAGGATCAATGTGGGTGGGAAATCCAATTACATCAATATTTTATTTTCAGAAAAATAGCAAGCAGAGGGTCCACTGAGACCCATTACGTTTTCAGAGTTCAGTACAATTGAGTGCTGTTAAATAAATCATTGGCATATGATCAACTGCCATTTATTTTAGTGTGGAATGTTACAGTAGATAGAAACCATTCAATACCATCGACAAACAGATAGTTCATAGCCTTAAATTAGTTAGACTATTTTTGTAATGAATAGAGACTTAATTTGAGTTTCCTCATCCTGGGAACATGAAACAAAATTATATCATACAGTGAGTAACGGTTTGAAAAATTTTAATTTAGTTTGGCACCGTGGGTTCTTCTAATTATTGCTGACTCTTCACACAGCAGAGACAGTGACCCTAAGCCCAGGGGCAAAACAGCTGCTTTTCACCTGCAGACTCATTATCGAACTAATTATTCTTCAAAAAATTTTATAATATTCACGCTGAACCTAATTCTGAACCTATAAATGCAGGCTTAAGTCATTTACCGTATGCTTTCCTGCTCATTCCTGCACTGCAACTCTCCACCCCATGTTGGAGAACTTGCATGTCTCAACTACCCAGAAGGAAGTTTCTTATATTTTCTCTCTTGGATATAAATCAGTGCAACCCATGTTTCCAAACCCATTGCAGCCCGGTTTTGCTTGTGGCCTAAAGACTGTTTATTAAAACCTTGAATCAGTTGTCAACATTTGGAAATTGGAAATTTTGCGTAAAAATTCTGACTTTTTTCAGAAATTGTACTACCTGACAATGCTGAAACCCTTCTCCCAGGAGATAACAATTAGCTAGAACTGAGTGACAAGTGTCCATTTCAGAAAGAGCATGCACTGGCCACATCTCCATAGCCAACATGGAAACTAGATGTCAGTTGCTGATATTCATTTTATTCCTTGCTCCATGCATTTTACTTCTTGCCTGGTTCTAAGGTTGTGTAAGAATTTCATGGGCTCTAGGCATTCTTACTTTTAGAGGTCCCGTTGCACATCACATCAAATATATTCAACCCACATCCCACATTAAATATGGGATTTTTTTTTTTGGCTATAAAAGGTTTAGTAAGGATTTTATAGTTTTACTTTTTTAAAGTAATGCCAATTTTTCCATTTTTATATTTCTTATATTATGAAAAAAACTATATATATATTTTCAGTTTTTAGTCAATTATCATAGGCCATTAAGAAGTGCATAGGCACAAGATACTATGTGTGGAATGCTTAAGGAATTCAGTGGTTCCCTGGATCCCTGTAGACATTTGAAGTTGTGAACTCTGACTAGGTTCAAAGTGGCATTTTAGAGAGATCAGAGGGGACTGGGCAGTGCCCCAGGGGATGAAGGAGGCAGACCTTCACTGACAGTTGGTGGAAGGAAGGGTATGGCTTCCCTGATTTTTTTGAGTTTTGAAGTTTCCTTAAATGACAGCCAGGCCTTGCTTGTGCACTGCTTCCCACCTGGGACAGGGGCAGGGCTGTTGGAGGGATGATTTGGGGTATAAGAGACATTTATGACCTGTTGTCCCTGGGTACTTTCACTTTTGGAAGTATCATTTTACATGCACAGTCATGCACCACATAAGGACGTTTTGGTCACTGACAGGCAGCATATACCATGGCGGTCCCATAAAATTATAATACCATATTTTTACTGTACCTTTTCCATGTGTAGATACACAATTACTTACCACTGTGATACAGTTGCCTATGGTATTCAGTACAGTAACATGCTGCACAGGTTTGTATTTTGGAGCCATAGGTAGACCATATAGCCTTACTGTGTAGTAGGCTATACCATCTAGGTTTGTGAAATTACACTCTATGATGTTCATACAACAATGAAATTGCCTAAAGATACATTTCTCAGAACGTATTCCTGTCATTAATCAATGCATGAATATAATTTAATTAATTTATTTTTAGTTGCAGTTCATTAGTTTACTAAATGTTGCATTGTAGACTTTTAATTGAACCATACATTAATTTTAGATTTTACAGCTTTCTTTTTTGTGCGTTTTGGGGCCAAAACATTTATTTTCTTCAGCACTCCAACTCTTTAATTTGTCCTTAACATTCTCTTAGATCTGAGCAATGTGCCTTTGCTGACTTGCAGGGTCAGATACTCCTCTGTAAACAGGCCCATGGTGCCTCTGAGGTCTGTAAGATCTCTGGGCAGATGGTCAGTGTCTCGCTCAGAGTCTCTGTGGCTTGGCTCTTCCTCCCAGGGTTTAGCTGAAGATACCTGGCAGGGTGGAGGCTACTTTTTAACATGGCTCTCTTGCAAGGTCTCTGAGACCTAAGTCCCTGATAGCAGTGTAGGCCCCTTGATGGGACAAAGGGGAAACTTAGCACAAGGGAAGTGGCTTCCTGATATGGTACATTCCTCATGTCGCTGTTTCTCCCAGTGTTGTATATAATACTGTTACAGGTAGAATCACTTGGGGAGCTTGTTAAAAAGGCAGATTCCCAGATCCTTTTCGTTCTTACTGGAGCTTTCAACCAGGAAGGAATTCAGTGTTCCTTTTAACTTGGTAAACAAACAAATAACACCCCAAACCCTTCATTTTCTCTAATCTCTAATTGAAATATAGCATTTTATTTAATTATGATTATAGGCACAAACCCCAGGAGTATTAGCAATGCCTGTGACTTGTCACCAATGGAAATCAGAGATAGTTTCATATCATATTACGGTGTCTGTGAATATCTTAAAAGGTCTTTTCTGCTCCTTTTTACTTGAAAATCATGACAGTTATGAGGCCAACGATCACTTAATGTAGTAATAAAGAAGTTCGTACATTATGATATCACTTGTTTCTTTAATATTTGGATCACTGCATTCCAATATTGGTTTTCTTTGTCAATCTATGTGTTTCATTTTAGATATTTTAAAACATAATTCTGAGAAGATGCCCATAGGTTTTATGAGACCACTGCTGAGATTGATGTCAGCACAAGGTCAGTGGCCTGGGCTAGAGCCAACACCTGGCTGGTTAGCAAATCCTCCCTTCAAGGGTCAGCGGGAAGAAGATGCCAGGCTACAGGGAGAGCTGGAGCAAAAGCCCCTGCTAAGAATGAGCCTAGGAATTTTAAGAACAGAAAGAAGCAGTGGGGTAAAAGAGTAGAGAGTGTGGGAAAGGTGAAGTAGATGGGGTCGGTGAGTGGACGGGGGCCAGGGCAGGAGAGTCAGTTTTACTCTGTGTGATTGAAGGCAAATTGGAGGCTTTTGGCAGGGGAATGATGTGATATGGCTGTGGAGTGGAAAGTGGATTTGAAGGAAGGTGTTTTTAAGGATAAAACTCCTATAAAATTCTAGGCATAAGTGGAATTATAAAAGATAACAATGATGTTAGATTACTATTGTCAAAATATATTTTTACATTGTTATATGAAGATATATGTGCAAAAAACCCCAAAGATATATGTGCTTTATTAACACATTAAACAACACGATTTAGTGATATCTATAACAATTACTATGGTGTGGCAAGAATTGATGAAGATTCTGTTTGGCCAAACTTCAGTCAGGCTTCTGAACCTTCTCCTAGGCCCCTCCGTGCATTTTCTTGAAAAAGTCAGTTTTGGAGAAGAACCCCTCATCCTTGATATATAATCAACCTCCATGTGTGATGACATTCCTCATCTTCCACCATCCTCCAGCTGATGTCTGATCACCCTGGCCTGTCTTCAGCAAGAATCTTGTTAGGTCAGTTCAACCAGAATCTCTCTCACCCCTGCTGTTTTCCCTTGGTAATTTCCTATCCACTGACCCCACACTACTCCTTGGCTGTAAATTCTAATTTCCCACTTACCCATGCTATATTTAGAGTTGAGACCAATCTCTTTCCCCCACTGCAAGACCTGTTGCAGTGGTTCCTATACCTATCACAATGATAACCTTATTCAGCTTTAACAAGTATCATTGAATACTTTATTCTTTAACAAAATAGAAGCAGAAAATAGAAGAACAAAGTTTGGAAGACTCACTTTAAAACTTACTACAGATTTATAGTAGTTAAGACAGCATGTTACTGGCATAAGAATAAGAATAGACATATAAATCAATAAATAGAATTTAAAATCCAGAAAAAATTCTTTAATTTATCATCAACTGATTTTCAACAATGATGTCAAAATAATTCAGCTGGGAAAGAATAGTCATTTCAACAAATCATGCTGGAAAAACTGGATATCTACATGCAAAAGAATGAAGTTGGACTCCTTCGTCATATCATACCAAAAATCCATTCAAAATGGATCACTGACTTAAATGGAAGAAAGTATTTATGACCTTCAGTTAGGCAATGGTTTCTTAGATATGACACCAAAAGCACAAGGGACAAAAGAGAAAATGGATAAATTAGACTTCGTCAAAATTAAAAACTTTTATGCTTCAAATGATACCATCAAGAAAGTGAAAAGGCAACCTGAAGAATGGAAGAGAATATTTTTACATCAAATTTCTGATAAGGGATAAGCTTATAGAATATAGAAAAACACTTACAACTCAATATCAAAAGTACAAACAACCAAATTAAAAAATGGGCAAAGGATCTGAACACATATTTTTCCAAAGAAGATATGCAAATGACCAACATGAACATGAAAAGATGCTCAACATCATTAGCCATTAGAAAAATGCAAATCAAAATCATGATAAGATACCACTTCACACCCACTAGGATGGCTATAATCAAAATGACAGACAGTAACAAGTGTCAGTGAGAAAGTAGAGAAATTGGAACTGTCACACATTGCTGTTTGGGAATGTAAAATGGTGCAACCATTTTGGAAAAACAGTTTAGCAGTTCCTCAAAATGTTAAACATAAACGTGCCATATGACCTAGGAATTCCACTCTAGATATCCACCCAAGGTAAATGAAAATATATGTCTATGCCAAAAAGCAGATGTTCATAGCGGCATCATTTCTAATCACCAAAAAGTAGAGACAGTCTTAGATGCCCATCAACTTGTGAATAGATAACAAAATGTGGCTCATCTATACAATAGAATGGCATTGAGCAATAGAAAGTAATAAAATACTGATACGTGCTACAACTTGGATGAACTTTAACAACACTAAGCTTTGTTAAAGAGTCCAGTCACAGACGACCACGTATTGTATCATTCCACATGTAGGCAAAGAGAGAATGTAGATTAGTGGTTACCTTGGACTTGGATGGGGGCAGGGGACAGTTGTGGAAATGGAGAGAATGAGTGGATTTGGGGCTGATATGTATAGGTAGTAGATGTGCTAAGATGTGCTGATAGATTGGATGGAGTTGTGGGAGAAAGAGAAATCTTAGAGGTAGAGCAGGTATAGTTCTCCTTGCATGGTCCTCTCCTGTTCTACACATTTACTGTGCCATAGCTGAGTGGTCTATGGAAACATCCAACTGGGTCACTTGGGCTCTAGCTAGCTGGCCCTGGCGTGGGGGCCTTATAAGATCAAACTACAGTTGTATGCATGATATTTGATGTAGTATTTGCTAGAAAACAAAGGGAAGTGTGCAGGGTTCAGGAAGAGTGATGTCTCTGAATTTTCTCTTCAGTTCCGGAAAAGTTGGCTATTTGCAGGACTCTTGAAGAGTAATAACCACTTTAGTCCCAAATGTTCGTATATAGGTCAAAATCATCTTTCTTCCTTATAAGCATTTCCTCTGAGTGTTGAGAGTCTGCTTTCAAGTTTAAAGCAGCTTTTTAGTGGTATCATCTCTTTTAAAACCAGATCAGAAGGTGAATGTTCTGGAGAGACTAAAATCACCTGGGTAACCATTATAAAAGACACACATACATTTAAAGACCACAGTTCTACTGAGATATGAAACTTTCAGTGTAAATTCAGCCCAAGCTGAGAACATTTATTTTTTTTCCCCTGGTTTTTGTGATGAAAAATAAGAACAGATATTTGGAGAGGAGGAAATTTCATATCCAAAGGGATTTTTTCATCAGAATCCAGCTCAAACATTATTACCAAGAGACTTGTGAAATGCATGGCCACCCTGAAAGAAGATGCTGGCTTTGCTAAAAGTGACAAATTGCCATCCAGCATCCCTGTTTTATTTCAGAAAACATATGGGCACTGTGCATAGCCAGGGGACCTAGGAACAGAACAAGCTGAAGTTTTACACAAGAGAAAGTACAGCTGTCTGGGATACTGGAGGTTTTTCTACTCCCAAGGTAGGGAGCCACTGACAAAGCATGAGAGTAAAATTCCTTTGAAGATGGACTGTCACCTTGACAGAATGCACTGTTCAAATCCGTACCCTTAACCACTTCAGACTCACATGAGGGGAGGTCAGAAAGGAGGAAGACAAGCACAACCTCCCATACAGAACAAAATGCCCAGCTGCTTAATCAACTAAAGGCAGAGTAGCCTAATGCCTATGCACACTAGCTCTTTGGTCAGACTGCCTAAGCCCAACTCCCATGTTCTTTGCTTATCATATGTATGCCGTAAGGCAAATTACATGATTGTTCTGTGCTTTAGATTTTCATATCTTGTAATGCAGATGATAATACCTAAGCCACAGGGTTGCATTGAGGTTCAAATGGGCTTATGTGTAGAAAATGCTTAGAATACTGCCTTGGCACATGGTATGTGCTCAATAAATATTAGCTATTATCATTTATTGAGTGCCTAGTATGTGCCAGGGAATGCTGAGGATGCAGTAGTAAACGAGATAGAAAAGGTCCCTGTTTACAGAGCATATAGTCTCCACTGGAGTCTTGTTTACATGGATATCCTCATGGCATAAGGGGTCCACAGGCAAGAGATACTGTTCCAGAACTGTCCCATCTTCCATTTCCCCTGTGATGATAGGAAGTTTATTTATGGCAAAGATGTGGAATCTGAATGCAAGCACCAAAAAGTCAAAAAGTGATTCTCCAATGTGGGCAGAATTGTGACTGTCTACATGAATTACTGCTACTGATGGGAATCACTAGGTGTGGAAATAAGTCTTAAATCACTGGCTCTAATCTGAGGAGGTGCTGAGTGTGCCACAATCTTTGTCCCTGGCTTGGGAGTGGCTATCTCAGGAAAGGGCAGGAGTGAGTTGAGAAGCTGGTTTTTCAAAGGGAATTGCCACTTTGATAGCATTGGGTTTTCTGTCTCCTCTCAGTGTCATTGTTTCCTTCTCTTTTAACCCCTACTGGGAATGGGAAATTAGCATCACGATTCATTATTAGTATTTTGTCATGAGAGGGGATCAGTATTAGCAATAGAGAGGTTTAGTGGTCTGGAGAACTATGAAGATCCAAGGCTGCTCCTCTGAAGCGCTGAGTTACTACTGATGGTGAAGAATCCATCATCACCCTCCCAGCGTGGAGTCTGGAGTTCAGTTCCTATGATCTCTTCCCTCCCTGCTGGCAGGAACGAAAGGCCACTCACTAGAAAAAGTAATGATTTTCTGTAATCCTCTAGATTCCATATATATTCTTCATCGAATACTAGTATGAGTACTTTCTTTGGGTTAATATCTTCTGTCTTCATGCTGCTGTTATGTTGGGGAAGAATGCAAAGGTTACAGAATCTTAGAATTCAAATCTTCATTGAGATATTACAGATTGAAATTTACTATCTTTCTTCAATCCCAATCCAGAGAAATTGAGTTAATCACCTATGATTATTCTCAACTCCTTAAGAACAAGAATCTGCCTTGAGAGGAGTAGTGAAAAACAAACAACACCCCCCAAACAAGCTCGTGCCTGATATAGGTTATGGACTGATTCTAAAAGAGGCTGATGTATATATACAGGAGTCACCACATTGTTTCTCTAGCTACTAAATATTCAACTTTCAGGGATGTCAATTTATCCTATTACATAATGGAAGGCAGATTATTTTATTAAGTTTAGCAGTCAGGAAACTGTTAGCATTAATTCTTACTCATTATATAACTTTAGATTCTATCATTTTCTCAGACTCAGTGTCCTCATCTGGAAAATGAGGATTCTAATACCTAATTCATGGGTTTTTATGAGAAACACTAGAGGTATTTAAATGTACATGGTAAACTCTGAAGGGCCACACAAATAAAGGGGTGGTTATGGTGTATCGCCCACAGCTTCACATTCCTCTTCCTCCTGGCGCAGTCAGTATCTGGCCCCTGGGGGTTGGAGGCTGGCAGGTTGGATTGAATTATTAGTGTGATCTCGCTCGAGTAATATTTTTTTTTCCTTTCCTTTATATTGTCTCTTGTAGAGCCACCATTTACAATAGTGTGGCTCCAGTGATCCATCTAAATTACAAATTGTAGATGTGACCATGCTATTCCACTGATTTAAAAATCATTAATTACTCCTAATTGCACACTGACGAGAGTTCAAGCCCATTACCTGCTTATGTCTCTGACCTCCTTTCCTATACTCTGGCCTCATAATCTGTGGTGTAGTGATACTGCCCTGTTCCCAATCTGTACCTGCCCCATGATT
Organism: Cheirogaleus medius; assembly: GCA_008086735.1. Classification (NCBI taxonomy): domain Eukaryota; kingdom Metazoa; phylum Chordata; class Mammalia; order Primates; family Cheirogaleidae; genus Cheirogaleus; species Cheirogaleus medius. The sequence goes on from VBSM01001562.1 coordinate 57,206,110, forward strand.
ATGCATCTTGATATCAACTTCAGAAACACAAGACGTTCAATTTGATGCTTTGGTGCAGTTACTTGTGCTGCTCCTTCTGTTCCAAAGGCCCTTCCAGCATCCTTTTGCTTGGCTAACTCTCATCCCAAAAGGTTCAGCTTAAACATAGCCTCCTCTAAGAAACCTTCCCTGGCCCCCAGATCCAGCTAAGGCTCTGTGTTTGCAGAGCCTCCTGGCCTTGCCCTTGTACTAATGCTTGCCACATGATCTTAGAATGATCTCTTTACTGTGATAGATTTAGACCTCCTCGGGAGCAGAAATGATGTCTTATGCATCTCTGCAGTATGTAGCATCATGCTTGGCATATAGTAAAAGCTCAAAATAAACCAAATTAAATTCTTGCAAACTCTCTATATCAGTATATAACCAAAAAAATAAAAAAGGAAAAAAAGCAGAAACCATTCAGTATCGAAAACAGAGGAATTTAATTCAAGGACTTTATTGCACAGATGGTGGAAGAGCTGAGAAGCCAAGCAGGGGACAAAAAGACCAATCAGGGAGTAGCAATAGCAAGAAATTGCTACCACCTTAGGGAGGAGATAGAGTTGCCAGAATCACAGAAGCTGGAATCAAGGAGGGTTTAACTGGAGAGAGCTGGGAACTGCACTGCTAAAGATGATGCCCAAAGCAAAGGGACAGAGAAATGCCATGCTTCTCCCTGCTCTCTGCCCCACGTTCTTCTGCCAGTGGTTCCCGTTGCATGAATCCAGCTGGACGTCAGTCTAGTGATGCGGCCTGTTGCGAACATCCTCCCTGTGATATCTGGTAGAGCCAGGGAAGGGCAGTGAGGGATCTGAGGGCGACAGGCTATGGGACCACCGCATTCTGGAATTAAGTGTGAGATAGGAAGGAGGGTTTCCTAAAGTACCATGTGTAATCGTTCATTCCTTCAGTCAGTATTTAGTTAGTACAGGTGTTCAAAACAGTTTTATTTATTTATTTTTTGGCTGTGACATCCCGACAAGATGATGGTGACTTGCAGATCATGTGTATAAGTCAGGAATATTAGCCATCACCAGTGCACACATCTTTTCATTTCCCACATGAGGATATTGGGATTCACAGGCATGACAGTGGCCATGTTATGGGAGCAAAAAACAAAACAAAACAAAACAAACAAACAAAAAACACTGCACATAAATTACCTATAACAGAGACAAATTTTATAACCAACCCAACTATTAGGAAGGGACTGAGAACTGCAAGGGAGATTCTAGAGACTTCATGTGAGGACGTTTACCTCAACTATTTAGGTATTTCAGCTTAAAGGATTTTTTTTATGGAATTAAATTATTTGGACAGTTGCCTTAAATATGAATTTCAACTTGTCTGTATAGACATCATCTATGTCATATTACAGAGATAAAAAGTTTTATGAGAACAAAATGTTCTGCAGACCTTACTTTCCATGCATGGTTACATTACTCCTGTGATTCTGATGTGTCCTGGCTCAATGCTTTTAAACATTATAACTAGCTTTGAGAAAATATAGAATATTCTCTGTTTTTTTTTTTGTTTTTTTTTTAAGCATCGGGTCATCCCAGATTGGTTAATCTGGGCTATACAAGTTACACAATAATTATTTTGAAGCAGTTAAATCTTTTTAAATTATTGAATCATGAACAATATCCATCCCTATTCAGAATTGGTGCTTATAATTTTAAAATTTGGGGAAGAGAAAGTATAAAAGTAACAAAATTTTGCTTACAGTGGTGATTATTTAATTACATGGATACCGAGTACATAAAATGTCTCCTATTGTTAAAGTCCCTGTTTGGCACCTAAAAATACACAGACTGCAGAGTGCTCTATTTTATCTTCAGCATGTCACTTATCAGAACTTAAATAATATGTATTTATTTGTTAATGTGTTTATTGCCATTCTGCACCCCTGGTGGCTGGGGGGGATCCTTCTGTCTTGTTTTCTATTCTATTCCCAGTGCCTACAATGGCACCTGGCATTCAGAGGTGGCTCAATAAGTATTAATATTTGTTGGTGACTTGCTGCTTTTCCTTTTTGCATACTCTGGAATGAAATAGGAGAAAGATGAAGAAGCAGCTGACCTTCCTGGCAAACACTTTCCTGGGAAGATGTTGTCTAGGCCTTGTTCCATCCCACAAAGCTGGGCCAAGCTTTGGACAACTACTTATGTGTGCAGGCACTGAAATAGGAGGGGCCTGCTAATTGCAAACTGTTTTCCAGTGTTGCTGAAAGGTCACCACTATCAATTATGACATATATTTCAGGAGAAGGAAGTCCTGTCTATATGGCAATATATTCCACGGTGTCTAATTTGTTTGCTGTAATAAGGCCAGGCCCGGTTATTGATGAATCAATCATCCGTGTCTTGTATGCTGATGACACCACCTAAGTCTCTCTCTCAGGATAATGGTGTTGCATACGGAGATTGGTGCTGGGCCGTATATTATTAAATTCCATAAACATGTTGAACATTAATTGCTACTGCTGTGCAAGAATACATTTTTTTCCTCTTTATAGTGGAGAGTTAAGTAATTTATACAGGATGACTCAAGCCGTGTCTCTAGGCAGCGGTGAAATGCTGCTAAATCAATCCATATGGCTGGTCTCTGCAAGGGAATCAATCGTATGACCTGCATGGGTGAACGACACAGGGCATCTCAGCCGTGCCGAGTTCTTTCTTGCTGTAAATGGACTAGGCCTCGAGGTTACGTCTCTACATACCTCATGAGGAACATAGTAGAAACAATTTCAGGGTCAATTTAAACAAAAAATAAATGCTCATCTCAATTAATTGAAATGAATAGAACTCTTCCTAGATTTTCTTTTCTGTGTATGTTCTACCTCCAGGATCCACATAACGAACCTAATGCAGCAGTTCACCTTTCTGACACTGACAGCTCTGTTCAGAGGAATAAACAGCTTTTAATAAAGACAGGAGGTGAAGCTTGGGACCAGACCTGAAATAAGAGGCTTGAGCTTTTGGTTTCCTGGAGAACCAGTATATAAGGTTGGTGCCACCTTTGATTACTTGCTTTCTGTGTCTCAGGACCTTGCTTTAACATTTTTACTTTAATTTATTTTCATCGTAGTCTTACAACTAGTTTATTACTTTTAAAATTGTTTTAACAAGCAACTTTTGAAGAGTGTGATCAAGAAAGGAACTGCTTTTCCCCTCCTTCTCTGTCCCCCCAGCCTCCCAGCTTTGCTTTTGGCTTGGTTTGATTGTCATATATAAATAAAAAGATTCATCTTAAATGGTAGACTCAAAGTTTAGCTTTCCTTATGCATTCACAAATGGCATTATGTAGAATTGTAGGCTAAGAAATAATCTGACTCACATAAATTTATCAAAATTTGGCAACTCTTGGTTTTTGACAGAAGCCTAATTGGACAATATCTTGAATTTTCTTTAGCACACAGTTAAGAAAATGGATTGTATAGAATACAATGCAGGCTCAAGCCACATGCATTAATTTTTCAGTCCTTCAGTTTCCATTGGCACATGTGAATTGGAAAACCAGCATGACCCAAGTTTTGGCTTTTATTTGTAGAGGATACTGGCTGTTTTTCCCTGAATTCCTTCACCTGACCCTTTTCCTGATATTATTACTTTCTTTTTCAATGGAGATGGGTGGGTGGAGAGGAGGTTCTCATCTTTTTTGATTCTGATAGCATAGACAACTGCAGTAAGCACAGTGTACAGAGGTGGTCATATGATGGAGATGGATTTATCACAGTCCCACATCTGCTTGGTTATGGTGATTGGCCCAAAAATTCAGAGAGAATTTTTCTATGGAATTTTTATATAGACATACTCTCTTTGTTCTTGGGCTACTAGCTGAGATGTTATAAGTCTGGAGCTGTCAAATTGTGCATTCCCCAGCACCTTCTCAGCCCATCCTCACTCACAGAGGACGTGTTATAGGAAGGAGAGAATGAGGACACCACACAGAGAGAAACAGTGGGCAGGGGCAAGGGGAGAGAGAGCAAGTGAGAGAGAGAGCAAGTGAGAGCAAACTAATGAAAATGGTTATGTGTCCATATTCCATTGTTCCTTGAAGCCAACTCCTTCTCTGGATTCCCTGGTTTGAGTATCCATTGCATTTCAGCGGTTTTGAATTCGTTTTCTGTCGCTTGCAACTAGACAGGTTCAAATTAATATGTATACTTTATATTAAGCACCAATCACTGCCTCATTTGCCTATGAAGTACCCCAAAGCCTCAGATTCTTTGGCAAGCCAGAGCTTCAGAGAAGATAGAATGGCTTTGGGGTTTAACCTGCCTGAAAAGGAAGTGGCAGAAAGTTGTATTAGTTACTTAGACAAATGTAACTTTTCAGCTCAACCAACACCCTATCATGCCCTCAAGGTTTAATATATGACTTTTCGTTCCTTCAATTTCTTTTATCTGTTTTTTTCTATATGCAAACTGTCAACAGTTACCTCTTTTTTATTTAAAAATATTATGGGGGTACACATGTTTTCGGTTACATAGACCACTTTTGTAATGCTTGAATCAGGGGCTATAAGTGTACCCATCACCCAGATAGGGTTCATTGTACCTGTTTGGTAGGTTTTTGCCCATCCCCTTTGCCCCTCACTCCACTGCTTGATTTTCACTGAGTTTTACTTCCCTCTGTGCACATGTGTGCTCAACAGTTAGTTCCGATTTAATAACAAGTACATGTGGTGTTTGCTTTTCCATTCTTTAGATACTTCACTTAGTATAATGGTCTCCAGTTCCATCCAAATTACTGCAAAAGGCATTAATTCATCCTTTTTATGGCTGAGTAGTATTCCATAGTATACACATACCACGTTTTGTTACTTCACTCATGAATTGATGAGAACTTGGGTTGATTTATAGCATTGAAATTGTGAATTGTGCTGCAATAAACGTTTGAGTGCAGGTGTCTTTTTGATAAAATGACTTCTTTCCCTTTGGGTAAATACCCAGTAGTGGGATTGTTAGATCGAATGGTAAGTCTACTTCTAGTTCTTTGAGAAATCTCCATACTGTTGTCCATACAGGTTGTACTAATTTGCAACACAGTAGAAGCATTCCTTTTTCTGTGCATCCATACCAGCATGTATTGTTTTTGGACTTTTTAATATTAATAAAAGCCATTCTAACTGGGGTGATATCTCATTGTGGTTTTAATTTGCATTTCCCTGATGATTAGTGATGTTGAGCATTTTTTCATATGTTTAATGGCCATTTGTCTCTCTTCTTTTGAAAAGCTTCTGCTCATGTCTTTAATGGGGTTATTTGGTTTTTTTTCTTGCTGATTTGCTTGAGTTCTTTGTAGATGCCGGTTATCAGCCCTTTATCAGATGTATAGGTTAAGAATATTTTCTTCCATTCTGTACATTGTCTATTTGCTCTATTGATTATTTCCTTAGCTGTGCAGAAGCGTTTTAATTTAATCAAGTCCCATCTATTTATTTTTGTTCTTGCTGCGATTGCCATTGGGGTCTTGTTCATAAATTCTTTTCCTAGGATGATATCTAGAAGAGTTTTTCCAGTTTTCTTCTAGAATTCTTATGGGTTCATGCCTTATATTTAAGTCTTTTATCCATCTTGAATTAATGTTTATGAGAGGTGAGAGATATGGATCCTGATTCATTCTTCTGCATGTGGCTATCTAGTTGTCCCAGCACCATTTATTGAATAGGGATTCTTTTCACCAGTGTATATTGTTGTCTGCTTTGTCAAAGATCAGATGGCTGTATGTGGATGGTTTTATATCTGGATTCTCTGTTCTGCTCTATTGGTCTATGTCTCTACTTTCATGTCAATACCATGCTGTTTTGGTTACTATACCCTTGTAGTATAGTTTGAAGTCTGGTAATGTGATACCTCCAGATTTGTTCTTGTTGCTTAAGATTGCTTTGGCTATTTGGGCTCTTTTATGGTTCCAAGTGCAGCATAGAATGATTTTTTCTAGACCTGCAAAAAATGACTTCAGTATTTTGATGGGGATTGCATTGAATCTGTAAATCACTTTGGATAGTATGGACATTTTAACTATGTTGGTTCTGCCAGTTCATGAGCATGGTATGTTTTTCCATTTATTTGTGTTATCTGTGATACCTTTCCTCAGTGCTTTGTAGTTCTCTTTGAGATATATATGCATAAGTGGTAATTACTACCAAGCCCTGTTGACTATTAATTTTCAGTTTCTGGGCAAAGAGCAGAGAAAAATATATCTCCTCTACCTCTCCAGGAAAGCAGGAACTAGTCAGCTATGATCATTTGATAATTTGGTGTTAGAATCTTTATTTTATTCCCCTGATCTCTGCATTCTAGAAATTTATAACTGTGGTTTGGAAAGATTAGTTGTCTTCTCTGCAGAAGTCTCAGAGTCTAATATTGGGTTTGTAATGTGGCCTTGAAAATGTGGTTAGGAGGACTCAAGAGGTGAAGAAGTAAGTAGCTTCACTCTACTCCTAGGAATTTCCTGTGATCTCTCACATGATTCAAAGTTCTGCTCTGTTGTGTGATGACTCATATTTTGAATATGTGACCTTATTTGAGAGTGATTGAGAAGGAATATGGAAGAGAGAGCACTTTGAGGTGATTTGAGGCTTGAGGTCTACCACTTATCACCCTTACTGCCCAAAGTGCAGCTGCATCATAACATTTCCTGGGAAGGGAGATGGCAGAAAGTGGACTGAGTACTGGACTTCAAGTCAGAGAGCCTTGGGATGGCTGTCTCAGCCTTGCTCTAGCTCTGAGGCCCTGGACATGGTACTTATGCTTCCCAACCCTCACATCAAGCATCTGTGAGATGAAGAAGATAGTAGTGCTTTTGCTTCACAGACTTGTTGTGTGAATCAAAATAAAAATAAGGTAATAAATATGAAAGCACTCTGTGTATGAAAATGAGTGGTTCAAACATAAGGCAGTATTCTTGTTAAGATGCCACACCTTAGAAATAGTACCTTCTAGGAGTACAACACAAAATAAAAATGAACTCTGCTTGGTGGAAGATTTTCTTCTTTTTTTTCTGAAAAATATTTTTTCTATGAACTAGCAGTTTGAGGAAGTAACAGATTCTGTGTTTATAATCTTTGTATAGTTTTAAAATGAAAACCTTTTTATCTATACTGGGGGGGGCAAGTAAAGTGTATGAATTGAGCCCACATGTGCATTCATTGTGAGTGAGAAGGAAATTGTTCTGCTTAAAAGTTGTTAATATGCATTTACCAGCTTGATGCATTCAGAATTGTTGATTGAGAGTGTATAATTTTAGAAAACTCAATGTTGACATGCAGACACCTGTAGTTCTATTGGTCATTGTGGCTGTGCTTAGTTTTCACAAGGGAGAAGTTAGAATGCAAGTTTTCCTCTTTGCAGCATCTAGAGCTTTACACCGTGCACACACACGTGAGTAGTCCCCTTCCTCCCAAAATTGACAAATAACTGAAGTTTCCTGTGATATTAATTAGGATCATTACGAATCATCTCAGAATTTGCAAACAATGAAGACTGACTTGGCCTGTGCCATGAAGACTGCCACACCCTTGGTCTTTAGGTGAGGTGGTGCAGTCTCTCAGGGGCTCTGTAACTAACCACCTGCAAACTCCCAGGGACAGCAAGGCTAGGAAAGGGTTGCAGTGTTCAAATTCAAAACTTCGCAGAGAAAGGCTTCCTCTTACAGTCCTGCTGGTCTGTCAAAGAACTAAGCAGATGTCATGGACACATGATGAAATGCCCACTGTGATACATTAGGATTCTCTGCCTCTTTTCATGGATAAATTTGAAAAATAGCTCCAGAACAGCTAATTATGAAATAAATAAAAACAAGTTTTTATGCCAGAAGAGTTCTGAAAACAAAATGTCCTTTATACACAGCCTCCTTTCAAGATAAGCCAAAGGCCAAGAGATAACTCCCTGAGAGTGGGTTATAAGAGGAAGTCCGAGGACATTTCAGAAATTGAGTTCACTGATAAATTCACACATGTAAATGATTCCATCAACACGGGGAAGCCTGGACTTTCATTATGAGAAGAGAATGCAGAAGAGTTTTAACTAGCCAATTGCTGAGAAATCTATAGAATTATTTGGCAAAAATAAACATATATAGCAGGGTAGGCAACAGCAAATAATTAAATGTGCACCACAATGCTAGATTCCTTTAAGTATTTCCCTAAGAACAAAAACCAGCAAACCAAATGTTTAATCCACTAGCTGAATCTGGCTAAGAAGGAGCAAACAAGAGAACTCTATGGGAGGCAAGTATTCTTCTTGCAAATTATTTTGCTTCCTAAGCATCTAATCCCCATTAATACCACCTGGGCTTGAAACACAGGCTCATCCATTCCTTTGGGGAGAGAAGGAGAGGAAGGAGGAGCAACAGGGAGAGGAGCTGGAGAGAGTGGTACTAAAAGGCGAGGAAGAAAGAAGTCACGAGAAATACTGGTTAGAAGGTGGGAGGGGAAATGAAAGACACCCAGGGCCCTACCCTGGAGCAAGATGGGGGCGCCATGAGGGGAACAGCCCCAGGGAAGACCACATTGCAGCTCAGGATAAAATGTGAAACCATTCCTCTGAGGGCTGGGCTTGGTTGGGAATTTGGTATCATAGAGGGTTTAGCATGCTTTCTTCCAGAGTGTACGTCTTCCTCCTAAGCTTCCTACAGGAGCCCAAGTTTCAGGCAGAAACATGTGAACTTCCTTCAAACATCTGTCTTATTTTCCCCAGGTTGCTTCTGCCCCTCCTTTCTGATGGGTGAAGATGGAGGGTTCTGATGGACAGAGCTCCCATGGAGTCCAATCTTGGATGAGTTCCTTCAGAACGTTTTCTATACACATGAAGAACAAGCACTCTAGGTTACAAGTCTGAGACCAGCACATCTCTAGAGTAGAAGCGAAGATACGATTTGAATCATTAAGTTCTTGCTGTATAAAGCACACTGGAGACAGAGCTTAACAATTTCCTCATCTAGCTCACAAAATAAAGCAGACTAAGTGAGATAAATGTACTCAAAAGTGTTTCAAGAAAGTGCACGATGTTTCAGAAAGGCAAGTTACTATTTCTGCTTTTTTATATGGAAGACATTTTGCCTCTGTTTTCACCTGGTTTAATCTAGGCCATATTTCCTCTGATTTGATTATCTGATGTTTGTGCCTAATAAACAGGTTCCTATAAACCATTTTACAGGAACATGGAAACTCCTATTCTTCCCACTCTCCTATTTTGTTAACTTGGGATATCAGGGCTAAAAAATGGGCCTCTGTGTTCATGTGATCCTAACTGAAGAAAATGAGTTGCAATTGCAGGAACTGAGGGCCCAGGAGATTAAGTGACTCTCCAAGCCAAAACCTTACCCAGGTCCCTGACTCTTTGCCAAGTGTCCCCTATCCTGTACCATTATGCTGCTCCAGAGTAGTGCTGGGGTACACAACACTCTGCCCCTTGCAGGTTCACTCCTGCACCCCATCTCTGCTCTGACATAGCATCCAGGATGAGACAGAGATGGATTGATCTTATGGAACACTTAGCACTATCTGAGAGGACGTGCTGCAAAAAACAGGTTTCCAAGGGATTTGGGAAAATTTTATGTGAACCTAAGGAGTTAGGGTCCAGCTAAAAGGTACGTTTTGAAGTCACTGACAGTGTCCACAGACAGGTAACTGCAGAGAATCCAGAGAGATGACAGTGCTGGGTGGCCAGTTTTATTCCTGTGAGAGCTGGAAAGTTCCCAAATGACATGTAACCAGGAATCTGGAGAAACATTCCATAAGAACATGAAAATCCCAGGAAGATGCTTACTCAACAACCAGAAATTAAGTCTGGACACACTTGGAGCAGTGGCAGAAGTCTTGAGCCCCCACAGCATTCACACTTCTAGGTAGAGGGTGTAAGGAAGGTATCTGTGGACAATGCCTCTCTGAGCTTTCTTCTCCCGCAGGTTCCCAAGTGGCTCCACTCCTAAAGTTTAGGAGGCACTCAAGAACCACATGGCTGCCGGCCAAACAGTGAAAAACTCCTCATCATCTGGCCTGACCAACATTCTTCTTTGGTTCCCAGGTAGCTTTTCCAGGTAGAACTGCAGTTTTAGTTGGGTGAGGAAGAATACAGCCCACCAATCTCATTTAATGAGTTCCGTGCAATCAGAGATAAGGAAAGTGGTTACTTTATGGAGTCCACCACAATATTTTCTTGGCAGACTGCATAAGGAGACTAAAATTCCCACACAATCACAATATTTTGAGGATCACTGCAGATCACTCATTGTCACTAACGTGGGGGCAGAGGCCCTTCTTATTCTCCTGCCTCATCCTGCATGCTGTATTCTCCTTCCCTCTCTCCTTCTAGGCTCTGCAGAGGAACATATACTTACTACTAGTCATTTTGGTCTATGGGACACTGGCTGGCAACCACCTATAGTCAGTTCTGTTTCTATGGGCTACAGAATCTGGACCCATGACATCTCCTCTGGCCTCAGGACCACAGCTTGGCCTTTTACCAGTGTCCTACTTGGGCATTTCCCCTTAGTTATCAAGTCCATGTGGCTCTCTCCGCAGCACTTGCTGGTTCTTGGAGAACAAGTGTTCTCCATTGTTCATTTGGTAACGCTTCTGCCATTCTCCTGTACGCTCAGCTGCTTCCTTCTTGGAGAAAACATTAACGTTAGCCATTGTCCCTAGAAACAAAAACTCCTGCTTGCTTGAGGGCTTGTTTTTCCCATTCCAGGGTGTGTTTATATCCAGCTGGAGGACCAGAACATGAGAAAGGTGCATCCTAACACTCCCATTAACTGCCCATGGATAGACAAAGCTCTGGAAAGGGCAGTCTAGGACGTGCGCCCTTCTGTTTGCAGCCTCACCCTGGTCATACGCCTGCTACCTTGCAGCCTGCTACCTTTCATTTTGAGTACATAGTTTGCCTGAAACTCTGCCTCGAGGGTTTCTTGTCCTCACATCTTTATTACCAAGGGAGGCCCTTCCTTATTCATGGCTTTTCGTGAAGTAAGAGCAAATCTCTGAAACTCTGGTTGCCTCCTTAGGTGGTCCAGACACATTTCAGAGCTAATTCCTTTTCAAGGTTATTGTCCTCCACAGACTGAGGAGCTTGAGGTCAAGAGAAGTCAAGAGGACTGGAGACTATTTAATTAATGGATTAAACAGAGGCCGTTGCATGTATTTTAAGCAGAAGGACATTTAATAGGAGGAATAAAGTGCTTATAAAATCCCCTTAGCAGGTACTACCAGGCTAGATTTTCAGGAACAACTTCCAGAAAAATAAGGAATGGGCTCTCCAGGGAAGCTACCACCTCTGCAGCTACCACTGTGGGTATATTCAAGAGCACAGGCCATGAAGGAGCCGCCATCACTACCACCACTGTGCAACTTCCCAGCAAGCTGCGGGAGGGACCCTGGCACGCTGTCGCAGGAGAGCCTCATGTTTCTTGCACAGTGCGTGCCGGAAGGAGCAGCCAAGGGGAGCAGGAGGGTGGTCACCACGGCACTCCTGCCTTTGAAATCTTATTGGGAAAGGGGAGTTTTGGTTTTCAATCTCTCTAACTGAAAGGATGGTGGCGTAGAGGTCCAGGGACCTAATTCACAGCGCCCACCTGAACTCTTAATGGGCTTTTATGCATCTGCTGCATAAATTTTGAAAGTCAGACTATCGTTGTAGAGAAATGTGTTACAGAAAGAGATGTTGAAAATGGTACATGTAACATCTCATTTTGCATGTGGACAGACTGAGGTGCAGAGAAGTAAAGTGACTCCTCTGACAGCTACATGCTCATCCTTAGCAAAGTCAGGGCAATAATGCCGACCTTGTGGCTCCAGGTTATCTCCAATTTGGTGCTTCTCCCATAGGAGCCCACGGGCCTGCAGGGAGGCCCATGGGGTTGTGCTAAGAGCACATGGGTGTTATTAATTGCTCCTTTCTCTGCATTTCCAATGCCTCGTATTTATTGCTGGATTATAGGTCAATTGGCAAAGTGTTTGTTTTATGGTAAACTCTGTATATTTCTGTCTCTTTTATAAGGATGTGAGCCCTTCATGGGCAGGGACTGGGTCTAATTTATCCTTGAATCCCTGCACCTAGCACAGTGCCTTTGCATATGCAAGTGGTGGTGGGGACAAAAGTGTGTCCTCTGGTTCTCCCCTCCTCTTGAGGTAGTGTAAGATGGGATATCTTGTCCCTTGTGGCAGGGCCATGTGACTAGGTCCAGCTAATGAAATGAGTGTGACATTTGTCACTTCTAGGCTGAAGTGGTGAAAAGGTCTGTGTGACTCTCCAAATTTTTCTCCTTTGCTTTGTGGACCATGGAGGTCTCATACTGAGATGGCGAAGCCACAAGAAGAGAACAGAATGGCAACCCTGGAGAGGTGCTCCAACCAGAAGAGGACTTCGCATAAGCAGGAAATAAACTTCTATTGTATTCAGCCACAGAGACTTTAGCATTTGTTTTTCCAGCCCAGACTAGTCTTTCTGGACTAATCCAGGTAGATGGCCAATAATTCATGGAATTGCATGAAGAGCCTAGATACCTATGGTTGCATCTCCTACAATGATACAATTTATTTGCAACTTTCATTTTCTTACTTGATATAACCTTGTTTAGACTTTGAGAATTCTAAAGGAGAAAGTACAACATGTTGTTAAACTCTACAGGGCCCATGAATACAACCGGGCAGAAGCCAGTCACCCAATTCAAGCATGCTGTTATTTAGCCTAGGAAGCAGTAAGGCCATTTGGAAAGCAACGAATATCCCCAGCAGATGGGAAGGTCCCATATCTCACCCAGAAGTTGCTGTTCCTTTGACAACTTAGGGAAATTTACAACCCCAGTGGCTCGCCTTCTCCACCTTGGCACATTGCTAATTTTACTTAATTGGGCTCTAGGGAGGACAAGGAAACACCAGTTGACTCGATGACTTTTCGCTCCCTATGCAGAAATTTTGTTTTGTTTATGTGTGATTGGCAGCATAGTATATTTATTACAGATGTGCATTTATTTTATATATAAACATTGTGATAACATATATGCAACATTGGCAAATTATTTCCAGGAACTTTAAGAAAAAAATTCAGAAGACAATAGGTGTTTCAAACTGACCTTGTCTTTTGCTGGTTTGATCTCTGAGAATATTTTGCCATCATGGGCAGAAAATTTTTGGCTAAACCTCAGGCAAGATATTTCTCCTCTCTGCACATTCATTTCCTTCTCTGGAAAGTGAGGATAATGCTTACTCTTTAGGTTGTGTGGGGATTGGAGAGAATGTTTGTAAAGGATCCAGCTCACTCGTGGGCAATTGGTAGGTATTTCATAAACAATAATTGGTAATAAGTATGCACTCTACTCAGAACATTGCTGTTTAAAAATATGTCTTTAAATTTCAATTGATCCTCACAATGACTCTTTGAGGTAGGTTTTATTATCTTTATTTTATAGCAGAAGAAAGTGAGGCTCAGAGAGGGCACAGTGACTTGTGTGAGGTCACAGACCGGGAAGTGGTAGAGCGGGAACTGAAACTGACTCTTGTCCCGGTGCTGTAGCTGGGAGAGACCTTGCTGGGTTAAGAGCAGAGCTGGGAAAAACAGCCTGGAGTCATTAGTACAGTGCCTGGCAGGAAGTAGGAGCTCAACAAATGGTCATGATCATTGTATGACAGGTACCAATAAGCATTCATTATGTCTCCCAGTTTATCTATTTCAAAGTGGTTCTTCATCAGGGACCCTTTGTCTTTATCCAAGTGGCTTCTACAGAAAAGCTCGTATGATGTTCGGACCATGCTATGAAAACCACTATGGAAAATCAAAGCATTTGAATAAAAGAGGAATGAATTACTGGACATTATCCTGTTGTATACACTTAGCTTGTATATATTCACCCACTGGACCAGAACGCCATTCTCTGTATATTAAAATGTTAGAAATAAAATATGGCTCTTCTCTGGGGTATAATAAAAGAACCAGAGGTTTGTACCTTAAAGTTACAATATATCACATCTCATATGCCTCTATTCCTCCCAGATGCTAGAAAGCCAAGATGCTGGCTTAGTTCAGGATGGAGAGTAATTGTGCATGTCAATATTTATCCTATCCCAACACTCAAATTAGCTCCTTTAATAATCAAGCTGAAAAACACACCCCCCTTGTAACCTGCTCTCCTGCATACAGCATTCTTCTGATATAGTTATTCATTTCAATTAATGTGAAAGCAGAGGGGGCCGAGCTGCCCATCCATTTGGCAAGGGATTTGGGAATAGGATCAAAGTTGGTTTTATTTCAATAGGGTCCCTAGTGAGCTGTTAATTACTTGGGTTTCAAATCTGATGGCATTTGAAATAGAATATTGAATTACACCTGTGTTTGGGGGTCAGTTTATCTTCTGATATGAAGGTAGATTTGTGGCAGGAAGGAACAGGAGGAAATGAAGTTAGTTTTCTTCCTGTGTTTGATGGGGGAAGGTCTTTGTTGCTGAAACATTCCTCAGGGCTTTGCATACTGGGTTAAACCAATAGGGAAAATTATGTTTCAGGAACTTCGAGTAAGAGCAGACCTCCAATTATTTCTCAAGCAGATTAAAAAATGTAATCTTAGACTTGTTAATATGAAATACGACTTGCATACTTACAGAATTTTTTTATTTTTTATTTTTTGGTTTTGAGTCCTTAAGGTGAAATGAAACCCAGTTTGGTGGAAAACTGAAAGTGGAATTAATTCTTCTGACGTTACTATTCTGATATTTGTCTCCAACGTTTAGATTTTAAATTTATTGGAAATAAACCTTTTGTTTGTTTGCCAATTTACATTTGTCAGAGGGAGATATCTTATTTTGGACTATCTGACTTGCTCACTGATCTCTAAACACACCCACCTCCTTTCTGTCCCTGAGTCTCCCCAAGCCCTTCCCAGCCTCAAGGTGCTTGCTGTCTGCTCATCTGTCATTTCCTAGCTCTGCTGTCTCACTCTTCAGCTTTCAACTCTGATTTTACTTCCTCCCCGAGGCTTTCCCTCCCACTGGCTCTGCCTCATCACCCTACTTATTCCTGCAGAGCACTGATCACAGTTTGCATGTGTTTATTCATTTATTTGTCACAATATGTGTCTGTCTTGCCCATGACAGGGACTTGGGCTGTCTCCCATATTCCTGTATGTTCAGCACTTAGAACTGTGCCTGGTACATTGTGAGCATCTCTTATTGCTTTAGTGAATGAGCGAACGAAGAGATGACTGAACATTATATGGCTAAACTTTCCTTTGTCATAGAGCACTGATCAAACCATCAGGTTCAGCCCTTATAATTTGAAATATAATTTTATGACACTGGAGAGTAACTGAAAACCTGTAACTAAGCTGAAACTGTGTGCATAAAGTCCACTATTTTGGCTGAAGAACATTTTGACAACACCGTGTGTTTGGGAGTTGAGCCGTTAACATGATAAAACTGCTGTAGCTTCCCTCTGAGTTTCACTCGTGGTGCAGATCTTTGTTTCTACACTCTTGTGGGTCTCTCCTCTTGTCTTCTGTCTCCCTTTTTTATATCCTGCCTTTTGCTTTTATTTCTGCCTCGCAAAAACTGCTGAGAATTTTCTATGTGTTAGCTAAGAAATAAATACAAACTTTCTTTAATCAAATTCATAAGAACTATTACTAATAAAACTGATGGCAACAAAATAAAACTGACAACAACTAAAACAACTCACGGTAGAATTTCTTACTGGCTGAAAAACTGATGGCAAAATTAAGTCTTCTTGACAAAGTTTAGATGTGCAAAATTTGATCTAGGAAAATTGAACTTTCTGGAAATAAAGAAAACTCAAAATGGCAGAAGCCATAACTGTTAAAATTTGATATGGCTTTAAAAAATCTGATTTTAAAAATACTTTTATACAATTTCTAACAAGAAGGATTGATGCCGACCCAATAATACCAGTAAAATGAAAATGATGACAAGATAAAAGCATTTACATTATTTAATCAAGAGAAGGTAAGGCTGGAGGAAACTCAATCAATAAATCTTAAAGTACAGGAAAGGCTATTTATTGTACTGGAAAATGGACAGCTGTTCTCTGTTTCCATTGACAAAAAGGAAGGTCTGAGAATGCAGCAGGAGAATGAGGAAGAACTTGTCCAAAGCAGGCTGAGAGGCCCTGAAATGAAGGACCACAACTTGGGGATGAGGGAATGTGGAGGTATGTGTATGTGTTTGTGGGGGGCTGTTGGGGAGTCCTCTCGGAAGTTTCTGGAAGAAAGTGTAGTAGAGAGCATCATTCAGAGGTAGTTGAAGTGCATTCCTTTCTAACTTAGACACAAAGCTGAATTAGGAGTTTTTGCCCTCCCAAGGACTCCTGTAGGCTCATATTTCTATGATTCTATGACACTTTTAAAATTCAGTTTTGCTCCATTGGTAAAAAAGTGAAATTATGCTATTTGGAAAATGAAATAATGAAACTTTGTTGAGAAGTTACTTTACATTTTAGTATTAAAACTTTAGTTTTGTTTAAATGTTTTTAAAATTGTTGTATTCCTATGACTTACAACTCCAATATCCTTTAGGAATTAGTTTTGTGTACGTGGAATTCTGTGAATGAAATGGTCACTGTGATGACTATTAAGGATCATTGGTTTCAATTGGGAATAACAGAAGTTTTCACTCCAAAGGGGAAAGAATCTGAAGATTGGGGAGGTAAAAATGATCCTTTATCATAGCAAAACTCTAATTATAGGTTTTTTGAGAGAAAACATACAGACCATATAAATGAAGAATCTTTGGTGTGAGCTATATATACATATATATGAAAAATGCAGAACATCATATGACTGATTTCCAGGGCTATAAGTCTGTGATAAAGCATTGTACCATAAAAGTGAGATGGGAGACTGAATGGGAAAGGAATTCCCCCGAAGCATCCCAGAGGACAGGAAGTGACTCTGATGAAGACAGGAAAAGGTTAGCGTGCATGGAAACAAGATGGCGACCATCAGTAACAGGCGGCGATAGCTCTCGCTCTGATGACTGGGAGAGTTACTCTGCCTTCTCTGCTGCACAAGCACGTGGGCCTCATGTGGGAGGCAGTAACTGTGGGGAAGGGACCACAGCATCCAGGAAGAAAGAAGCGAAGATATCTAGTATGTGGAAGCAGGCCGTGAATTAAAGACGAGCTGAAAGAGAATTCTAGGCTGTTTCCAAGTAATTGAGTTTGTTGAAATCCTGGGAAGTGCTAGGAGACTGAATACAGCAGTGTGTGCACCCCAAGCTAACTTCTCAGAAAATTAGTAATAAACCATCAGTGGTTGTGGATGAGGTTAATGCATTTTTTAGACCCAAGCACCAAGAATTCTAAGGCTGCCCATCTCCTGGCCTAATGTTAGGTAAAGATTATATGGCATATTTTGTTGATATAACTTTGTAGTAAGAATATTTGTCTTGTGTTTCAAATACTCCAGGAGTGCAGGAGAGTGACATATCATGAAACAAAATACCTGGAGGAAATCATGAAGCTTTGCACATGTATGGTACCACACCAGGAAAGTGATGAATATTTTTCTCTCTGCTTAGCTTAGAAAATAGTCACATATCTCATTTTTAAAAAAATTAACTATTATGGGAATGGCTGGATTAAGCTATTAATGCTATTTTTTGAAGATTAGGAATAACTAAAGAAACTCTGTCACACACACAGAGTTCTTTAGTTTTTATATCTATAAAATATATGTGTGTGTGTGTGAGTGTGTGTGTATATACAGGGTTTCTTTAGTTATTTATATATGTATATATGCACACACACATATGCACTCACACACACATATACTTGTTTTTTCTTTCTACATGTTTCTATCAAATTTCCTATAGTGATTAGTAATAAAATCATGTTTATTTTTATGTTTTTAAAAATGAAATAATTATTATTTTTATTTTTAAAGGCATAACTGAGTGTATTATACTTTTTATTTAAGGTTATTTAATTATCTAATATTATTTATTTAATAATATTGCCGTTTAGACCTCAAAGCCATAACCATGACTCTCATCTATCTGGTGAAGGATGCCCTTATTTTAGGCAAAGTATCTAGAAGGGACAGCCTTGCAAGCCCAGACTTCGAACTGACAGTTTGTGCCATGGCATCTCTTTTCTTCAGTACTCTGAATAATTAACATTTGATCTGCAAGCAAAAATAGAGAATTGACCTTAAACACGATGTTTTAGTACTATATATTCTTATATTAATTATGGGCCTAACAGAGGCCTGGATCTTCAAGCCAATTTTGAACACCATTTGGAAAGTGGGCTGCTAAAAGGTTAGTTTATTATAAACAGATGTGAATTTCTAAGCTATTTACATTGGTTAGATAAAGTTGTTTTATCTGTATTTCTTGCTGAGTAGACTTTTTAAAATCTTCATATGTAAATTGTTTAAAGATAGGTTTTGTTGCATATGAAAAACATTGTTGACAAGTAAATCTAATATCAATAGGATCATAGCCTATGAATATTTATGGCAACCACACACCCTTATGTGGAGTCCCTCTTGTCTCCTGCAGCACTTTCCTCTCTGGGAAATTTCAGCATGGAAGGAAAGAAAGTTTTACCGCCAATTTGTGCCTGAAACACAAGATGAACAGACGTCTGCTGCATTAAAAAAGGACATAGGCATGCATTAAATCCCGTATGTCTTACTTTTTAATGATGCAATTGTGAATTATGTTCTTGTTGCATTTGTAATTAGAGGCTGCAGCAGATGGTGAAGACTTATTTTAAAGTGATGTGTCTATTAAAATAAGCCACACTGCCAAATGATTGTTCACTGTAACGGCGTCTTTACACCCCTGAAACACTCTGATTCTTTGTTGATGTGCGGTTGATTACCACAGCTGATTACATATGTGCACATATTTGCTCGAAAATGTATCAGGGATATTTGATATGTGCAATACTTTATTTTAAAGTGTGTGTTATCACAATTATAGATAATGAAGCTTTCAATGAATTATTCAGTCACACCAGCTACAAAGGGAATGTGCTGATTTCCCTTTTCAATAAAATTAGGCATGAATCTTTCTAAACTATTGAAGCTGATTCTCCCCACACAGTGGGAGACGCATTGAATGGAGGGTGGGGAGTGTTTGAGTATTGAAAGATTCTTTTCTAAACATTCTTGAAAAGAGCAGGTTTTTTAGGGTGAGCTTGGTCTGTGGATAATGATTGTGTCTCCAGCTCAAAGTAAGTAAGGCAAAAATGCCAGGCAAAATGGAGTAAGTAAATTGATGTTAAGTATTAGGATAGGTTAGTCTGTGATAACAAACAACACCTACACCTCACTGACTTAAAATAACAAGGACTCATTTCTCTCTCTATGTGTCTATCGTGGATCATAAATGGGACTCTGCTCATCAGAGTCCATAAGGGACCAGGCTGATGGAGGCTACATCTCAACACAGGCTCCTGCAATCACTTTGCCAATAGGAAAAGGATGTGGTGGCTTACATATTAACTTTGAAAACTTTTTCTGGAAGAGTCACATGGCATTTCCACTCATATTTAATTGCCAGAGAAAGCCATGTGATGAAACCTAACATTAAGAAGGCAGAGAAATGCAGTACTTCTACGTGCTTGGAAAAATTTGGTGAACAACAGTCATGACCACCTCGTAGAGTGATTTGCTGCAAGGCTGTGTGCCTTTCCCTCACCGTTTACTCTGACTAGTCCATTTTTAACATCCTCGTCTTAAAATATCATCCGATTGACTGTTTTATGTTTAGCAATGTATTAAAGACTTGTAGAAAAAAGTGCATGCACCTGGCAGGACAGAGAAGTCCTCCAGTTTAACATTTGCCAAATGGTGTTCTCTTAAGAGGTGTTAATGCAGAACAAAGGATTCCATGGCCATCTGAGTCTGGGAATTTTGTGGTAAGCAAAGTTACACAAATTTCTTTACTTCTTGGAGCTTTTAATATGTTAATGTGAATATCCATAAGGCCACCACAGTGTGCAGTTTTTCTCATTTTCACAGAATCTGTTTTTCAGGGAGCTTCCTAAGGGATGCTATTCTGTGGGAACATGCTTTGGGCAATTCTGTTCAGGTCTCTCCCATTGGTGCTTGATGATAGGTTTGGTCATTTTATCTTCTGGGTTGGTAAACACACTGAGGTGCCGGGAGAATGGTGCACCCTGGAGAGAGTATGGAAGCTCCACGCCACCACACACCATACCTTGCCCTGTGCATCTCTTCCATTCGGCTGTTCCTAAGTTGTATTCTTTATAATACACTTCCAAACATTAATAAAGTATTTTCCTGAGTTCTGTGAGCCATTCTAACAAACTATTGAATCTGAGGAGAGGCCATGGGAACCCCCAATTTGTAACTGGTTGATCAGTTGTATAGGTGGCCCAGGACTTGTGATTGTGTAGAGGCAGTCTTGTGGGACTGAGTCCACTTGTGTGATCTGATGCTAAAGTTTAGGTAGATAGTGTCTAGAATTGAATTGAATTATTAGATATCCAGTTGTTGCCTGGAGAATCAGAGAATTGGTTATTGGTGTTGGAAAATGCTGCAGAACTGGTTTTGGTTATTATTTGGAAGGCACAGAGAGCTTCCATAGACACACCTTCTCCCTGAGTCCTCACTCTCTCCCTAGTCTGGAAAGCTAGGAACATGATTTTGATGGATATGGGGACAGAGGGGAAATTTTGTGATAGAAAAATGCATGTGTCCTTTGAAGATGTGAACTAGCATGACAGAGCTGAGCTAGGACTGGCAGTTCTAGGATGAGGGTTCTGTACCAGGATTCTATACCTCAGAGACAATTATAATACTTTTCTATCTTTAAATAATTTGTACACAGAAAACACTTAGAACCAGGCAAATAGTAAATACTATGTAAGTGTTTGTTATTATTAGGCTACTAAAATAATAACAAAAATAAAAATAACTAACAGTTTTAAATACTTTATTCTAAACACCTGCTAGGTTTATGGATTATCTTATTAGGTCCTTTAAAAACCCCTATGAGAAGTGGCTACTATTATTATGCCCATTTTATAGATGAGCATACTCAGGTTCAGATAGGTTAACATATTTGTCCAAAGACACACAGCTTATAAGAAGCAAAGCTAGGATTAAATGAACCCAGGCAGTTGGACTATGTTCTTAACCATTCTGCCACTATAACAGTTATTCCTTACATTTGCTAGTGTTTTATGGTCTTTAAAGCCCTTTTGTATAGACTATACCATTTGTTTTCCACGGCAACACTCTTAGTCAGATGGCATGTTCTGCATTTTTAGGGATAAGGAAATTGAGTCTCAAAGAATTAGTTGAATCTTCTATTAATATTAAAAACAAGCATTTTGAATTCTGGCCCATTCTTTTTCTATATCTTATTGCTTCCCATTTTATTTTTCTCTAACTCTCTTCTCTTTTCTCTGATTTTTTTTTTCTCTCCTATCCCTCCATCCTGAAATCTGGATTTGCAGCCTGTGAACAATCACAGGAAACTATTTTGGGGAATAGTCACAAAAAAGTTCAGTGAAGTATTAATAGAAATTATAAATGATGTATCTGGTCACCTTAGTCCAGAATAAGTTAATGCAAATGCCAATGCATTCCATTCAGTTTAATAAAATCTTCACCCAATATATTCTGCGTGTCAGGTCTTGGGGGCAGTAAAAGTATGTCCAAAACACACATGCACACCCCAACACCGACAAAAGACGGAACGATGCAGACTACACAAACCCTGTGAGAATAGCGTAGGCCTGACACAGCTGTGGTCTCTGTGCTCGTGTCTCCTCTGTTCTTCAACACCTCTCCTTCCTCACACTTTCTTCCAGAAATAAAAGCAGAGGGGAAGAAAGATGGGGCCACAGGGAAACAGAACTGGGGAAAAGGAACCAGAAACCATGGAAAAGTGTGAAAAGAAAGTGTGACTGATTTGCACGAACACAGTGTGCCGAGTGGAATGTCAGCTTTTTCACCTACGCGGGCCCATTGTGAGGGCGTGCTGGAGGGACCGCGTGAAGCCACACGGGAATGACTTCACCACATTCTCCACGTAGATGAAGGGCATCTTGAGCGTAATGGCGAGCAGCTGTCTTTTTACTCAGATGACAACATGAAAGGGAGAGGCCTGGAATCTCGGCATTTGCCACCAACGTTTAACGCAAGGTTAAGTGACAGCTGTTCCCGGTCCTCGGTCAGGAAATGTGCGTGAGGGGAGGGCAACACCGGTAAGCACAGTAAAGCTGGAACATTCAGGAAATTGCAGAGCTTGGATGCCTTACAGTTATGGATATTCAGAATTCTGTCTTTTTACTTGAATAATAAAGTTGTTCCTTTATAATAGACTGAGTTACCTATACATTGAAAAACTGTTTAAGGATCACAGCGGTCAGATGATTTGAAGACGTGTTTTATTTGAGTTTATCAATGTTTGTGAAAAATTGATTTTCAATGCCTACGTTAGCATTGCATGCATTCTCCAGGTAGCTTCCTGGTTCAGGAGACACTTGGTGTAAGACACTTGGTGTAACTTCCCTAGAAGTTAGTGAGGGTTCCCTGAGGACTCCATAGGTGAATTCTCTCATAAAATTAGTGTTTAGAATAACAATGAATCTGCCTGTGTTCCTGGTAGAAATGAATAACTTCAGATATTAAAACACCCCCATGCCTTCCTGAATAGAAACAGTCGAACCAGTGATCTATTATAACATGAAATATTGGGGTTGGTGGGGCTTTTGTAAGACTGAGTTAGCCTTCTCATGGCCTGTATTCTTTGTCTGTGGGCATTGTATTCTCCCTGTGTGGCTTCTCAGATCATAGGGAGAAGGCAATAGAATATAGATGAATATAATATGTTGAATCTGGGATATTTATTTTAATTCTGGCTTAGCCAATAGCACCATATCACCTTGTGAAAATTGCTGAATATTTCTGATTTGGGTAACTCATCTGGAAAATGTGGAAGTTGGTGAGATAATCTCCAAGGTCCTGTCTGGCTTTAAAATTCTATGATGCTAGGAATATAGTTCGCCCATCAGTGAAAAGACACTGAGCTGACCTTGGAAATTGCTTCATGCCAATTAATCTCTTTCTTCCCTTTGGTGGCAAATGATCAGAAAATCATACACATTTCCTTGGAACTCCTCTTCCACTACTTTATAAAAACCAAGTTGCCAAAATCCATCTGTGTCTGAGACAAGTGTTAATAAACAAATACTTCTATAAAGTTAACTCTTGAGTTGGAGGTTGCCATTGTTACCTGCTTCAGTTCATTCCTAAGAGACTCAGGAGCGTGAGGAGGAGATGGGTTTGAGAAGTCTTTTTCTCTTTAACTTTTGCGATGCTTTTCAAAGCAGCCCTGCTGGGAAATCACTTTGATCAGCACACACAAAAAAGATCATTTTTGGCTATTCTTACACTGTAAAGCCCCCAGGGGTGTGCTGGCATCTGTGAGAATGAGAGCTGCTGGCTGGGCACAGCCTCTGTCTCAGTTATCCTTGCCGTCCTTGTCCCTGTCCCCAGCCCTTGCTTGTTTCCCATCCACTGAAGCTCTGAGCTGGATTCTAGTCATCCCCTTCGCTGGCTCTGGTCCACTCTTGGACAGTTCCAAACCTGCCTGGGTTTTGAGTTGGTTTTGGTGGGGTGCCAGCAATTTATTCCAAAAGATTCACACACTTCTCTGTTTTCCTTCTGTGACACAGGGGTCAGGCAAGAGATACAGAATAAATAGATCTACAAGTGCATCTCTCACTAATCTCAGAATCCTCTTTACCTCTGACCAGGCTTATTTTCTAGATGACCATGAAACAAATTATAGGAATTAAACAGGATGTCTTTGCTTTTTACCTGGGGTGATCACATGTTCTTGATTTTCCTAAATTCTTAAATTAATATACTTTTTATTATCTAGAAAGATGATAGATGATATGATAATGGGAAAATAAAGAGGACTTAGTGTTATACCATTAATATGCTTTTCTAATGATACTTTTATATCAGTTTACAAATAGGAAAAACTCCTTTGTCAGATTGTGCCAACAGATTCTGGTTTCAGAAATTGGAGTCCTGGTGACTATAGGCCTATGTCACAATAGCACAGAAAAGAGATTCAAGTGGAGTTAAAAAAAAGTCAAGACGTGTTGTGGTATAACAATGTGGTTTACATATTTCCCTCAGAACCAAACCAAGACCAACAACAAAAACTCATTAACCTGGGTTCACTCCTCACATTGGATTAGTGGCTGAAATTAGATGATGAGCTTGATTGTGTGTTGAGCTCGATACTAATTGGATTAACTTGTTTCTGTGCGTCCTTGATCTGCCCACTTATGTCCAGACACACAGGCAAGGCGTTTATGGGTTTATAGAGAGCTAAGCGCAGGCAGTGCCCTGTGCTAGAGACTGAGGAAGTCTAGAGCACGTGAAATAGGTGGGCTCTTCTTTGGTGGAGTGTGTGTGGGGTGCCCTAGATGAGGCACATGATAATTGCTGATAAAGACATAGTAAAACAACCCAATCCAACCCAGAATCAGATGAATGGGTGGCCACTCAGGGGTGTTGATTAAAGTTATGGTAGTAGAAGGTGGTAGAAATTTCTGGAAAGACCTCTTCCTTCTTCCACTCAAAGCAGGCTTTGGAAGAAGAAGAAAGACCACAAGCAGAGCCATGGGGGTGGATTCAGGGAGAGAAGGGTGAAGCCTAGACAGGAGCAGCCAGTCTGGAGTAGCTAAGTGGAGAATGTGAATTTGGATTTTGCAGGACATGAGGGCCTTCAGGACAGGTTTGGAAGAGCAGAGGAAGATGACGAAATCCTGTGAAGGAGACACAGTTGAGGAGCTAAAATTTAAGATCAGGTTCAGGACTAGCTAAGTTACCTTTCTGGTTGAAAAGACAGAGCAAGGGTGGAGAAGATGGACAGCAGATCTCCCAGCCTTGAGGAAAGTCAGCAAACCTCAAAAAATGGGACTCACATTGGTTCTTTTCCTTTTGCTTGCTCCTGGTTATAGTTTTTAGTGTACAGTCCTACTTTTCTCGTGCTAAACATTCTAATTCTTCTCTTCCTTCCTCTCTTCCATTATGAAACCTTGCTTGGGGATTAGAGCCAGAGGATAGAGGTTGGCCCCCACAAGGTGGGTTTGGGCGGCAGGTCAGAAGTCACGGTGGTGGGTCCCACTGCCCTTTCGCTTCCCCATGAGGACTATCAGACATCAGCAGACAGATTAGCCCAAATCAACTGCCAGTTCCCAGGGGCACAGCTGCCTGCATTGACTTGTTTGGGAAGACTTCCTTTGTGGCCAACAAACCAATTCTCATACCTGAACCAAGTCATCTGAGCCTCCCCGCAAGGGCGTGTTTCACTTGTACTGACACAGAGAATGTGATTCTTGTCCTTTTGAGTAAATAGTTCTGTACAGTAGAGGGTGGGGCCAGATTAAAAAACAAAAGCCTGGGATTAGATTGTTTCTCTAGCACCTGCCTCCCCAGGGTGAGCTCACTGCTCCTAATGACACCCTTCCAGTCTGACCCACCTTCTCTGGAACACAAGGCAGTGCTTACCATCTTCTGTGCCTTTGTGCAGCTGGGAATTCACCTCTTTTGTCTACCACTTAGAATCAGATGGAATCCCTTTAAGATCCCCAGATAAAACATGTATAGATATGCCAGTCGTTAACCGGCATTCAACTGAGGCACAATTTTCATTTCTAATTAGACCTGTTTGCTGGAGAAGTACAGATAACACCAACAAGTAGTTTTTAATGCTGTTGGAGCCAGCTGCAAGAGAGACCCCATTTTCTACTTTATAGTTAGTTTTAAAATTCAAACTCTAAATGTGAATTACTTTTCTGTCGGATTCCTCTGGTGTAGGTTATTGTTATGCTAATTCAGGTGTATGTCTTCCCAGACCTTATAAGTATATAAATCTTGTGTTCTTTTGAACAAATTGGGTGGTTAATCCTTTAATCAGTTATTGAGAGATTGCTACAAGCACAGAGAGAAGGCTGGACCTCTAAGCTCAGCAGTTTGAAGGTCATAATTGTTATTCATTTGGTGTTTCTCCTTTGTTTTCCCCTTTTCCCCCCTATTAAATAGGAAAGTTAGCTTAATCCTACAGCAAGCACATTCCTTGAAAGTGGGAAGGTGGAACCATAGGAGGAGAAAGAGGCTCTAATGATCCAAACAACCTGTAATGCTGGTAACGCAGCTCACAGGAGCAGTTTCTCCCCTGCCCCTTCCGGACTGTTCTCTATTTCCCTCTCCCCTTACTTCTCCTCGTACTTGTTTTCTGAGAACAGATAACTCTCTCCAGCAGGCTGGCTATCTTTGTCATTTAGCTTTTCTGTTTTCTTCACAAAGTATTTGTATGGATTCTGTGGGCAACCTTTTGTTAGCATAAGTAAGTTATTTTTCCTTGATCCGTCCCTGAAAATATTAGTCGAGACTCCATCCTTTGCTCAGAACTAATAGTCAGGTGAGATGCAAACACATCATCATCGGTTGATAGTGATTTCTGACTGTCTCAGGGGGAGGAGGTTTATGTTCCTGTGAACAGCAAATGCTGACAGAAGTACCATGAGACGATTGGCCCTCAGATTCTTTTTGTGTGAGAGGCCCTGGTGTGAACTCTGTCCTGCTTGTGTTGATGATGGTCACTTGTCCTACCTCGTTTCTACAGAACGTGTTCTGAATTGATTTATAAGGACTATGTAATTCCAACTGACTCATTCTATAGCTCCCCTTCTTCCCAGGCCTCATTCATAGAGCCCAGGTAGGGCCTTTTTTGGGGTGCTTGTCCAGTGTTAGCCCCACATGGACATGGCATCTAGGGGCTGTGGTTGCTAGTGTCTACCTGGACAAATTGAAAACAAGGGGCAGAATTCGGAGGGAGCGATAGATCCTGACCTTAGAGAAGAAAAAAATTCTTTGTAAAGAATGATATTTAAATCTTTGTTACCCTGAGCATTATTTTTCTTCTTTTCAAAAAGTTGCTCCTTAAAATCTGTTTAAAATCTAACGTGCCCCGCCTGATGTTCTTACAGTGGCTCCAGTCTCTCAATCTGGGCAGCAGCAACTCTTCCTTTGCAGGACTAACGTTGAACTGACACCAGTGTTTGTGGAACTGTGTGCTGGGCTTCATAAACTTATAATTCGGGAAGAGTGCTTAGACAACAAAAATAGAGGTTCCTCATATTGGACAATTAAGTCAATTTCTTTAGGAATACAGACCTATAATTATGATGATAATCATAGTTAGCAATTAGTGAGCATTTATGACATTTACTACTGCAGACTGGGCATTACTATCTGCTCTTTTATAGAGCACACTGAGTCTCAGACTACTTAAGTGAGCTGGTAATAACAGAGTAGGGATCCAAGCTGAGATCTGTCGGCCACAGTGATGGCTTCAGAGATGAGCACATGACACAAGCCAGGCCAATGGAAGATTTTAGAGATAATTGGAAAGAGAAGCTTTCTTCTGGGAATCCCACAAAGTGGATGTAAGCCTGAACTGTCTGTGATAAACTCCTTAAGGAAACTTGTCTAAGAATGAAGCCAAAGCAGAAGAAAGCACAAGAAATGGGAAAAATTGGATCTCTGAGGACATGATTTCAGCACCTGGATACAGCTATGCTTGAAGCCAACCGCTTCTGGAATGTTTAGTTACATAAAACAATATATTCCTTTTTCATTTAAGCCTCTTTGAGTGTTCTGTCTTAAAACTGAAAACAGAAAGGGTCTTCTTGACTATTCTATCTCTTTTGCCAAACTTTATGAATTCCCCAAGAAATTTCTTCTACCCTTTTGTCACACCTGAAACCAATATCATTATTGCACCATCTCAATGCATGGCAGCTGCTTTTTAAAACCTATCTGTCCCTCACTAGACAGCAAAATTCTGCAGGGCAGGGATAATGACTCTGTGTGTGTGTGTGTGTGTGTGTGTTTAATTCCTGCCTGTAAGCCCAAATTGACTTCACAAATGCAAAGTAATCTTCAGAATTTAAACAAGAAATTCTTTAGGTAGCTTTAAGCATTAAAACACAGGTTCTCCAATCCCTCTCCAATACAATAGGACTTTGCTTCTCAAACTGTAATATACAAACAAATCATCTGAGGCTCTTGTCAAAATGTACATTCTATTTCAGAAGGTCTGGGATGAAGCCAGACATTCTCATTCCTAATAAGCCCCTTGATACTCTGAGTAGCAAAATATTGGGAATATATCATTAGATCTCTCCAGGAAGATACCAGGTCAGAATGTGTACGAACATTCTAAGAAATCTCCAACTTGTTAAGTGGTGAAGATGTATTTTTTAAGAGCTAACCTCAAACAGTAACTTTATTCCAATAGAGATTAACTTAATAAAATAAAACTTGGGGCACATGGAACTATTATTTTCTTAGCCAATCAATCAATGAATGTTGAATCAATGAATGTTGACATATTTTCCAAATGATCAATGCGTGATGTTACAAATTGTGGGTAAATGAAAGATCCATTCAAACTGCAAGAGACTTCCAAGAGTAAGTTTATTGATACAGGTTTAGATTCTTCATTGCAAGTAGCCTTTAAGAAACTACCACTTGTAGAGTTTGGGTGTCACATCAAAGACTATCCACAATTATCTTAAAAGGCTAGTAACGTACTTTTCCATTTTTCAACAACACATCTGTGTGAGGCTGGATTTTCCTCATATACATTAATGAACTTGGTGCAACTGTTTGCATGCAGAAGCAGATATGAGAATCCAGCTGACACTATTAAGGCAGACAATAAAGAGCTTTGCAAAAATGTAAAACAATGCTACTTTTCTTGCTCAATTATTAGTTTTGGAAAATATAGTTATTTTTCATAAAAATATGGTATGCAGACATAATGGATTTATGACTGTTGTTTTTAAATGAACTAGTTCATAAATATTTAAGTTTTTTTCAGTTTAAGATTCTAATATGATAAATATTGACATATATATACATAAACAAATACTTTTAGGGATTCTCAATAATTTTTAAGCGTATAAAGGGATGTTGAGAAAAAAACTTTTGAAAACTGCTACTTTACAGCAATTCATCTCTTTGGTTCCTATCCCAAATTTGCTGTACAAATGCCCGAAGTTGCTTAAGCATTGACTAAATTCCAGGCACTTTGTTGAGTATTTTACAAGGAGCTTAATTATTGTTAACCCTGGGAGGTGGGTATAATTATTATTATATTATATTATTATTATTCTCATTGAAAGTCAAGGAAACAGAGGTTTAGATACTTGCCCAACATCTCACAGCTAGGAAGTAGTAAAGATTTGAACTTAGGCATATGACTCCAGAAGTCCCACTCTTTTTTTATTTTAGAGACAGAGTCCCACTCTGTCGCTCAGGCTGGAGTGCAGCCTCGAACTCCTGGGCTCAAACGATCCTCCTGCCTCAGTCTCCCAACTAGCTTGGGACTACAGGCATGTGTCACCAGGCCTGGCTAATTTTTCTTTTTTCTTTTTTTCTTTCTTTTTTCTCATTCCTTCCTTCCTTCCTTCCAGACAGGGCTTGGCTATGTTGCTCAGGCTGGTCTCCAACTCCTGGGCTCAAGTGATCCTCCCACCTGAGCCTTCCAAAATGCTGGGATTACAGGTCTGAGCCACAGCACCCAGCCCAGAAATCCCACTCTTAACATCTTTACGACCCAGCTCAGTTGAAAAAAGATTAAAAAAAAAAAAAAAAAGAAAAAGAGAAGGAAAAAGAATTTTTTTCATAACATACTCTACTTAGAGAGCAGTGGTGTCATAGGTAGTGGATTGAGTTAGGCTCCTTTACCTGCTTCTACAAGGAGGACCACTTCAGCTTACCTGTGAGCTGAGGCTGACTTCACCTGCCCTGGGGCTACAGCCTAGGAGAGGAAGATCCCAAATGCGTCTTAGTCCTTAAACCCCTTAAACCGCAGGCACAGATCGGCTTAGCTCCCTGATTACACAGCGGCCTGCCTCTGTGGTTCTTTCTCAGCAGTCTCCAAGTCTCTTCCAAATGTGTATTTCTCAGTTCTCCAGGGGATGCTCGGCTCGCTGTCTGCAGCTGACCCAGAATAAGTACCCGGAGCGCAGGGATTCCATCAAGTGCGCATGTGGTCGTATAGCCGGGCGCCCAGAGGGGACTCTGGCAAGGAGGCATCTCACAGCCCAGAAACTTCATCAGGAGGTGTTCTCTTCAGGGCTCTTCCAGAGTCTGGCCTGCGTGGGCTTACCAAACAGGAGCCCCCTCTAGGTCATGCGATAATTGGTGATCACCTTATCACAACTGTTTTATGTTGTGAAGATGGAAGTCTGGAGGTGCTTTCACTGGAGGTCTCCGTTTGTGTAAAGGCAAGTGGCATTTTAAGGCACACCATCTGGAAAATTATCTCATGATATGAACACTGTAAATATTTATTTAAGCTTCCTTCACCCCCCACTGCCATTTCAGAAGCAATCAAATTGTTCAAGAGGCTAGATTTTCACACGTAATACATAAAGAATACTGTGGGCAGTGAGAGTATAAACAACTTGGCCCTGCAATTTAACTCTTAGTAGAAATTACTTTCTTTGGGACTTAAATGGCATTTCAGATTGGAAGTAGTGATTTATGGTGCTTAACCAGTTTTCCCAAAGTCATACAGTTAGTAAATGACTTTGGAATCAGACAGAACTTGGTTTAAATTCCAATCCTGATAGTAGTTATTTGTGCAATTTCTGCATGCTGCTTACTGTTGCTGGGCCTTGATTTCTTCATCTGTAAAATGGGTATAAGATTGTTGTGGTAATTATATAAAATAAGGAATATCAAATTCTGAGCACAGTGTCTGGCACATAACATGTACCCAGTAAATTTAGCTATAATGATTGTACTGTTACTTATTGTTTTACAACCCTTTTCTGATCTCATGACTATGCCTCTGCCTACTGACACCAGTGACCAGTAAGCTGTATTTAGTCACTGTCTACCATATGCTTGATATTTGGGGGTATTTAATAAGTGTTCTAATGGTTGAATGATTGAACAAATGAGATCATGACATGGGAGAGTTTTATCCATCAGTGAATTTAAGCATTTCAAAATTGAAATGCTTAAAAATATTATTGAAATTATTTGAGGCTTAGTAATCACTGCCGAGTGTGAACAGTGAGAAACTAGGTTAAATAAGGTCCTTGGGCAGGAAGACAGCCAGGAGACAGAGTCTCTAACTCACCCATGAGGGCTTCCATATACACAAGTATTTCTGATTCTCACTGATGGCAAACCCTTCCCAGAGGGCTGTTAAAATGGTTGTATGTGTAGATAACTTTTGAAGTAGGTGATTTGCAGGGAATTGGGACGTCTCTTTTACCTTTGAAAATCTACCCAAAATTGTCTGAGTTTCTTTCCTTACAGAATGATTCATTTGGATTTACTAGAATTTAGAATAGTTAAAAAACAAACAAAGACCCAAACGTGCATTTCTTCCTCTTTAACCACACGGGGAGGAAAAACATGTGCATGTGGTAGCCCTGTTCCATTAAGTCATTCAGGGATCCAGGTTAAGGGAGGTTTGCCAAATCACCCTGGAGGCTATGTCCCTTCCAGTCAGCTGATTGGGAAAGGAACATGGAGAAAAGCTGCATGGAAGGTTTCTTAACAGTAGCCCTTATCACTTTTATCTATATTTCTTTGTTCAGAACTCAGTCACATGACCATAACTGACTGCAAGGGACTCTGGGTAATGTAGTGCTTGGCTGGCACTGTCTAGTGACAACTGTGCAAAATATGAAGAGGAACATAAATATTTTGTGAACTGAACTGTGAGCTGTCTTTGCCATACCTTTCTGGGAAGGGTACGTTAGTGTACCCTGCCAGAGTAAGGAGATTACTTTGTCCCTGCCAGAGAAAGGAGATCCTCATAGGAAGGTTTTACCCCAGAAAAGACTGGGGTAAAAGGTTCAGAGCTGAGCAGTCTAGGCTGTGGGAAAGATAGCTGGGGGAGGCCCATGTCCTATAGTCGTGGACCCCTGGATGTGAGAAGTGGGGCTTCAGGAGAGGACAGGAGAAATGTAAGATAGAGACGAAAAGTCAACTAAGTCACACTTTGCCAAGGATACGAAATAGCTGCCCTCCTGAGGAGCAAAATGACGCTTGTGGGCGGCAATTGCAATAAAGCAATTATAAGCCATTTGAGGGCTCTGCTTAGGTGCCTCAAGATGTGGAAAAAGAATTAGGACATGTTTCCCCCTTACTACTTCTACTCCTCCAAGAAGGAGACGCAGGCTCATTATGTCTCTAGGTGGATTTTATAGTTCTGGATTTGAGCCTAAAAGTTGCATGTGGTTTTCAAATACTCACTTTATCACACTCCATGATTACCTCCATTATGTGTGGCTAACATTGAGTCTTTTCAGATTTAGTAGGGATATAAAAGGTTTAAATAAGACCAATATCAGATGTGTCTGGGATTCCATTTCTTGCATGCACACTGTAAATAAATGCTGATGAAAAATATTTTAGTTCCAAATTCTGCCACCCCAAATCCTACAAATATGCACCTTAAAGCCCCATAATCCCATAAAAGCCTTTTTACTTGTAAATAACACTATCTTGTTTTCCATCTCAAATTTCTTCTCCTGTAATTACACAATATTTGGTTTCCCATTTTTAGGCAACTCAAATTAAAACTTATTTCATTTCATAATTACAAACATTCATTTTGAGTAAAGACTAATCTGACGGGAATTTGGTTCCAGTGATATTGTAACCCAGACTTGTAATAGCAAAGCAATCCATCTCCTGACTAATGTCTTGGAATCTTTTACAACTCTACCCCAGCTAAACATTTGCATTTGGAAAGTTTTATCCTTTTCCTTGAAATAATAATGCTTTATTAAGAGCACTGTGTGATTTCATTTTTTAAAAATAATCATTTAAATCAAAGACTTCAAGATATAAAGAATTTAAAGGGTAAGCCATTCCACTGTCTTAGTTTGAGTTATTTTATAACTCCCATGAGTTTTAGAGTGGAACGTTGCTTGGAAAATGTTCATTATTAACCTAGTTTTCAACTGTTTTCCTGAAAAAGAAGAAAGAAAATATTCTTTGGGTATCATAATAGGTGACAATTTTGAAATATTAGATAAAGTATATGATATTGCTATTCTGAGTATGGATAGAATAGACAAAGATCATGGCCGGCTGATAATTTAGGAATAGATAGTTAATATCTATCTAACATTGAGAGAATGACAATTGGAGTGTTTACAGGGTGGTCATTGTTTATCCACTGCAATGTAAAAACCACTCCAGAACATAGTGGATTTATACAGTGATTTATCATGGTCTCTCATGAGTTCTGGGGGTCGATGAGTTCAGTGGGGTGATTCTTGCTTGTTTGGGTCCCCATGTGATTGTAGTCAGATGGTTGCCGATGCTGGAGACATCTGAAGGTTTTACTCCTCACACATCTCTCTCAGGCTGGAACACCTGGGGGCTGGTGGAGCATGTCTGTCTCCAGTGGTCTCAATGTGTGGCTAGCTTGGGCTTCTGCACAGCTCAGGGCTCATGCTGTGAAGAAGCACAAGAAATAATCTCACATGGCAGCTTGTTTTCCCCCAGAGCAGTGCTCAAAGAGATCAAGGCAGGGGCTGCAAGGCTTTCTCTAACTTTGCTTTGAAAAATCCTCAAAGGTCATTTCTGCCTCATTCTATTGGTTTGTGAGTTATGGGGACAGGCTGGGTCCAGTGGGAGGTGATTATCCATAGTGGTGAACAGAGGGATGTGTGGCCCAGTGAAGGGCCATCTTTGGAGACTGTTGACCACAGTCATTGAGCAGTTGATTCGTTTCCCCACTCAGATCATTTCAATGGGTGAAATGAACACACCAAACCACATGAATATATTTGAAAGGATTTGAAATTGGTAGGAAAGGGAACTGAAGAAGGTTCTTTGTTAGGACTACCACACACTGTTTGAATTACCTATGGGTGAGTGTGTGTGTGTGTGTGTGTGTGTGTGTGTGTCTGGCCCCTGAACAATGTGGGGGTTACGGGTGCTGACCCTCTGGCTGTCAGAAATCTGCATATAACTTTTGACTTCCCAAACACTTAACTAATAATATCCTACTATTGACCAGACCCTTACCAATAACATCGTTGATTAACACATAAATAGACTAGCGTTTATATATATTTTATGCATTCAAGACACACCTAACTTTTTTTTATGTTTTTGGATATTTCTGGGTTTGTCTTCGAGTTTTTTCAAATTGTCACAAATTTCCAAAATATGTTTAAATATATTGAAAAAAATCTTCAGACAAGTGGACCCGGACAGTTCGACCCCACATTGTTCAGGGTTAATTGTAGTTTGATTTAGTCGTGGGTCAGGAGCAGAAAACTATTAAGTACCCACCCTGTACTAGGTTTTGTGCTCTACATTTTAAGTATTTAGTATCATTTTTGTGAAGCTACTAGTTTAGTGGTCATAGTCAAATCCTTGGTGGCTTTGCTCCTCCCAAGGGGAAATCACTTAACTTCAGTGGGTCTCAGTTTTATCATGTGTAGCATGCTTAAGGGGCTTTTTTCATGGAGAGAAGCACTCAGTTCTTTTTGCACTTTTTCAGTGCCCAATTTATTAGATTTATGAATTTATTAATCACTGAGTATTTAAAAAAGTATAAAGGCTTAACATTCCTCCAACTCTTTATATACTATTTATACAACAAATAAATTAAAAGTTATGAATTTAACAAATTACATTTTCCCAAACATGTAAATAATGATTACTGGTTAAATCTGAGATTTCTAAATATTAATTAAAATTATGTCTAACTTATCATATTCTTGTAAATGTTTTAAACTTGAGAAAACAGACAACTCTCATACAATATTAATGTGTTTGCAGCAGCAATCAGACTCTTACACCAAAACCTGGAATGAAAATGGTAATATATCTATTTGTTTCTTCATTATCTCTATTCTTATTCTGTTTATTTTTCACCTGGCAGAATGATTTGGTGCATTTTCTCATCTGAAGGTTCAGAGTGCTTTCCCAGAACTATTGAGGTTGTGGATACTGGTTAACATTTTTTATTCCTCTGTCTTCTCTCCCCATCAGAGCTCCTAGATCCCTGCTGCTATGGTATGAATGTGTCCCCCAAAACTCATGTGCAGGAACTTAGTGGCCAGTGTGATAGTATGAAGAGATGGAATCTTTAGGAGGTGATTAAGTCATGAAGGCAGAGCCCACACAGATCAGATTGGGCCCTTATAGAGGGGCTTGCGGGAGGGTGTTCCTGTACTTTTACTCTTTTTCCATGTGAGGACACCTGGATGGTATATTTATGAGGTATGGGCCTTTGCCAGATACCAATCCTGCTGGCACCTTGATCTTGGACTTCTCAGCCTCCATATCTGTGAGAAATAGTTCTTGGGTTTATAAATTACCCAATTTGTGGTATTTTGTTATAGCTGCACAAATGGACTAAGATACGTACTGTAGTGCTATTTTTCTTCATAGCACTTTTTATCAACTGATATGCATATTCCATTTATTTTATTGTCTTTATATCCATGAATAAATATAAACTCTATGTGGATAGATTTTTTTTTTTGGTCTATTTTGCTTGATGAGTTATGAGTTGTTCACTGCTGTATTCTCAATGTTCAGAATGGTACCTGGCCCCTAGGAGCTATTCATTAACGTTTCTTAAATGAACAGATGATGAATTTTGGGCCAGGATATTAATTAGCTTGTGTGACTCAAGTGTCTCTTCCGTAGAGATTCTAAGTCAGCTGCCCATGTGGGCAGGCTCTGATCTGAGCCAGGAGTCATCCATTACATGGTGAACCGTTCAAATTATTGGCTTTGACCAATAGTTGTTTTTTTCCTTCTTGATCAAGAATTCCTTCTAAATCACACTGATTCATATTCTGCCTCTATAAAACCTGATGTACATCCATTTTAGAGCTGCTTGCTCTGAACTGGGGCCTAGCCCATGTCAGTCCCATCTAACGTTTTGGGTATGTTTGGTGACCTGAAACAGCAAAATTTTTTTCTCACTGATCATTAAGACGTATGATGTTAAAACCTACATCAAAAGGTTGAAAGAATTAGATGGAATAATCCACATGAGGTGAAGAGAACAGTACCTGGCCCACATTAAACTCTAAATATTATTATTCTTATCAGTAACACTATTTTCAGTTATCCCTGCTACAAGGGCCATTTGTTTACTCTATTGGTGTTTATGAGGAATTCCTTTGTCCAATCTGAATGGCAGGATCTGTTACAAGATATACATTGGGATAGTTCCTTGACAGCAAGCTGGTCCACTGCATATTGCAACTATAGAACCAAGTGCCATATCTCTCACAGTGAGCTGCTAAGCAAATGTAGGGAACTGAGCAATGAATGCCTCCTAGAGCAGTAAAGAGTTTTCTGTTCCCAACTTACCCTTCCTCTCTGTACAGATCCTTGGTCTAGAGATTGTATGAGTACAAATGCATAAGGGGCTAATATGTGTTGATCATATATTATATACCATGGATTTTGCTATTATTATATTTATTCCAGCCAACAGACAACTGAGATATGAATTTTTATTTTTTTAAGACATGCCTTTTTTACATGCATTTTAAGGATATGAGAGCTAAGGCTTAGAAAGGTGAAAAAACTATCCAAAAGTCACATAGCTAGCAAGCATCAGAATAAGGGTTAGAACTCACATGACTGATTCCAAAATGACTGTTTTTTCCCATTACACCTTGTTTCAATGACAATGGTTTCTATAGAACATGATAATGGTTTCTTTGAATGTTCTTATGGGTTTGTCAGTTTAATTATTTTTTAGATACCATTCAATAAGAGTTTATTATTTAGCCTCTATTCAATTCTTATTGAGTAACTCTTCCAAATGAAAATTTGTATCCACTGTGACCAGGTACATGATGCCAAATATATGGATGCAAATGGCATTTATTTGTTGAATCAAATGTAAAAAGATTCAAATGTAATAACAGTTTGTTATGCTAACATATAATTAAGCTAGTACTTTAGGAGGATAAAGTCCTAGAAATGGAATTACAAGTATGTACAATTTTAAAGTTAAATGTATGTTGTAAAATTACCCTCTATGATGATAATTTATACCTCAAAATGTTCTTGCTTCTATAGATGTTTGCAATGATAAAAGTTTTTCCAATAGTTTAGACAAGTACTTCTTTAAAGCCCATTATTGCATTAATTTGTTAGCAATTTGCATTTCCCTGATGATTAGTGATGTTGAGCATTTTTAAATATGTTTATTGGCCATTAGTCTATCTTCTTTTGAAAAGCTTCTGTGCATGTCTTTTGCCCAGTTTTTAAGGGGTTTGTTTGATTTTTTTATTGCTGATTTGCTTGAGTTCTTTGAAGATTCTGGTTATTAGCCCTTTATCAGATGTATAACATGAGAATATCTTCTCCCATTCTGTAGGGTTTCTATTTGTTCTGTTAATTGTTTCCTTGGCTGTTCAGAAGCTTTGTAATTTAATCAAGTCCCATGCATTTATTTTTGTTATTGCTGTGATTGCCATTAGGGATTTCTTCATAAATTCTTTGCCTAGGCTGGTATCAACAATAGCTTTTCCAACATTTTCTTCTAGAATTCTTATGGTTTCATGTCTTAGGTTTAAGTCTGTTATCCATCTTGAATTAATGTTTGTGAATGGTGGGAGATATGGATCCTTTTCAGTGTTCTATATGTGGCTATCCAATTTTCTCAGCACCATTTATTGAATAGGGATTCTTTCCCCCAGTGTACATTGTTGTTTGCTTTGTCAAAGATCAGATGGAAATATGTGGATGGTTTTATATTTGGGTTCCCTGCTCTATTTCATTGGTCTATGTCTCTATTTTTGTGCCAGTAACATGTTGTTTTGGTTACTATAGCCTTGTAGTATATCTTAAATTCTGGTAGAGTGATACCTCTAGATTTGTTCCTTTTGCTTAAGGTTGCTTTGGCTGTTTGAGCTCCCTTCTGGTTCTAAATGAAGTGTAGAATTAATTTTTCTAGATCTGCAAAAAAAAATGACGCTGGTATTTTGATAAGGATTGCATTGAATCTGTAAATCACTTTGGGTAGGATGGACATTTTAACAATGTTGATTCTGCTAATCCATGAGCATATGTTTTTCCATTTGTTTACTTCTTCTATGATTTCATTCCTTAGTGATTTGTAGTTCTCCTTGTAGAGGTCTTTCACCCCTTTGGTTAAATATATTCCTAAGTACTTTATTTTCTTTGTTGCTATTGTGAAAGTTATTGAGTCTTTGATCTTGTTCTCTGCTTGGCTGTTGTTGATGTATAGAAATGCTACTGATAGACCAATGGCCAATAAACATATGAAAAAATGCTCAGTGTCACTA
The DNA here is from genome assembly GCA_008086735.1 of Cheirogaleus medius. Classification (NCBI taxonomy): domain Eukaryota; kingdom Metazoa; phylum Chordata; class Mammalia; order Primates; family Cheirogaleidae; genus Cheirogaleus; species Cheirogaleus medius. The sequence continues at coordinate 57,244,492 of VBSM01001562.1, forward strand.
ATCATCAAGGAAATGCAAATCCAAATCACAATGAGATATCACCTGACCCCAGTGAGAATGGCTTTTATGAAAAAGGTTCCAAAACAATAGGGTGTGATGCAGAGAGCAAGGAATACTTATACACTGTTTGTGGGACTGTAAAGTAGTACAACCTCTATGGAAAAGAATATGGGGATTCCTCAAAGAACTAAAAGTAGACCTATCATTTGATCCAGCAATCCCACTATTGGGTATTTGCCCAAATATCAAAGGAAAAAAATTCATTTCATCAAAAAGACACTTGCACTAGAATTACTGCAGCACAATTCACAATCACAAAGATGTGGAATCAACCCAAGTGCTCATCAATTCACTAGTGGATTAATAAAATGTGATATATGTATACCATGGACTACTACTCAGCGATAGAAGAATGAATTAATACCTTTTGTAACAACCTGGATGGAACTGGAGACCAGTCTCCTAAGTGAAGTATCACAAGAATGGAAAAACAAACACCACATGTATCCACTATAAAGTTGGAACTAACTGAACAGCACTCATGTGCACAATAGGAAGTAAAATTCAATGAAAATCAAACAGGTGGGAGAAGAGGAGGGGGATGGGTGAAATCATACCAATGGATACAGTGAACACTGTCTGGGAGATGGGCACACTTACAACTTTGTCTCAACCAGTACAAAAGCAATCCATGTAACAAAAACATTTGTACCCCTGTAATATTCTGAAATTAAAAATAATGTTCATGATATTATATGTCTATTTTTTGTTTATTAGCTACATAATTTCATGTGTTCTGTGAACTCTTGTTCATATTTTTTGATCATTTTTGTATTTATTTTTTTTTCTTATTCATTTGTAAGGAATTTTATTATACTAGAGATATTAACCCTGACCATTATACATGTTACAAATATGTTTCACATATTCTGTCATTTGTCTTTCAACTTTGACCACAAAATCCATTTTCCTAACAAGTATTTTGTAAATGTCATCTCAAAAGAAAATATAATCTATCATGCATGCTGGCCTAAAAATAACAGTATTAAATAAATATTTGTTTAATGAATGAATTAATAGTCATAGAACTATCCATCTTCTGGAAAAAAAGATCTAACTCAGCATATTCGAGAGCTAACCTTAGAAGACATCAATGTAAGTTTTCATTGCCAAGAGTATAATACTATACTATAAGCAACAAAATAATTTTTGGAGAAATTTGCCTCAATGTAAAATGAAAGCAGGAATATTGTAGGCTGTAATAGCAGAATATGCTTAGGTTCAGGAGTTGATATATAAGGGAAAAAAATAGAGTAAAAAAAAAAAAATCCTCCCTTAGTGGCTCAAAAAAGCCTGTTCCAGGAAAGGTCTCTTCTCTGCTACCATAAAAAACTACAGGACAATCTCCACATGTTCAGTGGTCTCCCCAATCCTTGTTTTTCATTCGTCACATCGGCTTGAAAAGTAATTACTAGGCAGTTTGTTTGAAATAGCAGCAATATGGCAGTGAGAAAAGTTTTGACTCTATCACATATTATCTGTATGGACTTGAGTATTTTACTTAACTCTTTAGCTCAGTTTCTTCCTCTGTAAAATGAGAATAAGAATGCCTACTCACAGGGCAGTTGTGAAGATTAATGTGAGCTCAGATATGTGAAACTGTTTTAAAACCCATACATTGCTATAAATCACAAGCTGTTTGCTATGACAACACATTCATAACATCATTTTTGAATAATGAATAAATTAATCAATTCACTTACCTTTTATTGAGGAAATGAGGCATGTGAAAAAAGAAGATATGAGTTCTGCTTTAACAGGCCTTAAATATCTAATAATTACCATTTATAGAGAACCATAGAATTTGCAAGTGCTTTTACCCTCTGTATTATTTATTCATTCATTTGTTCAACCGTGGAACTACAATCGTGATAAATCAGACAGCACCAAGTACACAGAAGAGTAAATAAGTATGTATAAGTTACAATACTTGCTGTGAAGCAGTTGAGCATGGGGTAGGACATAGAATGACAGGAATGAGCACTGAGAGTACATTTTAGGAGGTGGTTGGAGAATGTTTGTCTGAGGCATAGTCAAGCTTAGACCTAAAAGACAGGCAGGACTTGGCTATGTACAGAAGTAGAAATAATGTCCCAAGCAGAGTAGAAAAAACCAGAAAGCTCTGGATTCAAACCCAGGGTGGAGAGGCAGCATGGGGCTGGATCAGAGAGGGCTATCTAGGTCATGCTAGTGACCAAGGAGTATGGATTTTATTCTAAGTGCAATGAAAAGCCACTGGGTGCTTTTAAACCTGAGAATTTCTAAATGATGAGAAGATCACTTTACTGCTCAGAGGAGAATGGATTGGAAGGGGTAAGAATGGAAATGAGGAAACCACTAAAGAGGCTGTTGCATTAGTGAGGAGAAAGAGAATCTTTATTCAATTATGACCAATGGAATTTGTTAGGTATGAGAGCAGACACGTAAACTCCAACCTAACTCCATCTCATCCCTGGGGTCTCAAAGGTTTGGAAAAGGAGATGTTATTTCATCCAGTTCTAGGATAGTAGTGCTCTTCATTTCAGAAATTTTGAGAGTTGAATGAAAATGATCATGGAAAACTCGTCATCATATTGCAGATTTATTTCAGCTGACCTGTTACAGACTTATCCCTGTCAAACATCTACCGTTTTGGATTCTGTTTAGTTTACTAAGGCTGCCATAACAAAGTACCACAGAGTAACTTAAACAACAGAAATTTATTTTCTCACAATTCTAGAGGATAGAAGTCTAAGATCAAGGTGTCAGTGGGATTGGTTTCTTCCGAGGTGTCACTCCTTGACTTATAGGTGGCCGTCTTCTCCCTGTGTCTTCATGTGGTCTTCCCTCTGTATGTGTCTGTGTCCTAATCTCTTCTTAAAAGGACATAAGTCATATCAGATCAGTGCCCACCCTAAGTACCTATTTAAAGACTCTACTCCAAATACATTATGAGGTACTGGGGATTAGGGCTCAACATAAAGATTTTGGGGAGACATAATTCAGCCTATAAAAGATTTTAAGAGGAAATCTGGTTTGGAAGAATCAAACATGATAATGAAAGTCAGGATATAGTTAAGTTGTTTCTGGTGTGTGCTGAAATAGTTACGTTTCTCCTAAGTCTTTAAGAAAAAGATGTGGTTTTCTTTTATAATTAGTGCCCACTGTGATGATTTAAATACCTCCTCAAAGGATATTTTAGCACACTCACTAAGCCTTTGTTAGATCATCAGGCTACCTCTTGTTAATATTCATGCGATTTGTGCTCTCTTTCTTTTAGGGGGAAAATGTGATGAAAACAAACATGAGCTGTTGTTGACACTCTGCATTCTGCAGTTATGTGCTTTCCCCACTTTGTGCTGGCCAGTGGAAGGAATCAAGTTCCATGCACATTTTGTAGCTGCTGAAGCAACCAGGGACCAACCCACAAGTTTTCCAAGAGGGATTATCACCTCCCTCCCTGGATACAGCTTAAGCACATGAAAAGAAGACATTGTGGGAAGGAGGTGGTCACTGACAGAAGGAGTCCAGGCGGATGAAGGACAGGGATCACAAAGGGATCACAAATATTAAATAAATATTTGTTTAATGAATGAATTAATAGTCATAGAACTATCCATCTTCTGGAAAAAAAGATCTAACTCAGCATATTCGAGAGCTAACCTTAGTAGTCTTCCTGTGGGCACTGCTTAGATACATGCCTACGTGCTCATGGACAGGTTAGCAGTTTGAGTTTTTCTTTCCTTGGCTGTGTAGAGAGATTTATTGCTAAATGGAATTCGGTTGGCCTTTTCATATTAATGTGTCTCATGCAAATTTTGGATGAGCTAGTTACAAGGCTGTGAAGAGTAACAAGGTCCGTGAGTGTTTACCAGCCCGTGTGTCACATGGAGTTACAGCCCTTAAAAATGCTTTCTGTCTCCCACATGAACTACCATGATTGGAGCCAAGAATGACATCTTCAGGAATCAAATTCTGAAGTGAGAGATTTGGATTTTTTCTTCTGGATATTGTCATTAGGACATAATCTGTGGTGTTAGGGGCGACCACAGATGAACAAGGCCTTGCGATTCCATCAGAGATCTGTCATCTGGTTACTTATGACATCGCTGGGGCCTGTGGCTTCTGTCACCCTAGATGAAGCAGGAAGAGAACTAGCTTTGGACTCAGATGTTGGCTGGACCATTGTTAATTATATGGCCTCTCTGAGCCTCAGTTTCTATGCTTGAAAATAGGAATAGTAACTCTTAAATGGCTTGGGTCATAGAGGAAGCTCGGTAAATACTTGGGGACTATAAGCTGTGTGTGTGAACTTGCACAAGTTTCTTAACTTCTCTGAACCTCAGTGTCCTTCTCTACAAAATAGGAATAATAAATAAATGGCAGCATTGCAGAGGTGTTGGAGGCTTAAATAAAAAGAATGCATTTAGAGTACTTAGCACAGTTGTGGGCACATATAAGTACTCAATGACAGCCAGTTATTATTCTTGTTTTTAATATTGATTCTAATGTATTATAAATAAAAACCCCTAAGACAATGTCTAACATGGAGTAATGCTCAATAAGTGGGAGTAATGGTTATTTTTATTATTTTTATTGTAATGAGAACCCTTTTAAACTAACATAAATCTTCCATCCAGCCCTGTACCTATAAAGAAACCTAACCTAACCAAGCCCCAAGCTGCTGACACCCAATACAAATGAGGCCCCAATGCCAGCAGTTGTCTTGGACTCACTTATTTTCACACTCCCTTCTGCTCCTCCATATCTACCCTGTTCCTTGCCTTCTGGCTTCTGATTTCTCAGCTCAGCCTTGCATTCCCAGCTCTGTGTTCATCCCTAAGAATCACAGATCAGACGGCCAGCTGGATCCTTCTGTTTTAACTTGGGGACTCTCTGTACATGGCTCACTTTATCCTCTGACTCCCATAGACTTCTGCTTTTCCCCTGGCCTCTGCTGAGTTCTGGGGTCCCCAAGGGAGGGATTGGACAAAATTTAGCCACGGTCTAGGTTTAGTCATTAGACAATCCTTGATCCATCAACTTGTTTTCTTATTTATTATTTCAAAAACTCTTTTTGGTACCAAATTCCATCTTGGATACGAAATTCTACTCTTTAGATGATGTTTTCTTCCTCTCTGCTAGTTTATTTGGCTTCTAAGAGGATTCTAAGATCAATTCACCTTGTCCCAATGGTGAGAAAGCTGCTAGCTATCTCCTGCTCATGGTATTTGCAACATTCTGTCCATTCGGACTCTGTCACTCTCTGACACATATTTGTATGAAGATTGCTTTACAAGGATGTCTTAGACCATATGGCTTTGCTATAACAGAATACCATAGGTGGGGTAATTTTTGAAGAAAATAAATTTATTTCTCATAGTCCTGGAGACTGGGAAGAACAACATCAAGGTGCCAGCATCTGGTCAGGGCCTTGCTGTGTCGTCCTGTGGTGCGAGATGGAAGGACAAAAGAGCAATTGAGAGAGCAAGCGAGGGCCAAACTTGCTCTTGTCAGGAGCCTGCTCACAGGGTAACTAACCCACTTCTGTGATAATGGCATTAACTCTGCCTCCATGATGTAATCACCTCTTAAAGGTGCCCCCTCCCAACACTGGCTATTGGGGGTTAAATTTCCAACACATGAACTTTGGGGAACACACTCAAACCACAGCACAGGGCCTGGCCTAGCAGTTAGGAGGATCATTAGTCTGATACACAGAGCTCACTGAAACACATTTGGCAAAACTGCCCCGGTCTATGCCAGAATGTCTACAGAGGAGAGACCACAGATCTTGCCAAAGCCCTGAGTCCTAATGCTGGCATGTGAATTCTGCTCATTAAAGAGTTTTACCCAGCCCTAATTTTAATTAAGAGTTTGATTGTACGGTTAGTTGCTTGATGCCTAAACCACTTCTTACCAGTTTGAATTCTATAGACTTCCATAACCTATTACCAAAGGCTATTCAATAAAGGTTGAGTTTCACATATCTGAAATGCCTGAGACCAGAAGTATTCTAGATTTCAGATGTTTTATATAGTTATATATGTGTTTATAATATTTGCATTATATTTACCAGTTGAACATCCTTAATTCAAAAATCTGAAATCCTAAATGCTCCAGTGAGCATTTTCTTTGAGTATCAAGTCGGTGATTGACAAGTTTCAGATATTAGAGCATTTCGGATTTCAGATTTTCAGATTAGGGATACTCATCCTGCATATAAACTTCAGCAAACTCATATCAAAATGAGCTCCATAAATGAATATGCAGCCTTAGCTTTCTACATTGTGATCTTCCTGTCATGTAGAGGCTTCCTGATAACAATTAGTAAACTGTGGTCATACTGTTTGTGTCTCTTGGGATCTGAACAGAGTTTTATTCCATGCAGAGAAGTGGACAGGCAGAAAGCTTAAAAAGAAAATACACACCCACTCTCCAGTAAAAACAACCCAACATTTATTTCAGGGTCATTTTATCAGGCAAAAAGGCTGCCTCTTAGCTGCTTGGATGCTTTCTGAAACCTTTCAAGCTACGAGGAGAGTGATTCTGGTTTGTGTGGCTAAAACACTAGAGAGGATGATTGGTTTCATTAGCCAGGGAGGAGTGATAATATGCTGCAATACTTCTCCAGTTATTGGGCACTTTATGTTAATAACTCATGATGGCTTGAATGTTTAGGTATATATTTCAAACTCAGTGTAAAATACCATGCCATTAAGAATTTAAACACATTCTAATTTAATTATGGCCAAGAGCTGGTTCATGCAATGGCGTGTTTTTGTTGGCTAGTTTTAATATTGCAAATTTTGAATATAGAAAGATTTATTTTGTTTTACTCTTTGGTCTTTTTATTCTGGATTGTAAAAAACCTTAATCATTTAAAAGAGCACATATTTGGAAAATGAAGTGCAATTGAAGTTATGGAAAATTCTATTTTCCTTCAGTACTATTTTGTTTTCCACTTTGAAATGTTCCAAATTTTTTCCTGCCCATGATATATTGATTACTCACATGTTCTTTTTACCTTCTTTTTGTCCTTAAATGACTTTTCCATTCCTTGAGTGGCTACACTGTTGTCACATAATTTTTCTTCCATGGCCTAAAATGATAAAAAAAAATCTACCAGTTGAAAATATATCAAAGAGATTATCATTTAATTACCATCCAAGTCAAGGTAGAATATGACAAATTGAGATGATTTCCTGGGTCCTGACTTTTGGGAGCTCCTGTGTGTAACTTAGGCAGTCAGGAGGGAGGAGGAGTTTCCACAGGACAACTGGTAATAAATAATATTTGTGTTCAAGTATAAACGCAATCACAAAAGACTATTTCTACCCTCTCCTACAGTTCCAGAATCCTTCTACACTTTTCAAGCTAACCACTTTTGGTGGCCTCGGATAATCAATTTAACTAGACTTAGCTCATATAAAAATACTTTTAAAAATAAAGTGGAGGAGAGGAGGGTTTCCACTGAGCGATTTCCCGTGAATCTGAACACCCTGAATTTGTTGACCTTGACTCTTTAATTCCTAGGAATAAGCTCAATTATCAGTGACATCTGGGGAACTGATGAACGATATTAACTTAATGCTTATGCACGTCTTATATACCTGATGGCACCTTTTTAGAGCCAGTCCTCACTAATTTTCTGCCATCTCCAATCATGGAGATCTTGCAATCTCCAAATGGAGGAGGCAATAGGTTCCCTAAGTATAAATCTGTGTCTTTGAGTCCTCTGTAACTTTCAATTGGTAGAAAACAATGAAACGATGATTCCCCAGGGTGGGGCAGTGTGTCCAAGTAATTTTGTATTATAATATTCAATTTGGAAAATACATAATATTTAACTTGGAAAAATTACAAGAACACCAGTCCAGCTTTCTTATATAAACTATAAAATAAGAAAAATAATTGTTTAGGATTTGAAGACAAAAAAGTTATAAGGATTCAGTTATAGGTTTAGGGAGAGAGTGGAATTAGTTTCTTGGATTCATAATTACATATTTCACAAGTTACATGGTTTTGAGGAATCTCTCTTGCCTTGGGGGTTTTGAGTGGCAAGGAATCAGTTGAGGAATTGTGTAGCCAAAAGGACCATTCCCTTTGGAAACAAGGACTCCTGTCTCTATAGTCTTTCTGCTTCCTTCTTTCAACTTTTCCCCTTTGCCTCACCTGCCACAGGAGGATTAGAACTGAACACCAATGAATTACAGGAAAGACTTACACTTTTTTGTCAAATTATCTTTCAAAAATTTAAAAGTAATGTGACAAACATACTAAATTTATATTTAAAAATTATTCACTGATATGTCTCCCTTCTCCATAAGGCTGTGAGAGTCCTTCAGAGGCAAACACTGTGAGCTGGTGCCTGGCATGGAACGAGATCACAATCGATATTGAATAAATGAATTAATAAACAACTTGGTTTTAAAGGAGTGATACATAGACCCAATGAAACTGCCCACATATGAAGTTACAATGCTGAGTGGAGAGAGGTTAGTGCATATGTGTCCGGCAGGGTAGAACCATGGCCAGACAAGGCATATCCTTACAGCATGTCAGTCATTATCTATATTTTAGCTATTTGTATCACTAATGTATAGGTTATTTTATTTTCTGTTTTTTTCTAGTTAGCCATTTATAAATATTTTTCCATGTGGCTTCAAAGCCCTAATATTTTATATGTTTAATAGATGACTGCTATTCCATTGAGTTACTGTAGGATATTTTTTATGCCCTGTTGAATTATCGGTGTGATTTTTTTGAGTAAAGGGTAATGGACAGTGTGCTGACTCTTGCTTTTAATTGCCTTATTATGTTCAAAAGCTAGCCCAAATTTAAATGGCAATTAGTATAGATGAGTGGACCAATTTTTAGTTCAACTTTACCAGCATACTCCCTCCCAGAAGCCACTTTCAAAATATTACCTCCCACATTGCACACTCCCTCACCACAAACACCCACAGCCATTTCCTGAGGCTTGTCTCTATAGGACACCAAAACATTCAGCGGTAAAAGCAAAATGTTCCAAATGTGTCCCAGATGTCTGAATGTATGGCATAACTTGGCATCAAAATGATTGGAGTTTTCATTTTTCAACTAGATGCTTTGCTAACACGCAAACACAACCTTAATACAGTAAGTAAATTTCTTTTTTCCTCCAAATAGACTTAAATTCATAATGTATTTAATGAACACATACTATGTGCCAGGTACAGTATTGGGGATGAGCGAATGCAAAGCTCTAGTAAGTCATGGAGCCAATATGAAGAAGTTTATGCTTTTATGAAAAGTACACATATTGCCCATTTGGGGCAAATCTCTTAAAGCAAATACCCATACTTTCAAGTGAGGAGATTATATTTCTTACACACCTCTTCAATTTGCAAATGAAGTACAGTGATTACATTCTGGATAATGTGTCAATTACCTACCAAAACATTTTTCCCACATCAGAAGACAGAACATGGAGACAGGGAAGGGGCATGTCTAAGCTCATGAGAAGAGGGCCAGACAGAAATGCACTGCCCTGCTCCCAAGGGCTCAACCTTCAGCTTCAGGATGTGGGAATGTAGAGTTGTCTTGTTGCATGGATTTATCTTGAGGAGATACAGGAAAAATTGTACCCAATCTTCCAGTCAAGAATGTCTTTCTGAGGTATGATTGTTTCAGTGACACAATCTCAGCAGAAGAGGCAGACCTAGAATCAATCAATCAGTCAGTACGTATCCAGCACCACTCTGAGCAAAGCTTGCTCTAGGTGCTGGAGAATACCCATGTCTGCACCTCTAAGGCAATACTTTGGGAAAGGCCTAGAGCAAATAATCTGACTTGAATATAGGACCTCCAAGTGAAAAAAGTCTTTAAGATTAAGTAGTCTTTCATGCTTCTTTTCGGGTTGAAAAATCAGAGACTCAAAGGAAGAAAGAGGATTAGTTCAAAGTGACACAGCTTGTCGATGTCAAGGTGACAAACAAGAACCACAGTCTTTCCACCTCTTGGTCTCCTACATTTCTGTTTTCTTTTCCACCACTCAGTGCACCATGTTCATTCTCTAGTGAGAAAGAGGCAATACGTGGAGGGGAAGAAGTGAATGATTATCTGGAGCTTATTCTATTGATTGAGCAGCCACCATTTCCCAGATTCCACTTTTGGGGTAGATTGCAAAGACGGCCACAGTTCTTTACCCTTTCCTGTATCCATACTATTTATTGTGCAACTTTGTGTCTTCTCCTATCAAGAGGCAAAAATCTGTTGCCAGCCCTTGGAGTTTGGGCTGACCTCAAGACTGGCCTTGTCTGATAGAGGTGGCCAAAGCCCAAGCCTCAAGAGGCTCATGAGCTTCTGCTCTCTTCCTGGAAACTTGCCACCACCTGGGGTATCAGCCTGGGCAACCACGTGGCCCAGTCCCTCCAGTCATCCCAGATGACAGCTAGACAACTAACTGCCAGGCCTGTGACTGAGGCTATCTTAGATTAGCTGCTTCCCAGCCTGCCTGCCACCTGGCTGCAGACGTATGAGTGAGCCTAGAAGTCAGCTGTGTCTGCCCTAGGTCAGCTAAAGGATCCAGTCAGGCGATGGTCAGTGCTTTCTCTTTTTAACCAATGAGTTTTAGAGTAGTTTATTACTCAACAATAACAACAGAAACAACCACAATGGCGTCTAGTTGTGTGATCCTGATTTTGCTCTTGATTCCGCGTTACATGTTTTCCAGGTCTCTGCATTCTGAATAGCAGAAACTGTCTGGCACATGTTTATCTTGGTACAGCCAACTTGGACTTATGCTGATCTCAGGGAAATCTTTCAAAACCTGTGACACCAACATAGGTATTGCCCTGGTGTGGCATCCCTCGGGGAGAGGCTCGTGGGAGGATGTGGTTAGCAGAAAGAAAGGCTAAGACAGAGCCAGAGGGCGTGCACTTTCTGGTGCTCTGGTTCACTGAACCTTTGCACAGGGTATCCCCCACGAACTCCAAAAGTCTGGCCTACTTAATGCTAGAGCTGCAGCCTGCTCTGAACCAAATTATGTGCCCCCTAAATTCGCACATGGATGCCCTAATGTGGCAGTATTGGGAAAGGCGGCCTTTGGGTGGTAGTTAGGTTGAGATGAGGTCATGAAGGTGGGGCCTTCATAATGGGATTAGTGCCCTTAAAAGAAGAGCTACAAGACAGCTTGCTGTCTCTCTCTTCCATGTGAAGACACAGGGAGAAGGCAGCCCTCTGCAAGCCAGGAAGAGGGCCCTCACCAGGACCGGGCCGTGCTCTGCCCTGACCTCACACTTGGAGCCTCCAGAACTGTGAGAAAATAAATGTCTGTTGTTTAAGCCACCCAGACTAATACACAGATGTTTCTAGTTAGACAGATGTTTGGAATTGCTTCAGGGGAAAATAATCTGAATGATTAAATGCATTTTTCACCCCAGATGTTTTGACAATGTGAAGAGGTAGCCAATATGTGCTTGTGGGAAGGCCCCATGGCTGTCCCAGGGAGGAATTTCTGGGTAAAGGGGGAAATTCCAGGAGAGGCCAGAGGAAGCTCCCTTCTGTCCCATGCCAGGGAAGCACATGTTTCTTTTTGGAAGGAGATAGAACTCTACATGCACACTTTTGGTCCATGGACATTTATGAAATACATACAACCCCCTTCTTTTAGGCTGTGAACAGACTATATTGAACAAGCTAAACTGCTAGTATGCTATTGTCCTCCTTCTTTCAGGTTCTGGTAGCCACTATTGAATTTGTGATTGAAAATTGCAGAAAGTAAAGTCTGGGCAAAGTCAAATGAGTGAGGAACAGAATACAAAAAGATAAAAAGCAATGCCTAGAACTCATACAGAGCAGGATTCCAGTACCTGCTATACAATGATAAAAGTAGGTCTTAAGGCATAAATATTAGATGTGGACAATCATGCTCTTATTGAAACTTCCTCCCACTTCCCCAAACCAAGAATTCTCTTAAATGATTCTAACTTTCTCATACGTGACTTGGGGAATCAGGTTTGCTGACCACACAGAGGAGAATCCTCTGCTGTAGGGTAGGAAAATTTTTTGTGTACACACTAGATAATAAATATTTTCAGCTTTGCTAGCTATACATATTGTAACTACTCAACTCTGCTGTTTTCTTGTGAAAGCAGCCATAGACAATGCTTAGATGAATGAATGTGGCCATGTTCCTAAATTACTTGGCTTACCAAAAGAGCGGATAGGCCAGATTTGGCCTGTGGGCTGTAGACTGCCAAGGCCTGCTCTACTGGATTAAATGAATCAATGTTTATAAGATGCTTTAAGTCTAAAGTGCTGTGCCTGGAATGTAGTAATCTCTTTAGAACCCTTGGCTATTGGTTTTCCTTGCATGGAACAGAGCAAGGCGGAAGGGGCTATGCACTGAGGAGAAGAGGATTAGCATATAGTGAATTTGAGTATACTATATACTATTAGTATATAGTGAATTTGAGACTCAGTCAAGTGAAAATAAGGACACGGGTAAATTGGGTGGAGGTATACATAGCCCCAGCACTTGGTAGAGAATTGATTTAAAGAATGTAATTCTTTTGTGGTGCTAAGAAATTAACATATGGCCCATCATGGAATAAGCCCTCCATCCTTTCTCTTCCACATTAGCTTTATGAACTAATAGTCTGTAGATATTCTGCATGCATAAGCTCCCCCGATACCCTGTACCCTACAGTATCTAGCAGAATTATGAGGCAATCACTGTAGCAAGACAAAGCAGAGCTCTAAATCTCAAGGCCAAGAATCACCTTGTGTGATCCAGATTGTGTCCACCCTAATGTGTGTCCAACATTCTTATGTGATTTACAAATCTTTTCACTCAACTCCGGTTGCTTTGCTATATTAGCTTTTTGCAGGTGTGTGAAAACATTTGAGCATGATGAATTGTTTCTCCAAGAGCCAAAAGGTAAACGATGAAAGAATTGGATAGAAAACATGTTAACAAGATATTTTATATTAGCTTCAAGGAGCTAGATCAATTACTATGACGTGTTACATGTTCAGAAGTCAGGAAATTCTAAATTATGGTTCCCAGTATGAACATAACTCAGCCCCTTTGCACATGCAATATTTTATATGACTGTATATGGTGTTAACTTTAATGCTTTAACATCTCTGCTTAATGTGGCAGCTATAAATTTGAATTTCTTGACTTCAGAGGTTATAACATTTAACTATATGGCTGCATTGACATACTTACTGCATTCAAGTATTATTTCTTGATATAATATTTTGAAAAATAAATTCTCTATATGGATGGACTTGGTCATTTTTATTATCATGTAGAAAAAATAAACAAAAGAGTGTAGTCCTGTCACTGTTTAGCTTTGTGGCCCTTTCTAGATCATTTGCACTAAGTGGATTGTGACTGAACAATTTTCACTTCCTAGTGGTTTCTACACCAAATCACATCTTGAGAAAGAATTTTCTGGACTTTGTTGTATCATTTAGTTTGTTGTATCATTTAGTTTAAGTATCATTTAGTTTCATACAATCACCCTAGAGATCGCATGAAAAATATAAGTTCGGAGTTTAATTCCAGGTTGCAATATTCACATTGTAATAACTGTAAATGACATCTCCTTGAATTTAAAATCTAACATGACAGTTAGATAGGCGATACCACAGCACGTTTGCCAGAAATGGCTAAAACCTAAAGAAAAAACCTGATGATATCAAGTGTTGGTTAAGCTGTGGAGCAATAGGAATTTTCCTACACTACTGCTGGAAGTGTAAGTTGATAAAATTGATTGGCGATGGCTGTTAAAATATTACCCAACAACTCACTGTTCAACTGGGAGTATGTATGTTTATTGAAAGACTGCAGGAGAATGTTTCTAGCAGCAATATTTTTAATAGTCCCAAACTAGAAACAACTCCTGTCTGTTGACAGTTAGATACACAAGTTGTGATATGTAAACAATGGAAAATTATATAGCAATGAACAATGAACTACAGCCACACATGGCAGATAAAATATTAAGTAAAGGATGCCAGACACAAAAGAGAACACGTAGTGTGGGTGTGACTCCATTTACATAATATTCAAAATCAGGCTAAACTAGTCTATGGTGATAGAAGTCAGAAGAGTGGTCTTCTGTGGGAAGGGGTAATGACATAAATGAGCAAAAGGGAGGCTTCTGGGTTCTGTGATGCTCCCTGTCTTGAATTGAGTGATTCTTTCTGGATGAGATTTATAATGCATGCTCACCACTACCATTTCACTGGGGTCATATCATTTGCAAAAAATGCATAGCAATAAAAGATTTGTACTCCAAAGGGCAAATGAGTGACCCCAATGGTGAGTCTCAAAGAATTTGAAAGAGAAGAGTTCACTGATTTGAGGAGACTTCATCAAAGAGGAGAGACATGAAGGGAAACTAAGTGGTAGTTAAGAGGAGAGAGGAGAAGGCATTACAGGTAGCATAGTGAAGAAAGATACAGGGAAGAGAAGTATGGAGGACCCAACCTGGTATTAGGCACCTCTTGGGGTGGCTGCTCAGCTCCCCCAATTCTGTCTTCCTGGTGAATTACCTTTGGAACATAGGAGTGGGTCTCCAAAAATGATGTCTATAATGCATGGCTGTTACTCTCTGTCCATGGTTAATTCACTCTGGGTCTTAGGAACTTAGAATTGAAAACTGAGAATCACAAAAATGATAAATTCTTAAATTGAATCTCAATCATGGGAGTTCTACTAGGGCAGTGCTTCTCAACCTTTTTAGGAGCCTTTAGGAGCTTAAAGACATTATTTTTCCTAATGGTTCCCACTCCCACGAAATGTTAATACCACAGATACACTGCATATCTGTTTATGTATACATAAAAGAGTAAGATTTTTTTGCCCCCTCTCCAAGAAACCAATTTTTGTGCCCTTGAGGGCAATTGCACCCCTGTTGAGAATGTACTTTCTAGAGAGAAAATTCCTGAACTTCTCCAGTCGGTCCCCAGAGTTATCTCTGTTTCCCAGCTTTTCTTGGCCCTGTTTGTTCAACATTTTGTTGAATTTTGTGAGATACTACTTCATCTTTTACAAACATTCACTTTCTATTACTTACAACTAAAATAATCTAAAAAAAAAAAAAACAAAAATACCTATGAGTAAAGGCTTTTAAAAAAATCTATAATGTTTAAAATACCCAGAGGGCTACCTCAGGGATTTATGCCATGATACTCCTTATCAGATATGTTTTTCATGTCAGCACCTGCTTTTTGTACCAAAAAAAAAAAAAGCAGATACTTGTTTTTAATTCAAATTGAAGACACTCTGAATACCACATTTAAATTTACATGCTATAGAAAAGGCAACAGAAAATTGCTTTGAATAATGGAAAATACATCTGTGTCTGAATAATTTAGATACTAAACCTATTTTCGTTTGCATTTTGCACATGTATACCAGCCATCCCACAAAATGCTGAACAAGTAGAAGAATCGATATCTGAATTTAATTTTGTGAAGAAATTTAAAAGCTGATAGAAATAGAGGATTAGAAGCAGGATCTTATCTCATCTCATCTCATGCACTATTATACCATCAAATCAAATCTGAAATTAGAGTGTGATCTGTTGTTTTCTTTTAAGAAACTTGATTTAAAAGTACTGTATTTTTTTCTTTAAAATTTATTTTAAGATCTCTTTGATACGATTCAAGTTATGATTTTTAGGTTAGATTTTTATTCCTGATATTTGGTATATGCATTTTTGTTTTTGCTTCTGTTAGTAATGAAAATTAAAGACAGTATTTTCTGTAGTCTTTATACTTTATTAATTTGGTTCTTGATGGCCTATCTTTTGTTCTCTTTAGGTTGTCATTTTCCTAGGTTTAATGAATCTTCACTATAACTTATTTCTTTTCTCTTTTGCATATATATCCTTTTTGTCACTACTTTTATGTTTTTAATAATATATGCCTTGAAATCTTTAAATTATTTTCCCATTACTTTTGATTTTAAGTTTTTTTTCTCAATTTCAAGTGCTTCTTTATGTTATAATTGTAGTATTTTCTCTAATATGTAATTGTTAACAATCATAAGTAGAAAGCAGAATCCAACATCTCTCCTCTGCATTATTGGTTTTATATAGCATCCACTGGGGCTTTACAAGTATCTTCCTTCATTGAATCAAGTGAATATCAGTCCTTTATTAACATATACATTTAAAGGAAATATGGCTGTCTTTTCCTTTTGTGGGGGGAAGCCACTTTTAAAGATAATGTTTAATAACGTAGTGGATTAAAATCAAAGCCTCCATTCATTGCGTACTTTCCTGGGTATGAAGCATGGTGTAATCTTTTGTGCATATATGGTCTAACTTAATCTCAGGCCAATGCTAAGATGTAAAGTTCTGCTTCTATCCCCTCAGAGGGTTGCTTAAAGAAACTGAGCATTGAGGAGGTTGCCAGTGAGTAAATGTCACAGGGCTACAGAATGGTAGAGAAAAATAACATTCAAATTGAAATAAAATATAGGTTTATATAATCCCACAGCCCAAGCTCTTTCCACTCAGGTAAATATTTCTGAAAAGTTTGAAAATATTAACTTAAAGGATAGCAGATCCACGAAGATTTATTAAAGAACTTGGAGTGTTTAGGGGATACATGTGTGCCAGGAACATACTAGGTACTCACTGCTTGTTTGCTTTTGCATAGATGATTGATGAATTGATTAATAAATCAATGATTTAGAAGATAAATTATTTCTTGGAGTCTATTTTTCAGCCAGGAAACTAACTATGTTGGCTTCTTTCACTGATGTACTTTACATGTTCTCGTGCTGGGTGCTGTGGAGATGGTCCAGTTACATGAAGAAATGTGTGGTTTGTGTGGATGACTGTGAGTTGACTAATGAAACCCTTTGTCCGTGTGTCTTGCTTTGGTGCCCACACCACCCGAGCTAATGGCCCGGGCACCTGCAGTCTGTGGGATCAGTGATTGCTTTTCGAGCTGACAGCAGCTGTCAGCTGAGGGCCCAGGGGATATCTCATCACAAAGTGATCAGATGATCTCATCACAAAGAGGAGGTTGGAACTTTGTCCACTTCCTGGGTGAAGAAGAGCTCTCTTCTGTTTAGGATGTAATCAGGCACCCTCTTCTAATCAAATTGCACATGAGTCCTTCCAGTTACTTGGAGCTGCTGTCTATTTGCATCCATCAGCAGATTGGGGAGAGGCCCACGGGGAAGGGGCCTGCGTTTCCCATTGAAGAGAACAGAATTGTCTGCTATGAGGCAGAGAAACAGTTTTCCTTTTTGTTTTGTAGACCAAATTGCAAGATTCTGCAGCAATAGGGAGGGTTGGCTAGAGAAGTTGGGAGGAAGACCTGTGAATACGTAGGTATCCGAACAATTATTGGGGTCAGATAGGCAAGTTCTTGTTCATGGAGGAGTAGGTGGGAACAATAGGTGTGGTTCCAGCCTGGCCTCCCAGCCAAATCCCTGGGAGAACAAAAGCCTTGCTCTGGTCCTGTGTTGTCCTTTCTGTTCTGTGTTCATTTGTATTCAGAACAGTGATATTTATACAACCCCCAAAGGAGCCAATCCCTGTGTTAGATAATGTTGTGGGAAATAGAGAAGAAAAATCTGTGAACTTAGTGGAATGTACAGGAAGAAGATTTTTATATGGATAAGACTTATATGGCAATATGAGATAGCATAAAAGATTAATGATGATACAAGGCAGCTGGTGACGCTACTGAACTGCAAGATCCATGAGGGCAGCCACCTTGAATCTTCACTGATGTATCCTCAGCTTCTAGAACAGTGCAGGGCTCACAAATTTGCTAAATGAATGAGGCATTCAGCGCATAGAGGAAGGTGAATATATTGTAGTTAAAAGATTGAGCTCTGGAATTTCAATCGTGGATTGCCCCTCACTATCTGACATTGGGATGGTTTCTTAATCTCTCTAAATCTCAATGATTTTATCTGTAAAACAGGATTAACATGAACTCCTAATTCATAGCATTGTTATGAGAATGAAACAAGATCACATATTAAAAAAAAAAGCACAGTGCCAGGTTTATATGAAGGACTCAATACATTTTAGCTATTTCTGGTATTTTTGGCTACAGTGTTAGTAGGGTTGATTTTATTTGATGATGAAATCAATGGATTAAAGGAAGACCTGAAATCTACTGGCAGCTCTGACACTTGAGAGGTAGGTGATTGGGGCAAGTCAGTTCAATTCTCTGGATCTCCAATACCTCGTATATGTAGAAGGAGGTGGTTGGAGAAGATGATCTCCAAGACTACATCCAGCTTTTCCAGTTTGGGGTGGGGTTGCAAAATCAAATGCCTACAGGGACCAGGTGATAGTAACAAACCTAGTGAGCTAAGTGTAAGAAAAACTTGACCTCAGCATCCAGGGACAGTGGAAAGGAGTAGAGACTCACAAATGGATCACTGCTACTGCGGAGAAATGTGTGCTTAGCACTTCCATATATTCTGAATTTTTCAGAGAAGCTAGGAATCCACATTTTCTGTGAATTCTTACAAGTTTTTGAAAGCTAGCAACTAATTCAGTTTTTTTCATCAATTTATTTTAAATATTGTGTAGATCACTACTTTGTGAGCCAAACAGAACAAAATCACTCGCTGACCCTGGGATATGGTGGTTTAGCCCCTACTTTAGTTATAAATGTTTGTAAGGATGGGTGACCAGATGCCCACCAATGCAGAAAATTATCTGCAGGTAGTAAGAGGACTGAAACTCAATCCTGTTCCTAATTGGGTTAGAAATACTGAAGTCTTCTCTTTCTCTGATATTTCCAGCCACTTTCAGGCTGTTTTTAGTTGCTTAAGGGTGTTGAGAAGGGCTTAGAACTCCCAAGAGAGAACTAACGCTAATGCATCCATGTGCCACTTCTCAGGCACACATTAAAGCCAGCTCTAGATAGGGGAGTCTCAATCTGGCGAGAGGGATAACCTCTCAGAATTTCAGATTGAAGGAAGGTATAATAGGAAGAGGGGCGCATACCCAGGTATTTTTGATATCCCTTTTGTAGGATGGAAGCAGGAGACATGCAATTTGCCCACATTGTGCAGAATGACAGTTTTGGAGTTTGAAGTCTTGGGAAAGACAGGAAATCCCACTCAGTCCATCAGTCTAGCCGGGGCCAGTCAAGGATTATGTGCGACCCTGGCTCCTGGTCCAGTAAGAATGCCCTGCTGGGTGGGTGGTGGGCAATTTCTACAGATGGAAAATCCATCTTGATTCATCTGACCGGCTTCGTGTGGGCATCGGCAGGAATCAAACTGAGTGTGATATAGTCTTTAGATTGCCCAGTAGCTGACCGGATCAATTGATTTTTTGTAACTGCAGCTTTTCATTTGGCATCATAAAGACACAACCTAAATAAAGCATTAGCCTGTAGAATGTGTTTAAATTGAATTTCTGGATACTTTGGCATGTATCCAGTTTTAAATAAGTTCTGATCTAACTGTATCTAATCTCTAATCAAAGGATCCTAGTATATGGAACATTCCTGTTAATAATGATACCTTAGACATCCATTAAGTCTGGACATTAATTTTATGGAAATTCTCTAATACATCTCCATTAGAATTTTTTTCTAGGCAAAATTAGTAATAAAAGCTTTTAATAAATGTCATAAATATCTATGTTCAATCAGACTATTACCCAAATTAAAGCAAGACCAAAATAGAAAATAGTTACCTCTGTTAAAAGTCGTGACCTTCCTAAGACATTTTGAAGAAAGAAATTTTGTGCTCTGTTATTATTCAAAATGCATTTGCTACGAAGAATAATTAGCTAGTGGGAGCAAGTTACTAGTCATTTGACTACTGTGTGAATTTCCTAGTTTTGCACTGGATGGCTGGTGGCTCATGCAATAAATCTGACAGTCTGTCTACAGTGTACAAGCAGGCTTTGCAGCCAGGAAGGTCAGGGTTTGAGTCCTGTACACTTCTTTGACTAGTTCTGAGATCCTGAGTGAGTTGTTTACATTTCTTCAATCTTGCTGTCACCATCTTTGAAAGGGGTCACTAACACCTTGAAGGAGATTATGTGCGGGGAACATACAGTACCGCACATGACCCATGGGTGGCGCTAGTTAAGTGGAAGCCATTATTGTTAATATCCAGGATGGAGGGGGAGTTAGGTGTACAGGTTTTCAATGAGTAGGAAAGAAAGGTAACAAGGAGCAAGGAGCTGGCTTTTGTTCTCCTCACCGCGTCTGAGCAAATACAGACCTTTTTTGCCCTTCTTTGGCCCTTTCTTTTCCCTGCTTTGAGTAACCAGCTAAGCTAGAAGTGACAGTGGGAAAGAAATGTGTATGTGCTTTAGCCCTTTTCTTTCACATCTGAAGCTTGGCAGTATGGTATGATTACAGTCCAATATTTGCCCCATTTGACCTGGCCTACATAACCACAATAAAGCAAATCCAGTGCTTAAGAAATGTGAGTGGTAGGAGCTTAGTGGAAAAGTGGAAAGACAGGAAGTAGAACCAGACACACTGGCTTCCCAGCGGCCTATGGGTGTTCCCTTGCATTTGGCCTTTGTCACACGGACACCTTTGTACTTAAGCTTCAGGTATGTGGCCCCAGAATCCTTTGTTTCCTGACTTTTTGGCTGCCACCTGAGGTCCTTATAAGTAGATGGTTATAATTTGGAAATATATTAGAAGTCATCTAGTCAAGGAATTTTTAAACTGTTTTTCAGAGACAGTGGAAGCTTTTCTTTAAACAAAAGCATACAAGGAGATATGAATGAATAAAAGAGATAAAAATTATAGTTGCTCTGGTTTTCAGTGAGAGTGGAAAGGGTAGAGTTTTCCCATTCATTCTCTTTACTCCAACCTCCCCCCCCCGCTATTTCTAAAAATAATAGTTAGAAAACCATAAATTCTAGTTTGATCTCTGAAAAGTTCTGAGAGGATAATCGATCTGTTCAAGGTCACATAGTTAATTAATGGAATAGCGAGTCTAGGGCACAGGTGTACTTATTTAAAGAAGAGCATGTTATTTGCAGCTCTGGAGTTGGACTATAACATCAGAAAAATCTCTCCGCTTTATTTCCTGTGCCTCTGCTTTCCAAGTCCCTGCTATAATCTCAGGTCAATGCTTCTGAACACAGCAGAATGTACAGTTTACACATGTAAATACAGGTGTGGAGAATGAATGCTAATATTAACCATGGTATTACATAGAATGAGTAGTTTAGGCTTTTATTCAGAGACACTTTTATGTTTGATGCCTCTATCTAACCACTCAAGTTCTGTCTGCATCCAACTCAGGATTTAAACATTGTTTTACCCTTTTTGATTATCCAGGACCCCTCTAGTCTTCCTCTGGCTTTTATGTCTGGCTTAAATGCAGCTCATGACTCTTGAGAACTGGGAAAGCTCTATCTCTTGCCCAGCTCTCAGACGGTGGAACCAATTGGCTCATCTGTGGGCGGTCCCAGCTCAGGCAGGTCTTAACTGAACTTGATCATTGTGTGTTGCAACGTAAAACCAACAAATCCCACAGACAAACAAGATCAGATTGGGTCTATTACAAAGAAGAAAAGTGTAGAAAATTTGGAACATAAAGCTATGCAAATGGAAAAAGATAAAAATCACCCACAATTTACTGTAATGAAATATTTTTAACATTTTGGTATGTTCCTATTCTTTCTCTTTTCTTTTTCTTCCTTTTTTCTTTTAAATGTAGGCTTAATTTATTTAAAAAGTTTTCTACTGTAAAACAATTTAATTTGCACACTTTTTTCCTTTTATAAACAATGTTGTTACAAACACCCTTGTGGCTAAGTTCTTGCCCATAACCCTTGAATATACTCCCGAGAGTTTGCTAAATGGGTCATTGGAAATGTGCAATTTTAAGGCTTTTGATATTTGTTGTCCATTCCCCAAACTTGATCTTTGTTTTGAGCTATGGTATGGCTCATTCAATCTTTTCTATGAGGCTCCCTTTTTAACCTATTATTAAAGCTCTAAGCAATCCTTCTGTCTTAAGTCATAACCTTCTATTCTGATCATAGCTTAAAATAAAATGAAGTGACATATTCTTTTAATACAATCATTAAGATGTCTTTCAAGGGTGGGCAATGAAAAAATTAAAATAATTTGAATTATCAAATACTCAGGCCACTTGCATCATTCTTCTTGTTGTTGTATTTGTGTTTTTAGTGTTGTTGTAAGTTGCAACGGTGGGACACTTGTTCTGTGAACCGGGCCCTGTGCTGACTGTTTGACTCTCATTATTTGACTATATCCTCAAAGTAACAAAAATCCTCATTTGACGTAAGAAAAACCCTGAGATCCAGCAAGACTGTACTTTGCCAAATGGCACACAACTAATAGGGTCGGCAGAATAGTGGCCCCTAAAGATGACCATGTCCTGATTGCTGGAACCTGTGCATATGTGACAAAACAGGTTTAGAAAATAAGACTGAATGAAGTATCTTGAGATGGGGTAATTATTCTGGGTGGGCTTGATACAATCACAAAGGTCCTTAGAAATAAAAGAGGAAGGCAGGAGAGTCAGAGCAAGAGAAGGAGAAGTAAGGACGGAAGCAGAGAGATGTGTTTGCTGAAACAGGCTGTGAGCCAAGGAATGCAGGTGGCCTCTAGAAGGTGGAAAAGACAAGGAAACAGATTCCCCTCTGGACCTCCAGAAAGAGAAGTTAAATACTTCCCCAGGATCATGTAATTGATGCCAACACTCACCCAGATGACTCCAAAGCCTGTATTCTTTTTATTTTCAGCACGATGCCTTCCTGGATCATTTCAACTCTTTATGGAGAACTGAGAATGATTTTAGCCAACCTGCTGCTTTGTACAAATTTCTGAACTCTTTGGGTGAAGCTAGTTTGGATAGCAAGACTTTGCTACCCACCCCCGTGGAAGCTGATCTATTCCTTAGAAACGTGTTTGACTGTCAACGGGAGTGGGTGTGCAACTGTCAAGCTAGCTTTCTGAAGTGACAAGTGTATAAGATTGGCATTCTGTGTCTTCTTGGCTGATTTTAATTATTCTTTTGGTTGGAGTGAATACAACTTTTGTTTTAAAGTTGATAATGATAGCCTTCTATTACCCCTTTTATTTCCATGAGAGACACATCTACATTTTTTTTTATTCCATTACATACAGATCTGTGGTTACTCTCTTATTTTTCTAAATGTAATTATCCAGCTAGGCTAAATTATGGAAAAGAAATTATAAAAATCTTTTCCTGCCAACAGTCTGAATCTGGCCAGCACATTCTTGGTGGTTTGAATGTTGAGTATAGTTTCTTTTTATTCTTTCTTCTTCCCTGCTGCTGCCCCCAGACCCTTTTAAATTCCAATATGCTTTTTAGTGGGACTGACATTAAGGTGTTTCCTTGAGCAATGCACTATTGCCAAGTACATATTTGTACATATTTTGTAGGGGTAGGCATATTATAACTTTCATATTAATTTTGAGTTATTGTTATATAGAAAAAAAGGACACATGGTAGCTTTTATACATTGTGAGTTATTCACAGAATGAAGTCATATTTAAAATCATAACTGGGATTTGGAACATGGTATTAACTACCCTATGCAATGCATAATCGTTTTTAGTGAGAATAAAAATAATTGCAACAGTTCTTAAGAAAATTGGCTTAAGCTAAAAGGGGTTTAGGTATAACCATGGCAATTAGAGAATAAGAGACTCTAAATTGTTTTTAGTTACTTGGTTCTCCTTGGTCACAGGCCCTGTACAGCACTATTCTCACTCATGCACTGTTCTAGTGTTCCTGGAGAGTAAACTGACCATGTGCATAACTTACATATGTGATTGTCTTACACCTCGTAAGTGTCACTCCTGGGTAGACATCCCAGAAACTCTTGTAAAAGTCCACAAGGGACAAATACAAACTAGGATGCTCCCTGCTCGCTGTTGGTGGTAGCAAGAGTCGGGAGCAACCTGTGCCTCCATCCCTGGAGGAATGGCTCTGTCAAATCTGTCCCATGCGTATGACAGAACACGGTAGGCAGGAACAATGTGCTTTATTTTCCTTTAGCAACATGGAGATCTTAAAAATACTTTTGAGTGGAAATGTAAGCAACAAATTAGGGAGCATGTGGTCTAAAGGAAGAGACACTTAATAACAAGGAAAAGGCCCCCTCATTCACTCCCTCTTAACAAAGAGGCAGCTGCTGGGGCCAGCTGGCCTGGCTTGGAATCCCAGCTCTTCTAGCTCTGTGATTTCTCTCTAGCTCTGTGACTTTGATCAAGTGATTTAACCTCTTTGTGGTCCAGTGACTTGACCTATAGGATGGGCCTAATACTGGTATAGAGCTCAGAGGTCTTAATGAGGCTTAAATGAGTTAATATATGTAAAGTACTTAGAACAGTGCCTGACCCATAGTAAATACCATATTAATAATAGCTACTGTTGTTATTCGTCTAGTCAATGAATCTGAATTATCAGATGCTCTGAGAAATATACAGCTTATGTCATCCAAACTGGAAGGGAGGGACCAAAAAACCTGAGAATTCTATGTGGAACTAGTAACTAGGGTCATATAATATGATTCTATAGACCTTGGGAATGTCACTAAATAGCAAGGTATTAAAACAAATTTGTTAGTAACCTTCCTTTGTGCAAGTAGGTTTAACATTGAGCAGAATTTGCAACTCTGAATCGAATCTTACCAGCTGGCTGCAGTGTATGACAAAATATTTTTTTGGGTTTCAGAGATAATCACAGCCACCCGTTTCTGCACCCTGGCTGCATCCATACACGCGGATCTCTGAAGTCAAAGCTTGTTTGTCATCGCGACTTTGCTCTCAGGTGCCTGGTATCCAAGAAAGGCATGAAAACAGAGGCAGCACAGGGTGGTGAACACGGGAAGGACCCGGAAAAACTGGAAGGAGTGTCCTAACCTTGGACTCTCTTCATACCCCAAAGGAGGTTGTATAGGTGTTGATCAGTTGTGGCCTAAGGAGGTGGAAATCATTTCTACTTGAGTACAGAAAGTCACAGAGAGATTCCTGCTTGCATTTTCTCTAAGCATGTTCTCTTTTCTGGGCTTGACGAGAGAGTTTCACCAAGTTCCGCTTCACCCACGGCAGAGTGGGGTGTCCTGCACAAACAAGTCACAGCTGTAAATGGGCCTCTGTTCAAATGGCACAGGGTCCTTCTATCTTCTCTCTAATTTTGTGGGGGGTGGCCAATCCTAAAACATCATGGAGGGTTAGCTTAGCTTCATTCCAACCAAGTCACAGTAATGAAATGTTTACTGACATCTTTACGTTTTTATTCCCTTTACCCTAAACCATTGCTTCTTAAACTTGGTGGCACATTAGAATTATCTGGGGTGCCTTAAAGGGTACTGATGGCTGAGTCCACCAGTAGAGATTCTGGGGTAGGGCCTTGCACTGAAATTTTTAAAAAGTTGTCTGGTGATTGTAACATACAGCAAAGTGTGGGAACCACTGCCTTAAACCATGACCCGTGCGGGCTGCTCAGCGGACATGTGCTCCTTTGCACACAGGTTGAGTGTGAGCCTGCGGCATAGAGAATCTTTCTCCAACAGCCCCGCATTTCCTCTCTGAGAGCTGCTGTGAACTTTGGCAATGTTTCCAAGTTCAGTGTTCCCATCACGGGGGGCTGTGGTGACACAGGCTGAATTGAGATATTAATACCAATCACAGCAGCAGAACCTGAATCCTAAGAAAGTCTAGCAGGTCCATAATTGCATGATTTCTTCTTTCCACTAAAACTTTGTTCATAAAAGGTCTTATGAAGGTTTTCCCTGTGAGGGAAACATATTCTTTTGTTATGTTATCAGATAAAAATTAGAATGGGTGTAAAATTATAAATAAATAAATACATATATGTGTGTGTATATATGTATATGTAATATGAATGTGCAAACACACACGTACACACACACCTTAAAGTGGAGACCATGGCATATTACTCAGCCACAAGAAACAACGGTGATCCAGCACCTCTTGTGTTATCCTGGAGGGAGCTGAAGCCCATTCTACTAAATGAAGTATCACAAGAATGGAAAAACAAGCACCACGTGTACTCACCATCAAATTGAGATTATTAATCCACACTTATGTGCACAAATAGTAGTAACATTCATCGAGTGTTGGGCAGGTGGGAAGGGGATGGGTATATACACACCTAATGGGTGTGGTGTGCACCGTCTGGGGGATGGACACACTTATAGCTCTGACTTGGGTGGGGCAAAGGCAACATATGTAACCTAAACATTTGTACCCCCATAATATTCTGAAATTAAAAAAAAATAGGAGAAAAAAAAGTGGAGATCAGTAAACAGACCTGAAATGAGGTGTCAAGTATATTTCTATTTACTCCTTGTAGTACATGTTGTCAAGAAGGGAACTGTTTAGCAAAGAGGGTATTTCAGAATCTGTCGAGGTTGTGGAGGGGTTAAAAACCTTCTGGGTGATCTTCACAGGTTCTGATGAACTGTTACAGGCAGTTCAGTTTGTGTAGATTTCATTTAGCAAATTGCCTATCCTTTATTGTTTTTATTTTCCTGATTTTGTATATTCAAATACTTCTCCATCTGCCAAAGGTCTCGGATCCACCCAGGCAGCAGAGAGACTTCCCCTTGAGGAGCTGAATTATTGATGCCTTCTGCGGGGGCAGGAAACCCCCGGTGCTGCAAAGTTAATTGCTGGAACTAACACCATCTCTCTTCTGTCATTTTGCAGGCCATGAATACTGCCGCAACTTCCAAAAAATTGTTTGGGGGCTTCCTAGGATACTGATAGCCCTGTGTGGTGTCTGATATCATTGTATTCTAAGCATACACCCCAGGAGATCCAGAGATGTGCTGGTGGTGAGGCTTTGTGCCGCAGAATGTGCTGTTCAAACGCTTTTTAGTTGTTATCCAAACTCTTATCTTACAGATGCTCACCAGAATGTGTAACCAATTAACTATCACGACTGTGAATTTCAGCATTACTAAATAGATCTACAAAACAAGTTTTTTGATATTTGAAAAAAAAAATCTGAGTACATCCTCTGACATGCACAGATATACTATTGGGGAAATGGGACTTACTCTCTGAAACCAGAAAAGTTCCATAGAATATAAAATGCATATTTTTCCCACTTGTATAAACTTATTTCCTTTTAAATATTATTTTTATACTTTGGATAGCTTGCAAAAGGTAAATAGTAGTCCCCCCATCCGTGCATAGACAATGGAGAGATTGAATAGAGCACATCATCTAAATTCCATTTAATAAAATAAACTGTTAAAATAGACCAACATCTATCATTTTGAACACAGATTAATTTTGTGTTTAAGATAAAATACCATTTGGGGCAAGGTTTCATAAAATTATAGAGCTTAGAAATACTTGAGATATTATTATGTTTGACTAAGCTTAATTACTTTAAAAATCAGCCCTAGAAACGAACTCTCCAGGCCCTGTGCATAAAAGGAGCAGCCTGGTAGAAGCTCAATATTCCAGGAGTTAGTTCCGCAGCTATCCTGTGTCACCTGCTCATACGTTTGTCTTTTTTTTTTTTTTTCCCAAGTCAATACCTTTTACTTATTTTCTGGCTCATTTTCCTAGAGCTTCAGCTTTATGGATTGACTACCTTTCAATAGTTTCCAGCCTGGGGTCTCCTTTTCTGGCTTCCGAGCTAATTACTTACCCCTGGAGTTAATTATTTTCTTCACGGTGAGAAAGAAAAGTGCAGCCCTGGACTGCTGTCAGCTTGGAGCTGTCTGGTTGTAACAGCTAGACCATGGGGTTCTGCTGGACATAAACGATTTCACGGAATATCAATATTAGACAATACTTCTCTCTGAGTATAGTTAGACAATACTTGTCTCTGGTCATGGATGGAGCAAAATAAAATCAAATTCATTCTGTAAACATGTCTGAACATAGTCAAAACCAAGAACACTGTTCAAACCCAAATGGTCAAACATTCCCCTTTCTGGGCTCAAATGAATGATTGCTGCTTCTTTGCCAATTATAGTTTAGCCTCACTATGTTTCTCCTGGCTATTAGAAAAAAATTATTAAGATACCCAGTTATAAAATTGTCCTGTTTCTGTTAGCACCCTATTCAAAACAAAAGCATGTTTCCTCGAGTTTTCCTTTAAATTACTTAGCAAGCCTAAATCCTAACACCAGGTCATTTTAAAACCCTCTCGCTGAGATACTCATTTCATGGTTTTCCATAGTGTAGTGTCTCCATCATTGCAATGAGCCAATAAGACTGAACTTGTGGAATAAAGGTGCGATTCTCGTGGTCTTGGGTGGGAAGGCATTAGCAATGGAGACCTAATCTCTGTGAAATATTCATTCAATGACGACAACCCTTCTCAACAGGACCTACAGCCTCCCAAACATCTAGTGCCAGCCTCCCAAGCAGTTCTACCAGTAATAGATCTGTTCTATGCACAGACCTGGGTAATCTAACCTAACTCCTTCAATTTTCAAATTAAACAAAAATGAAAACAAGCGAAGTTGTGAGTTTTCCTCTCTGAGGCCATAGGGTGGTCAGTAGCAGAGCAGCGATTAGCACCCAATCTTCTGACGCCTTGTTTGGTGCTGACTATTTAAAGAAGTACAACTCTCCAGCATAATGCACCTTTGAGCACTAAATTCAATTTACTATCCATCTCTCCTTAATTGAGTTTGGTTTCCATTCTCTCCTTAGAAAACACTTTAACCTTCAAATCCTGGGCTCTGTCCAATGCATGGCTACCCACAAGTCACTTTTAGCTTTGATTTTAAAAGCTCCTATGGGTACTTTTGGAGGGGGCATTAATTTCTCAGATGTGAGAATCTTATTTAGTTGCTAACTCTGGTCAAAGTTGCTGTTTTCTTTTCTGCTCAGAGTTGGCTGCAGTCAGTTCTGTTAGAGTCACCGACTAGTGAGAGTTTTTTATTTTTTTAATCTCTCACCTGCCATGGTTAAAAGAATGAAACCTTCAGAAAGGACAAACTGGAAAAAAATACAAAAATTCTATCACCTGGCTTCCCTAAGTCAAGAATCTCCACATTGAAGAAATGGATATTGGTGAGACAGGCTTTTATGCAATGTTCTTCATTCTGAGTATTTACCCTCTTTCTTTCTTAATCTCTAAATTGTCTACATTTGAAAGAGAATTCTTTAAATACATTGTTATTTTGCCATCTGGATTTATATTAGAGTCACACTGCTTTTTGAAAGGACTTTCTTAAAAAATACACATTTGAAGAGACAGAATAATTTGTTTATTAAAACGACAAAAATAATAGTAAGGAATTTTGAATAAAAAACAACAGAATCTTGTTATCTGAATAAAATGATATTTATTATTTGCATATTGCATACATTTTCACATCTTTTGACAGAAGGTAGGTACATGTTGATATCCTATTTTTCCATTTAACATTATATAATAAATGTAGCCCCATGTTTTCATATAATTTGCATTATAAGTAATTTCAGGGGAGCAGAATATTATGTTATGTTAATGTATCATAAACTTATTTTGGACATTTAGTTGTTTCCAGTTTGGGAGTTTTTGTTTCTTTGTTTCGGCAGTATAGAAAAGACTGCAGTAAATACCTTTGTGCACATAGCCATTTGCTTTTTCTGTTTTCTTTTTTAAAGGCTAATTCTCAGAATTTGGATAATAGCGTTGCTAGTCAGTGTCTGAGAACATCTCAATGGCTCTATTATCCTATTGCTTACCAAAAGGTCGTAGGCTACCAGCGGTGCGTGTACTTGCATTACTGAAATCTCATTAAAATTGCATGTTATAATTAAAAATATTTGCTCTTTAGTTTTGAAAATGTAAAATAACACCTTTGCTTTATTTTGCATTAAAGAGAAAATTATCTTTTATCATATGTTTTTTACCTTTTATTTTTTATGATGGTAATTTCAGGTTCGCATGCTGACCTGAGGGCCCCATCTCTAGAATTGTGTACTATTGTAAAGTAGACTTATTCCCAGGCTGGAAAAAAAGCCAGGCTTCTCTGGAATTTGGGAAAAAATTGAGGAGGGAGAAGGCATGGATTGTGTAGTCTTTGTCTAGTAAAGTAACGGACTCTTTAATAAGCTCTCTTTGGACCCAGAGTTCCATTTTAAGACCTGATCTGCTCTCTTAGTCTTTGTGGGCATTTTAATTTTTAATCTTGTAATAATTTTCTTCCTTTCTGGTTTTCTTTGGCTGTAATATTTACACTGGGCACTTGCCTTCTCTTTGTAAGTTGGGAATAGTGTATAGCAGAGTTTCTTGTTATTTGAAAGAAGGCCAAAAGAAAAATTTCCTTTCTCCAGAGCAAGTGGGAGTAACCTTTTATTGGAAGAGAAGTTTTACTTGTGGTGAGAAGCCTACACTTTATGTTTTCTGCATGCTTAGTATTATTTCCTTTTTTGAAAAAAGTAGATAATTTTTTTCTTAAAAAAATTAACCATTTCTGAAATGACAATACTGTTTGGATAATACTTTCTGTTTTTTAAATGAAATCAAAATTAGAGGGTAATGGGATAAACTATTTATAAATCATCCTGGCTGTCCCAGAAAAGTCTGGAAGCCCTTTGGGCTATCTACATGTGGTCTTTTAGCCAGATATGTAAAACATGCAACTTTATTTTCTGTAGTGAGTCTCATCTTGCTCTGAACTCTTTAGCTGTGTTGATGACGGAAGAAACATGGGGGAACATGATCTCATCAGTTAAAGATGACTCAAACTGTGGCATTTCTATTAGTTTTCTTCAGATATTTGAAAGTTCAAACTTCCAATCAGAGCAATTTTCTTCCTTTTAAGAGATCTCTTCTATCCATTCTTATCAATGGCACACAGTGAAAGCAGTTTGTATGAGCTATGGAGGGTGAAGAGTACATGGTGGATATTGCCGGGTCCTTGTTGGATTCTTCTGAGAGGTCTTTTGTTCCTTCTGGTCACTGACATTCTGTGCTAGTGCCTGCTGAGTGTAGCTGAATCACCAGGTTTGGTTTGGGGCATCGTGTTGGCCCCTGTTGCTGAAGACAGTCCATATGTTGGCTTATGTACAAACTCAATGATCCCATTCTTGCCCACCAGTACCCATAGTGCTTCTTGCTGACAGGGCTTGCTGACATTTCTGGGCTCCCAGATGCCACACTCAGCTACGAGAGCTGCCTGGATATCTACCTCATCTATTTGGCTGCTTACCCAACTGTTACCTTTTCAAGGAAGCTAATGCTTTCTCTGGTGTATGCCTTGAATAGCAAGAAGCAGGTTCCTCCCCTTTGGGGATCACCCAAACCAGTCTGGGAGCTCCCAGCACTTCCTTCTCATGCCACAGTTTAATCCCATGGGTAGAGTGAGAGCAGAGATACCTGGGTCTGCCCTCTTTCCTCTCCCTTTCTCTTCTTCCCCTCGGGTTCTTCTCCCTGCATTGGAAAAGCTTGATGTTTTCCCTTTGTATCAATAAGAAGTGACCTTTGTCACCACGGCCTTTGCTTTGCCCAGGGGTTCTCCTTTTTTTAGGCAATAATAATGGGATAGTTTTGGGGGGAGATGAGATTATTGAAAAGGGAAAAACATAATATTAGAAGACATATCCAAAATATCATCCCCATTTTATAGTTTTAGAATAAAAGGGGAATATAGAAAACCCACATGGGAGAAATGAAGATATGAACTTCTTGACATACATTTTGTAGAAAACAAAACCACCCCACCACTGATAATATTTACAAAGAAGCTTGGAGGCTTTTGTAGTTGTGGTTGACACACATGCACACATATGTGGCACTCACACATACACATGCACAAATACATACACACACAGCATCTGCCATTCCTAACAACCAGGTGGGCATGGCCACTCTGCTTTTATAACCAGGGAGGGGAAGAAGATTTTTAAAAAATTGGAATTTTGCAGCCAAGTGCACACTTTCCCTATGTTTCTTGTCCAGTTATTGAACTGATTTCCCCATTCTCTCTTTGCTTGCTAGTAATTTGAAAAGCAATTGACGACTGAATAATACCAATAAAAATAACTATTACTTACATGATACTTCCTGTTCTAAACCTGTAATTTATTAACTCATGTAATTCTCCCAACAACCCTATGAGGTAGATACTCATCAGTGGCCGGAGATGATTCTGAGTGATGGTCTTCCTGTTCTTCAGAAACTCTGTGAGTCGGGCACAGGCTAAGACCTTGGACCAGTTTCTGGGGTGGTGAGCTGTAGACCCTCAAGCTGGCTCCCCCTTGGCCTGCATCAGAAGGTGTATTGGTGGTAAATGGCAGGGCTGGTGCCACCTGGAATTGCCCCCCCCCGCGCCTGTACATAGACTGTTCCTGCTGTAACAGGTGCTCCTTTTGATGAGTAAGGCAGGAATTCTTGTTTAAATAACAGGGATTTGAGATTGTCACTTTTGCTCATGGAAAATTCCTAAGAGGACTAGGGATAGGTTATGGGATAGGTTATGTATCGATAAGTCCTTCATCACAATGATACCAAATTAGATCCATTCTGCAACAACTCTTTATCCTTTGGGTGCTAGAGTCTCATAATGACCAAATTGTTCCTTTTTGTTTCTCACTCAGATGGACTTCTTCCCCAGCTTAAAATGTAAACTATTCCAAGGGATGCAATGATGGCTTATTGAGTAGGGATTTCGGGTGTTCATCACAGTGCTGAGCACTTGGTCAACACTCAAACATTTGTTGAATAAATGAATGAAAAATAATTATTCCTTCTGATGATAGAACTCATTGCTCTTAACTTTTATACTGATTCTTTTTATAGGCCTTTCCACATAAAGTATTTGTTTATGTGTCTGTATTTCCTGAATAAACTCTAGGTTTCCTGAGGACAGGGACCTGTACCTTATTAATTTCCATAACTCCAGCATATTGTCCAGTGCCAAGCACAGGGCAGAGGCACTCAATATTAGTCTGTTGAAGTTCTGTAAAACGCAGGCATACCGATCGGATACTTTGGCTAGCTTTCAGAGAAATCATCCTGTGTAGGAATTGAAAAAATAAATAACAGGGAGAAGGGCTACACTCCCCAAGAGTGATAAATTGAGAAGTGAGTTTTAAGAAAGCAAATTGGCAAGAATATGGGCTATAAGAACTTTTCTTGAGGTCTGTATCATTTCTTGGTGGGATTTCCAGAGGCTGTCCTGACCTAGAATGGTCTCTTCCTTCCCTGATCTTCTGTGTCTCATATTTACTTCTTTTGTTTGTTATCATTTTCCTGTCCTGTGCTATTAAAATGTTTACGTTTTATCTTTCCAGCTCAATTCGGAGCTCTTTGAGGAAAATTATTTCTTGGGCTTTCTTCTGTCTCCCTTTCGCCCAGATTGGGGAGCCTGCTCAGCCTCCTTCCTTAACGTTTCTCTCCCTGCCGTGGGGTGAGGCTCTCCGTGCTTTACGGCAAGGCATGGGAAACTCCCTACCTCCAAAAGCCTCTGCGCCATAGTTCTGCTGGAGGCTTCTGGCTCCAGTCTGGATATTCTCTAATTCCTTTCTGCCATTTCTGCTTCTTCAGAGAAGCTTTGGTTCAGTTGCTTCCTTCCTTCTAGTTTCCAGCTTTGCCTCCAATGAAGTACTTTGAATCCCTCACCCTTAGAATTCTGGTCACAAGCCAGTCACGTTTCTTCCTCATTTCTCCATCTGGTCCAATTCTGATGGTATTTTCTAGGTTCACGGCTGTGGGCCTGGCTTGTCTTAAAGGAGAGTTTCACAAAGTAAAAGACCAAGTAAATATTTATTAACTGATGACACATGCTCTCTATGGGTCTTTTCTCCCATCAAAACAGTTGTTTTCCCCCTTTTTTTTTAATCAGAGGAATTTTATTGTTACCCTTAAAGAGTTATAAACATTTGTTATATTATTTAATTCATTCTGGATCTTGGGAAAGCAGGGATTACTAAAACTTATACACGGTACAGCATTTTGCTGCCTCTTTATTAAGCATGACTTGGAAAAAGAAATACAGAGTCAGTTGGCTGACCCTGCCTGTTGTCTTGGGCAAGTCATTTACCTCTGTGATCTTGGTTCTTTTCTGTAAAATGAAAGCAGAAACAGGCCATAGATATGGCATAGAAGTTTTGTGAGGTTCAATTGTCTTAACATTTTTGAAAGATTGGTAAACATTAAAGCATTATACACATATAAAGCATTATTATTATAATATGTGATTTAACTGTAGCCAAGTGTTCTAAAAGGAAAATTGTCCTCTTGCATAAGAGACATCAAAACTAAGTGCTGTATTTTATTACAACTAACTAAAACAATTAAAGAACTATGAACCTGAGTGACTCCCTTATTCCTGCCCTTACTGAACCTAACCTAAACCTTTCTTTACCTACAAAATAGAATGTGTTGGAATAATTGTGCACACTGCACAGAGCTATCAGCTCATTCCACATTGTCTAGAGAATTAGTTTGACATACCCACTATCAACCCACTTGCTAGCACAGGTTGAGCATCCCAAATCCAAAATGCTCCAAAATCAAAACATTTTTGAGCGCCAACATGATGCTCAAAGGAAATGCTCATTGGAGCATTTAGGATTTGGGATTTTTGGATTTAGGATGCTCAACCGGTAAGTCTAATGCAAATATCCCAAATTCCAAAATCATCCCAAATTTGAAACACTTCTAGTCCCAAACATTTTATATAAGGAATATACAACTTTAACCCTCAACTTTTACTTCTCAGATAATTAGGTGCATTTCTTCATTTGTATGTGTTCTCTTGCCTGGCCACCAAATAAATGTGTGTGATATTAAAAAATTATATTTATTATTATTTAAGTCCAGTGGACTTTGTTTACTTTTCCCACAGTAATATCTATTGTCCTAGCCCCATCTCTGGGTGCATTAGTCACCAGTTTTCATCTTGCTCCACCTAATTGAGTGCTG
Source organism: Cheirogaleus medius (assembly GCA_008086735.1). Taxonomy (NCBI): domain Eukaryota; kingdom Metazoa; phylum Chordata; class Mammalia; order Primates; family Cheirogaleidae; genus Cheirogaleus; species Cheirogaleus medius. Next base: position 57,279,413 of record VBSM01001562.1, read on the forward strand.
GGAACACTTCTACCAACCTTAAGTCCCACTTCCTCCAGATTCTTCCCTGATTCATGTTTGGGGATTTTTCCCTCTGCTGAATTCCTTTCACAAGAATTGTTGGTAAAGAGCCTTTGCCATCCTCTGGCAGCCCTTCATGCATTCCTCACTCCTGACAGCACCTCAGCACCCTTTTGGGTGGAGTCACAGAGGGATGATAAAGCAAGAGGCTCTGCCCTCCGATGTGGGAGGCTGAGAAGTCTGCAGGGGCTTCTTCCTGTTACCACCCTAGTAGGGCCAAGAGGACCAACCAATTGGACTTTTTCTACCAAGACTTTGAATCTTGAATAGAATTATGGAAGACATTGTTCATGCATTTTAGAGCTTCCTGCCTCCTCAGTCTTCTCTGTTCTGTAACTCTCCATATGCTTACACGAAACTTCTTTTCCACTTCAGTCACTGTCCTATGCAACAAAAGAACCCTAAATGATACATTATTTCTTTCATTTAATTACACCTGCCATTTAATGCTATGCATTGGGATTTAAGTGTTTCCTGAGTGCTTGTCTTGTCAACTAGGTTTTTCAACCAGATTCTTCTCTTAGCCTATTATTCTATTAGTCAATTAGATTCTTCACTCCATAAGGCCAAGGACCATATTGTTTTTCTTTGTGTGCTCCTCCCTGTCAAAGTCCTAGGTGATGCTCAAACTCTATGAGCTTTTGTTGATTGGTAGATTATAGACAGCTGGAGCTTCTCAATACCAGACAACCCATCTAAACTTTCGGAGCGATGTTCTTTGAGAAGCTGTAGGGAGGAAACTGGATTCATTGTTGCATCTTTGTGTATCTCTGGACAAGTCATTAGAACTTTTCCTTTGCTTCCTCCAAGGGGAAAATGAGAAGAATAAAAGACCTCCATCAACCAACCAACTGCACAGGGGTGGTTTGATGCAATATCTAATGTGCTAATGTCATTGTGCTTTAAGCTTCTTAGAAGACTATATAGATACTATATAAACATAATCAAAAACATTTTTTTAACTTGTGGGTATTTATTTTTGAAGAAAATGTATGCTTTATCCCCCTCATACACTTTTTTAAAGGCATGTACCTATTAATCTTTCCCTGGGAATGTGTTTCAAAGAGAACAGTGAGGCTGTAGTTAGACACATCCCTTGTTTCTTCTCTCATCTCTCCTTCTTTCTCTTCTGCACACTGTGCCTTTACCACACACAGACACATAACCTGGTTAGGTCTATTTATCCACTCAACATATATGTATTGGGCACCTACCCTGTCTGAGACACTGTACTTGACTCAGAGGACATGGTGAATAAAAGTAGCATCGTTGGTCACTAGGTGAGACAGTCATTCATTCATTCAACAAATATTTATGGAGCTGACTACATGACAGACACTCTTCTAGGTTCTGAGATACAATAGTGAATAAATAATATCAACAGCTGTTTGAATTCTCTAGGACACATGCTACAATTCTCTAGGACCCATGCGCATGTAAGGGTCAGTGAGAACGATTTCCCAGGGGAGCAGTACTGGGACTGAGTCTTGAAGGGCATACATGGCAGGAAATAATAGAAGTGGAGGAGAACACAGAAGAACTAGCGTGGGTTGTGGGGACTGGAGTTCCCTATAATTATAAAAGAGCAGAGAAATGAGAAAACAGAACAGATTAACAACCCAGAGTCAGCAGCGGGATGGATTGATTATTTTATGAATATAAAACAAGTCCCTGATAACCTGAAAAAACATTTAACTCTTTGAAGCTTCCTGCTCAAAATTTGGCCCAATGATGTATGTGAGAAATTTTTACCTGCTTGGTTTTGCAAAAGGCATTTGATGTTTATTATCTTGTCTTTCTGTGGGAGCAACCTTTGCAGGATTGGAAATTCTTTGCATCAAAAGCGGCAGCTGCATAGTGTTGTATTCCTGCGTTTCTTTCATAGGCAGAGGGCGTTTTTATTATTTCAAGATGCAAGCCAAGTATTATCAGAAGGCATAGGAGCTTGGGAGTAACCAAAATTTCAGATGATTCACAAGCAGGCTGTTACAGACTGTGACATCTTGATTTAACACTCTGATGGCTAAGAAACAACACAGTGATTTTTGAAACTTCACCCATGACTATGTTTTGGTCACTTTTGAACCATTTGTATGTAATTTAGAATTTATTGGATTTTTTTGAACATTCATATATAATTCCAAACTTAACAGTTGCTCAGCAAACTATCAAATATTTATATTGTCTTTTCCAAATGTATTTATTATTTACTGTACAGTCTATGAAATATTTACACTGATTTTGAAAGAAAAGATATACATTATTTACATTGCCTTGAATTTTCTCTTGATGCAGGTAAAATGACAGCACAGAAGGCTGAAAGGCTCCCAAGGATGCCTCTAGGGTTTGTCAGTAACCACACGGAGGCTCTGTCCCTCAAGGAAACACCTGGAAACAGAATTTTGTAATTAAAACCTAAGCTGGGACCACCCGGGTTTCCTTGGAGCCCTCACTTCCTCTTAGATCTCGGGTCTCCAGTGGCAAGAGGGAAAGTTGGAACAGTCCCTCCCAATGTCTCTCCTCATTCTCCCAGGTTTCCAGGTGTCTTTCTCTATAGGACAGGCAGCACCTTGATTTTCTCTTGGGGACCCAAAACATCCCCCAGCTGCAGAAGGAATGATTCTTTTCTAGGAAAATAGAGTAGAGGTGAGGTCCCCAGACCTAACCGATCATTAGATTCAACTGGTGTATGCTCAGCCTCTACCGTGTCCCAGGAGATTCTGAGTCAGTCTGAGATGCTGCCTGATGATATGTATTCTTAAAAATATGCCTGTTGTTTCTAGTTATCAGCTGACTACGGAAAATTTTGGAGGAGAACCTTATTTATGTGTGTTTTTTATTTTTTAATTTGAAACATTCTTGGGTGATCCCCAGTCTCCTCCCATCTGACTGTCAGCCCTCCCTGACCTTGTTTGTAGATGTCTTAAATTCCCCACTAACTCTCAGGGTATGACTTACCTCCAATCAGGATTGGTGTTTGATAAGTTTGGACATTTCCAGGCATACCATTAACACATAATCTGGTAAAACAAAGTGGATTGTTCTCTAGGTTATCTGAACTGCTCTACTTTGTCCATAATTATCATGTGAATTTTTTCTGAGAAACCCATGATCTCTTTGGGACAAGCAAAATTATTTTGTAGATATACTAAGTGGTGTCAGAAATATCATTGAGAGAACAGCAAATGGTCATTTTCTTGGGCAGATGTCCTCATGACTAATTTATTTTACCAAATGATATCTTAACATTCTTCTCTTTACAATCACTCCTAAACCTTCTTTTCTGATAACAATATCTTAGGTCCATTCTTCCCTGAGTCACATGACCTATGTCAGCTTTGTTTATACCTGCTATTACAGGTCTGCTACATCTGGTTTTGGGGATTTGCCATAAGATACATTTAGGATCTGCCTAGAAAGAAACCTGAATATTAGACTTAGGATCCTACTCAAGCTTTTTTTTTTTTTTTTTTGCAAACTGTTTAGTTAAACACATTTCTACCTTAATGACTAGAAACTGGTGTCTGGAAGTGGTTCTCCTTTTGGATCTCAGCTGTGATATTGAAACTATCAAGTTGGCCCAGGTCAAGTAGAAGATACTTACTATGTGTCTAGATCTGGGACTAGGGCCATGGAGCACAAAGAGGGGTAAGGCTTTGCTCCTCCATAGAGAGTTTACATTCTACTCAAGAAGATAAAACCAATATGTGTATGTTAGTCAGTACAGGCTGCAGGAACAAATAACCCTCCTTCCCAGTCTCAAAAACCTGAAACAAGAAGATTTATTTCTAATTCAATTACAAATTCAGCATAGATCTTTTCAGGGAGATTCTACTTATTTGTTCTGTTTTGTTTGTTTTTTAATCAACTTTATTGAGGTGTAGTTTACACACAATGAACTGCATTTATTTTAAAAGTACAATCCAATGAGTTATGACAAACCACCATAATCCATCCATAGATCATTGCCATCATCAAAAAACTCTCCTGGTGTCTCTTTCCAGTAGATTTATGCCCCTTGCCCTCTACCCTGTGCAGCCACTGATCTGCCATGATTGATTCCTGTCACTATAGATTAGTTTTGTCTGTTCCACAATTTTGTATAAATGCAGTCATACAGAATATACTCTCTTCTGTCTAGTTTCTTTCACTTAACATTTTTGTGATCCATCCATGCTAATGCATTTATCTGTAGTTCACTCATGTTTATTGTCGAGTAGTACAGATTCTGCTTATTGTAGGTAGTCACTTAGGATCTAGGCTGATAGGGACCTTGTCTCAACAACTGCTTCTAGGATTGATGATTAGGGCTGGGGAAAAGACTCAAGAGTGTCACTCACCTGCAATTCAGTGGGTTAGCCTGAAAGTGATGTGCCACTTCTGTCTACAACTCATGGGCCAGAACTACTCATGTGGGCCAGAACACACACACACACACACACACACACACACACAGTTGACCCTTGAACAATGTGGGTTTGAACTTCATGGGTCCACTTGTATGTGGATTTCTTCTGCCTCTGCTACCATGAGACAACAAGACCAACCCCTCCTTTTCCTCCTCCTCAGCTTACTCAATGTAAAGATGACAAGGATGAAGGTCTTTATGGTGTGTGTGTGTGTGTGTGTGTGTATATATATAGACATATACATACACGTATATACACACACACACCAAATGCTGAGTAAAACCCATACAGTGGACACAGTGAAGGGAGAAAGTATGAAAGTATCTGGGAAAGGTACAGGGAGAACTGGGCCTTTATAGGTAGATGAGACAGAACAGGAAGAATAACAGCAGCAACAATATCCTTGGCCGTGAAATGTCTGCTGTGTAATGCCAGGAATTGGGCTAAAAAATTAAATCACTGTCTAATTTAATCATGGCAACACCCATTTCAGACAGATGCTATTTTTGTCCCCATTTTATAGATGAGGACATTGAGGCTTAGAGAAAATTACATATATTTTCTAAGGTCTCAGAGCTAATAGTGGAGCCCAGGAATGGAGCCCAGGGAGAAGTAGGTTAAAGGATGGAGAAAGGATGGAGTAAAAGCAAGAAAATGGAAATGGGCTGGGCATATTTGTGGCAGAAGCAGGAGACCGCCCTGAATCAGGCATCAGGGTGGTCTACAATTAGTAGAGTACTGAAGTTAACTTTATTTCCAATTCTACTTACAGCACAAGCAAATATGCAAGACCTTTTGGGAAATAAGTATGTTTGTGGTCTTAAAGGAAGTAAAATAAGATTGCTGCCTTTGGTAAATAACTTTGACTTTTGGGGATTTGACCTTTAGTTTACAACATGCTTTAAGACATTGCTGACCTATGGGATTATGCATAATTTACTCCCATCATCAATTTATAAACCTCCTCTTCCCTTGCCAAACCTTGATGGGAATGAGAATGACTAAAACTGATGTATATAGAAATTTGGAATCATGGTTCCTTTTTTTCAACAATAACATCATAAAGCTTGTTTGTGAATGGAAACAAATTTGAGTGATAGACACATAACAGTAATTTAGAGTATTGAAAATAGCCACGTCCACCAAATTTTGAAATATTTACAGAATAAGATGTTTGCTGATGTGGTTCTAAATTGGAGTCCCTGCTGACTCAACATGTGTCTGTTACCCAGCCCTGAATTACGGGGCACCTGAATTACTGGTTATTTCTTCTCACACAGAGAGGAAACAAATTGAGGGAAAGATCAGTGTGATTCAGATAAAAGAGTAACACAACACAAAAAACCCCTAAAAAGGAAACAAACAAACAAACAAAAGAACCCGGCAAGAATAGGAAACAAATCATTTTGCAAATGTAACTCTTGCAAAATATGGATATAAGTCAAATGGTTAACTTCACATTAATCATTTGGTTAATAATAGTACCTAATATTCATTTAATCCTTATTATATGTTAAGGACACATCTAAGCAATTTTCTAGGCATTTTCTTATTTAATTGTAACAATTCTATAAGGTAGGTAGTATTATACCCATTGTACATGTGAGAAAATTAGGACTTCTAAGGAAAAGTAACTTGCTAAAGGTAAAAGAACAAAGAAATAATTAGGCTAATTCTGTATGTCTCACATTTTCCCTTTAATTGATGTTTGAAGAAGCTGTCATCATAAGAATTTACAGTCTCTAAAGATAATCACTTATTCAAACTGTGTTTATGAAGCTTCTATTATACACCAGAGGCTATACAGGGTTTCAGAATATGTAGATTAATAAGACACACAGTCCCTGACTTTAGGGACCTCACAGTGCTTCAAGGAAACACACACATTAAAAGGCAATGATAAGACATTTTGGTTACATGAAATGCATTTGCCTTGCTCAAGCCAGGGCCACAAGAGTGTCCTTCCCCCATACAGTGCACACAGGTTCCATTAGCTGTAGGTTTACCCTGCCCTCACTCCCCCCACCTGACCAGCACCCGGTGAGTATTACTACCATGTGAGCACCTTAGTGTTGATCAATCAGTACCAGTTTGGAAGCAGAAGCAACTCAGGGCATGTGGTGTCCATGAAGAGTTTACACAAAGGGTCAAGGGTGACAAGAAATAAAGTTAGAGTTGAATCCAGGTCACAGATACCTTCCTTAAGGCCTTGGCACTTACTTCACCTGTGGGTGAGAGAGCCTTCGAGGGGTTTTAAAATGCATAACTGTCGGAGTGAGCTTCTCAGTGCTCAAGGTCAAAGGCTACAAAGTTTTGAGTTGATGAACAATGATATTTGGAATTTCCTGACTGCTGTCTTCAACAATCTGTCCTTTCTCTTGTTCTATGATGTTTGAATAATGTCAGTATTGGCACTCCCTCCCTTTCTTACTGGAAGACAGGGTGTGTGTCATCTCCCTTTTGTGTTTTCTTACCATAGCCCGTGGTAGCATGCCTGTGGGAAAACACTGCACTTGCCTATCGAGAAACATCCTGGTCTAGGACAGTGAGTTGAGCAGTTATCAAGCCAGGCAAGGAAGAAGGAAGCTTGGTTGTGCTCATGCCATCATACCCAGCAATCCCTGCCTTTTCGCAACAAAGAAATGCCTGTTGTCATTTGGCACAATGATTTTCAACAAGTGATTAAAAACAGAATTGCTTAGAAGGGGCTACCTATCAGGTACAATGTACACTATTCTGGTGACAGGTAAACTAAAAGCCCTGACTTCAGCATTATGCAGTTCATCCATGTAACAAAAAGCACTTGTGCCCCCTAAATTTATTGAAATAAAAAAATACATTTCACAAAGTGACACATATATGTTGTAATAGAAAATAAACATTCGTGACACTTTGTCAGGTTTCAAGGGCTGCAGAATGTCTAAGAGAAAGGGAAGCCACTGATATGTTGAATAGCATGATCTAAAGCAGGGCCTATGTCTTTTCCATGCAAGAACATAGTTTTAAATTTCTAAATGTGCTTTTCCCTCTCATACAAGTATAATAAAAGGTTTAGTCAGTTTGCAAAGAAAAATCATTGTCCTACATTTGGTTCCACAAGGTCATGCAAACTGTGTTTGGAAATTGGTTCTGAATGAACGTAGGATAATCAACTGCAAATTTGCTAGAATGTAGAGCCTCAATAAAACAATGAAAATCTATTACTACAGCAAAGCTGTCCAGAAAAAATAAATTTAACAAACCAGGAAGAGATGTCATATCATAGTCATGAGAATTGTGGGCACTTCAGATTTTAACTGAGAAGAAATCCCAGTGCAAATACCATGATGTCAAGATGACATTTTATTTTTCAAACACACACATTTGCAACGGCGAGAGTCATCATTTACTCAAACACTGAATACAAGGTTTTGTTAATGATCATAAAGCAAACAGTTTCCTTTTTTGTGCATGGAAAGTGTGTGTGTGTCCGTGTGTGCGTGTGCACAAACACAGCCCTCCTCTTCCTTTTTCTTCATACAAAGTCAGTTGTTCTAATAATCATGCTGTGTGCTATTTACAGAGCAAACGCCTGTCCTATTGTCCTTGAATGCTGAATTGGTCCAAATTCTCCTGAGTGCAGTGGTCATGAGAAGGGAAATGCAGATGCCGTGTGCTGAAAAGCCAGACTGCTCTGAGTATGAGAGAGGCTGCCTGGCTGGGCGAGAGCTTCACATTTTAAGGCCATGAATCCACTACTCTGAATTAGGAGCCATGAAATTGTTGATAGCAAATCACCACCATGGCCGCATAATTCTTGAGGAGGCCTAAAATTGTGCTGCTACGGCACTGGTGCCATATGTTTCTTCCTGCTCTGCTGCCTTGGAATATAGAAAGAGTTCAAGGGCAATTGTATTGTTTAATCAAACTGTAGCAGTGATGACTATCAGCGGCAAAATGAAACCAACAAAAATGAAAACACCCTATATATACACACACATATACACACGCATATATTTTAAAGTGAAAATATATTATAGAAAGTCAAGATATGTAAGTTAAGTGTGTCTGTTTTGCAAAATCAACCATTCATGTTTTATAGAGAGCTAGTTTGTGTCTACAGAGCACATTCTCTAACCTAGTAGGTATGTGTTTCCAACCAGTTTTGCTCCTTGAAACTACTGTTGCCTTGTTGCATAGATTTGGGGGTTGGAAAGACTTCAAATCATGCCTTTTACCAAAAGTGTGAGTTTGGACAAATTGCTTAATATGTTGATGCCCCTTAGTTTTTCCACTTGCAAAATGGAGAAAATAATAGCAATCTCCTATAGGTGTCGAGACTAAAGGGGACAATGCACTCCTATGGTCTAGTGGGGAGCATAGGCTGAGGGATGCATTGATGTTGGTACATGCATTGGTATTGTTATAATATGCATCCTAACTGGTTATGAGTAACAGCTGGCTCTAAAATGCTTTAAACGACTGCAAAAGAAATTAGCCAGTTGGGGCTCCTTTCATAATGAGCAGGGCAATCAATTTTGACCAACTAATTAAAGATGAGAATTCACCTAATTCTAGAATGTTCTTCCTCCACTAGACTATGAATTTTATGAGAGCTCTTAGCTCACTTCTAAACTCCCAAAGCCTAGCACCACAAGTGTATGCTTAATAAAAATCTATAGATGTATGCATATTTGTTTTCTTGATCAATTTTCTTTTAAATAAAAATATACTTTCCAGATCATGTGTGGTGGCTCACACCTGTAATCCTAACACTTTAAGAGACTAGGATTACAGGTGTGAGGCTGTAACCTTCAACTCCTGGATTCAAGTGATCCTCCTGCCTCAGCTTCCCAAGTAGCTGGGACTACAGGTACACGCCACCATGCCCAGGTGATTTTTTTTTATATATGTATTTGTAGAGATAGGGACTCGCTATGTTGCTCAGGCTGATCTCAAACTCCTGATCTCAAGCGATCTTCCCACTTTGGCCTCCCAAAGTGTTGGGATTAGAGCTGTGAGCCACTGTGCCCAGCTGATTGATAAAATATATATTCTCTGCTCACAGTTATTTAGCCTGAATCTTATATTAATACTTATTCAATGCTCACACCCAGTCTTTTCATTATGGCTCCTCCATTTACATCTTGATTCGCTGCAGTTTATCTTCAAGTCATTGCTTTTCCCAAGCAGTGTCCATGAATACTATATTGTATGAGTTTTGGAATATTCGAGGATGTCTATCTTTGGCTTTTCTATTTGCATACCTTGGCCAGGTATATAATTATTGGATCAAACTTTCTTTCCCCCAGAACTTTGTAGAAAGTTTAGCACTTTCTATCATTGAGTGTGGCTGTAGGAAAGCCTGAAGCTAACCTGATGATTTTTTACTCTCATCGTTGATTTGATCTTCTTGACATGATGCCCATAATAGCCTGGTAATTTAACTGGGGCAAATCTGCATTTATCGGTTGGTATTATCCCCCCTTGGAACATGATGTGGTCTTTTAATCTATAAGTGTTGGTCCTGCTTTATTTCAGAAATATTTTCTTCTTTTAGATCTTAAGGGAGAAGAAAAGTTCAGTTCCAGATTTTCTAGTCTCTTCAAACACCAGTTATGTGTATGTTGGATCTTTGCCTGCCTTCCAAATTTTTCATTTTCTGTCTAATGCTATGTTAATAATCCCCATTTCTTTTTCATTTTATTTTGCTTAATTCTTCTCATTGACTTTTCTCCATATTCTTACTCTTTTCAGCAGTATTCCTTAACACTTTTAATAAATTTTCCTCAGGCTCTAGTTTGTTTTTAGTAGTCACTGCATTTTGGTGTCTATCTTTGAGTACCATATAAATCTATAAAAGGGGGAAAACACACCTGAAATGTTTGGCTCTGCTATTTCCTCCATTCAGAGTTTATTCTTTTACAAATACCTCTGCTTTCTTGTGGATATAGCATGTAATTCTACATGCCAAATTTCAGCAGAAGTGGTTAATATCTATTTCATACAAATTGGTCAAGTGATGCTCATGACTGATTCCTTCCTCTGTACCCCAGGATACAGAACATTTGTGCCCATTTAATATTCATGGAAGCACCATTAGTACATTCTCTATAACTTAAACGATTAAACTTTGACAAAAAATGACAAATTTAACAGTGCAGGTTCTCACTTTTCAATAGATAACATGAGGGGAGGTAAGTCCCCTCTTGCTATTGCTCTTATAAGTCACTTAGTAGAAATTATAAAAGCCACAATCCCTTTTACAGTAATGTTTCCTGTGCTTGTATACACTATCCATTGAAAGAAAACCTTCACTTTTTAAAAAAATTATTGGCTGCTTCTTTTTTCAAGTTCTTAGAAATTAATATTATCAAAGAATAAGTTCATTGAACTGGCAGGCTTTATATGTAGCTTTTGATTTAAAAAGTATTAATTTAACTATGTATCAGCCATTTTTCATTATTAGAGTAACTAAACATATCAATAAATTATTACTGAATGACCATTTTGTAGAAGATATTATATCCTGCAGCATAACCAAAACTACTGTTTTCAAAACATTATCATCTCTCTTACTGAAAGAAGTCATCAGCTTATTTTTAAACAATTGATTAGATTGGCTATTGTTTGACCTGATTTAGTCAATAAGGCAACAGAAAAGGCAGACAATGACATCTGAATGAAACTGACATACAAAGGCACACAAAAACTTCCCCAGACTGTAGATAGGTTTTGCTATTTCTTGGACTGCTCGCATTTTGTTTGAATTAATTTTGAAACTAGCCTTCTGTCCTTTCTTCTTGCCTCCTTACCTTTCTTTCTTCCTCCCTTATTTTTATCCAGTTTGCTGTATTATTCTGGGTTGTGTTGTTATGATTTTTTTTGTCAGTACAATACATAAATAAAAACTGTAGTTCAATATGACTGATGAGTTAATCCTGCTAACCAAAAAATACTAATGAAGGTGGATTTTTTAATTTAATAAATGTACAATATTTATCTGGTATTTCTTTGCTGAAATTCATACCTATTGGGTTATTTTATCAAATTATTTTCAATGAGGAGCCAGGAATCAGGTGGCCATACAACTCACAGGACTGTTGAATATATTCTGGCTTGAGTTTGGCTACAGTCTGTGGGTATGTGTTGATACTGGAGATATCTGTGATTCTGGAGATATCTGTGACTGATATAGTACTACAGACAGTGCTCAGGTGGTCTCTTTTGAGACTGAGGCTTTGGTTCAATGTTCCCAGGGTTATAGTAGGGCTGCTTGTGAAGTCAACCCCTAAGGAACACTCTGAATGGCTCAGTAGTATTTAGCACCAGGAATATCTTGGATTATGTGCAAAACTCCAAGGGTGACTGTCAAAGTAAATGCTCTCCCTGGAATTCAGGATGGACCTGTCTTAATAGAACCAAAATGTTTAGACATGACCAAATCGTGGGTATAGACTGCATATATCCTCCCCAAATTGAGTCTTCTGAACCATTTTGGAGAAGGTATTTAAAATATAGCTATAAATCTATCTGGCCCATAAATAGACATAGGAATGGAATTGAAACCAAGCAATATTAAAGGTAATAGAAGTTGGTCTCTTAGTCATCTATTGCCATCTTGTTCCATCCTTTATTTATCCTGTGTTTTTCTCCTTTCTACCATCAAATATTCTTTTTATTATAAGGCTATTTTCAACAAATTGATAAATAAGTAAAATTTTTTTACAACCGAATATCAACTCAAACTGGTGTATTATTGCTCTCCTTTTACACTATAAAAGAAATCTTGACATTAGCAAGCAGCATTTACTTGTTTTGTAGCAAAGGATCTCCCTTATAGCTCTAGAAATCACTCCACTTCAGCAGGTCTTCCTCTGACCACCTGTGTGTTAGATTCTGCAAGGAATGTGTCCTCTCCCACCACTAGGTGCATAATACATATCGTGTCAGCGAATATTTGTTGCATGTTTGCTATGTAACAGATATTAAAACAAATGTTTTATGTAGATTATTTCATTTGATCTGCGCAACTATATGAGATATAGGTACTATTATTTCTCCATTTTATAGATGCGGAAACAGAGACACAGAGAGCTTAGGTTACTTGCCCCAAATCACACAGCTATCAAGTGGTAGAAGTGAGATTGAGCCTCGGCAGCCTAATATGAGAGTCCATATGATTAACTACCACCATTTCTCTCCTACCACAAATCTACCACATACTAACAATGGCCTCTAAGCACTCCCTAGGAAGAAGAAGGGAAATTTGAGAAGAATGATAGAATCTGGAGGTCAGAGTGGAAAGAATCTCACTAATTATCCGATCTGGCCCCTTTCTGTGATATATGAAGCAAAAAAGGATCAGGGATGCTCATTTATCTGTTCAAGTCCGCCCAGCCTTCTTGGATGGCTAGACACCAGATCTGTTTCTTCAAGTCTCTCCCTACTTTAAGAGTTATAGGGATGAAGGCCCATTAAAGATTCATGTTCTATAGATAAATTTCCCTGTAGTCCTTTATTTAATTTGGTTCAGTGTATCTAGAGAATTGACTAATATCACTGTAAACACAGAAGGTTCAGGACTCCAATTATGGGGAAGAAAAAAATCATTATTGATGAGAGGTTGGAAGAACTCAGCCTCAAATTGCATAGTAACACCACAATGTTTCCAACTTATATACTTCAGCTGAATTCATGATATCTATCTAAAAAAACAAAAACAAAGGCATCCTTCATGAAAATGCAGATTTCCTGGGTTGAATTATAGAAGCAGTTAATATCCTAGATTTGAGGATACAGTTACCAATGTGAATACTGCAGTTCAATAGAGCCCCGAGTCCTGACTTTTCTCTGAGATCTCTTGTATTGCAAAGATGTGTGTTTCCTTTTCTTTTCTCCCCATAGACTGTTATGATGGGCATTTTTAATTAGGACACTTCTGATGCACAAATGGGATCTACTTCTGACAGCTTCCTTCTCAACACATGTTTTCCTTCTCATTCATCCATCTTACTTGTCAGCCTCCTTTTTCCTCTGTGACTCTGTTTGAAATGCTGTCCCATACATCTTTCCATTATAGAAAGGAAATTTGACACCTGGGGAGGCAATATTTCCTCTTACTCTCTAACTGCGGAGGGCATGCTGGCTATTTCTCGAAATAGCACAGTCAGCAGTATTGAGAACATTATAGCTTTGTAGAGGAAACCAAGGAATTTTTTTTTTCCTGATGAGATGCAAATTGTACATTCTATATCTCCCATCAGTAAGAACATCATTTTGCCTTGAATAGTTATGCAAGCACCTTCACATCAATTAAGGTGCTGTGATGACACTGCTTTGACATCCCATTAGCCCTTGCCTTTAGTTATGTGTCTATTAGAAGCAGAAATAAAAAGTGATTTTGCCAGTCAGAGGTGGAATCTGAAATATCCTGGTGTTCTAAATCAGATAAAGAATCATGAATCTGAGGTGTTCTGTTTGATCCATGGTTGTTTGTCATAACAGTTAATATTGGGTTAAGTTTTGAGTTCTGTGAGGGCAGGAACCATACCATGGCCATTACTGTAATGCCATGGTGCCTAGGGCAACATCTTGCTCACAGTAAAATAAAAAATTATAGACTTTTCAACTGTGTCTTCACATGAACCATAAAAGTCATGACATGCTGGCTTTGTGCTAGGTACTTTTCTAACTGACAAGGACTTTGGAGTTTATTTAACATAATTCTTTATCATGGAGTCATTTGTTCATCAAAAATTTATAGAGCACTTACTAAGTGCAGAGATAAAAAGGACGTGGTTTCTGGTTTCAAGGGGATTCTAGTCTAGTGGAAGACACTGAGTTCTAGAAATGTCAAGTGTCATGATTAAAGTTACCCATGTCATTACTACAGATATAGGTACCAGACGTGGGTCTCATTACTCAAATACTTGATATTCATTTGAATATTAGCATTATAGAAATGTGGGGCTTTAGGGCTATTCCACTCATCTGGAATTCAAATTCTTCAACATCTGCTATAATACATATTTGCTATATTAAATGTCCATGGTGTATTGGACAAGGGCTAGAGTGGCTCAAAAGTTTATGTTTATAAACGTTTATCAGATGAATTGCTCTTAATTTTCTGCTTACTGAAGAGAATTGAATTTACTTTAGTGTGGTTTAAGTATAGTAGACATCGTCAATAATGGCAGAATCAGAAGGTTATATGAGGTAATTTCAGAGCTACAGAAAGGTCCTCTGAGTCTTAAAAAGAAAAAGTCTTCTCAGTATTACGAGTGTGCCTAAAATTCTACTGCTAATAGATTGCTTTGGTTGTCACTTTCAGGAAGACAGGTCAGAAGATATATTTTAATGTCAGGGGAGTAGATAGGGAAAGAATAGTAGAGAAAGTGTAGACACTTAGAACATAGTAGGCACTCAATAATTGTTGCCCAAGTAAATGAGTACTTTATATACAAATCAGGGTACAATCACAGGACTGTGGAAGTGCAAAGGGGGAAGGAATTCTTATTAGAGAGGAAGTTTTCATAAAAAAGGGACACTTTCAGCACTAATGGATGGGTTGAGTTTTAATAGTAAGAAATTGAGGGGGAAGAGTATTCTGAAGAGAGGAAATGCTACAAGCCTGGGTGAACGAGTGTAAAAGCAAGACATAATTTATATAAACCAATGGTTCTCGAAGTGTGTTCCAGAGGCTGCCACAGAGGTTCCCCACAACCTTTTCAGAGTATCCATGAGACTGAAAACTGTTTCATAATAATAGTAAGATGTCATTTGACTTTTCACTTTCACTTTCTCATAAGCATACAGTGAAGTTTTCTGGAGGCTACGTGATACGTGATAGAGCCAGAGCTTGAATGGAGAGGCAGATGTGAGAATCTAGCTGTCCTCTATTTAAGCCAGACAGCAGAGAGATTTGCAAAAATGTAAAACACCACTCTTTCACTCAGTATTCTTTTAAAGTATATGTTATTTTTCCTACTATATGTCATTTACGTTAACATATATTGGATTTGTTGTTCCTTTTAGATTAGCTAATACTTCAATATTTAAAAAATGTTTCAGTTTGGTTTCTAATGGGATAAATATTGGTAGACATAGCCCACTTAACCATTAACTGTGGGGAGAGTCTGCTGGCTGTTTCTTAAAATAGCATAGTTAGCAGTACTGAGAACATCGTGTTTTGTAAAGGAAAGTAAGAATTTGGGGTTCTCAGTAGGTTTTTCATGTATAAAAGGGTCCTGAGCTCAAAACGTTTGAGAATTGCTGGCCTCGTCTGGCTATAGGGCCAGGTGTATGGTGTCAAGGAAGACACACCAGGGAAGGCGGGTTAGAGTCATTATCACAGTGCTGATTCTGGTTTGAAAGCAGAGAGGAGCCATCGGAGGTTTGTGTGGAAGAGATTGGCACGATGGGAGTTGTGCTATGGAAGACAACCCCGGGAAGAGTGTGAAGGGTGGATTAAAGGAGAGGAGGAATTGCCAGGTAGGAAGCTTTGGCAGTATCCAGCTGAGAAGGGATGAAGACCTGACTTCAGGCAGTAGCAGTGGGAATGTAAAGAAGTTAAGAAACTATTCAAGTGAGCTTGGTGATCGCTTAAATACAAGGCAGAAGGAGGAATCAAAGATGACTCCAGATTTTCTTGCTATATCAAAAAAATAATCCGACATATTATTTGAGGTCTTACTGAAAAATGCATACCCCTGACTCAGGCATTATCATTAAAATGCCAGACTGCGTGACTGCAAATACTGGCTCCAGTGGTTCCTGTGTTGGACAAGTCACTTTACTTTTCATGCATCACTTTCCTCATCTGTAAAATGGTGATAATATTAGTACCTTACTTTATAAGGTTGATGCAAAGTGGATTATCACTAATAAAGTGCTTGGGAAGGTGCCCGGCTCACAGTCAACTCTCCATACATGTTTGTTGAGTAAAAGATGGGCTGTAGGAGAGAGGAGGGTGCAGAAACTGAGCATGGCAGTATTCTTGGCTGAGCGTGGAAGCACAGGAAGGCAGATGACACACAGAAGTGGGTGGGTTCTCAAAAACTGATCTCCAGGTCCCAAACTTACACATATCAGATAGAGAGTAGGGATGGCGAAATTGGCTGTTAGAAAACTTAGGTACATTTTTCAGAAGAATTTTCCTTTTTTTTTTAAATTTAAATTGTAACTGGCAATTTAGCCAGGTACTTTGGTTAACCAAGTACTTCAAAGAACTTAGCAGAGCAACCACTCGTGGGTTGGGGGTGTGTGGAGAGGACATGGGAAAGTGGCAGGGAATTGAGAGGGTACTGGCCAGTGGTTTATGCAAAATGGCCCTGTGTTTTGTCTTTAAATTCATGTGAATTTTGCATTTTATGCTGTAATATGCCTGAGTTTATTCTGATATATAAGAATGTTTTAAATTACCTACTGTTAAGGAAAAGCGATGCTTCAGAAAGAGTTTCTGGGTTCACTGAGCACCCCAGCACTCTGCTGCATACTTCCAGTAGTCCTCTGATCTGAGCAGTACTTATTCACCCAATTATGCAGCCCCAGGAAGGAAACAAACACCCCAAATCAACTCAGTTGGTGCTTTAGTTCTCTGCAGGAGAAACAATGAATCATAAAGATTTATTGTGTCTTTTCTTGTGAGGTTAATAAATAATATCAGTTTATAGGAAGGATGAAAAGTTGATATATGTAATCAATGCTGAGTGAAAATGCTATAGTCAAAGACTTATACAAAATGCTGTCTTTTTAAATATATGGAGGAGCGCTTTTATTTTAAAATTCATGAAGACTTGAGTAAGCTCAGCAACATTTTCTGCAAAGGTAATTGAAGAATCCTCCATGCAGCCACCCCCCAAAAAGGAAAGGAATAAAGAAGTTCTACAAATAAACTAAGCATTTGGGTTGCACTAAGTCCTAGGGAAAGGAATTTAACTTGGATTTCAATTATAAATAAATTTTTGAAAGTTTGCTTGAATGGGCTCCTGCTGGTACAACGTGAAAAACACAATATAACAGACAGGTCAGTTGATCACCGTGCCGATCACGTGGTTAACTTTGGCACTGCAAATGGTGGGCAAGTTGACATTGTGTGCCTCCTGACAGGATGCAATGTGACATAAGAAGCATCACCATATCAGTTATTCTCAAAAAACTCATTTAACCTGAATCTAATCAAGCTTTTAGTTTCCAGGCTATATGGGAGCTGGAAGAGCGATTTACATGTTACCATAAGGAGACAAACAGACAAATCCAGAAAGTGGAACATTCTATTGGACTATTGAATTACTTTCTTGGGATTTCAATGCAAAATATAATAATAATAATAATATGTATGTGTGTGTGCATTGGTAAAGGTGGTTCTAGAATCTTGATGAGACATTAGTTTGAAAGTAAAAGAGCTTTAAATATTGGTCGAGGGAATTTGAATATGGTGTGGATATTGGAGGAGAGTAGGGAATTATTGCTAGTTTTCTTAGGGCTGACAAATGATATTGGGGTTATATAGAACACACACCTTATTTTTAGGAAATGTGTGCTGAAATATTTAACCACTTCGGTACCATGCTTACCGGCCACGAAGCCTTGCCCACAGCGGCACTCACAGTCCGCATGATAGTTTGTGCTGTGCATTGATGATGAATCCGTTTTGCTCTTGTGTGAGAAGAAAGCTTTAAAGCACTGAAAGCTTGTTTTACTTTACAGGCAACTTTACTTGTAATGTAAATCAGAATAGGTAACATATACAAATATGTTTTCATTACGTTATTTTTAAATGTTCACAATTTTTTTTTGATAAATGAAAAATTAGAAAAGTTATATCACAGCTGTGGGCTAAAGTCGCTGTGCATGTTCATCTGTGGCTGTCGACTATAGTCGATGCTGGTACCCAAGTGGTTAAGGGACAAAGTGTTATGATACCAGCCATTTACTTTCAAACAATTTAGCAATAAAACTAGAGAGAAGAAATGAGAAACATATAAAAGAATGGAGACATCTATGGAGAGACATATATATAGACATATATGTATATCTCAGGGGAGCGGGGAGAGAGAGAGAGAGAGAGACCTGGTTGTTTATGGCACAATTTTCAATTTTTCTGTACGTTTAAATTTTTTCATAATTAAAAGTTGGTAAAATTTTGCTGTAGAGAAAACTTAGTGATATATATATATATTCATTTATTCAAATATTCACTGACTAAAATTTGCACACCCATCATGTGCCAAAAACTATGTTAAATGCTGGGGAGAGGATGGTGAGAACAACATTCTCTTTTGCTCTCATGGAATTTCAACTTGAGAGAGACCATGATTAAACAATGAGGCACACAATTACATGAATAATCATGTATCGTAATATGTTATTAATATAAAGAAAAACAAGAATAAAGTTTCATGACAGAATCATAGCGGGGGAATAATAGGGGTGAGGGTGGGGGGAGTGTCTGGAAAAGCCTTTCTGGAGAAGCAGTTTCTTTCTAAGAGGCTCCTTGGGACCCTTCAGAACATACCCCCCCACCCCCCCACCCCCTCCCCCCACTCTGCCCCACATGTCCTCGCACTGTTCTTCCAGCACTTCCTGGGGTAGTCTGGCAGCAGTTTCAGTTCCTGTGCATTTAATCCTGGCGTCCCAGTTGGAAGGTAAGCTCCTTAAAAGCAGATCTTTTGATTTATTCATTTCTATGTTCCTCAAAGCTTCCTGCCACACAGGCATTCAATGCTTATTAAATGACTCATATTTGTGCAGTTCTTCATGTCTTTAAAATTCCTTTCCTCTGTATGACCTCATACGATATGAACTTTAAAATAGCTCTGTGATGGTTCATTTTAAGTGTCCATTTAGCTAGTTTGTAGTGTCCAGCTGTTTGGTCAAACAGTAGTCTAAATGTTGCTGTGAAGGTATTTGTGGATGTGATTGACCTACAGTTGGTTGACTGTAAGTAAAGCAGATTACCATACATACCGTGGGTGGGCCTCATATAATCAGCTGAAGGCATTTAGAGCAAAGACAGGTTTCCCAAAGAAGCTATTCTGCCTCAGGACTGCAAAATAGAAATCCTGCCTGAGTTTCCAGCCTACTACTGCCCTGTGGGATTCAGACTTAAGATTGCAACATCAACTCCTACCAGAATTCCAGACTGCTGGCCTACCTTAGAGATTTTGGACTTGACAGCCCCCACAATTATGTGAGCCAATTCCTTAAAAGGAATATAAGTCTCTCTATATAAGGAATATAAGTCTCTTATATATAATATAAGTCTCTATATAAGTCTCTATATATCTATCTATATCCTATTGGTTCTATTTTGCTGGAAAACACTGACTCATACAAGCCCTGAGAGATAAGAAGGACAGTTACTTTTCCCACTTTACAGATGGCTAAAGTGAGGTGCAGAGAGGTTGCACAATTAATCCAAGGCTCACACTGGGTTTGTGGGACTAGAAGGAAGCAAGGTTCCTGTCCTAATGACTCAGAGTGTTTAAAATGGAGGCAGCTGCTTGATCAAACATCCATCCAGTAGCTGAAAGAGCTTGGATGCCTACGAGTGACAGTTTTACAGAATTTCCTCTCTTCAGCCTTATATTGGGTCTGGATGCTAAGCTGGGTGACACTGAAGGGCTTCCATGATCGGCACACATATTTAACAACCACTGTTTCGATAGGTTTTGCTTCAAAGGATATATAGGCCTTCAGCTGAACAAAACAATCACCTCACTGTAAACGTGTATGGGGACACCAGGCCATCAGCAGGCTGAAAGATTTTTATCCTTCGCAGTCAGTAATGAAAGCCTGGAAAGGATTTCTCTTGAGATAGTCCCTTTTTGATGGATTTTCTTTGTTTACAATGAACCTGGGACTTAAATATTGTAGCCTGTCCTTACTCGACCGAAATAACTGAACCGCAATATCTGAAACAATAACTTGGGTGTTATTCGAAGTACAGTGGCCTGAATCTTGACTCAGTTCACCACTAGGTGGAAAATTTAACGAGAAACAGTTACAGTCTGGTGACTCCCTTCACCGTGGGCTTCAGAATCTCACAAGGGAGTGAGGGAGTTCGCTCCACCAAGCCTCAGGGTGGGAAAGCCCTGTGTAGGTGGTTTGGGGAAAGACTCGATCTTCTCATCATGATTGAGTTTCTCTTTGACGTCTGGACTGTGCCGTTCCCTCTTGCCAAGATGTTAGGAACCTATAACCCAATGGCAGAATCAGGCTTAACTGCATCACTTCTGTGCTCGTCCATTAGAAAATCATGGAAGTCTAACATTCTCTACAGAGGCTGCTATCTACATGAACAGCTTGACCTTGGTGTTGGGTGCTGGCACTTTGCCTTCTCAAAACATATGTGGTCTTATACAAGCTCCTTTACATTTTATGTTGCATTTTGCTCATCTGTGAAATGGGAATAACACTTGCTTCACAGGATTGTTAAAAAGATTAAAGGGCACTAAAGAGTATTAACCAGTGACATTTACTGAACACCAAACTTGGTCCAGCACTGAGCCGATTCTTGCACATTCTTTATCTTGCCTAAAAGCCACAACAATTTCATGCAGGCAGGTGCAATTATTGGTCCTGTTTTAAAGACAAGGAAATGAAGGCTAGGCAGGTTAAGTACCTTTCTGGTGGTCCCTTAGTGAGTCGTTGGCAGACACCCAATCAACGAGACAGGAGCCTGCCAAGGTGATCAGGATGGGTTGATTTTCTCCTGCTTGGTGTTGATTCCAGCCCTTTCTGGTTTTGCTCCTCTTAGGGTCCCTTAAATGACATTCCAACCAGAAGTAGCAGAAGGAGCTCAGAGTCCAGCTAATGGGTCTCACTGAAGTGAGGCTGAAAGCAACTTAGGATCCTTCCATGCCAGAAGCAGGGGAAGGGGAAATCTAATACAAAGAGAAATAAAGCCATTTAGTTCTCTAAGTGCCACTGTTGTTCTGTGTTCCCAAGAAATTATAAGCTACTGGAGGTAAGGGAGCAAGTCTGCTAACTTGCAGCAGACTCCTGGGTTTTATGTTAAACAAATGCATTTTGATGAAGAAGTTGCAGTTTCCTCCGATGATAATCTGCCGTGTGCATTGCCTGTCTCATTGTCGAACTCAGCTTGTAGGGCTTTGTGAGTTCTCATGAAAAGCTTTATTTCTAGGCAGTGAGAAAGTTTAAGGTCAGAAGAAGGACACAGTGCTGAGATTGTAAAAGCTCATGGGATTTGTTGAGTGATGAGACCCTCTCTAGTGCCTAGAAAAATAGAAAGCTCTTTCTATCTGTCAAACTTAAAATGTATTGAGACAAGTGGAAAACAAACACAGGAAAAATTATTCCAAAGCATTATGCTTTTAGGCTTCCCATTCCACTGAAAAAGCACATTCTTCATCATCCAGGGGTAGGAGAAGATGAATACTGCAGTGCATGGGATAGGAAAGAGAGAGTCACCCAGAACATATAGGAGAAAACTGGATTCGAATACAAATTTAAGGCCCGAGGCATTGTTGCTGTCCTTGTTAAACCCACTGTGCTAAACAAGTCATGCTTAAGATTTCAGCAGATGAATAGTGAGCATCTCCATAACGAGCAGTAAGCCCTACTTTGTATCTAAACATCATAGATGTCTAGTAACACCCTCCCAAGGGCATGGCTGCCTGGTTGTCTGGAGTGTGGATCAAGAGAGACAGGATTATATTACATGCTCTGGCATAGTACATTAAGCTGGGTCCTGATTCAGGGCCAATATTTTTGTTCAGTGATGCTTGCTGCCTTAGATCTCTCCCTGGCTGAATTTATTACCCGAGGAAACACGGCAATAAGTCAAAAGAGCAGTCCAAAAATTATTAAACAAAATGCTCCAGCACTTTTCTGTCTCAGGATAGAGACCCCTAGGAACATTGCACTGAGACTCACATGCACTGTATTCCAGACTTAACGTGGCCAGCAAGCAGGTGTTCGACTCAGGACAAATCAGTTGTACTCACAAAAACTCCATTTTTTAATCTATATAAACTGAGAGAAAATTAAGGCTTTCCTCAACTTTTTTTGAGACAGAGACTCATTATGTCGCCCTGGCTAGAGTGCCATGGTGTCAGCCTAGCTCACAGCAACCTCAAACTCCTGGGCTCAAGTAATCCTTCTGCCTTAGCCTCCCAAGAAGCTGGGACAACAGGCACGTACCAACAAGCCTGGCTAGTTTTTTTGTATTTTTAGTAGAGACAGGATATCACTCTTGCTCAGGCTGGTCTCAAACTCCTGACCTCAAGCGATCCTCCAGCCTCAGCCTCCCAGATTGCTACGATTACAGATGTGAGCCACCACGCCCAGCCTTTCCTCAAATTATAACTATCCAGAGAACCCTGTATGGCCAACACATAAATTCAGAGAGCCTCTGCACAGATAGCAGCTGAGAGACTGCGGACCCATCGCTTACCTTGCCTTCTGCTCCTTCCCGCCATCCATCCCTTCAAGTGGCTTCTCTGAATCTGTAGGGATCCACAGTTCCCAAAATAGCCTCTCACGCTAATCCAGAGATCACATAGCAGGAACATCAGGCTTTTATGACTGTGGTTTTAGATTTGTGCGCTTTCTCCTAAAATTTCAGTAGGAGAATGACCCCTGAAGGTGATTTCTGCAAAGACAGAAATGTGTAAGGGGATGTCTGTGTTCTGTGATGTCCAGGCTTTACAGAAATTTCAGTCCCTCTCTATGGTGTGGAAAGCTGTATTGATTTTTGTTCAAATTAAACTCTATTGATAAAATGTTACTTGTGTGAGTCATGGTTGTATATTGTTGTTGGTTAAAAAAATCTACCATGTTGGTCAGTTTCAAAAGGGACAGTGTGTGAAGACAAAAGCTTATCTAGCAGATATGTTGCCTTGACTCAGAGGAGAAAAGGAATAGTGGGAAAATAACAGAAAGCAGAGGTTTGTGGAAGGAGTTGTATAACTGGCTCTTGAGTTAAGTAAGTAAGGCTCTTGCTAGACCAAACTATCAGGTGAAAAAACAGGGATCTGGGAGACAGACACATTTGAACTAATGGTTTTTTTGTTTAAAGAATGTGTCTTAGTTATGAATAGATTTTATAGAATCATAAAGTACTGAAATTTTAAAGGTACCAGGGATCAAAATGATTCTCTCCCAAGAGTGGCTTTAGTTTTCGAGAGAGGAGATTTTTCTTTTTCTTTTAAGGAATGTTCATATATAAGGAAAGGATTTTGATCTTTTGAATAGCCATTTTAGAGAATGTTCCTCTTTGGAATGTACGTGAGGTTTTGGAATGATTGGGGAAAGCCATTCTGGGGAAGAGAATGTTTTAGTACATTGGTGTAGAATGAGAAATCTAAACAATTACTTTAAAATTATCAGGATAATTTTATTAATCCTGGTCATTATCAAAAATTATTTTTTAAGGTTAGTAAACAGTTCTTAATTGAACTGGAATTAGTTATGTATTTTAGTGATTATAGTTTTTATTACCTTTTTACTTGAAAAGCATAATGCAATCAATTAAACCACATGTCTGGGGGAAAAAAGGCCACATTTTAGCAATTATTTTAACATAAAGAGGTGTTACATATTGTCATTGTCAATTATTAGAAATAATTACATATTTTCTTGGATAATTTCTTGGTAATTAAAGTGTCACTGAAGCATAAGATGCTTTGTTAATGAAAATATTAAAAAAACTCACATGATTTTATCATATTTTGTTGAAATGTGGTTCAATGTTTATCATAGTTTCTGATTGTTACTGCATAACCTTGAATGGTAATGCACAAATCATGAGTGTAGTGAAATAATAGCTCACTGAGTGAAAAATACATCACTTGAGGTGGAGCAATAGCAATAAAAATTATGATAATAAACATTAAACTACTTTTCAACAAAGAAAGAACAAAATACTCTTAAAATATTTTTCTCTTGATTTTGAAAGAATTCATGATACTAATTACAAAAGAATTACTGGAGAGAAAAAACAAACAGTGCACTAGTTATTTCCAAACATTTTATACTGAATAGCATAAACAAATAAAACTGTAAACAATTTTATAAATAAAGAGATTTCTAAACTCGGACTTTGAGTCAATTTTTCATGTCTGGCATGCTATAGAAAAGGTAACACACTATTTTCTATTTTGAACCTAATAATATTAACCCACCCTTAGGGTTAATATTATTAACCCACCTATTAACCCTTAGGTGGGTTAATATTATTAGGTAGGCTAGGGTTTTCAGTTGTTACTTTAGAAGGAGGAGATGGATTTAAATTAACTCACTCTTTCATTTCCCATCCTCCCCGAGACCCTTAAAAATGTGAAAAGATAGCAAATGCGTCATTGTTTCCATCTTGCGTGCCGATTGATGAATGTTTTGTGAGAGGTAAGGGAGAAACCTAGGAACACAGGCAAGTTCATCTCAAGCAATATTCAACTTGGAATGACCAAAAAGACCAAACCTAAGAAGAAAGGTATAAGATAGGTACATTTCAAAGATGGAAAATTTAGGAGTTGATGCGATGGTGTGCTGGAGCTGGCTATTACCAGCTTGCAAGAGTTGGTTTTGTGTATCTCTTTCCATCTCCCTTTTCAGAGACCTCCCTCATGTTGGAAGCTTGAAATTGGTCACGGTGGCAGCATTTACACCATGGAAATCAACAAATACTACCAATCAGGGTTTTCTTTCCCCCCCCACCCCAGAGGCTCAGTTCTCCAACACACTGCTCGTGGAAAGGGAAAGGGATCATGGATTTGACAGTCGTATCAACCAAAATAGGGACCACTGTAGAGGTCAATTAGATCATGTTACATGGAAGCAAGAATTTACATTTATTCACCCTGTCAGAAATGACCACTAGTCTGATCTATAAACCTGAATAAATTGGGATAATCTGGTCCAGTGTATTTGATTTGACTCTTTGCCATGCACATAAAGCTCTCAATAAACATATGACTTTAGTTCATATGTTTATTAATTAATTTTTTATTTATAAATCTCACATAAAAGGATGTTTTACAAAGGTGCTTTTGCAGGACAGTTCCTGTGCTCATTGTGACATGGCAGTCCTTTAATTTTCCAAGGAGTCATCACTACTTAGTGAAAGCTTGTGCAGTGAGTGATATATAAGTCACCCCACAATCTGGACCCCCAGGATCTCTGTGCATCCTCACTCCCAACTCCCCACCACACCAGTGCCTTGCTCTGATCAGATTCCTCCTCCTTCTCCCTAACTCTCTTATGCATGTTGGGCGCATGCAGATCTACGTGCTTTTGCCAGAAAGGCTCTCTCTCTTCTTTATCAACCATCTAATTTCAAGACTCAACCAAAATCACAGCTCCATAAAGAAATCTTCCCCCACAGTAGCTCATTTTGTCTGCAGTATTCATTGATTTATGTGTCATACTACAAAGTACAGAGCCCTTTACTTAGTGGTAGTTCAGTAAATATTTTTGAAAAATTTGGAGTGACAGTTCCAAGTGTGCCCCACATCCTATAGCCAAGGGTTCCCATTAACCTTGGAACAAGTCTGGGGATTCGCTGTTTTCATAAACGAAGGGATGACGGAAAAGTGAAGAAAGGACAGCTAGCTATTCAGGATCAGCCTGTACTTGAAGTTCTTAGAAATCTTTACTTTGGAATTAATATTGGTGACTAGATACGATTACATTATACAATTATACATTATATTTACATTATACAATTATACAATAGAGAGGTTGGTGTTAAGATCATTAATAAATTCTGATTTATAGCCAAGAATTAAATCTTGGAAAGCCAGATTTACTTTTAGGCTAATTGTCGAGGGATGAAAGTCTAACTGGACCAGTTGGGAGAAAGGGTAAAGGACATATTTGTATATTTATAATAATAGTTCTTTCTTTTCAAGTCTTCCTGTTTTTCTTCTTCAAACTACTGCATTGTAATTTATTAATAAATATTTACATTTTCAAAGAGGGGATATTTAAATATGACTTTCGTTGAGATGTCATTTTCATAATACTGGCTTTTTTGTTAATTCTTTTCCATGGGAAGTTACCTGATTTTTGTTATTGTTGTTGTTATTAATTCAACCTTTTAAATCAAATGATCTAATTCCAGACACAGAGATTTACTTTGGGTTTTGAAGTGCTAGACCCACCCCTGACATGTAATCACTTCCCTCTCATCTCCTTGTGTTGTCAAACTTTTCTGATTTGTGTCCCTGGATAAAAGTCTTGTTTTCATTTTGCTGGGGGACAGTATTGCCTTAAACATATCTGCCTCCTCCCCTTGTTCAAATGTGTTTCTCTTGGCAGGAGTCCCACCTTGCCAGGATTCACTTTGCTGTGAGTGTGACCTCGGCTTTCCTTCAGCCAAAATCTTGCATGGCCTTGCCAGTTTGGAGAGCCAAACTCTCTCTTCCGACTGAAGATTATAAAATGGCAAAGGTAAGTGCTCAAGGCACTTTTCCTGAGATGATGATTTAAATTATCTTGCTCTCCTGGGGTCCTTGAGAAATAGGCCACTCTCTGATCATTTTTGAGCACTTGCCAGCGTGCCTGAAATATGAGGAGAGGGAGAAGATGTGTCTGCTTTTCTAATTAGTTTTTTTCCTCCAGTAAGTCATATCCCCTTCCTTTTAAGTGACGGAAAACATTAGAGTTCTTAGGAGATGTCTATTTTCCACTGGGGTTTACATCATCGTTTTATCTAATTATTTCCCAATTACGAATAATAATTAAACCAAATGGTGATGCAAACTGGAGCAGTAACAATATATCTTTTTAGAAGAGCTCCCCAAAGGAGATATAAAACACCAGAGTTGAAAATTCTTTGTTCAGTCTCGACAGTCTTCAAGGATGCAAAAGTCACGGATCTTGATTTTCCAACCATGTCTGATGCTCCTTGGCCCTGACCTGAGAAAGAAGACCAAAGAGTCCAGTCTTCAACTGTTTTTGACACCTCAATATTGTTTTAGTAGTTGCAATAAACACAGCGTTATAGCAGTTGACTGCTGTTGATCAAGCCATTTTTTTACTTTTTTGAGACAGTGTCACTCTAGCCTGGACTAGAATGCCATGGTGTCCACTCACAGCAACTTCAAACTCCTGACCTCAATCAATCCTCCTGCCTCAGCCTCCTGGGTAGATGGGAGTACAGGCATGCACCACCACACCCAGCTAATTTTTTTTCTATATATTTTTACTTGTCCAGCCAATTTCTTTCTATTTTTAGTAGAGACAGGGTCTCGCTCTTGCTCAGGCTGGTCTCGAACTCCTGAGCTCAAACGATCCTCCTACCTCAGCCTCCCAGAGTGCTAGGATTGCGGAAGTGAGCCACCACGCCCAGCCAATCAAGCCACTTTTAATGGAAAATAGCTAGGATTATACTTAACCAGAATAGCTGAATCCACAGTAATGATATGTCTGGGTTTGCCAGGAAAGTCCTGGTTTATGCCTCTTTTCTTGGCATTATTATGAATGGTGTCCAGCATACCACTTTCCACAGTCAGACTGTCCTACTTCAAACTCTTTACAATTTACTAGGTGGACAAACAAAATGAGATTAGATTAAAATACTCTTTATTGATTCTTACAAGCTTTAATAGATATCTAACTGCAAGATTCTAAGTCTCAAATCCAGTGGCCCAAGAGGTATTTCTCAACCTCAGACATCTTAAGATCAAATAAGAAATTAACAAATAAAAATGTACATTTCTCATGAGTGTCCTAAATATGAAAGCTAAATTGTACAGCTAGAAGAAAATATAAGAAAATATCATTTTACCTATCTTGGTATAGGCAAAGAAATTTTAGATTAGATTTCATAAAAATTAAAAACATTCATTCTTCAAAGATGCTATTAAGAAAGTGAAAAGCCACAGACAGGGAGAAAATATTCACAATACATATACCTAACAAAGGACTTATTCAGAATATATAAAGAACCCTTACAAACCAACGATAAAAAGACAAACCACCCAATAGTTTAAAAATGAGCAAAGCACTTGAACAAACAGTCCAAAAAAAGGTATTAGAATGGCTAATATGCATTAGAAAATGTGCTTAACATAAGGAAAATGCAAATTAAAACCACAATGAGATATTTTGAAACTATTAAAATTGTTTAAATTAAAAACACTGACACCACAAACTGCTGGTGAGGATGTGAACACTGAAACACTTACTTTGCTGGTGGGAATATAAAATGGTATAACCACTTGGGGAAATTGACTGGCAGTTTTTTATAAAGTTAAACATATACTTACCCTATAATCTAGCAATTCCACTAAGTATTTACCCAAGAGAAATAAAAACATATGACCACAAAAGGGCTTGAACATGAATATTGACAGCAGCTTTATTTGTAATAGCTCCAAACTGGTAACAGCTTCATAGATTGCCAACATGTTAATAGAGAAACAAATTATGGTGTATTCATATGATGGGACCATTCATATGGTGTATTCATATGATGTAGCAATGAAAAAAATTAACTTCAACTATATGTAACAACATGGATGAGTCTCTCAGATATTATGTTGAGAGAGAGAAGCCAGATACAGAAAACTACATATTACATGATTCCATTTATATGAAGCTCTAGAATAGACAGAAGTAACCTGTGGTGATAGAGCTTAGGCCAGTGGCTGCCTGGGGGCAGGTATATGGGTGTGTAGAGAGAAGGATATTAAATGGAAAGTGGAATGAAGGAACTTTCTGGGTACACACAACGTTCAATATCTTTATCTGGGTGGTGTATGCAAAGTATGCGGAGTATACATATACACACACACGTCATTGAGTGCACACTTGAGATATGTGCATTTTCCTCTAAGTAAATTGTGTTTCAATGTAATGCTATAAAAACAGCTTATACTGCGTCTCAGTTTAGGAAACACATTCTCACACAATCATGTTTTTCAAGTATTTCTAAGCATTTCAGTTATTTCTTACACGTAATTTTACACAAAATTCTAGGATATAAAATAGATACAAGCAGAGCTTCTGGATTGAGGTGAGGAGTCCTGAAGCCCAGGGTGCCTGCTGTTCTTTGCCTAACCCTCCACCCCTGGTACTGCATCCCCCTTCTTTTAACAACTCTGTGATGGAAGCATTAAATTCTTTTATGATATCGACTATATAGATGAAGAAACAGGCTCAGAGAAGTTGCGACTTGCCTAAGGTTACATGGTTAATAAATGATAAGGCAAGGACCTGGAAGCTGTGGCCTGTGACTCACGATCTGTACCTTATCTTCATTGAATGTCTACGAAGTCTAAAGCAGTGTTCCAAACATTGTGACAGATACAAAGTAATATAAAAAATGCTCCCACTTTCCAAAGAGGCTGTGGTCCCCTTGGGGACATGAGATATATACGTGCACTTGGGTTGAATGGAGAGGCTTGGGGAACACTCAGCATTTTGCCCAATCCTCATGTGGCTGGAGGCATCATGTTCGGTCAGTGAGAAGTAGCTACAGGTAAGGAGCTACCGCTGATCAGAGCACGGGCGACCCTTTCTGGTCATTTCAATAACTCCAACAACCAGGCCAGGACTGTCTTTTGCTGTCTTGGGGGTTGCTTTTTTGGATTCTCAGTAAGAGATGGAAATGAGAGACTTGGTCAAGGTTATTCTAAATTTCTTTTCACTCTCTAATTTTGGAGAATCATCTATACAAAGCTTTGAGATTTCATTTTGATGTGGACATAACTCACTATTGCTAAAAAATCCTTTATTTCCCCATTTAATAATATATTAGGGCCATGTGAAAAACACTGACTGAATGTTTTCAGATCAGTTGATGCTCAAGTTTCCTTTCTCACAAAGTTCTGCTCACATATTTCTGCATTTCCCATCCCATAACAGCTGCTTTTATTCATTTATTTATTTTAAAGTTCAATTTGTGATGCAGTTAGAAGAAGCTTTCAGCAAGGGAGAGTAAAATGGAAAGTTTATTTTTCTTTTCCCCAGCAGGGAAAAGCCAGAGGAACAGGGGGATCACTGGTAGGGGGCTTATTGGATTTATTTGGTTTATTTTTTTCTAAAAGCCCTTCCCTCTGAGATGACAAAGTTCTGATTTACTCTTTAAGTGCAAAGCCCAAAGTGGAAAAATTTAAAATTTGATTTAATTTATTTTTTGATCTGGAGGAGACTAAAGAAAACAGTGATGTTGGATGAATTTTCTTTAATTTAAATGAGAGGTTGGAATACCCCCTCCCCAAGAGGATTGGGTTGTTCAGATTCTTATTTATTTACTTTTTATTTATTTGTCACTGAAGATGCATTGATTTTGACTAATACAACACAGAGTTAGAAGCTCAAGAAACACGTGTGAAATTCGGTCATGGGAAGGATGAAAAACTGAAACCGATGGCCCCACAAACAGAGGGAAGATGGCTATGAAGCTATGAGAGGGTCCCCTGCTTCCACTATTGCCTTTTCTGGCTCTTTTTTGGGTTTTAAGTTCCTACATAAGAAATATGTCATGATTTGTGTATGAGTTATGCAAAGTCAAAAAGAAATGATAAAACCAGAAAAAAAATCAATAAAAATGTAAAATATAGCTCCCATGGTCAAGAATTTTGGAAACATTAAAATGAACAAAGAAAACTGAAGTTTTCATTGCAGAATTTCCCAGGACCTGTGCTACTGTCATATACATTATGAATTTCCCAGGGGAAGAGCTGCAGTGTGTAGCCATGTACAGAGGCCCAAACTTAGATGAAAGGGGAATTTTACCTATTGACTCCCTACCAGTGTCTTATGAAGGTGATCTTCGCTAAAACTGAATTCAGAAAATGCTACATCAAAGCATTAAAAAATGGTGGTTAAAATGCAAACCAGAACAGGGAGGTGATAATAATATTTGAAGTCATTATTATCCAACCTAACTCCTCAGTTCAGATTGGTTTACCAAATTAACTGCAACTCCTGTGGGAAGGAGCATGGAAATAAAATATGACAGGGGCCAGAGAGTATCAGTGACGCTAACCCGGAGGCCTGGAAGAGATGGTAGGTTGAATGACACGGATGAATCTTTGGTCATCTTATGTGACAATGATTTTGTAGTATTTCATGTATAGAAAATAAAAAGATAATTCAGTCTCACGTTTAGCATGTTTAGAAGCTTCTTTGGTCTCACATCCTGTTATCGGCAATTTCCCATAAATTATTAAGATTATTGTTAATTTTGGAAAACTTCTACCCTGTTCCTTTCATATGTAAACTATTAAGATTGAAAAAAATTTTCCACAGACTAGCTTCTGGCTTCTTGCTTTTAAGCCTTGTTTCTTGTCTCTACCTGCAACACACATTCTTCTGGTGATGTCACATCTTGCCATGGTCTCAGACTGTGCTCCTTTGTGTCATGATGTTGGGTAAATTGGTACAGAGGGACATAGAAATTCCTAGAAGCCATTTCTGTATTGGGATGTGTGATAATTACTTAATGGTACATGGAAGTGATGGCAAACTGGATAAATATATTTCATTAAACCCACCTAAATGTATCTTTCAAGTCAGTATTGCCTTAATGGCATATTAAACATGTCTGTTGCAAGTATTGCCCTTATACTCCAGCCAGCAGGGCCCGCCCTGGACACTGTGCCTTAGGGGCCATGCACTTTGGAGTGCCTTTCTCAAAATTCTCTGCATTTCCCTCTAGTTCCTGAGATTGGCTGGGACTGGCATTGCCACATGGATAGGGCTCATCTAGCTCTAGACCTGGAACTACATATGCCCTGGTTCTCATTTTAACTTCTGTGATACGCTCTGACCCTCTATTTCATGTTTGGAGTTCATCAGATAACCCAAAGATCTGTGGGACTCAGAGCTAGAGTGTTCTTGTGAGTAGATTATACCCAATAACCAGTGTGGCATCTTTTTTTTATGATAACCAGTGATACTGAACCTCTGGAACAGTGCTGACAGACTGATTTCGGGTGACTCTCACATCTGACACAGGATCAATTCAGGGCTTTGAGCTACACCATCCACCGTCCACTGTGAACTCTTGGGCATGAGCTCTGGGTGTGGGTCTGTGCAGGGGCTTTCACCAGTCCTTGTTCTAACTGCAGTGGTTGGGGGAGGGAACAGGTGTCTTTTACTTTGTAGGACCCTTGCCATGGGCATCCAGGGCTGTCACCCTAACCCCTCTGTGGGCTCCACATCACCTGTCAGGCAGTCCTCCAGGGTGGCTGTGCCTCTCTCCTCCAAGAGTTTTCAAGGTCCATTGCTCTGCAATGCCAATGGGCCCTTCTGATTGATATTGTCTTTTGCCTCCTATGAATGTGATGTGGTGAGATAAAATGATGTCGTGTTCTCCAGGTCAGTCTCAAGCCACTAGATGAGAGATAGACATTCCTTGTAGGACTGGGACCATTCTTCTCACCTCCCGCATGACCTCCTTTCCTCTCCTCCCCAGTGTGTGGAAGGCAGAGGTACAGTCAAAATGGTAAGCGATCACATTCTAGAAACGTCATGATTAGGGCTTAAAGAGTTAAGAGGAGAAATAGATGACAGGTGCGTTGTTTTACATCTAAGCTATAAAAATAACAAATGGCAAATTTAACATGACCAGCATATAAATCATTTTTCGTATTTTCCTGCATACTTTCTGTAAGACTTGCATTTATGGTTATCAAATAATCCTAGTAACAACTTTTGAAAGGATCACTGGAAGTCAGTATTCCTAGGTGGCACCATGGGTGATGTGGTGTTATGAGTGATCATGTAAATAGCAGTAAATAAATGGCATTAGGGGACTGCAAAGGCAAGAGGTACAATACTGTTTCAATACAAACAGGTTTCAAACAGCCATTGTGAGTAGTAACAGTACTTCTACCTTTTTCTCATGGTAAGTATCATACAATTAGACAGGAACTGCACATTTAATTCTAAAGAACATGAAGAAATGGTTTTAGGATTGGAATTGGCTGAGATGGTGCCTGGATGCTACCAAAGATCTTCATGTGCCTTGATTAGACAACAGACATATAAGTAAATTTCTTGTCTACTCATTATTCTGTGTCTTCTTTGATAAATCACTGTATCTCACATAGGGCTATAAATTTTATAATACTTTTTTTTTAGACAGGGTTTGCTCTGTCACCCTGGCTAGAGTGCAGTGGAGTCATCATAGCTCACTGCAACCTCAAATTCCTGGGCTCAAGCGATCCTCCTTAGAACACATTTTTAATAAAGTTGTTTACATAGACAGGTGCTTCGCAAAAATATTTGCTTGGGGTCCTACACACCCTATGGAAAACTGTGCCTGTGGCTACTCTAGTGCCACCTGACAAAAGAAAAATGTGAAAAAGGGGAAGTTTGTTGAAAAGAGATGCATGCCAGTCTAAACTGATTAAGGTAAAAATATTTTTGTCAATTTTATAAAAATGTGTGCCTGTTGAAAACCTTGTGGAGTCCCCTCCCACAACCCATGCAAGTAAGGGGCCCTGAAGCTCTAGGTCCCTTAGCTTTACTGTAATTCTACATCTGCCAATCAACTTGAATCTGCAAAAGGGTGAAATGGTGATATTCTTGTAGACTACTAGTGATGCTTCATCTAGACAATGGGTTTAGGGTTTATTTAAAAAGAAAATCATTGTATAAACTTTTTATTTTTTTGCACAATCCTCTCTGCTGCATTCTACTCCAAACCCTGCAGAGTGACTTTTTTTCCCCACACAATTGACCTTAATAGAAAATACAGCAGAATTTGATTAATTCATCTTATAGGTCCATAATTAATGTAAAAGGGCCAACAAACTCTCAACTCTTTTCTCAGAAAAGATCTAATAATGAAGTTCAAGTGCAGTTTAATATGACCTAATTTTAATAAATATAATGGCTGGAGAATTACTTTAAAAAGTTAGAAGTGCTATGCAAATGTAAAGTATTCTCATTATTATTGCTATTATTAGTGGAGTATCTATAAGTGTATTTGCTGCATTTCAAAAATAAAAAGTAAAATGCTCTCTTGACATCCATCTCCCTGGGTTCCTTGGGGGTCACATCTGTCTTAACTACAGTGTACCATCCCTGGCCATGGCCTTGTGTCTGGTTTTCAGTGGACACCCAGTAAGTTTTGTTGAATAAATGGATGAATAATCTCTGATTGTTATTTAGGTTTTTTCCTTTTGTCAAATTTTATGCTATGATAGCTGATTCTTTTAATACTAAATTTTACTGAAATATAAGTATTTTCTAAGGATACATTTCTAGAGGTTTAAGTTTTAGGCCATAGGCTTTACATATTCTTAAGGCTTTTGAAACATGTTGCCAAAGTGCCTTCCAGAAATGTTCGTTTGTTCAACACGTGTTTATTAAGTACTTAACAGGGTCCAGGCACTGTTCTAAGCACTGGGGAAATAGTGATGATTAAGACATCCAGTCCTCATGAAGCTTATATTTTATTCAGGAAGAAAGAAGATGAAAGATAACAAAATAACCAAAAAGTACATATATAATGTAATTTAAGTAGTAATGAGTGTGACAAAGAAAAATAAAGGAGTCAAGAGACTTTGGTAGGTTTGTATTATTGATTTTAAATATTCACTCTTCCATTTATGAATGACTGTGGGAAAAGGGAAGGGGAGAGGAACATGCTGGATAAAGGGAGATACTCAGACAATGAGAGATTAATGAACCTGGCTCTGAAATCATGCTAATTTCTGGGGACCCAAATAAATTCCATGGTCTGCGAGTCAACTGGGGGCTTGTGGTGGTCAAGTGGTAAATGAAATTTTGGCACAACTCTGTCTCCTAATTGGCTAAGAGGGTCAATGGACTCTCCTGTTGTTATTGCCCCCAGTTGGAAAAGATATAATTGAGAGGGAAATCCTAAGCCACGTGGGTACAGTCACCTGTGATGTCCATTATGGTAGGAAAGGAGGTTGAGAAGCTCCACCATCAAAGATTTATCACATACTTCACCACCCAGAAGCAGCTGGCCTGAGAGAATGATAGCATGGCCAGCAACAGATTAATCTTCCAGTGGGGAGACAACACACTGGGCTTCTACGTTAGAAGAGAGAATCAGTGGAATCAGAGATCAGTGTATAGTACTGTTCCTCCCACAGCCAAGGTCCCTGGGTCCTGGAATCAAGAATTGAAGCAAGAATGGCAAGAATGGTTCCTCTCACTATTTTATTTTATTTTTTTAGGACAGGGTCTTTCTCTGTTGTCCAGGCTGG
Source organism: Cheirogaleus medius (assembly GCA_008086735.1). NCBI lineage: Eukaryota > Metazoa > Chordata > Mammalia > Primates > Cheirogaleidae > Cheirogaleus > Cheirogaleus medius. The sequence goes on from VBSM01001562.1 coordinate 57,315,024, forward strand.
ATTACAGGGCACAATCATATCTCACTGTGCACTTCTTGGCTCAAGTGACCCTCCCGAATAGCTGGGACTATAAGCATATGACACATGCTTGATTAATTTTTTAAGAAAATTTATTTTTGGTAGAGATAGGATCTTGCTATGTTGCCCAGGCTGCCTCCTAGCCTCAAATGATCCTCCCTTTTGGCCTCCTAAAGTGCTGGGATTATAGGTGTGAGCCACTGTACCCAGCCTCTCCCACCTTTGATAAACTACTTCCAGGATGTTTAACTGTTATCCCCAGAACATTGAGATCAGTAGTTTTGTTTGTCTTTGTCCCCAGGGTGGAATGCTTCCAAGTGGAGATACCACATTCGTCCCATTGAATCCAAAGCTGAGACTGTTTCCTGGCCATCTTGGCAGAGAATGGGATCCCTTCTGGCTGGGAAAATTGACCCTGATTACCAAGGGGAAGTGAGTCGCTGCCATATGATTGAGGGAGGGGCAACATGATTGGAACTTAAGGGATTCCCTGGGGCATCTTTTAGGATTCCCATGTCCTCTGGTAAAAATCCAAAGAAAACCATAGCACTCAATAAAAAGGTGGGGCCACTGAGAATCAGACCCTTCAGAAATGAAGGTTTGGCTCACCCCACCAAGCAAAGAACTCCAGCCAGCTGAGACACTGGCTGAGGGCAAAGGAACATTGAATGGGTAATAAAAGAAGGAAGTAATAATTTCCAACTCTAGCTTTGTGATAAATTATAGAAATAGGGACTATAGCAGGTCTTCCCTGTTCCTGCAGCCCAATCACCAGCTGAGCAGTGCCCTCTCTCTCCTGAGTCTCATCTCTTCAGGTCCTCTCCTCCACCAAGCTTCTAATTTCTCAAAAAAACAACTTCTTCCCTTTGTTCACTAGCCTTGGGGTGATAGCTGTTTAATTGCAGCTACTATTAATATTTCTTGTTACTTCAGTGTTCTCTTTCTACCATTTTAGTCTTCAAGAATGATTTTAACATCATGATTTATTATATTAAATTCTCTCTGTTAAGAACTCCAATTTGGTTCCTGTTTTCCAGATAGTATCCTGATTGTTATATAAACTATATTTCCTCATTGTAGCCATGTGCCTTGCCCTGCCTCCTTGTGGCAGGTGTATTTGTGTTGGTCAATGAAATGTGAGTAGATGTGACACATGCCACATTTAAGTAAGGCAGATACTTTTAAAAAAACTAATCTTTTCATTTTGAGATATGTGTAAGTTTGTAGGCAGCTATAAAAAATCACACAGAGTGATCCCATCCATGGACCTTTTATCCAATTTCCCCCAACAGTAACATCTTGCAAGACTATGGTGTAATATCACAGCCAAGCACTGGCATCAATATAGTCCAATGTTCTTATTCAGATTTCCCTAGTTTGGGGCATAAACTTTACGAGGATCACTCTTGCTTTTCCTCTCTGTCAGATAAACAAGCCTGTGAACTAGAGCCACAGACCACCTGGAGTCAACCAGCAGCCTATATATCATCCTAGCAAGAATAATTCTTAGTTATTAACATAAGAACTGAGAATTTGAAGTTGTGTTACCTGGTTAGTAGAGAAAGAGAGATCAGGGAAATAGATTATTCTAGCTAGAGAACAGCCTCATAGACTGGATGATGGTAGGACATTTGGGCAGGGACTTGACTGGGGTGAAGACGTCAGTCTGAGGATGATCACGTAGGTTGAGGTGGCAGCAGATGCAGAACCCCTGTGTGCAATGAGCTTGGTGCAAGTGTCAGAGAAAGAGCAGGCAGCTAATATGACACAGGCAAATGCAGTGAATGAGGGGGAGGCCATCTGAGATGCTGGGGCCTAACATCACATAGGCCATGATTAAAAGAATGGATTTCATTTTCAGTGCAATTTGGAGAATAATTTCTGAGTAGCATATTCAATATCATGGATAGTTCTGACTATCAAGGACTTCTTTCTTAAACGAAGCTGAAATCTGCCTCCATGTCACATCTTCCTTTATGCACTATTTCTGTCTTTTGTCTCCTACAGAGGTTTAGACCCTTTTCATGGGACTAGCCTACACACATTTGAGGATGGCAGTGACAGCTTCTCAAGTCTCTTTACTTCAGGTTAAGGAGACCTCTTTAGTTAAATTAGTTTGATTGCTGTGTATTGCACATAGCTTTTCTTAAGAGAACATTTTAGCTTTAATTCCAGTAATTTTTAATTTATACAATAATAATATCAGTAGTTCCTAACTTGATAATTTCTAGAATCTTATATGTACCATGTGTGTGTATGTACCACATGTTATTTGTGTGTCTATGCCTCACTCACTGCTTTATTCTGAAGATACAGCTCCAGGGATGGATGTTTGCAGATGGAGATTTGACTAGCCTAAATGATTTCCCTATTTCATGAAGGGATAGGAGGGAGTAAATTGTTGTAAGTCAAATAAGGCAGACCTTTAAAGCAATGAAAGCTACCCAGCCTTTAATGTGCATGGGAAGTACTTATGGATTTTGTTAAAATTAAGATTCTGAATCAGTAGATTTCAGTGGATGTTACTGGTCTGTGGTCTACTCTTTTGAGTAGAAAGCTTCTAAAGAACTCTACTCAGTAGGGAAATTGCTCCAATTGCCAAGGCTGAGGTGTTCTCATCAACCTATTAAACTCTTAATTTAAGTGGATGCTCTCTATCATTTCAGAGTGTTCTTGGATGCCTGCAGAACCACATAGGGTATCTTAGAAAAATTGCCTTTCAGCCATCTCTAAGTTCAATACATAGAGATGTTACAGAAAATGACTGACTCCCAAATTGCTCCTGTCCAATTTCCTGTGTACCTGCATGAGTGTCTCCATGGGACAGTGATATGATTGATGGTAAGAGGCTGATAGACACAGTTATAGAATACAATGTTTCCCTTTTTTTCTTTAGGAGAGACCTGCACCTCCTCCTTGTGGGAATACAATGTTTCTTTAATGGCAAAGAATCTGGAAACTAAAGATTGTTACAAAGAGAAGGAGACAATGAGGCATGTTCCCAGATGAAGACTCCCAGCTCCCTGGGTCTCTATAGGAACATACAACAGCTGCTGATACCATCTGCATGGGGTTAGAGTTCTTGCATTGGTGAAATGTGCCTTTTTGCCGTTATTGGGGTGTAGTTACACTCTCATGTTCCTTGCTGATGATATGGAGACTCAGCCTCTCTACCAGTTCACAGTGTAAAAACAACCTGGGCACCTCGCTGAGTGTTCAGTGTAAGATCAGCTGAATCAAAGATCAGTTTTCAGGTGTAGCTTCTCTGAGCAGCCGCACATGGCAGGCCTGCTGAAGGTCTATTCCTGCACTTATCATGAGCACAGACATGGGTGGAGCATAGATTCTGATGCAAAATATCTGCTCCTAAGGTTGTGAAAGTTAGCCAACTCAGTGCCTTATGTTTTCCCTTTATTTTATCATGTTTACCCTCCTAAGTCAATATGAAATATTCTCTCCTGACCAATATGATAAATGATGCAAGTTTAATTGTGCTTTATTAGAAAAAATTCAGGTATATAAAAATATTTATCTAGACACATTTTTCTTCATAGAAAATATGGAGGAAAGTAAATGAATTTGCAAGATTGCAGAACACCAGAATGGAGGGAAACCTAGTGATATTCTAATTCACAGAATTTATGATGAAGTCATTATGACTAATGAGTATTTTGAAGACAGAATACAATGATCTCTCTATAGGCATCACCAATAGCCATTTCTAAACCAAAATACTATAGTGTAAAATCTGGTTGGCTGACTCTCCAAAAATCATTCTTTTCCAGTCTATCATTTGACTCAATTTGTGTCACTCTACTGGTGGCTATTTTGCTTTAGGGTGGGGTGTGTGCCCCAAGTGGACCCAATTAGATTGGTATAGAGACTTACATTCCAAGAAGTGTTGAGGGACAAGTTTTCTCTCTCTTCTCTTCTCTCAAGTGCAAACAAGGACAGCCTGTATCCAAAGGGGAAAACTGCCTTAGAATGAAGCCAAAGATGCATATGGTAGACCATATAGATGAAAAGAACTTGGGTTCTTTTGAGGTGAAAATATTGATCACTGGTTATACTACATTTGAAACTTATTCTTCCTTTGCACTTCCAATGCATTTCTAAGTTGTTTAACCCAATCAAAGTAAGATTTTCAGAAAACATAGTGGTTAGAATGTGGACTCTGGAACCGGACTGTCTGGGTCCAAATGCTCTGCTACTTACCAAACGTGGTCTTTGGCAAGTTACATAATATCTCTGTGTCTGGGTTTCTTTATTTGTAAAAGGGAAATGAGAATAATACCTAACTTCTGCCTAGCTAATGAGTACACTAAAAAAGTGTTGGTTGTTATTATTATTACTACTACTAATATTACTGATAATAATCTGAAGATTTTCATTCATTTACTCGTTCACTCACTAAATATATGTCAAGTGACCACAGTATGCATGGTTGTTTGAGTTGAGATTTGAATACACATTTTTTCCTACTATTTAAACTCCCTTCCTCCCTTCCATCCTTCCTTCCTGACTCTTCTCTTCCTTCCTCTTTTCCTTCCTCTTTCCCTTCATCCCTCCTTCTTCTCTCTTTGTTTGTATTGGGATTATTATGTAGAAATAGTAATTTTTTGGCAATTGATATATGAAAATACTGTGGAAATTTTATGACTGAATTGTACTATTGTTTATTAATTTTCAAGAAGGATAGTTTTTCTGGACCAAATGGAAAGTTTTATCTAGTATGAATCATTAAAAACTCACCTAATATTATTCACTCCCAAACTAATCAGATGCAAATGCATTCTTTACCACCTAGAACATCTTGAATACAAAGTTCTTAAGTAAAGGCCCAAGAATGAAAAAGTAGACTGCCTGACTCTAAGAAGACCTAAAAGGAATAGCACAGGGAATTTGGTTAATGAAATAACTTTTGTGCTGATGTAATGTGTTACAAATAAAGATAAATTCACTGTGTTCTTTTCCTGGTCTGTTGGTAGACATTCTTACTCCAAATGTACTTCCCAGTGGAGGGTCCCACAAAACATGGCAGTTACATTGATCTGTAACATCATCAAAGTGTATGCGCTTTGGTGGCCTGGTTATTAACCACTTTGGAAGAAGCAGAAAAACTACATGAAGTAAAGCTCCTGCAGAGTCATTAACGTGAAACTCATTCTGCTAGGGAATTAAAACATTTAACAGATGTGGTGCTAGATAGCTTACCTTCAATTTCTATCATATCACATGCCAAATTTCCCTGGATTTGGAGAAAATATTAATAATATAGGTTTTGTAAAGAAACTTCCTCTGGGTTCCTAAAGGAAATGTGGAATATGATCTTTGGACTGAGATCTTTTGACTGTAGGTGTGTTTCTTTTTTAGGGCTGTGGTGAAGCCATCTGAGTCCAGCATACATAGTTTACACACTCTCTGCCTATGTGAGTCAGTTGTCTGAACCGGATTTTCTCATTCCATAGCAATATGAGAATGTTATTTTTAGGGTGGGAAAATATTACATTAGATCCCAGAAATCATAATCTCCTAAACCCTGAATCTACATTCAGCATTTTTTATTGCCTGCTCACAAGTACTAAAGCATATATGGTGAAGGTGGATGCTGTAGTTTTTGAATTTCTCTTTTATTTCTTATGGTGCTGAAGCAATGAGAACTCTATATAGAGAACTAAATGAGAGACCATATGTCACAGAGGCTAGTTCTGTGCAACTGGGACTCAATAATAAGAACCAAGAAATCCTCATTGTTAAATTTCCATTTATCAAGAAATTTTCTATTTTGGAATGTAAAAACCTCCGATGTAATTTTCTCATATTATAATAGAAATACCAGAGGAATCATTCCTATGGAACTTCTTTTTTTCTCTTTTTCCATGGGGAGAGAAAAGCTTTTCCATTTCCCATCTTCCCTAAAAATGGTTGAAGTTGATCCCTAGGAAAACATGTAACAGTTGTGGTCTGTCCTTTTTCCCCATAATATTTTTTGGAAATACAGCAAATATTTAATATTAATCATAATTTTCATTGACAGTGTTTCTTTGCCTGCAAATAACTTGTTGGAGAGCTTTAAAAATGATTTGGAGGAACCAAGGAACAGTGCTGCAATTGATTAAGCAATTCAGTGGATATAAGCACAGGTTTAATATCTTCTATTCACATTTTGGAGACAAAATGCCATAAAATTATATTTTTAAGTGACTATTCATGTTTGCTATTTCTCCTTCATTGTGCTAAGCTACTAATGTATGACCTTTCATTCATGCCTCAAATGACTATATGAGTTTTACTATTATTAACTACTATTAACTATTGTCACTACTATTGTTATTAACATTTTAGAGATGAGGAAACTGAAATCTTGTGAGGCTACATGACTTGCCTAAGTCTCATGGATAATAAGTGCTGGAACCAGAATTTCCAAAGACTATGATGTTCTTAACCAGTGTAACATACTGGTTCTTGGTATATGGACAATTCGAAATTTCTCTACCCAATGCAAAACACTAAGGAAGTGAACATATAGCACTTTTCCATTATTTAGTTTCTTCTTGATTCTACTTGAGGCTTACTTCCTTTTTTGAATGACTTGAACAAGAAAAAGGAATCATTAGCATATATCTCCATTTAGGGATATGACAAATTAATAACTTTTATATTATTGAGTCTATCGGCTTTGAAATTTTCAATCTGCCCAATGAATGTTTTGGAAATAAGGTTAGACTTATTCTATTAAAATTAGCTCAAAGTCAGTCAAGTAGAGTTTCAATAATCCAATCAGCATATTTTAACTTTAGATAAAACCAGTGTAAAATATAGGAGAGAAAAGTTGAAATGGGGGTGAAGAGAATGGTTGCAGCTTTGAATTTATTGCATGAATGTGTGGGGATGCAAGAAAGTATTAAGTGATGGTGGGAGAGCAAAAGACTTAAATCAGAAGATGTAAGTCCTAGTCATGACTTTACTATTCATGAGGTGTGCAACTCTGGTCATGTTTCTTAGCTTCCCTAAGCCTTAGTGTCTTCATCTATAAAAAGAATAAGAGCAATTGCTCAACAGGATTACTGTGAATGCTAAATGTGTTATTTCAAGTGCAATACTAAGATGACATATGGTGTAGTGGCCAGTAGTGAGCAATTGGGACTGAATAAATAATATTGGAAACTGTACTTCAGCACTTTTATAAGTTGTGGAGAGATAATCGGTAAACTTTCTTCTCAAGAGGTCATTTCTAGCCTTTCCATTAAATTTGCTTATTTTTGTACTGAGATATAGATAAAATGAAATGAGGGGTAAAATATGATAATTTAGTTGTATTAAACTTATGTTCCAGAAAATAGTTTTTAGTTAGGCACAATGTTTGACAACAACAACAATGATAATAATAAAGTTCAGAATTACAAGTTTTCACAGACTGCCCATTCTTATAATTTGTAATTGGACACATTTTTCTCAGAGCAACAAGCTGCTTATACTAGGCACCAGCAGAATCTTTGGAAAATCTGTAGCCAAAGGGAGCTAATTTTGCTTTAACAAGGTGCAGAGGACAGGGAACCGTGTCTGTGGAATTCTCTTTGCATAACTCCGCATCTCCATTCTGTGAGATGCCTAATGGATGCGTGGTGATGATGGTGAATATTTGCATGTGGGAAATCGAGTTCGATGAGAGAGGAACCCTACTTGTCACTTTCAAAATACTTAGGTGTCATTGTTGATCAGGGCTGATCTGTTTCCATTTCGTAAGCGGGAGCTACTGTTTTTTTTTTTTAACTTGTTTCCTTGAAAACTAAACTGGTAAGTTACACCTCAGGAAATGGGGTTTGATTCATTCCAGAATAAAAATTAAAAAACAAATCCTGCTGGGCTAAAAATATTTCATTAATTTAGCAAGAGATGAATTCCCTTAACTCCAGGCTCAAGTTAAGTCTCTATTCCAACATCATGAGACCAGCTTTTTGTCAGCACGCTTTCCTGATCTTTTACACACAACCTGGTGGATTACTTTGGAGTCCACATATTGAAACTTCAAATTTCCTTAATTAAATGAGATTCATGGGAAAGCACTTAGACAGTCTAGGGATACAATAGAGCAAATGAAATATCAGTTTCTTTCCTTATTTTCACTTTTTGTTCCTTTTTTTTTTTCCGGCCCTAACTATGATGTGAAACCTTTACATCAATACGTAATTGATTTCTAAGATGATTTTTTAAAACAATGTTTTGAACAAACACAAAAGAGAAAATAACAGCAGACAGCTTCTTCCACTTTATGAGCTATTTTTGTAAACCCACAAGATGCATTGGGTCATTTATGGCTTCCTGGTGAGTTTTGCTTAATTGGATCTCAATGAGGTTCCATTTTGTTCAATCAACACCTTAGAGAGAAAATTATTTGTATCAATTTGTAGCCTATTTTTGCTATTTGTTTTGATCATCATAAGCTATTTACAATTTAAAATTATATCATTGATTGATGGAGAATATTCATTAAAAAGTTAAAATTTAATTATACAACATGACAAGACATATTTACTTTTATTTCTCTTCTGAGAAATTTTATGATACTTTTTTCCCCCTTTTGAGTTCAAACTGGCATAATCTCTTAAAATGATACAACAGAAAACATTACTCAAAAATTGATCAATTAATTCAAATTTCCTTTCCTCTCCCCCTTCTTCCCTGCCTGCCTGTCTTCCTTTTTTCTGGCTTACTGTGGAGGTCACAAGTCCAAAATGGGTCTCACCGGGCTAAAGTCAAGGTGTCAGCATAGCTGTGTTTCTTTCTGGAGGCTGGAGGGGAGAATCTGTTTTCTTTATTTTCCAGCATCCAGAGGCTGCCTGCATTCCTTGGCTTGTGGCTCTGGTCCAGTGTCCAAGCCAGCAACGGCTGATCAAGTTTTTCTCACATTCCATCACTCTGACACTGACTCTTCTGTCTCCCTCTTTCACATTTAAATGACTTGTGATTACATTGGGCCCATTTGGATGATAATCCAAGATAATCTTCTTATTTTCAGGTCAGATCAGCTGATTAATAACTTTAACTTCATCTACAACCTTAATTTCCTCTTGGCATGTAACATAACGTATTCACAAGTTCTGGGGACTTGAACAGAGGCATCTTTGTGAGAGGAACATTATTCTGCCTACTACACCTTCCCAAACAAATGAGGCAAGATGAGAATTTAAAGGACAGAAAGGTGCTTTTGTCTAGGGAGCTGGGGATGAGTTTATAGAGTTAATGGCATTGAGCTGAATCTTAAAAAATGAATAGAGGAAAGAGGGAGGATTCCAAAGCAACCAGATAAGCAAAGGGAGCCATCTAAGCAAACATATGCAGGTGGCTATTGCAGAGCTGGGTATGGGAATAGTGTTTCTGAAGGGGCAGAGGGACCAGAGCCCATAAAGTTGGGACAGGGACAGACTCTAAATGAAACCAAGTGCCAGACTAAGTGGTCTGGGCTGGCTTTATTCCACAGTGAGTATAGACCCTCTGGAGGGTTTTCAGGGGAAATCAACAGAGGCAGATTCACATGATGTCAAGGTGGAGGGTGGCTGAAAAGTGAGAGATGAGATATAGAAAGATTTGTCAGGTTGTCATTGGAATTGACAGGACCAAAAGCTATTTTGGAGGTAAAAGTCACAGGATTTTGTGATTTGTTTAATTCAGAAGGTAGAAGAGAGAAAAGAGAAGGGAATTTTAAGGTGTATGCTAACACTGACAGAGACAGGAAGTCAAGAGTTAAGCTCAGTTTTGTAAAGTTTGGATTTGAAATAGCTGCCAAGTGGATAAGACGATGCAGAAGAATAACTGAATTTTTCATTATCATTCTGAGGTTTAAGTGAAGGTGGCTTTGGGAATGAAAGGTGTCGCCTTAACCCAGCCAGCAATTTCTATGCACTGCCACTGGGACTGGAAGATGGCCCAGCCTTTCTGGAGGGCAACATGTGTTAAGGGCTTTGAACTTTTGCAAGCTCTATGATCCACTAATTCTGCACCACTATTTATAATAATGAAAAAGTTGTAACAACATAAAGCACAAGAATTTGTCAAAGAATTTGTATTAAGTGCAGTGATGCAGGACTATTATGCAGACATTTAAAAGTTATATTGTAGAATAACATTTATTAATGTGGACAGATGACCACTATAATTTAACTTCAAACAAGGAGACCACATACATGTACACACACAGAGCAGTGGTTCTCATTTAGAATATTGTAATGATAATAATATTAATGATAATGGAAAAAAATAAGTGCCAACACTTGCTGAGCCCCTTCTGTGTGGCAGACATTGTCCTGGGCATGTTTTATGAACACTCATTTAATTCTTACAATAAGCTCATGAGGTAGGAATCTTAGTAGCTATTCTGATGACAAGGAAACAGACTTAGAGACCACCTATCTTGCTCAAGTTCACACTGATAAGAAGGAGTAGATTTAAACTCCGCAAGTCTAATGCTGGATTCATAGCCACTATGCCACATTTCCACCCACTATTTTATATTGTTGCTCTGCCTCAAGTGTGAGAAATGGATACAGTTACTGTGGGAATTGTGAATAAACCAAAGGCTATGTTTTCTATGCTGCAGCCCAATTGTCCAAATCTGGATAAGCCCATGGGAATGTCCTACATGTGTAAATGTGTGTCACAGAGGGAAAGCGTAAATGCTGAAATCATTGGCTGGATGAAATAAAAATGCGAATAGTGGTTTTCTTTGAGCCATAGCGTTTGGGGCAATTTTTATTTTCTTCTTTTGCTTATCCGAGTTTACTAAATTTTCTAAATGCATTTTCTAACCCCTTAGTAAATACATACTACTTTTCAAATTAGAAAATAGTTGCTAGAAATAAATGAATGGTCAAAGTGAAGAAGAGCATCTACAGAATAGAGTTGTGCCTGTATAATGAGAAATCTTTATGAACTCTAAAATGTAATAGCTGTAACATTTCAATTTAGCACCCTTTCATGTATCAATTGGAATTTTAGGGCCATATAGACAGTGGCTGATTTAAACTGTCATGCAATAAGGAGATGAATGCCTAAGAGTTGAACAAGTCTGGAAAATATTTGTTCTTGTCCAGGTGAGAGGCTATTTTCCAATTTGAGAATCTGAAAAGCATTCATGAATTAGAGCTCCATGGATAGTGTCAGCAAGAAGGGCCATGGGAGCCCACAAACCATATCCTTCAGTTAAAGGAGCTCTACAGAATCTTAGTCAAAAAGGGTTATTGCTATTTCAGAGTTTTACAAAGGAGTTCCCGTATTATCCACTTAAGTCTTATTTTAACTTTGACTATCCGCAGAATTGTCTTTATACATCCCCTTGTGAAGTGGTGTAGGCCCATTTGAAAGAAGTTCCACTGTAAGTAAATGAAACCTATCTGGTTACCTCCCTTAGATGCCTATTAGATCATTCTTGAGGCTGAAAAGCCCCAGGTACTTTATCTTTGCAATTGAGATCTTACATTTCAACCCTGTCTGCTCTGTGCCTTTCCCTCCTGAAGCTTCCAATGTCTTTCTGCTTCCTCCAAAGCTGAGAAGAAATTTCCTGGATTTTAGTCCCTTGTTCTATTATCAAAAATGATCTGATGGGAAGGCAGGGTAACGTTGCCTATGTATATATATCAGCATCACATGGGCTGGGCCCAGAATAGATGCTTGATAAGTATTATTAAATTGATAAATGAATGATTTCTCTTAAAATTAAAGCCCAATTACTGGCTCAGTTGTCATCATTAATTCTAACTCTCTACACTTTTCAGTCTTTCCTTTGCGTTTCTTCAGTTGGTTGCTCATGTTGTTTCTCTCCGGTGAAGCTCTCCTTCATATACCCTTTACCTGTTCAGTTGTCTTTACTTCTGGATACTCTTCAAATACACAAGGGCATTTAATCTTTCCATGCAAAATGCTAGCCACTTTAGATTTGTGTCACCCGCAAAGCTCAATGTTGTGCTAACGCTCCATCATGCAGATCACTGGCAAAAACATGGAATACCAATATTCTTTAGTCAAAGTCAAGAAGAAATTCACTCCCCCAATGTGCCTCAGGTTGACATGGGTCTATTGATTATCCTTCTGAGTGCAGCCTCTGTAATAACACAGTGGATTACTAGTACCTGCTTTCTAGCAAGCACTGTGGTCTCCCAAGGAGCCACAGATGATGCATTAAAATAGTTTATTGGCGTGAACATCTTTATTCTCAGGGGAACAAGACATTTTATACAATAAGTGGGTGGTAAATCACATTTTTGAAAACTGAATTATTTTAAAAATGCTCTTAGGTACTGTTTAGAAAAGACCTATAATAAAACCTATTGTCAAATGAAAATTTGTAAGAAAAGTTAATAACTATCCTCTAATGTATTTCTTTGAGATTGGCTATTTTATAGCAGATTTTCTCAAAGGAGATTGCCTGTACTCATTTTCCCCCTATAAGCTTTATAAAATCTGTAAGGGCTAATAGCTGTTGAAACTGTATGTGACTTATCTAAGAATTAATGACTCAACCTCAGTGCTTCTTTGCTGGTGTCCTGGGCTCCCTCTTAGACCTCATAGTCTCAAATGTCTTGAAGAAAAATAGCTATTTTGCCCAAGTCATCACTTAACTGAAGCTGGAACTTTCCAGTTTGCTTACCTTTGTTATGTTGAGACTCTGTTTAAATAGAGCATGGCTTGAGAAGTTGCTGGTGAGATTAGTTCTAATTCTGTGCACTGCTACTGGAAAACAGGAATTGACTGGCATGTTCCAATGAAGTAGAGTAGAAGCAGGATGGATTTGTTGTTTCTCATTTAACAATAATTTAAGGCAGATACCATTGAGCATCATTAAGCCCAGTGACAGACTATAGGAGACTTATGAAATTGTATGTAAAATTCTGTGAGCATGTGTGCCCCACCAAGCAGTTTTCTTCAGATCTTCAGTGGTCCACAACCCAAATAACTATAAGAACCACTACGTTAAGAGAATATATAGTCCTTTGCCCCTGTTCCTAGGCTCTTTATTTGATGTGCCTTTTAAAAATAAGTTATTTGTATAAGTTTAGACTTCATCAGTCATCAAAGAAATGTAAATATGTGGATGAGATGTTACATTTAAGTTATCACATTCATGGAAATTACAAGAATAAAACTTTTCAGTGTTGGTTGACAAAGATGTGGGAATATATACACCCTCATCTTATGCTGGTGAGAGTTGATATTCTGGGCAGCAATTTGGCAAAAGTCTTGAAATATGCATATGAGTGCATCAGCCATTGTGTTTTGAGGAACTTATCCTAAGGGAAAGAAATGGACATGTACACAAAGATATTTATCTCAAGATCTTTTCTATAGTCTAGTTTATAATAGCAAGAAGTTTATATCTGGGCAATAATACTGATCCACTTAAGTCAGTTATCATGCACTCATAAAATGGATTTCCACAAAATACTATGGTTGTAATTTATTGTTATGGAAAGATACTTATGTTTTATAATAATGCTGGTTACAAAATCATATGTATAGCATTGAATAGAAACTATATTTGTTAGAGTGGAAAAGTAGTCTGAAAGAGTATACACTGAAAAGAAAGTCAACAAATGGTAGTTGTGTTTATACTTAAATAATTAGATTTTAGGTGGTTTTTCTTTGTCCTATTTTAAAAATATATTTTTTTTCAACAAATATATCTAACATAAATTTTGAACATATATGTAATAAAATTATAAGGGCAGGTGGGAGGGGGAAGGAGAGGATGGGTAAATGCATACCTAAGGGGTGCGGTGCATGCTGTCTGGGGGATGGGCACACTTGTAGCTTTGACTCAGGTGGTGCAAAGGCAATTTATGTGACCAAAGCGTTTGTACCCCCATAATAATCTGAAAAAAATAAATATATAAAATCCTCAAAAGAAACAATGTATTTTGAGAATAGATAAGAATTTTCTATAATAATCGAATGGGTAAAATTTCATCTTCTCATTGTAGACACTAATCATCCCCTTATTTAGCTATTGATTTGCAGAAAGAAAAATATTTCTTTCTGAGTAGATCAGTGGATGTATATGCTTTGTGTTTGGGTGTGGAATTATTACTTTCTGTGTGCTCTGTTGAGAGTCACCAAATGCTTTATTTACTAAAGATGAGAAGGATGACAGGAGCTTCTTATAGTTTATCATCAGCCCAAGGTTGAGAGCAAAATTTTCATTGAGTTAATGTTTGCCCTGTGCAAATAATACCTAAAGATTTACTTATTTCTTCATCAAAATTTTTATGTTACTTACTAGGTATCAGGTACTATTCTAAGAACTTTGCAAACATAAACTCCTTAATCCTCCGAGCCACTCTAGGAGTACAGGGTTCCTATTATTCCTATTTTATAGATGAAGGAACAGATGCCTTACACACAGCTCACGTAACTTGCATGCAATCAAGCAGCCAATGAATGTGAGTGAACATTAATTTTAACGTTGGTACTTGCGGTGATATTCATGAGAATAAGAAAATGAAATAACTTGGTTGTCTTTACAACCAGAAAGGGTTAAATAAATGACAAACATTTACATTGGAATATCATGCAACCACCAAAATGCTTTTGATAATTTTTTTCTTTTACTGTAAAAAATAAAAGCCTTATTGGGGCTATAATTCACACATCATACAATTCACCCATTTAAAGTGTATAGTCCACTGGTTTTTAGTTTGATTACAGAGTTGTTCAGCTGTTGTTATAATCAATTTTAGAATATTTGGATTCACCCAAAAAAGAAACTGAATAGGCATTAGTAGTCATTCCCCATATCCTTCACCACCCCCCAACTATCCTTTCCCCATCTCCCCCCAGACCTAGGCAAGCACTGATTTACTTTCTGTCGCTATGTATTTGTCTATTCTAGACATTTTAAATTATCCCCACTAGCTAGCTGTCATTATATATCCTTTGACCAATATCTCCCCATCCCTTCTCCCTCCTTACCATGCAAACCTCTGGTAACCACCATTCTACTCTCTACTTCTATAAGATCAACTCTTATAGATCCCGTGTGTGACTGAGATCATGAGGTCTTTTGATAAATTTTTAATGATTTGGGAAAATGTTTCTAATAAAATATACATCAAAGAAGTCAGATGTATAACTAATTTCACAATTTTATGCAAAAATAGCTAAATAAATAAAATAGAAAATAAAGATCAGTAAGTAAATATAACCAAATGTTAATGCTAACTGCTTCAAGGAGGACTGAGATTCTAGATGATTTTAATTTATTTTTAATTACTTTCTAATTTTTCACAATGAGTAGAGTGAACAATATTACTTTTAGGAGTTGTGATTTTTCTTTTCTTCCTGTTACTCTCTAGCCAGAAAAATAACACACCTCAGGAAAAAAGGCACTACAATTTAATATCTGGGAACATGACATGGTACCCATACCTGTAAACCTGAGCAGAGATCTTACAGAACTGGCTGTCACTGAATTTACATGAATGGCCAATGACTCCTGCCAAAATTCCAACCTCTGGGATACATGAGCCATTTCTTCCAATGCTGAAATTCTGCTAGGCTTCTCCCTTCCTAGAAATGCAAAAATTGAAAAGTGCAAAGCAAGAGTATAATAAATAGAAAAAGCTGGAGTAAACAGTAGATGGCTGTCTAACTAGAGGGCTTTGAGGTCTGCTGGGGAAATCTCTGTAAAAAATGGAGTGTACAATTCTACTATTAAATATTAATTTGTTTGGTTGCTTTTTGTCATCTGTCCAAAACTCTGATATATGCTACTAAACCACAGTAATGTTTTACTGTGAAGAATAACATGTTCAACATATCCCCAGTAAAGTATTAGATCTACTTTTCTCTAGCCAGAAGCACAGACAGCTGGAAATAGCAAAACGAGAGTAGGTTTTTCGCCTGAATGAAAATTACTTATTCTGAGGCAGGACTGGAAGCAGATCTGGGGACTGAGATGCAGCAGACTTGCTCTGCTCTCTGCTTTGCCTGGATGAGGAGGTTGGGAGAGGTATTTTAGACACATAGCATAGCCAAAACACTCAGCCAAGAGTGTGGGTGTGTATGCATGAGCATGTGATTAGAACATAGTAACACAGAAACACTGTACCCAGGGGAAGAATGAAATTTTGACAGTGGAGCGTAACCCTGCAGAGAAGGGAGATTCCTTTTCTGCTCCTGGGTGAAGAGAAAACTACTGGAGGATGGTGGCAGTAATCCCTGGACAATACGCATATCTCTTTTCTAGAGACGGATTGGACCAGGTTGCTGGGTTAGCAGGGTTCACTGACAATGCGTAAACCCACCCACAATTCCTCAGCCTGCAGAGGCCAGTCTGCCATGTTCAACAGCAACACTCTAAGGCACCTGTCTCCCCGGTCTGGCAATTGTCTCTTTTTAATCCCATCTGCACTACTTTGCCTTGCCTTCTTTCCTCACTATCAGGCAAGCTGGATTAACTTTTATGCATGAACCCTTTAATTCCATCCCTTTGAAGTTCAAAGATAATTGGGCTTCTTGGATGGCTCTGAACAGTGCTTTTGTTTGTTTTTCTTTTTTTACTTTTCCTTCTCAAAGCACTGACACCTACAAATGATCCCTTGGACTGAATAGACATTCCTCAAAATCTTATGGCTATTATGGAAGGAAGATTCTGGTAAAGGAAGAGCGAGGGTGTTTCTGGAGTTCCTTGGCATCAGAATTGTTAAAAGAAAGTGGTTTCATTTTATTCCTTAAGCTCTTGAAGGGGTGCCAGCTGCCATGACAGGGAAGTTGGGGACCACCCCCTACTGCATTCTAGATCCCTAACTTGTACATGTTGATGCTTTGGAAAGATTCTGTTCTTGTTGTTTAAAAAGCTCTATTCTCCCTTTTCTTTTCTCTTCTCCTTATAGCTTCAGTAGACAGAAGTCGTTAAAACCTTGTCTTTAACCTTGATCTTGGTCCCAAGAGTCAGTATGCAATCCCAATACCCTGATGAGCATTTACTCTTAGATGTCCCACTCACTTCAAATTAATATTGATCATTGTGTAGTATGACATCTCCATCTCCGTCCCATCTCCATCAAATGTTCTCACCTTCATTCTGTTGTTCATTCTCCCAGACACAAAAATTCGGAATTGCCTTTGTCTACACTCTTCACTTCTTTCCACATCTAGCCAGTTCCTAAACCTCTTATGCTCTTGCTTTGATCTACTTCTTTGCTGAATGAATGCAACATTTTCTCTCTAAACCAGTAGTTAGAGTACTTATATGAGTCATTGTTTTATTAATTTTCATTAGAAATAGCAGAATTTAGATACTATGAGCCACTTAGATATGCCATATCGTAGCATATCGAATAACACATAGCGTATAGGCATTAGATATAGCAGCTACTAACCCCATTTACTCAGCTAATCAGTCTAACATATATTTTTTTCCTTCTTGCAAACATATTCAATAATACTTGTGGCCTGTTGAAAGCTCTTGATTTCTATGTTTTTCAAGATCCAGTTATATTTCTTCTTAAACCTGTTTATGCCCATTAAAATTTGCTCTTATAATTATGAAGACCATTGAAAGATAAGCTCCCATTTAAAAATGACATGAATTTTGAAAGATGAAGTTCAATGGCTTTGAAAGACTTAAAAAGGAGTTGCTGGAAAAATGCCATTTTAACTTAAATGTATAGAATAAATGTAGGTGTGTATTTAGCTTTTTAATGACTTTCTGCTTCACCTAACTTTTAACTTTTTCAAATTAATTAAACAACTACTCAACGTGACCATATGGATCAGAGGCTCCTACTGTGTGCCTTGAGAGAGTGTAGCCCAGTGATCCAGGACATGGGTTCTGGCAGCTGTCTGGATTCAAATCTTGTCTCTATTTCTAACTAGCTGTGCTTGACTTTCTCATATGAGTATCAAATGAGTTAACTCATGTAATACACTATAAATAGTGCCTGGCAAATAGCAAGCACTCTATAAATACAATTTATAAGTATTTGGAGCAAAAAGAGTGGGAAATGAAGAACACTAAGACATAGAATTGATCTAGAAGGAAACCTAAACAATGCCTTTTATATCATGTGATTCAAGAAATAAAGATCCACTTCAGCCAGTTTTCTGAGAAAAAGTAAGAGAAAAGATAATCCTAGCTGTTGCAATTAATAACACTACTAATGATATAAAATAATAGCAGCTTTTTCACAGTACATTAATAACTCTTGAATGTTTGTATGACTTTTCTTTTTGATCCATTGGAATAAACAAGGGAATTAGAATCAGGTCTCCAGTTCTAATCCCAGCTTTGCCACAAGCTACTTAAGTGACCTCTGGCCAGCCACATTCCCTTTCTGGACTGAAAGTTCCTCTTTGGCAGTTGGAGGTGATAGTAACTGCCTATTTAACTCATGATGTAGTTAGGGTACAAGGAGATGGGTAGAAGAGAATGGATTAGGGAGTGGCTGGAGACCCAGTGTGAGAATTAAGTCACTACTTGACAGCTGTAAGAGAAAGTGTTCTATCTGGGAGATTTTAGGGTGGCTGAAATGTAAGGTGTACTGATTTTTTTCATAGGCCAAAAACCTGTTGATGACTTTAGCTCTGTGTTCTGCTATTCTCATTTATTGCATGAACAGGAATGGTTGGGGTCTTAAGTGACAGGATATAGGAGAGAAAAAAAAAGATTGAGGGGGTCAGCCTGGGATCTGGACTTGTTCTGCATCCCTCTATGGACAAGTCTATGCTGAGAATAGCTTTTGGGTGCTATTGGGCTAGAAGTGCTTCAGATTTAAAGGTGTTGAGAAGCTCGGCTGCCCATTGTTCAAATAAGGTATATGTCAGTGATGTCAACACAATGTGTTGAGGAAATGTCACATCTGTCTGCAGTTGGCTACCTCTCAATAGGAGAAATACCACTGCAAGCCTGGAGACCAGATGTTGCTTTCAATCAAATAGAGGTCAAGCAGCTTTAGATGAAGAATGTCTGCACCTCCCATCCCTCGCCCTAAGAGAAACATGCAAGGCGATTTCGTTGGGATCATAATTGTTTTAGCTCATGTTCAAATTTTTCCTAGCATATGACACTGTAGCCACTAGAATGCAGCAACCAAAACAGTGATCATTGGTCCAAAGACTATGAAGAAGACATCAGTGTAGTGAGATCCTCATTTGTAAGGTCACATGGCCTGAGTTCCTTCCTGGGCTTTGTCATTGCAGATGTTAAGGGAGCCTGGAAACATCACTTGTTCTCTGTAGACTTCAGTTTTTTAAAACCGAGTAATGAGGGAATTATCCTAGATGGGTTGTGTTATCCTCTCCAGGTTTAACATTCTGCAATTATGCAGATATGAAGGAAGCCTGGTCTTGGCTAAGCCTTGGGACAGCCACCTGGAAAATCAGTAAGTACAGTGACGTTTCCAAGGCAAAAGGCTCTTTTGGTATTTTCTACTAGCCCATGTGGGGAAAGCAGGTTAAAACAGCTGTTCAGAAACATGTCCTGAGCCAAAGTGAGAAATGACTGATTGTGAACTTAATTTTAAAGGACTCTAATGAAACCTCTTAGATTTAGTTAAAAAAAAAATCTTATCCCTTGACCCTTTGTGCTGGGGAGATCTAGGAATTAATGTGCATTTCAGGTGGATGTGCTTCTTGCATATTTGTAAAGGTTTTCTGTTGAAGTGACAGTAAAACAGAAAAGGAAGAACATCCAAGTCTCTTTGCAATCCAGTTTCATGCCAACAACTGCATATATAGTGAGCATTAAATGAGAAGTTGTTTGCTAAGTGCTGCTGGCTATGGATAGGACACTGCGAAGGGGAAATTCCTCACTCCTGATGTTTTCTCCCTTGTCTGAGTACATTTCCTGGCTTCTTTCTAACCTGTAGCTCACTTCCCACCGCTGAAGTTGGGGGACTTATTGATTAGGGAACTTGGAAAGAACAACTGGCTTGATACTGTCTTTCATCCTTCTCCCTGCGTGGAGCATTTGCTCTGGGTTGCTTTTGCCTTGTGTGGGCCTTCCTCTGCTAAGTTGTTGGCAGGAGTGGGGCTGGAGTTTTCAGGTAATAATTTAAAAATCCTCCATTTTTTTTTTTTTTGCATTAACCAGAGGCACTGAGAAATTAAAACAAAAGAGTAAAATTTGGCAAGGTGGGCCGAGATGTATAGTGTTTGGCCACGGACTTAGTATGAGGGCAGGGTCTTCTGACTTTGGTGATTTGTGGAGGTTTAACCACAGGTGAATTTTATAGTCATGTAATTGGTATTAAACTACCATGACTTGGGTAAAGTCTTTAAGACAGCCACACAATATTTTGACTTTGGTAAATGACAGATGTTTATGGAGGTTTTGTTTGTAGGCAAGAGGCTATTTTTATAAGAAGAGCTACTTGTATGGGGACCTTGAACTGGTCCACGGGGTGCCAGAGAGCTCACACCTTGCGACTTTGATAAAGTGTGGCCGACAGACCTAAAGCTGAGACAAATGTATGATGATAGAGAAAGGAGCCTCTCCATTGGTCTTTTAGACATTGGTCAATAGAACAATACTAGCTGCATTTAAAGGGCAAGACAACTGAGTTTTATGAAGCTCTGGTGAGCTTCTAGCTTCAAATGATAAATGTTAGGCCTGGCCATTAACCCAGGCAGTGCTCGGTTGGCTGTTCGGAACCCCATTCTGCATTCAGGAGCAAGGAGGAAGCTGTGGAGAGACTAAATCTGAATTCATGTAAAACTCCATAGGTTCAAGAGTGGAAAAAACTTCAGAGAACTCCTGGGTGAGTTTCAAGGAGATTCAGTTTTTATAGATGGGCATACATCCTAAAAATCACGCCAGAGAAAGTATGGAATTCGAGTCAGAGGAAGGCCTTGTCTTGAATACACAGGGCAAAGGGTCTGGACTTCACTAGGCCCCTGAGAGTAGCAATAAGGCTTCAGTTCAGGAATCCATTCGGGGGACTTTTCAGCTGGAACAAATGTGGGAATGAAGTCAAAATTTTCTCTGGCAGACAGGTTTCTTGGGGCTGAGCAAGAGAGGCATGGAAGTGGCCCCCGTGACAGACTGAGTCTTCCTGGTTGCCAGAGTGTGGATGCTGTGGTTAGATGGAGCCCAAACTCGGGGCAGCACCAGGATGCCAGAGTGCAAAGGGGAATTACGAAGTGCAGGACACAGGGGACACAGTGCAAACTATCCCCCTCACTAGTAGGTGTCTGCTAAGTGATT
The DNA here is from genome assembly GCA_008086735.1 of Cheirogaleus medius. Lineage (NCBI taxonomy): Eukaryota > Metazoa > Chordata > Mammalia > Primates > Cheirogaleidae > Cheirogaleus > Cheirogaleus medius. The sequence continues at coordinate 57,336,238 of VBSM01001562.1, forward strand.
GAGCGTCGTAGGTCACGGATGTCAGGCCACTGACGTAGCCACACGTTGGCTACAAGCAAGATCCTTACATCCTGCTCTTCTTCACGCACATGCCTCTGAGCCACTGGTGTAGTTTTGGCAACGCTGTGTTCTCAGGTCATGATTTTGTCTGGGGCAGCTCTTTTAGGGGCCGGGGATTGGCTTTCTTCAAGTTGGGTGGGTGGATTTTCTTGTACGTCTTATTAACTCCTTATATGCTTTAAAACATGAGGTTCACTAGAGCTTAGCATTGAGTTAATAGAACTTTGAAGGCTCTGAATGAGCCAAATTCAGTACCAAAGGACACAGCACAGGCTGTAGCTGTTAAGGGGAACTGGTGGGACCCCTTTGGTGGAGCCAGAGAAGAATAAATGGAGGAGAATGGATTCTGGGATTTAATTTTATTGGACTTAACGAGGTAAAATAATTAAATTTGAACATCAATTCCTTTGAACTTCAGTCTCTTCAGAATTTAACTTGCTCAGTGACAGAAAATTTTAAAAGAAGGACAGGAAAGGGGGTCAACATAAGTGAAAGAAAGCATGCTTGGGAACCTGTAAGAGGAGATAAAAGTGTAAAGGTACAGGAATAGGATTTTTGAACTGGAAGAGTCCTTTGTGGTCATCTCATTGGGTCTCAAAGTAAAATCAGGACATGTGTGTGCACACCAAATCGATGCCAATTAGTAGCTATGTAACTTTATTCAAGCTAATATCATTTGCCTTCAGTTTGTTCATTATTAGAATGAGGTTTAAATAAAATGTATTGTAACATGTGGGAATGTGTGGTGGAATTCAGACATATATTAGGTGTTCAAAGAATAATTCCTAAATGTGTAGAATCTAAATCTAATCCCTCTCCCAATTTAGAACACGAGATATCTGGGGCTTAAAGAAATTAATTTGTCTGTGTAAGTTGCCGGAGTTAATAGTGAGACAGAGGTGAGAGTCAATCTACTTTTTGCTTTTCTTCTTATCCAGTGGGCTCTCTACTGCATCATGTTATAAAGAGGCCTAATTATTGTAGCAATAGCTTTATAGATAGCTTTTTAGATTAGGATCGCACCAAGGCTCTTGAAAGATAAAGAGAAGGATTATGCTGTCTGTGTCAGATCACTGATGATTTTGGTAACGTGAGTTTGGTGATCTGCAGGATGGGTTAAGGAAACGACATTTTCTAGAACACATTGATTTCTGCTCCATTGTAGGCTCCAAGAATATAAGAGGCGAGGCTGTCCTGTTCACAATATATACTCCGTTCAAACTGTGCCTGATTCATAGATATATAATGCATATATGTTGAATGAGTCAATAATTGGAATGAATTAATTTAATAAAGCAAATGAATAAATAAATAAAATACACACAAGTGAACATAATGGCGGTTTGGTTATATACTGACCTTTCACTCCTTTTCCTAGTCGAACAGTAGAATATTCAAGTTAAGTTCTAAAATATGCTAAGGATATGGTCAATGTCTTCTGGATTCTTACTGTTAGCAACACACTAATTTAATCAAGATCCATTCTTTCCTGGGAGTAGGTAATGAGAATCCAGTCTGGTTAAGAGCATTAGGTTCAGAGTCAGATGAAATTGGATTTGAGTCTTGACTTGGCTCTACTACTTATTAACTATGTGATTTGGAGCAAGAACTCAAGGGGAGGAAGCAGAGCAGAAGAGAAAAGAAAGGTCCAGCATAGGATGACTGACAGGGGTTTTTTACAAACATATGTTTGCCAACCCATGGGGATTCCTGGAAACACTTATTGTCAGAATTCTTTGCTCTGGGCTGGGCTTTACTTTAGCCAAAGGGACAAGAACCAGGGAAATACAAATTGTTCATAGATGCAGAGCTATTATGATGCAAGTGTGCTGATACATTTATATGTCCAAATACACCGGGAAGCAGGCATGTAGTCAGTGCCACGCTTTCAATTTGTGGATTATTCATTTACTTTGCTTTACCTTTTACACCTTCTATTTGCGGAGAGAAAGCAGGAGCAATAACCAAATAGCACTCAGTTTTCTATTTATTACCGAGTTCTGGGAAAAAAAATTGTTCTGCAAAGAGAAGTGCTCTCTCCTTTGTCTGAGTTCTCAGAGTACATTGCGACTCCCTTGTCACACTGCACCTTCTACCCAGTGGTATAGCAGTTTTGTTTCTGTTTGCGTTTTATTCTCCTTGTTTTATTCTCTTCCCTCTCTCCCTCGTACTGCCTAGATCATAATAGGGACTCATATCAGTTCCATTATTATTATGAAGGAAAGCTTTTAGAATGCTGAATTTATTAACTGAAAATTGGTTGTATTTCTTTTTTAAAAATCGATTATTATAGACAAGAGTCGCTGGTATTTGCTTGACATACCTAAATGTCTCTTTATGTTGGAGGATTTGAACATTTGAATATTTCATGTGGGGCGAGAGCCAACTAAAAGCCTTTTGTATATTAAAGTCAAGACACATCAGGAAGATGATGCGCTCCTTCTACTTAGCATTTAGCTGACCACACTGGAGAATCTACCATGCATGGAGGAAGGGCTGAGCTAGGCTCTGGATATGGGATGGCTTGTCTTCTTTTGAAAATGTCCCAACTGACCTCAGGCAGGGGAGTTCCAAATTATAAGTCTCATTCAACAGAACGTCTTTCTGAACTGGATGTAGAGGGTGGGAATTTATCCTACTGCTGAAGGAATCCCTGTGACTATAATCCCTTTTCCTTATCAGAGTTTTGTGCTATGTCAGCCGCGGAAAACTTTGAGTTACCCAAGTTATGGCTACTGCAGCTTAAGTCAAGTACCCCAGAGAAGGAGGGTGTCTATGTTTCTGTCCTCACATCCTACTATGGTAGTTAATTAGCACAGCAAAGAGGAAGCAGGATTGGTCTGTGGCGGTGGGAACATCTATCTCTTCTTCTTCGTCTTCATTTTTTTTTTTTTTTTTTTTTGAGACAGAGTCTCTGTCACCCCAGCTAGAGTGCAATGGCATCATCATAGCTCACTGCAACCTCAAACTCCTGGGCTCGAGCAATCCTCCTGCCTCAGAATCCAGAGAAGCTGGGACTATAGACACATGCCACCACACCCAGGCAATTTTGTCTGTTTTTAGTAGAGATAGGTCTTGCTCTTGCTTAGGCTGGTTTTGAACTCCTGAGCTCAAGCAATCCTCTTGTTTTAGCCTCCCAGAGTGCTAGGATTACAGGCGTGAGCCACTGCACCCAGCCCCACCTCTTCTTTATACCATAAATATAATGATGAGAAAGAGAAAAATTCTTCAATTATTTCATTCTGTCTGTTGGATTTATTTCAAACTCTAGATATAGCTTTTCCAGACACGGTCCCCATCTCATTTTCTAGCCTTTTTCCCATAGGATTTCTCCTGCATGGCATTCTAAGCACATTAAACTGCTGTCATTTCCCTAATTCTCCCTGCTCTTTCACACATAGTGCCTTGCTGCATGTTTTCCCCTGCCTGGCATTCCCCCTGGGCAAGTTACTCACCTTTCTAAGCCTGCTTCATCATCTGTTAGGTGAAGATAATGAAAACATCTTTCTCACTGGGGCTATTGTGAGGATTAACTTTGATCCGTGGAAAGGACTTAGCACAGTCTCTGGCACATATGAGTTAGATAATTGTTACTTGGCATTATTTTTATTTCTTCATCTGTCTGCTTCACAAAGTTGTACTCATCCACCAGTAACCATCTCAAGTATACCTTTTGCTTTGAAACTTCCCTTGTCTGTTCAGGCAAATCATTGCTTTTTCTTCTATGCTTCCATGTGATTCTATGTGTATTTACATTACACTCAGCTGGAATTTATTTAGATGTCTGTCTTTCTCAAAGGACTGTGATCTTTTGAAGATGGGGCCATGTCTTGGTCATTTTCTTTTTTTCAGCATCTAACAGAGTTCCTCTGCAAATGAAAGCTTAATTAGTATTTATTCAATGAATATTTTGAGAGAACAAGTGAGTGAGAGACTGAATGAATAAATGAAAGAAAGATTCCTAAAATGATGTATGATGGCCAAATAAATTGAGGTTCCAAAAAGTATAATTGAGAGACAAAGTTTTGGCTAACTAGCTGCAATTTTATTTTGCCGGAAAAGATTCAAGGTTCTGTAAGCATTTGTTTTATTAGTAGTGAGATATATGAGAATGTTAATGGGGGTGAAATAAGAGATTTAATTGAGTTAAACTCAGTTGTCTAGATAAGGAATGAAAGAGATGCACTGAGAAATCTGAGCAGCTTTAATTGTGGGGAGGAGAAGAAGAGCAGAAAAGGAGGTTTGAGAAAGGGAGAGAGGCAGCAGAGGGGTGGATGGGGGGGTTTTGGGAGAGACATAGTTGGGACAGCTATTGAAAGGAGAAGAGACTTGGGAGAAAGTAAGAGATAATTCAAAGAAAGTTTTTAGGAAACTTCAAGGCAATTCTCTTTTCCATCTGTCCAAAGAAGCCATCCTTAAACCAAACTCCAATTTAACTGACTCCTAGATTAACCAGCTCTCCCCAGTCCCTCTGTAAAACATGGATACTTGGTGCTGGTGATTGGATATTTCTCTGCTATTTCCTCTAAAAGTGCCAGATCATAGACTGGCAAATTTCCCTCATTTGTTTCTTGTCTGCCTTGGATTGGTTTCTGGAAATCCCTTACAGCATTCTGCATGGACTTCCTTGGTTAATGACCAGGTTTGCATCTGACCCTGCTAAATGCCTCCAACCACAACTTCTGAGAATATGTCTCCCAGATACTTTCAAAGAGGACTCCTTGCTCACTGATGCAAGTCTGTGTTGAACTTCAGCTCAATTGCATGCCCTCTTTACTGGCTCCTTCCTGAGAAGAGGAACCACCTGTCCTCCCATACTTTTTCCATACTCCATGTGATTGATCCCTTATCCTGATCAGTGCACATGGAGCATGCTGGGTGGGCAGGGACATGGTACATGGTATTTGATCTCTACCTTCCTTGAAACATATCACAAAATTAACACCAGCCAGCCATCACCTAAAGCCATCCTGTAAACGTCTTTTTGCTTCTACTCTATTTTTGCTTTGTAATGTGGGAAGGAAAAAAAACAAAAAGTTACTCTTTCCTTATGTACCATCCTATTATGTTGAAAGTAAGTGAGCTTTGGAGGAAATATTAGAACTAAAATGTAAAGTATCTGGTTAGAAACTGATTCTTTAAATTGATCATATGGAAGTAAACACAATAAAGTGGGAGATTTTCCTATGAGTAGAAGGAAAATTGCTTCAGAAATATCAAAGGGCAAGCAAAGCCACAGGATTAACAGCCATAAACGCTTTTGAGTTTATCAGAGCATGAATTTTTACAGGGAGCTGGACAGGATAGCTGATTTAGTAGATTACTTTGTAAAAGTACAAAAACAGACTTTTATCATGCTGGGATGTTTATGAGCTGATATTTATGGGCTAAAAGTAGAAGGTGAGAATATGAAAATGAATTCATCATATTGTTTTTGTACCACATTACATGATTTCCCAAAGGCTGTCTTGACACATGACATGCATTTTCACTAACACTGTTTGCAAGAGAGTAAAAATCTGGTGTGCTTCTGGATTTGTCTTGCGCCTAGTTCTTGGTGGCACAATGAACAGAAGCTCCCTGTTCTACCTAGTGTGATTCCAGGGGCAATAGGAAGATCCTATGTCCTGTGATACCTGAGCCTCATGTACTAATGTCTCACCCCTTTGGAGTCAAGCATTGACCTCTTTACATGACCAGTTTAAAAGTACCCCTTGAAAGGCATTAACACCTTAGCTCCTTACTTAGTTTATTAAGGGATTTTTGTTTCTAATACTAGGGCCTAAAGGTTTTTATATGTGTGGTAGTAAAGGTGAAATAAATCCCTATAAAAAACAGAATATTGAATAAAAAATTGCAATATTATTTTAATGTGAAGCTATTTTCAACACTGATTCTTTAAAAGCAACATTTAGACTGTCAGTCTTAATCTGCTTGACAGATTTGATCTCATGGAACTTCTGGAGAGAATATGAAATCAAAGATATCTTTCAGCTCAAAGGAAAGATTGGTCCCACATTAAGACAAGATTGAAGAGTGGGGCATTTCCTGGCTGTTCAGTACCTTTTGGCCCTTGTGAATGCCACTTCATACTAAATGAAACTCTGAACTTTACCTGGAAATTGAAGTTGGATAGAAGAGAGTTGGATTAGGTGATCTTGGGTCAGGTAAAATGATAGCTTATTCCCACTCTGCTGGCTCCATGAGGTCTGACTTTGACTCTCAGTTAAAATATCTGCAGAAAATTTGAGGGAAACATACCCACCTATTCAAAAGAGGACCTTTCACATGTGGCTGTTGGAATTGTTAACCAAAGAGGTAAGGCAAGTCACAGGCTGAAAGTTCATTGTAAACATGCCACTTCAGAGCTGTATAAGGCATGGTTTCATAGCAATCCATGATTTGTTTCAGTGTTAAATAATTCCCATAATAACAAAACCAACAACTTATCCTTTCTAGAACTTTGGAATATATTAAAAGCTCATTCTTTCAGGGAAATTTGGCTGAAATTGCTTTGTAGGAATTGTAATTATGCAATTTCCATTTTGCAGATGGAGAAACAGAGGCTTCTTGAAACATACAGCCTTTCTCTTTCTCATACACGACAGCCTGGGCTTATCAGCAAATGTTCTGATCACAAATCTTGGCTACTCAGACTAATTTTTGGAACCAAATTAAACATTGTCATGATAAGTTACATTTTTAAAAGTTATTTCTTACAGGTATCCTATAAAAGTTCTGTACGAGAAGATTATAACTGATTTAGTGAATCCAAGTACTATTGGGGTAAATTTAAGAAATAAGCCGGCTTTGCCCCTCCATCTGTCAGCTCCACTGTTGGAATGAGTGGGGCGAGGGCTCTAATGTCCATCTGGAAGATATTCACTTTAGAATATTGCTGTACATCACCGTATGGGTCAGAGAACCAGGCTAATCATCTGGGTAAATATTGTTGTTAAATTATTTCCCATTGTGAGGGTTCAAGCCTCATTAGAACTGGAGTGGAAAGAACACCATTAGCTCAGTGTTTATGGCTAACTACTGTTTTTCGTTTTAGATCTGGTGTGATAAATTTAGCAAATAACACTGAAAACAGCTCTTATGCTTGAAAGATGTAATCGAATTGCACTATAGCACTAAAATACTACAACTGGATGCAAACTTTATTTATTACCGGTTCATGTTCATTGTAAAGCTTCTGATGTGGAGGACCCAACAGACACAGCTTGGAAAGTGGAAAGAATGAAATCACAAAGTGTGCCAATGACAGTGATCTTATTGTTCCCGTTTTTGTTTGTGCCTTTTATAAGAGAGTGGCAAAGGCTTGAAGAGTCTGAGAAAAGTGCATGTGAACTTATGAAGTCAGATTTTAAAAGGATAGGCTCTGCCACTTGTAATATTTATGCTACAGCTAGGCACCAAATTTAATATGTTGGAGGTCTACTGATTGCACAGGCAATGGGCCACTTGCATTTGCAATTAACCACTCACACCCTTGTTTTTCCTCGCAACCCAAGAGGTTGATTATGTGATTGTAGGTGTAATAATTAGCACACGTGAAAAGAAAAACCCAGCAGAAGTCTCCTAAGAGTGTCCTTTTATTGAAAGCCTCAAATATGAACTAACTAAGTTAGAAGGTGCAGGAGATGGCCCCCAACATATGCTGTATCAAAACACTTTGCCTGTGTCTAGTTGCTCTTACTGTGTATGAGAAATTGCTCCCCCACCAGTCTTATGTGGGGATGACTCTGTTCCAGTGTAGAAAAGGAGAAATGATATGTGTGGAATTGGAGGAGCCTCCTAATTCTCTGTTACATCCTCCTCACTATAGGGTGATGCTATAGAACTTTTAAAATATCTAGACGAAGTATAGCTCAGAGGAATATGCAAAGACCTACCCATCTCTCAGAATGTCTTCTTTCTTTTCCCTCTTTCTCTCCCCGCCAACCTCCCTCCCTTCTTTCCTTCCTTCCTTCAAATTACATTTCTGCTTCTGGAAAAATGACAAATTAAAAAAACAACAACAACAACACTTGAAAACCCTTTTGGTATGACTACTTACAAAAGTTAGATAAAATATTATGAAAATATAGTTGAGCTCACAGGAAAAAAGGACAATATTCATATAATTGCCAGAACTAATAAGTTAAGTATATGAACTAATTTGGATGCTTAGGGTTGGTATATAGACCAAAAATCCATAGAATTACAAGTAAAATGTGAGAAATATCTCAACATATGAAAATTTTAATACTTTCAAAAAAATTTAGAGTTGATATGTCCAGCAAGAAAACAGAATTTTCAAACAATACAATGAACAGTCTTGATGGACCATGTGGCAATTGATCATATATAGAGAGCCCAGCATTTTGCATTCAAGATTGTATATTCTTCAGAAAAACACATGCAACGTTTATGAAAACTTATCATATACTAGGCAACAAATATTTAAAAAAAATCATACACCATTTACTCTGATCACATGAAACAAAAGTAGAACTAAAGAGAGAAAGAAAAAATCAATCCACTTTTTAATACATTTGGAAACAAAAGTAAAACAGCACACTGAATAATTTTTGAGTGAGAAAAAATAAAATTAGAAATCATAAATTGTGAACATGTTGAGAAGTGAATGACAGTGGAAACACTACACATAAAATCTAGTGAGAGGCAGCTAATGCTGCACTTAGGGATAAATGTGCAGCATTAAATGACCATGTTAGAGAAAAAGAGACTAACAATTAATGATTTAATTCCAAGTAAAAGAATTGGGAGGAACTAAAACAGAATAAGCCCAAAGAAAGCAAAAATGAAAGTAACTATAAGATGAGGATAGGAAATAATAAATTAGAACAAATAAAAAGGAATATTAATAAAATCAAAACCTAGTACTTTGAAAGAATAACAATAGACAAGAATAACAATAAAATAAATATGAAAGATAGCACAAATATAATATTATATTGCATTCATAAATAATATTAATAATGAAAATGAGAACATTATTACAATTAGAGATTAAAGGAATCATACGGTAATAGATATGGAATAGAATGATTTTATATGAATAAATTTGAAAATGTAGGCCAAGTGGACAATTCTTAGGAAAATAAAATTTACCATAACTGACTAAAGAAGAAATGAAAAGCTTAACTATGTCTGTAATTATTAAACATACCAAATAGGCAGTAAAACTTCTAGACCTCAAACCCATTAAGCCCAGATCATTTTTAGGCGATTTCCACCAATATGTCAAGAAAAGTAATACGCAAACTCTTTTAGAAAATAGAAAAAGAGGAAAAGAATTTCCAACTAATTTAAGAAGATAATAATACTTATTATAAAATCAGTCAAGAACAATACAAGAAAAAATATAAACCAATCTTAACTTGCAAATATAGATACAAAAATAATATATAAAATCTGACAAATTAAGTTCAGCAGTATATGTCAAAAATTAATCATCATTACAAAAAAGGTTTTATCCAATTAATACAAGAAGGCTTCAACTTCAATGAAATCAATTGTTGCAACAAAAAACAATAACACTTTAAAGAGAAAACTTCATGATCATTTCCATGAATTAATTAAAAAAGTATTTGATAAAATTTAACCTGTGTTTATTAGGAAATACTGTTGGTAAATTATGAGTAGGAGTAGAACTTCTTAATTGGATTAAGGGCAACTATCAAAAATCTACAGTAAATATCATTGTTAATGGTGAATTGTTAGTAGTGTCCTATTAAAGTCAAGAGAAGAAAAGTACGCTCAGTATCATTATTTTTAATCTACATTGTCCAAGGTGATGTGGTAATATAAGAAAAATAAAGCAGATAAATCTTGGAAAGAGAGAAACAGAGTTATTGTTCTTCACTTATAATATTGTCTGTGTAGGAGATCAAAGAGGTTTTACAAACTATTTGAGCTGATAAAACAGTTCAATAAGGTTATTGGATTTAAGATCCATATACAAAAATTAGTTGCATTCCATGGAAAAATAACAACTAAGTGGAATGTAAATTAAAAAGAATGTGCCATTAACAACAACAATAAAAATAATGTGCCTGTGAGTAAATCTAACAAATGATGAAGAAAATTATGAACCCAGGATTTCATATTTGAAAAACATAAAAGAAAACCTGAGTAAATGATTAAATACCATATCTCCTTAGAGGGAGGATAAATGTTGTAATGATAACAATTCCCTCCCATATTAATCTAAAGTTATGATGAAACCCCAACCAAATTCAAAATACAACTACACAAATTCCTTATAAAATGTTTTATTTTTTAAAGTAAAGGGCCAAAATAACCGTAAGAATCTTAAGAAGCATAGGGAAGGATTTGACTTACCTGATACAAGCCTTACATTAAGGTCTAGAAACATAAGTGGTATGTTGATGACACAGAAATAGACAAACAGACCAAGAACAGAAAAAGAAGACCCTGTAACAGACTTACTTATACACAGGAGAATGTATATGACACAGGAGGCATTGCAAATCAGTGGTGGAGGGATAGGCTACTAAAAAAATATTATACAACCCATATAGAAAAAATAAAGTTAGGTCTCTTGTTAGCATACAGAAATACATTCCATTTGGGTTAAACACCAAAATGTGAGAAGAAAAATTATTAAGCATTTAAAAGTATTTAGAGGAGAAAGTTTTATAATATTGCGATAGGGAAGAATTTCTTAAGTAAGATTCAAAAAGCACAAAGCATAAATAAATTATATTCAAACCAATACATAACACCATAAACAAGGAGCAAAGACATGGGTTTAATAGCAATCATGGGTGCCTAGACATATTTTATGTAATTTTTTGTACATTTTAAATGTTTTTACAAGATGCATAGTTAAAAATTAAAAAAAAATAAAAACTAAAAATAATTCCATAGAGGAAAGGGCAGAAGAGCTGAAGATAAGCTTGTTTTTCAACCTTTTATTCCTCTCCTCTCTTCCTCACCCTCCACCCAGCTGCCATATTATTTATACCTCTTACGTGCAGTCACTTCTGGCCTCTCCCTAGTTCAGTTCAGGACATGATGTTTTAACCATGCCAGGAGTGTTTGGGACTGATTACAGACAGAATTATGACTAAGAGGTGCCTCTGCTTCAGGTCCCTGGAGGCATTTTCTTTCTGAAATACCATGAAGTATTTATTGGACCTGTGACAAAATATCTCTTATAGGGTGGATGTATACCAACTTCCGTAAGATGGCACCCAGTTGCAGCATGCCAATTTGCTTATGTATATTGAAAATGCCCATTCAGTGGTAATCCAGCTCATGAATTTGCACAGACAATTCCCAGAACGGTTCGATTAGAACTTACTTGTTGTGGTCCTCCCACATGCCTCACCCTATTTTGCAATTACCCAAAGCCACCAGCCCACACCTCCCCATGGATGGTAGATGGGTAAGAACCTCATTCTGCCAATTCATTTTTATTACCTGAGACCTCTTCTCCAACATACTGGATTTCATATGGGGGTTTGTTCTTCATAAGACCAAGTTTAGATTTTACTAGGTTATTGGACTCCTTATGGCAAGAGAAAGCTGAGTTTATGGCAATGGGTAAAGAATGCCAAAGTGAGCCTGGCCTGAGCTTCCATCTTGTCATGTGAGTGTCTATGGAGGCACGAGGTTAAGGCTGCCATTTACTGTTCTGTCACTGGAGATTGTTCTGAAGTGCAAAGTGAAATATAGCACCAAGATTCATTGAGTATATAATTAGACCAATACTGGCTTGATAAATGAAGATTATATGTAGTTATATTTTAAAAAGAGATAGAACAACTTTTATCTAAGTTATATAGCTCACTGTGTTTTTGAGTCAAGGCTGGACTTATTTAATGGCTACTTAAAGTCTACTTTCAAAGTCTGATTTGGGGGGGCTTTTGAGAAGTATGAATAGTAAAAGATCTTTCAACTCAAGGTGCTGATTTCTGAAATTCTAAAGTCATCCCATTAGCTTATCATTATTAACATGCAAAGATACATCAACTCTAGCCGGTGTTGTTTTGTGTGGTAGACACTGCTGGTGCTCTGACCTGATTCCTCGGATCACTTTTACCATTTCTGTGCTTCTCTCCCCTGACTTTGACATGTCTTGGCTTCTAGTGGCCCAAACTTGAACCTATAGGAGCTGCTTTGCCTCTTTGGAACCCAAATTAATACATCGGGGATTTTTTAGAGCTTTTCAGAGAGGAGGAAGAGCTGAAGGGTAGCTAACACTGAATCTATGACATGAGGAGGGACAGGAAGAGAAAGTTCTATCAGAGGGTCTGAGTCCCTGGATAACAAACATGTCTCTAAGTTATTGGATAATTTCCTCAGTTCTGTGGATTTGTCTTGACTGGGGTGTTCCTTTCTTGAATCTATGTCCTTCTGTTCTTCTGCTTTACCTCAGAATGATTTTCATATGTGAGTTTAAATAAATATAAGTTTGCTGGTTTTTCCTAAGACAGACTTTATGATCCCTGGCTTGGTAGGCTACTTGGAAACATGTCTCAGATATCATCTGATTTGGGGAAATATCCATATTTGATAAGGATATAAACTCTCTACAAGTTAAGATCCAGTCACCTGAGGGGCATGTTATAGTCTAGGGCACACTTGAAGAATTCTGTCTTTGTTTATGGATACACATACAGTAAAAGTTAAAAGCATGAATGGAAATGATAAACACCAAGTCAAGATGATGGTTGCATCATGGAAAAGAGGGAGGGGAAGAGGATTGAAGGAATATCCATAGGGATTCAGTTATACTAATAATTGAACTATTGATATAACTATAAAACTATTCAGATTGGCAGAAACATAAATGTTAAAAAAACTAAAAAGAAATTTCTTCTTAATATTTCTGAGTGAAGGGCTAAGGGAGTATAATGAAGTGGAGTGGAGAATGGCGTTTGTGTGGGATGTGTGGCCAGCTGGCCAGGGGTTATGGGCTGTTCCCCACATTCTGACTTTTATGGCCTTTAGAGTAGCACTATACAATGGAAACTTCTTCACTGATGGAAATTTTCTATATTTGTGCTGCCCGCTATGATAGCCACGAGCTTCAGGTAACTATTCAATTTAAATTAGTTAAAATTTAAAAAAGATTTAAAGTTTGGTTCCTCAGTTGCACTAACCCCATTTCAAGTGTTCAAGAATTGTTTTTGGAAACACAGCTATAGAATGACACCTCAAAACACAGATTTTCACAGAACCACAGATGGGAAAACAGAGACCGAGTGTTTTCTATAGGGATGGGGGAGTTACTTGATTAAGCTCAGCCTGTGAGATGATCGAGGCCTAGTTTCCTGAGTCCCAGTTAATGTTTTAGCCTCTTGTACCTACCTCTGCAGGTAAGGTGTGGGCAGGATGGCAAAGTATAATGTGTGTGTGTAGACATGGATACTTTTCTGCTTCTGTGTAAGAAAGACTCTAGAAGAAAGGGCTATCTCCCACGTGCCCTCCAAGTGCCCTCTCTACCCCCTCTGTCATCAGATAGACTTTCTTGCCCTCTGGCTTCCTGATGAGTTTGAGAAGAGCACTGACAGAGCTCGGTTCTAACACAATGGCACAGGAGAGAGAGCCCAGAAATAAACACACACATTTATGGTCAATTTATTTACCACAAAGGTGCCAAAAACATACAACAGAGAAAGGAAAATCACTTCAATAAATGGTGTAGGAAACACTGAATTTTCACATACAGAAGAATAAAATTGGACACTTAAGTCATTTACAAAAATCAATTCAAATTGGATTAAATATTTAAATGTAAGACCTGGAACTATGGACCTACTAAAAGAAAACATAAGGGAAAAGGTTCACAACACCAGTCTGGGAAATTATTTCTTAGATATGATCCCAAAAGCACAGGCAACCTAAGCAAAGATAGACAAATGGGATTGTGTCAAACTAAAAAGCATCTGCACAGCAAAGGAAACAATTAGCAGAGTGAAAAGATGACCCACAGATCTAGAGAAATTAATTTGCAAATGGCCCATCTGATAAGGGGTTAATATCCAAAATATCTAAGGAACTCAAACAACTTAATAGTAAGAAAACATATAACCGATTATAAAAATGTGCAAAGGACCTGAACAGACATTTCTCAAAAGAAGACATACAAATGGTCAAGAGATATATGAAAAACTGCTCAACATCACTCCTAAGGAAATGCTAATTAAAACTACAATGAAATATCAACTTATACCTGTTAGAATGGCTATTACTGAAAAAGACAAAAGATAAATGTTAGAGAGGATGTGGATAAAAGGGAACCCTTGTACACTGTTGGTGGGAATGTAAATTAATACAGCTATTATAGAAAAGAGTATGGAGATTATTTAAGAAATTAAAAATAGAACTAACACATGATGCAGCAATCCTGCTTCTGGGTAACTATCCAAGGAATTGAAATCGGTATGCTAAAGAGATGTCTGCACTCCCATGCTCACTGTAGCATTATTCATAATAGGTATGTTGTATGTATATGCAATGGAATACTATTCAGTCTTAAAAAAGAAGGAAATCCTGTCACTTGTGACAACATGGAGAAATCTGGAGGACATTATGCTAAATGAAATAAGCTAGGCATGAAAAGACAACTTTTGCATGATCTCACTGACAGGTATAATCTAAAAAGACCAAACTCACAGAAGCAGAGAGTAGAATGACGGTGATGAGAGGCTGCAGGAGGGAGGTGGATGGGAAAAGGGAGATCCAAAGGGTACAAAGTTTCAGTTAGACTAAAGGAGTAATTTTTAATGATCAATTGCCAAAGAATAGTCACTAAAGTTAATAATAATTTATTATATATTTCAAAATTGCTAAAAAGAGAGATTTTTAAATATTCTGACCAAAAACAAGAGTGAGATGATAGATATGTAATTAGCTTGATTCAATCATTCCACAATGTAAACATATATTAAAATATCACGTTGTAACCCATACATTTATATAATTATTATTTATCAATTAAAAATAAATTAAAGAAAGAATTTGGGCCAAAAGGAGAAGAATGAGAATAGAGTATGTGTTCTCCTGCTTCCCTGACCACCTCTGGTCACCAAACTCTTGTCTTCCAGACTTCTCCACATAGACCTCCCTGAATCAGGGAGGGCTTCAGTAGGAAACACGGAGTAATTCAAATTGGGTGATGTGAGGATAATTTAATAAATAGCTATTTACAAGTAAAATTTGGGAGCCAATATGACTCCTGGGCTTGGAAGGGAGAGATGAGGAAGCAGGTTCTCAACACAGAAATTGAGTCACATTTTCTCCCTCTTGCTTCTAAGATACAAATTTTGTTGATAATGGGAGAATTCTACCTGGGTTCAGAGGCACAGGAGAGGGATAATATTTTCCTCCAGACTCCAAATTCTTCTTTCTACAGTATGTAGTTATTGAGAATTAAACCAATTGTAATTGGGTATCTACAATTGATAAGATATTGTATTAGCCAACTTTGGGTATATGGGATTGGATAAGGCCTTGTTCCTACTCTTGAGGACTTTGCTATCTATTTACGTATGTGAGACACACATGCATGAAACCATGGACTATAAATAAATCTCAGATTAAATGTACATATAAAAATATTTGCACATTATGTGTATATATATATATACACATATATAATATCTACTACTTTCTGGCTATATGGTCTTTGGACAGGTTGCTTTATTCCTCTGAGCCTTTGTTCACCTGAAAAATTAAGTTCTCTTTCAGGGTTACTATGATTAAAATGATAGTTTGTAAAGTGCATCTGCTTGGCTGGTGAACATCTGTCTCTACTTGGATGTCTAACAAGCATCTCAACTCTTAAATTAACATATTCCAATTGAATCTGACTTACTCTGTAAAGCTTCTTCCCTTATAGTCTTTCCATCTGAATGAATAGAACTTTATTAAGTCAAAGGCCTCATCTCCTTATTTTCTCTCATCTCCCACATTCCAGATATTAGCAAATACTGTTGGGTCTACTTTTGTGTTAGTCCATTTTGTGCTGCTTTAACAGAATACCTGAGCCTAGGCAATTTGTAATAAACAGCAATTTATTGGCTCAAAGTTCTGGAGGCTGGGAAGTCTCATATCAAGGTGCTGGCATCTGTTGAAGGTCTTCTTGTCATCACGTGGTGGAAGGAGGGAGGGCCAAGACAGAGAACCCACTCCTGAAAGCCCTTTTATAAAGGCATTAAACTCACTGATGAGGAAGAGCCCTTATGGCCTACCCACCTCTTAAAGGACCCACCTCCCAATACTGCATTACATTGGCAATTACATTCCAATGTGAGTTTTAGTGGAGGGGAATAATGTTAAAACCACAGCAACCTCCAAATATATCTCAAGACCACTCACTTCTTACCACTGGCACTGTGATCACTGTGGCCCAGGCTAACACCATCTGTGATCTGGATCATTGGGAAGTCTCGTTACTGGTCTCCCTGTCTCCATCTAAATCTCCTAAGCATGTGCCATGGTTGACTATTGTCTTTTCTTAATTTTGGTTGCCTTTAGATTGTTGAAATTTAGAGTTTTGAATTTTAACATTTTTTTTTGTGATCTTTTCTCTTTGGGGACCCTTTTGTGACCATTTTACCTATGGCTTTGTAACTTTAAGCATTTTTGGTAAAGATAACATACATTTTATTAGACATTATCTTCCTTTCTGGAGAGCTCATAGAGAATCAGGCATTGAACTATACATTTTAAAAATAACATTTAATGATCATATTTATGTGAGTAGGTGGAGATTCTATCTGCATTTTGCTGAGAAATCTCTAAGGAAAAGCTCTCTGCAAAAAAATCAGAACTTTGCTTAATGATCTTTGGTTTGAGGCATTCTTTTTTCTTCCAAAGATAAATGGTACTGAGTCCTCTGTCACCAAGAGATTCTGAACCAAATCTCAGCCATAGTATACCCATCAAATCTTACTCACCTTTGGACTATGTGTAATAATGCATTTGGTCAGTATTTATTGGGGAACAACTTTTATTCAAGGTATACTGAGCTAATTCAGAGAAGATTAAGGCATTGACCTTGTTCTCACAAAGCTTATGTTCTAGTGGCAGAGATAGAAATGTGCACAGCTTACTTCAATATACTGCATAAAGATACGATAAGGATGTTTACATCACGTCAGAAGACTAAGCAGTCATTAACGTCCACAGTATGGAAAAAATTACCAAAATGATTCTAAATCAGAGTTTATTTACACTTTTCTTGTGAAAAAGAATCATTTGCCAGTTTAACTAAAATGTTATGATTTGATAACAGGTGTTGAAACAGAAAACTGTTAATAGGATCTGGGTCCCTGCCATAAAATTTAGAGGTTATGGAAATTCAAACACAGTTTACATTTTATTCATGGCACTAAAACATTTTTGAAGGCAAGAAAATCCTTTTCCCTAAAACAACTAGTCATTTGCCTAAAGGAGTGATGTGCAAACAAGATCCTTATTCTAAACTCATCTTCCCTATGTAGATATGAATATAGACATTTGGATTTAAGTTGTGACATGTGTATCTCTGTCTTGCAGATTGACATCTCTTTCCCTCTCTTTATTCTTTTGATTAGTATAAGCTCCTGTATCAATCTCATGATTCTTCTTCTTCTTTTTTTTTTTCTATTTGAGGAAATTTCTGAGCCCAAGCTAATATCTTTGGTTATCCTGATCTATTTCCACGTCCCTCGCATAGGCACAAACAGTAACATACTTTCCTCCTTTATCCCATTTCAGCCTAGAATTTCTTGAGCATCTCCTGGAGGTCAGGTCATTCCTGAGATCAATGTGTATGTCACTTGACTTTGGGATATGTTGATCCATTTTGACCAAGCCCACTAATAAAATGCTGGATTAAAACTTACTGTCAGCTGTATGTTTCAATTAGTTATTTCCAAAGTGAGAATGGATGTCAATGCATGTATCATTTCATGTTATGAAGATGGCTTATAATAAGTTCTGTGTCTGTGGAGGCTGTTCAGAGGAATTGTTAACACTTTCACTAATTTTATGGTTTGCCTCTTTCCACACAAAGAGGCTTATTGTATATATATTAGAAAGCAATTATGAAATAAAAAATGACCCACAACATCCCAAAGAGTTGCCCATTAGAAAAATAGTTAATTTTTGTGAGTGATATGTAAATTCACATTAGAGTTTCTCATAAATTATAATAGTTTCATAGCAAATTAAAACTGGATTCATTAGATACACAATATTTGGTAATGGGTAAAGAGATGGCATTCACTCCTGGCACAATATATTCTGTTGGAGGAGATAATCGATTTGGGCTTTGTAACCCTCTAATGCACAGATTTAAAAAAGCACTATGGCAGGGAAAACAATGTTCACCAAATGTTAGATAGCATTTCTGAATTTCCTAGCCTCTCCTGTAGTTGGTGTAAGGTCATCTGAGCAGTTCTGGCCAATGCCCCAGGAGTGAAAGTGATCCTTGTTACTGCAGATTTAAGAGACTAAGGGTTGGTGTGAGTTCTCCCTGCTCCCTGGTGAGACAATCTTGAATTTTGTGTGTGGACGGACATGGTGATGTTACCAGACTATGAACTGTCCTCAACCTGGAGCCCTAGGTGAATGTGGAACAAAGCCCCCTGCTGATCTGCGTTGGATACATCGTGTAAGCACCGTGTTAACCTTCACAGTGTGGAGTCACTGATATTGGTTACACCAGCATTACCTTGACTAACACAAGTACCTTCTTCAGAGAAACAGTGTTTGTTTCCTGGCTTCTCTTAACATACTATCTAAAGGTAAATGTAGATATTTCCATAGTACCAGGGGACATGTCCCTGTGCATGGAAAAGTGAGAATCATGACACCTAAACTTATAATGTCAGTGCTGAAGAAGCCATCCTCATTTACAGAGCCTAAAAGGATAACAAAATTAATATGAAAAAAACTTTAAAAAAGCATACTATGAATATGAAATATTTTCCATCTGATTTTTTTTCCTTTCTAAATATACTACACAGATGTAAAGGCACCTGGATGTCTTAGGAATAAAATTTGTGACCATCTAATGTGGAAATTCAGCATATTAACATGTAAAAATGTAATGCGATCCATTTCCTTGCAGCTGTTTCTGATGCACAGTTCATTGTCTGTCTCAATTAGAAACTCATCTTTTGCAATACTATTTTCTTCTCTGTGGTTGATTCGATCAAACATCCTATTGTTTAAGCCAAAAACATAGCTTTACCAAATCAGCCATAGTATTGTTCAAAACTCATCATTCATTATTCTCCATCAATGCTTATGATACTAATATCTGCAAAGAGGAACTGAATCTCAAATGGAGCTTTTCAAATCCACTTGACTAGGAGTAGTCTATGAACAGAGTTTTCCTCCCTTTTTATTTTTTTAAAGGAAAATAAAATGATTCTGTCTTGTATGGATCATGACAATACCAAACAGATGCAAATAAATATTAAAGTAATATATTTTAGTGTTGTTGGATCACAGCCCAAATTCTTTGCCCCAGAAAATTACATAAATGCTCTAGTGCTCATGTGGTTTATATTTAAGGTGTAATGAGCTGTTCAAATAGAGAAGGGCAAGCAACCATATTAAAAATAAACATCAAATTTTAACAAAGACACATCCACTTAGTTTTCAAATAGCTCTAATAGTTTCAGTTTATTGCAGCTACTCCAGCATACAGCATCTTTAGTCCAATTTCCAATTTCAAAGTTTGCAGTGAATCTGGAAAGGTTGCTGTGTATAATTTATGGAATAATTGTTCAACTGTGATCACATTGCCAGAGTGAGCATAATCTGTAATGAGAGGGTAGAAACAAGAGTAAAATAAGGAAGCAAATGGTATATGAATACCAAAGACTGTCTAACCAAGGCCACTGAATCAGCAGTCAATCACAGTCTATTTGTGACATGCAGCATAATGGCACTTTCCTGACTAGACCTATGAAACTCCCCTGTGGGTTCTGATGCCATCATGTTACACAGAACTACTTAGAAAGCCTGAGGAGAAGCAGTAGGTGTACTCTGCCCTGATTACTTTAGGTTTAAAGACACCTGCAAAGCATATTTCAAATGCTTATAACACATACACATGCACACACATACCGCAAACTTGGTATTTGCCATCTTTGCTTATAATGACAAAGATACCCTGCTTTTTTTGTCTCAGTAAGTGGATCTTTGTAACTTTGTAACTAATCAGAGAAATGATTCTGATTCTCAGCTCAAAGAAATGCTGGGGTGTCATCTTTGCAAAAAATCAAGATGTAGGATCTATGGCTCTAATAAACCCCTATGTTCTTGTTTGTAGTTCGTAAATTATAAACTGTTAACTCCTCCTGGGTCTTCCAAGTTGTAACCAATAAAATGCTAACCAATCTTGAAATGCAATAGCTAATCCCTGAATTTTACACTGCATAGGGTTCTGTCATTGGCAACACTACTTCCATCTTTGCTTGCTAGAGACTGAGGGAACAACGATATCACCGACTTGGACTGACCAATGGATGAGTGGCCAGAGACCGTTTTGAGTGGCAGGTTTCCAACTTTGCAGAAATGATAAGAGAAACCTAAGCAAAGAAACTAGGTGGAATTATACTCTATAGGTTGTCTAACATCAATCAGTGCATTAATTAAATCTTCAAATTAGTTACCAACCACAATATTTATTCTTATTGGAATAGTCATGAAGGTGAACCTGGATTTGCTACAATATAAAATGATTTCAAATCCCTTCTTCCTATATTTCTTATAGATTTTTGTTTCAAAGAGTCAGATGCTATTTTTTACCTACCCATTTAGTGAGACTTTTCTCAACTATCTGAGACTTCTCTGGTTTCCAGAAACTTGTAGTTTCATTAAAAAAAAAAAAAAGCTCATGAAAACAGGTTTATAAAAAAGATAAAATGTAATAAAGTGTAATCGGTTACCTAAGATGAATTTAACATCCGTCATTTTCCTGGCCTCACTTTTTGCAGGCAAGGTCACTGAAGGGTTTCAGAGAAATGGAGTTGCCTTGTCACTGTTCTGGGGTTATTTCATGGCGCACCTGACTCTTAGATGTCTTATAAGGAGTTGCCATTGTCTCAGGCAGGAAATTCCATCATCCATCCCCACTTCTGAGGATTTCTGCATTTTACAAAGAGAAGGAAGCTTTAGGGACTTTTAGGGACTTTTATAAGGCACTGGTTGAACACACTTTGGGGCCACTAGGCAAAGAGAACAAAACCTAGAGAAAGTTAAAAGCCTGTGGGTGCTTGATAAAAAAAAAAGAAAGAAAGAAAACTTTAAAATGTCAATTTAAAGTAGAGGCAGGAAAGTAGAAGAATAAGAATCCTTATAGAAATTTTATAGTAATATTGGAAAACTCATTTACACTGGAGGGAATGGGAGAAACCCACCTGGTTGTTATTGGGAAGTAGAAACAATATTTTAATCTACTTGCTGTTTATTAAAATTATCTTATTGCCTATGCTAAATTTTTCTATTTTTGAATGACTAAAGTAATATGTTCATTAAAATAAATTCCAACAATACATAAGTATATGGAGTAAAAAAAAATACTGTTCTTCACTTTTCCACTTTTCACTTTTAATCTTCACCAGTCTTTCTCATTTTAATAACTATGAAAATAAAAAAAGATATGTCTTATAATCTTGCTACCCGGAGCATGGTCCTTGAACCAGCAGTGTTGGTATCTTGGGAGCTTGGTAGAAATGAAGAATTTTAGGCCAGACTTGCTGAATCAGAATCTGCATTTTAACAAGATCCTCAGTGATTCATGTACCTATTAAAGCTAAGAAGTGCTGCCCTATAACATGGAAATCTCACTTGCTGGAATCTATCCTATAGAAATACTAGCCTGTGTGTGTATGTGTGTTATATACACATACATTCATAATAGCAAAACATTAGAAATAATAAATATGTCCATTAGTAGGAAAAAAATTAAATCATGATGTAGTCACAGGTGGAACACAATATAGAGTGACTTCTTTCTTTCAGTCTCACTCACTTATCATCCAGCTGATGCTTTAGGGCCTCTCTTTTCATAACCAAAAGACCCACCAACATGTTTTGCTAAATGGAACAAGATCTACCACAAATAGATGTTATTTGAATCCTTTAGGGATAAAAGCATCTAGAGCCAAGTTTTTCAGTAACTTTTTTTTAGATGATATGGCATACGACTATACATTATAATTTTCAGATTATATAGTACATAATCATATATTACATAATAAATTAAACAAATGCTACATATCAGTCTGATGTCTCTCTTGGGTCTCTCACTTCATCTCCTATCCCCAGTCCCTACTGCTTAGTTGACAAAGCACCGTGGAGGTTTACTCAGTTCGTTTCAAAGGGAGACAGACCTGCTCCCAAATGCCAAGTTGAGAAAGAACCAGAGTATATGATCAGTCCACTAAGGGAGATCCATTCTCTTCCATCTGTTGCTACCTGGAGTCATTGTTGAACCAGGTGGCTCGCTGTAGACTAATTGCATAGGCTGCCCCTACTGGGCCTGAACCTTGTCTAGGCCAAGGGTATATTTACAGGCCACCTAAAGCCACTCTCAGTGTTAACTCACTTCTACACGAATTCTACAGGTTTCTTGTCAAAGGCTTAGCCATGGTGTCTGAAGTGTGTTCACTCTGTGTGAGTGACTTTGTCAGGAAAAGCTTCCAGCCTAACCACATGGTGTGCTGTGGCTCTGTATTTGTAGATTAAAATTCTACAAGAGAGAACAACCTCCAGAGAGATACTTTAACTCATTTGTTCTCAACCCTAGATTAGCTCGCAACCTTTATATAATGCTGTTACCCGGGCCCCGGGCCCGGC
>VBSM01001562.1:57359242-57415364 GCA_008086735.1 Cheirogaleus medius
TGCCTTGCGAGCTGGAAGGGTCTGGATTCCCCATTCAGAGCACAGCCTGAGGCCCATCACACACTCCCACTGGGAGAGAGGGAAGAGTGTTCAATAATTTTTCTTAAAATGTAAAGTTAATGGAGCAGCCTGACCAATATAATGTATTTGTTTTGATCTATAACCTACTTTTTGATATGTTAGAATGAATTTGAAATTAGTTGCAGCAAACAACAAAGAAATGTACTGAGATCACTCTAGAAAAGGCTTTTTAAAAAAAATAACCAGAATAATTTTTCAGTTTGATATGGAATTCAGATACCAGTAGAAGGAGCTATTGTTGGATGGTTCTGATGTATGAAAAGATGCTCTTCTGGACAGTATCTGTGAGTGCTGGAGGTGGGTTACTAAGCCATTTACAATTCATTACTGCACTGTAGGTATTCATATCCCTTCCATTTTTATCACATCTTGAGGCCAAATTTTTTTTTAAAAGTCGTTTAGCTTTCAGAAAACCATGAATTATGGTGAAAGCATTGTTCTTTCTCTGACTTTAATGTGCTCATTTAGGAAAAGTTACAGGAAAATACTTTTGCTTAAGCTCCGAATCTGACCCTCCTGCAATCCCTCACATAAAATAACTTGTCATTAATGACTTCTCGTACTCTCTGTGCTCATTGTTGATTACATAAATATTTTCTTAACCTGCAATAGCATCCGCATCCAGAGTAAAAGAATGTTTATCATTTTTGGAGTAATAAAACTCTAAATTGTAAAAATCCAGGTACTGACTCTCCAGAACAATTTAAGATTGGAATTCTTAAATTAATCAGAGAGGACAGGGAGAATGTCACCTGGTAAGTGTCAAACACAGAAAATGGAGACATTTGGTTTTCATTCTGACAAGAATGAAATAAAATGTTGACCTGTTGTCTTGTTGGGTGACTTTTGAGAGATACCTAAGGAGAAGATTGGCTAATGATCAATATAATTTAAGAGTAATAGGAGGAAAAATGTGGTTAAAAATGTGAAGGATTTAAGCACAACACTTCTCTAACTAGCTGTTAAAAATTTATTTCCGTTTTCATTTCCATTCCTTAAGAAATGAAAGAAGGAACTAAGATTTAAGATGGGAGGGATTTGAGGATGGATTGACGATCAACATTCAATTTTATTTCAGCATCTTGGAACAACCTTGTTCCTATTAGTCATTACAGAATTCTTTGGTTGCCATTAGTGTAATTCTAGAACTTGATTGTATGAATATCATAATTATAATAACATTATAGAAAGGTAAAAGGCAAAGAAAGGAAACAGTAACTATGATGTTCTAGTCTAATTCTTTTAAGAGACAATAAAAACTCAATGTGCTCTGAGGTCAGAGAACAACTTGAATAAAAGAAACTGTAAAAAACACAGTTCCCAAACCTATAGGCAGGCCCCAAAAACCCACTCTCCAATAACCACTTTGCTATGTGTCTATGGCTAGCCTCTAGGAGGCAGAATAAAAGCTTTGGCTCCAGGCAGAGCTGCAGACGTTTAAATTCTGTATTTCACAAGTATTAGCTGTGTGACCTTAGGCAAGTCATAATCTTGTTTGCCTCATTTCCACTCTTGGAAAGTGGGGATGCGAGTGAAATTAGAATAAGGTACAGTTGATCCTCATTATTCGTAGATTCCATATTTGCAAATGTACATACTTGCTAAAATTTTTGTCTAACCCCCAAAGTAGTACTCAGCGGTGCTCTAGTAGTCATTTGTGGACATGTGCATGCACAGAGTTGCAAAAAGGCTTCAGTCTTGAGATGCCATATTCCCTGCTGAGATAGAAAAGGTGACGACAACATGCACATGCTCTGCCTTCTTTTCTTAGCTCTCATATTGTAAACATGTGTCCTTTCTGGGGTATATTTAGTGCCATGTTTTTCTCATTTTTGTGCTTTGTGTTGGTGATTTAGCTATTTAAAACAGCCCCCAAGCATACTTATGAAGTGCTGCTAAGTGTTACTAAGCACAAGAAGACTGTGATGTACCTTATGAAGAAAATATGTGTGTTAGCTAAGCTTCGTTCAGGCATGAAGTCTAGTGCTGTTGGCTATGGGTTCAAGGTTAATGAATCAACAATATATTAAATAAGGTATTGCTAAACAGGAACACACCTAAAACAACATTATGTATTGATGAAAAAGTTGTCACCAGAGGCTTGCAGGTACTTAACCCTATATTTCCCCTAGGAGCAATCGTTCAGTATTAGCAACAACTTTACAGAATGTAACTACTGTAAATAATGAGAATCGACTGTATATGAAGTGTCTGTACACTTTGGACTTGAGCCTATTTCAAAATTGCAATTTAGTGGACCTAGAATATAATTGTATGAATGTGGTTTCTCAATCTCCATCTGCTTCAATCTCACCCCCTGCCCTTTCTTTCACATAGTAGAATGAATCATACTTTAATGAAATAAAAAAAAGCTTGTTTATTAAGTATGGAATGCATGCCACGCACTTTGCTAAGAAATAGGTGCCCTATAGCTGCTTGCAGATTTGCTGAGAAGATAGAAACATATTATCAATTCACAATTGAACATGGCCAGTGCTGTGATAGATTGTGGACAAAACGCAGGGGTGACACAGATGATGAACCAGCTGAATATCTTTGGATGAGAAGGGGACAGAGGAGTCAGAGAGGGCTTGGCATGGAATGTGGCATTTTGCCTGGTCTTTAATGGATGTAGTAATGTTCACCAAGCAAAGAAGGTAAAAACAGACGAAGCGGGAAGAATTTCATATGCAAAGACACAAAGAGATAAAAGAACGTCCTATGGTCAGTATGGCTGGAAGGGAGGCAGAGTGGGAGGCGGGGGAAGGGGAGGAGGACCAGGAAGAGCAGCAGGGAGTGCTTAGAGATGAGGCTGGCAGGAGAAGCTGAAGACCAGGTTTCCAGAATAATACAATAGAGACTTTTAGGCAAGTTCTAAAAATCTTTTTTTAATGTGAAATAAATACCTATATTAAAATGCACAAAATGCAAATGTATGGCTAAAACATTCTTTTAAAGTGAATACTGACATAACTACTACCTAGTTATAGAAATAGAAAATTTCTAGCCAGCCCCCAAAAGCTTACTTCTGTATGCTTCCTTCTAATCCTAACTTCCTTCCTTATCAATAAAGGTAAACTCTGTAAAGACTTTAAAAAAAAAAATTTGGAGACAGGGTCTTGCTCTGTAGCCCAAGATGGACTAATGTGGTGCAATCATAATTTACTGCAGCCTTGAGCTCCCAGGCACAAGCAGTCCTCCCATCTCAGCCTCTCAAGTGATTGGGACTACAGGTGTGAGCCACCATGTCTGGCTGTAATGACTTTCATGGTTATCACTGTCTTGCTTTTCTTTATGGTCTTACCACCTGTGGTCTCCCCAAATATGAATGTTCATGTCCTGGTCCCCAGAACCTGTGAATCTTATATGATATAAGACAGCGGTCCCCAACCTTTTTGTCACCAGGGACCATTTTCATGGAAGACAATTTTTCCACAGACCAGGGAGCAGGGGGGTGGTTTCAGGATGATTCAAGCACATTACATTCATTGTACACTTTATTTCCATTATTATTACATTATAATATATAATGAAATAATTATACAACTCACCATAGGTCAGGGACCCCTGGTATAAGAGATTTTGTAGATATGATTAAGGAAATGATCTTGAAATGGAGAGAGTACCCTGGATTATCCAGGTGGGCCCAATGTGATCACAAGGGCCCTTAAAAGTGAAAGAGGGCATATTGTCTGTGAACAATTCGACTTCTTCCTTTTCAATTTAGATATGCTTTATTTCTTTCTCTTGCCTAATTTCTCGGACAAGGACTTCTAGTATTATGTTGAATAAAAAGTGTTGAAAATGGGCATCCTTGTCTTGTTTCAGATTGCATAGGAAAGGTCTTCAATTTTTCCCCATTCAGTATGATAATAACCAAAATACACAAGGAGCTCAAACAACTCAATACAAAAAAAATTTTTTAAAATGAGCAAAAGATCTGAATAGACATTTCTAAAAAGAAGACACACAGGCTGGGCGCAGTGGCTCAAGCCTGTAATCCTAGCACTCTGCGAGGCAGAGGCGGGAGGATTGCTCAAGGTCTGGAGTTTGAAACCAGCCTGAGCTAGAATGAGACCCCATCTCTACTGAAAATAGAAAGAAATTAATTGGCCAACTACAAATATATAGAAAAAATTAGCCGGGCATGGTGGTGCGTGCCTATAGTCCCAGCTACTCGGGAGGCTGAGGCTGATGCCACAGCACTCTAGCCTGGGCAACAGAGTGAGATTCTATCTAAAAAAAAAAAAAAAAGAAGACACACACACAAATGGCCAACAGGTATATAAAAAAAATGCTCAGCATCACTAATCATCAGAGGAATGCAAATTAAAACTACAGTGAAATGCCTCACCCCAGTTAAAATGGATTTTATCAAAAAGACAGAGAATAATTAATTCTGGCAAGAATGTGAAGAAAGGGTAACCCTTGCAAACCGTCAATGGGAATGTAAGTTAGTACAGCCACTACAGAGAACAGTATGGAGGTTCCTTAAAATGCTAAAAATAGAACTACCATGTGCTCCAGCAATCCCACTACTGGGTATACAAACAAAAGAAAGCAGATCAATATGTGGAAGGGATATCTGCACTTCCATGTTTATTGCAGCTCTATTCACAATAGCCAAACTATGGAATCAACCTAAATGCCTGCCCATCAATGGATGAATGGATAAAGAAAATGTGGTATATATACAAAATGGAATATTATTCAGCCACACAAAAAGGTAAAATTCTGTCATTTGCAGCAACATGGATGGAACTGGAGGCCATTATGTTAAGTAAAATAAGTTAAGCACAGAAAGACAAATAGTGTATATTCTCACTCATATGTGAGAGCTAAAGAAGTGGATCTCATGAAGATAAGGAGTAGATTGGTGGTTACCAGAGGCCAGGAAGGGTAGGAGAGAGAGAGATAAAGGGAAGCCGATTAATGGGTACAAATATACAGCTAGATAAAAGAAATAAGATCTAGTATTTGATAGATCAGTAGGGTAATTAGAGTTAACAATAATCTATTGTACATTTCAAAATAGCTAGAAGAGAAAAATTCAAATGTTCCTAATATAAAGAAAAGACAAACATTTAAGGTGATGAATAACCCAATTACCCTGGTTTGACCTTTACACATTATATAAATGTATCAAAATATCACATGTACCCTGAAAACACATACATCTATTAGGAATTAATAAAAAAATTTAAAAATTAAACAGACAATACCAAAAAAAAATGTGAAAGAGAGAGGCAGAGGCAGGAGAGAAGACAGGATCAAGGTTGGAGTGATCTGATTGCTGGAAGGGGCCCAGTGAGGAACACAGGAAGCCTCAAGAAGTTGGAAGAGTCCAAGAAAGGATTCTCCCCTAGAACTTCCAGAAGAAACACAGCTTTCTTGGCCCCTAATTTTAGCCCCATAAGCCCCATGTCAGACTTCTGACCCCCAGAACTGTAAGATAATAAATTTCTGTTGTTTTCAGTCACCAAGTTTATGGTAATTTGTTACAGCAGCAATAAGATGGTAATATAACCAAGTGTGCATCCCTAAACACTACCGATTTTACAACTTTCTGTAGGTAGAATCCTTTAGAATGTTCTTTTTTGACTGGCTTCTTTTTCTGAACTCTATGCTGTTGGACTTAGGCCATTTGCTTTAAAGCAGGAGAGTGGCATGACTAGATAGATGTTTTAGAAGTTTACCTTGAGGTCAGTGTTCTGCTAGTAGCTTGGGGGACACAAAGGCTCCAGTGGCCAGACCGGGCAAGAGGCAAATGCAACAGGCCTGGCAAGAAATGGCCAGACCTGAAATAAGATAGTGGAAATAGAGAATGGGGAGGAGAGCATAGACTGAGTTTAGAACATGGACTTGGTAAGAACTGGTGTGCAAATAGATGCAAGGGCTGAGAGGGTAGCTAAGATTAATTCCAAATACTCTAGCTTGGGCAACCATGGGGTTGGAGGCTGGTGGAGGGAGGAGGAATTGCAGGTATAAGAAGAAAGAAAACATCTGGAGTTCGAGATATTTGAAACTATTGCTAGTGAATGTTTCCTGATACCAGGAAGTTTCACTTGTGGATAACATTCTCACTCCTGGGTTGACCTTCTTTTTAGGTCATACAGATGTAGAGAGAGCAACAGAAACTTTAATGAATGAATCCAGTCTTAAAATACAATGGGGCTGTCCTGCCTTATCTTCAATAATGGATAATTACTTTGTTGTTCAATGGAAGTTAATTTCTACTCCCCTTTTCCACTCCTATCACATAATAGGTGCAATTATATCTCACACTTAGGGTGATATAATTAAATATCAGCCTTTGTAGCAGTGCATTTCCAGAGAGTCTTCTTAGGCAGCTGATTTAGGCACTTGTCAGGTTTATCACACAATAGATAAATGTTTTCTTCGTGGAGCTTAATATAACAGGGTATCTGCCTCTGAATGGGAGTGTTTCCAGATAGTCCAGGCAAACAGTCCGTTTATTGAATCTGACAGCTTTATTGCTTTATCAGTTATTTGCTTAGGGAGGATTTTATTATATATAAAATACTGACATAAATTATGGGGAGGAGAATTAATTTTTTTTTTACATAGGTTTGATTCGTTTTTCATTGTTTGTATGTGCCAAGTTTGATATTGTACATTTTATCGTAGTGTAATTACTTAGTTTACAAATTATTTCCCTGGATCTACAAATACTGATATTTAGTTATCAATTCTTTTATTCCTGTGACTGCTCATGTTCTCAAACTAAGTCATATATATAGTTAATAAATAAAAAAGACCTATATATTGCATATAAATAAGATATATACTTAATAAAATTAAATAAATTAACTCTAAGGGGACCTAGAGTTCTGCACTTCAAAATTAAGAGAGATGTGATGCCAGTTTTCCTGCTGGCAGTCGGGATAGAAACAGGAATAAAACTTGGCTGGGAAAGTCATGTAGAGCTTCAAGTTCAGGTGGACCCAGGAGTTCAGTGGGAAGGAAACCCGGGAGCCACGCTCACGGGGACTGGCATGAGTAGTCTGAATCTAAAAGATACATCTGGATCGCAATCCAAGCAGGGCTTGGAATAGGTAGAGAGCTTCAAATAGGCGGATACTGAGCATGGAGAGCTGGCAACAGGTTTCATGAATTCAGTCACAGGAAGTTGTAGCAGGTACTGTTGGCAGCCTGCTTAGGTCCACTTGGATCTCCTTTACTGGTTTCGTGGGCCTGTGCTTTTCTGCTCACACCTTCAGAGGACTGCCCTTAGGCTCCTGGATTTGCCTCACCCCAGTGGAGGGCCTAACGTTCTCAGAAGTTCCACTTTCTAGGGGCAGTTGCACAGCCTCTCCCACCAATGACAGACCAGGGCAGACAGGTGCAGGAGTACAGAAGGTCCCGCTTCTCTGCCTTGAGATGGGACAAACTTTGAGATACACTTTAGAGTTCAAAGTTCCCTCTGAGATCAGGCTGAGGCTGGACTTCACCTGAAGTCACACCATTTCTTGATTTTTTCCCCTGTCTTATCCTGCTTCCCAACTCCTGGGCTGGTTCCTACTAGGAGCAGTTCCTTAAGTCACTTGAGTTTGAACCCTTAGCTCAGAGTCTGCTTCTGGGAGAAGCTGCCTTAAGACTGTCAGTGAACCAATAGCCAAGGCACTGGGGTTATAAGAGGAAAGATAATAATGATCATGGTAATAATAACTAACCTGAATTCTTACTGTATTCTAGGCATGGTGTTAATTATCTTAAGTACAGTTTTTCATATATTTCTTTCAAAAATCCAAGGTGAGGAGATGTTATTATCATTGTTATTTTACAGGTGAAAAAAACCAAGGCTTAGAGAAAGTAAGCAACTTGTTCAAGATCTTATGGCTAAAAAAATAGAAAGCAGGGCTTCAGAGAGAGGTCAATGGGGCCATTATGGTATATTAAATGTTGATGTCAGACTTGAGGATTTCTCATCTTTATCTGCTCCATGCCAACCAGAATATGTCTGGTTCTGAGCCTGTGTGTGGAGTGATGATTACCCGCTGAATAAATGAACTCTGAGGATACAAAGCAAAGCCAATCCTTTCAGTGGTTCTAGTAGCAGTCTTGCAAATTATTAACTTTGTGGTTATTAGGAAGCTTAATAAGAGAGTCTGGATGGTTTGGGGAAAATCCAATACTATTTCTAGAACAAAACAATGGAAATGTTGCTTGGTGTCTAGTATACAGATGTTAATTGTATTGAGTGACCATATTAAATGTGTGAATATGTTCAGGTGATGTATATAGATACTGAGTATAGTAAATGCAGAATGAGAAAGACACGGTATATGCAAGGAGCAGTGTCCTGATAGAAAGCATGAGCTTTTCAACCAGTGTTGACCACTTGCCTGGATGCCTGGGGCACTAGAACACTCACTGTCTGGAGCTTTTTTATTATGCAAAAATTTTTGAATTTTTATATATCTGGTGGAAGAATGCTATATTGAATTAAAAAGCCTCAGTCATCTTACAGAGAACTTCAAGATGTTTTCTTATCCAGAGGAATCTTGTGTGGTCAAAGAATGCCAGGCTGAGTCATGGAGTCTGGTTTCTAATCCAACTACCACTGAATAGAATTTTAAGCATAAAAAAGCTTTTACTTATTTTCCCCAAGATCTTGATATTAGGGTTCCCCCGTCTGTAATACCAAATTAACAAGTGATTTTTGCGAAAGATATCTCTTGCCCCGAGACCTTCAATCCTCTTTCCTTGATAAGAATTATATGCACTTTGATGTCTGGTATAGAACCATCAATAAAAATTTTGTAAGTACATTTCACTATTTTAGTTTTTTAGTGACTTCATTCAAGTAATTTGTTGAAATATGAGAAACTAGTGATAGTGAAAAAGGCACACATCAGAGGAACAAGTTCCAAGTAATGTTCCCAAAATAAACAAATCCATGTGACCAGCATTGGGATCAAGAAATGGAAGTTCTCCCAGGCCCTTTCCAATTACTAACCAATCCCCTACACAAAGAGTTATCAGTATCTTACCTTGTAACATCATTGCTTGGGACCACCTGTTTTTACCTCTAGTATAAATGAAAGGAAACCACATGGACTTTTTTATATGAGACTTCTTTCACTCAATATTATTCATGAGATTCATCCATGTTGTGTGTAAATGTAGTTTGTTCATTCTCTTTACTGTATATTAATCCTATTGTAGAGAACCATTTAATTACTTGTTTTTTTCCCTTTTTTTGTGGATATTATGAAGAGTGTTACTATGAACATTGTATCTTATTTCTTTGCTGAACATCTGTGAGCCTTTTTGATGGGCATATACCTAAGAGTTGAGAAGCTGGGTCTTCCCATGTACATATATTTAGCTTTTGTCAACACAGCGAAATAGTTTTCCAAAGGGATTGTTCAGGGATATTGCACCTTAACATATGAAAGAAGGTACAGAAAGTCCCTGGGCAAATCAGAACATCTCTTGGTTGGTGAGCTGGTGGGTGTGAACCAGTGTTGTTTGTACATATTAAGCTAGATATTGGTACCAGACAACAGAAGTGAGAAAATCATGCTTAGTAGTAAAGGAATTAGAAGCTTTAGAAAGGTAGGTGGGTCTGCCAAGCTAAGAACAGGAAAGAGACTAGTTACCTGTAGGAGTAGTAGGAGTTACTAGTCTCCCACTAGTAACTAGAGAATGAAGCTGCACATGAGGGAGGCCGTTATCTGGCTTGATGGGCACTCAGACATCTGGACCTTAGTGTTAGCATTGAATACCTGACCAGGGAAGGAAAATTGACCAGAACTAGCTAATAAGCATGCCAAAAGCAAGTGGGGAGACAGGTGATTTTGGCCTAGGATTGCATATTAAGAATCTTGGGTTGGCCAATCCATTTGGTCTGAGAATCAGAGAGGTGCTTAAGAAATAATTTGTAACAAGGAGTAGATAAAACCACTGTGGTTGTAATTGTTCAAGAAATTTCCTTACATTTCTCCACATAATTGCCTTTACTTAATGTCTTTAAACTCATGGATGGCTTTTTGTGTGGTTTCTGCAGTGTAGAATGTGGAGTGAGTAATGTTCAGACAAAGCCAAGACAATCACTGGTGACAAAAGAGTCTTGGTGCATCTTCTGTTAATCCTGCAGATCTAGGACTTTGAAAACAAGAACATGAGGGAGGGAGTGCTGGGCAACCTTTGGGGAAAAAAACCATTAGTTATTAGCAGGAACTAGGCAGGGAAAGGATGAGGCTCCTAATAGCACTTAGTGGGCTCTCTCCTGCACATACTTCTGTTCAAATTTGCATTTATAACTCCTAGAGTGTATAATTATATATTTGTGACGTACTTGTTTTATTTTTACCTTCTGGTAAATCCAGTGATATCAGTGAGTTTCCACTGATCAGAGCATTAGAGCTGACGATTGCTGTATGTCCATAAACATAAGAACAAAGCACATTCAAAGCAAGAAGGGCTGCTGTGGGGTGGGTTTAATGAAATGAGGAATTATCTGAGTTGTTTCAGGGTGATATTACTGGAAAGGGGGCAGAGGCAGCCACTCAGTTTATTCTTTGGTCCTGGACCTGCTTCTAGCCTGGGCAAAAGAATTTTCCTGCTTGGGTTCTCATCATTGAGTTCAGAGCTCAAATAAAACCCCATAATCATAGAGTGTACATTTTCCTGATCTTGTCTTCTAGCATATAAATCTCTAAGGGCCTTCACATAGGAAAGGGAGATTGGTAGAGGACAGGATTCCCCGTTCTGGCTGCCTGCCATCTCCCATTCTCTCAATGAAAATATAATTTCCTTTTAAAGCACTTTAAAAATACATGTATATATTTTATTTTTAGAGCAGTTTTAGATTCATGGAAAAATTGAGCAAAAGTTACAGAGAATTTCCAAGTACTCCCTGCTCCACCATGCACAGACTCTCTCCTTATCAAAATCTCACACCACAATGGTACTTTTGCTACAATTGATGAACCTACATTAACACATTGTCACCCAAAGTCCACAGTTTACATTAGAGTTCATTTGGTGTTGTACATTCCATGGGTTTTGACAAATATATAATGATATTTATCTACCATTATAGAATCATATGGTTTAGCTTTATTTTCCTAAAAATCCTCTATGCTCCATCTCTTTCTTCTTCCCTCTTCCCTGAACCCTAGCAATTACTGAATTTTTTATTGTTTCCATAGTTTTGGCTTTTCAAGAATTATATAGTTGGAATCATACAATATGTATGTAGCCTTTTCACATTGGCTTCTTCTACTTAGTAAGATGTATTAGAGGTTCCTGCATGTTCTTTCATAGCTTGATAGCCAATTTATTTTTAGCATT
Organism: Cheirogaleus medius; assembly: GCA_008086735.1. NCBI lineage: Eukaryota > Metazoa > Chordata > Mammalia > Primates > Cheirogaleidae > Cheirogaleus > Cheirogaleus medius. The sequence goes on from VBSM01001562.1 coordinate 57,370,646, forward strand.
GAATAATATTCCACTGTCTGGCTATACCACCGTTTATCCATTCACCTGCTAAAGGACATCTTAGTAGCTTCCAAGTTTTGGCTCTTACAAATAAAGCTGCTATAAACATCCATAGGCAGGTTTTTGTGTGTGGACATGTTTTCAACTCCTTTGAATAAATCACCAAAGGGCATTATTGATAGATCTATGGTAAGAATGTTTAATTTTGTAAAACACTGACAAACTGTCTTCCAAAGTGGCTGTATCATTTTGCATTCCCACCATCAATGAATGACAGTTTCTGTGGCTTTACATCCTGGCCAGCCAGCATTTGATGTTGTCAGTGCTTTGAATTTTAGCCACCCTGTTAATAATAGGTAAGCAGTGGTATCTCATTGTTTTAATTTGTATTTCCCTGACCACATATGATGTAAAGCATCTTTTCATATGCTTACTTGCCAGATGTATTCTTCTTTCATGGGAGTCTGTTAATTTTTTTGCTCATTTTAAATATAAGGTTGTTTGTTTTCTTATTGTTGAGTTTTAAGAGTTTCTTTGTGTATTTTGGATGACAGTTCTTTATCAGATACATCTTTTGCAAATATTTTCTTCCAGCTTCTCTTCTTATTCTCTTGATCTTAAAACACTTTTAAAGATCTTCATACCTGATTTTTTCACACCACAGTAAACCAATTCCATCTCCAAGTTTCTAAAAGAGAACTCTCTTTTTCTTGACTGATTGCCTTGGTTAGAGCCTTCAATACAATATTGAATAGAAGGATAAGAGCAGACCACCTTTTCTCTCTCCTAATCTTGGGTAGAAAATATTCATCATTAAGTAAAATGTTAGCTGCAGGATTTTTATGGAATGGTGTTTGTCAAGTTGAAAAATTTAGACATAAATTTTGGAGAGTTTTATCAGGACTAAATATTGTATTTTAAAATATTTTCTGCATCTGTAAAGATGATAAAATTCTTTTGTTTGTCTAGAGTCTGTTAATATGGTGAATTACATTGGCTTATTTTAAAATATGAAACCAATTTTTCATTCTTGGGATAAATTTCATTTGGCCATCATATATTATCCTTTAACTACATTATTGCTAAATTCGCTCTAATTTTGGTTAGAATTTTTGTATCTATAATCATTAAAGGTATCAGTCTATTTTATTTTTAAAAATCTTGTCTAGTTTTTGTATCAGGATAATGTCGCTCATAGAATGAGTTGAAATAGCATTACTTTCTCTATAATTGTATGAGAGGAAGAGTTTGTGTAGAATCGGTATTATTTCTTCATTAAAGGTTTAATAGAATTCACCAATGAAGTCATCTGGGCCTGAGGTTTTCTACATGGAAAGGTTTTTAATTATCTGTTCAACTTTAAAAATAGTTAGAGGACTACTAATTTTTCCTATTTCTTATATGAGCCTTGGTAATTTGTGTCTTTCAAAAAATTAGTCCATTTTTTGTGGCAAATGTATTGTCATAGATTTGTCTATGACATTCTCTTGTCTATAATATTCTTTTAATATCTATAGAATCTTTAATGATGGTCACCTGTCTTATTCTTGGCATTTATTTATTTCTGTGATTAATTTGACTCGATGCTTACTAATTTTGTTGATCTTCTCAAAGCACCAGCTTTAGGTTTCATTGGTTTTCTTTACTGTTTTTCTGTTTTCTATTTTATTGATTATTTTTCTGATGTTTATCATTTCTACTCTTCTTCTTGCTTTGGTTTTAATTTGCTCTTTTTATTTCTAGTGTATAATGGTGGAAGCTGAAGTTTTCATTGATTTGAGACCTTTCCTTTTTTTTCCTAATATAGGTGTTTGGTGCTATAAATTCCTACCTCCCCTAATACTGCTTTAGTGTAATCCTACAAATTTTGATATGTTGTACTTTCATTTCATTTTTTTTCACATACTTTCAATTTTTTTTTCACATACTTTCATACTTCCCTTTTGATTTCTTCTCTGACCTGTAGGTTATTAGAAGTGTGCTATTTTGTTTCTAAATATTTGGGGATTTTCCAGAGATCTTTACATTATTGATTTCTAGTTTAATTTCATCATAGTTCAGAAATTATACTTTTTATGACTTGAATCCTTTTACATTATTGAGCCTTGCTTTATGGCCCAGATCAGGGCATGTCTTGGTTCCATGTGCTCCATGCATTCTTCTGCTGTTGGGTGGAATGTTCTCTAGATGTCAGTTAGGTCAAACTGGCTGAGAGTGTTTCCAGGTCTTCTTGTCTTTATGGTTTCTGTGTATTTGCTATTGAAATAATGGTATTGAAATCTATTAGTAGATTTGTCTCTTTCTCATCTAAGATCTCTCAGTTTTTGTGTCATGTATTTTGAAGCCTCATTATTAACTGCATAAATTTTTGAAATTGTTATGTCCTCCTGATGTGATTATTAATATGGTAAGAGTTAAGTCTATCATCTTTGTTTTTGTTTTCCATTTGTATTATCTTTGTTCCCTTTTCCTCCTTCACTATGTTCTTTTGCATTATTGAGAATTTTATGATTCTATGTTATCTTCTTTGCTCACTTATTAGTTTATTGATTATTATTCTTATTTTGCTATTTTAGTTGTTTCTTCAGGGTTTGTAGTATATATCACCTCACAGTTTACCTTCAAGTGATATTATATCATTTAAAATTTAGTATAAGAATCTTGGAATACTATACTTTCATTTCTCTCTTCTTGGTCTTTATGATTTTGTTGTAATACATCTAATTGACAAAGGTAAGACATTTCTGGGTATGACATTTCTACTTAATGCTCTATGAATTATGAGATTTCCTATCTGGCTGTTTGGATCAGGCTTTGCTTTCATCCCTTTGTGAGCACTGGACACTGTAGACTTTCATCTTTTCAAAAGGTTCTTTTCCCAGCCTTGGGTATTTTCCTCACATGCATGCACAGATCAGCACTGTTCTGGATACTGGAGAAGAATCTTCTGTCACTCTCCAGAATTCTCTCTCTGTGCAACCCTCGACTCCCTAGTATCCGCATGTGACCTCTGGCCATCTTGGTCTCCTAAAACTCTCAGCTCTGTTTCTTCAACTCGGAGAGTCTGCTGGACTTCACCTGGGTTCTCCTTCTCTGTAGCTCAACCTGGAAGCTCTCTCAGAGCAGTAGGCTGGGGGAATCAGAGGGCTCATCTTACTTGTTCCCTGTTTCCAGGGATCACTATCCTTTGTTGCCTAATACTCAATGTCTTAAAACTCATTGTTTCATATATTTAGTATTGGCTGCTTCAAGTTGGAATACTAATTTGGTCCCTGTTTTTTCATTTTGTCCAGAAGCAGGAGTTCTCTACAGCCTTTTATGTGAATATAACCATTATGAACCTTGATATTTTAACTCAAGAGAATATTTGTCAGTTGCCTGCTGTTGACGTCAAAGACTTAAATTAGTGGGTCCTTCTTGCTTGTTACCTTGCCCTAGTCCCACTTGGCTTTTGTGAGTTGAACATGTCCTATATTAAAATGAAATTCAGCTGAAATTTTTTCTATTTCAGCCGTGGGAGAGAAAAGAGAACCTTTTTAAAGTAAAATATGAACAATTGCTCCTTTGGTCTATCCAAAAGTTTTCTATTCAAGGCAATGTCCTTACTGTGTGTTCTCCACATGTCCTTGAGGAATGCCAGTATTTATCCTTGAAGTAGAGTTGAGAGGAGTGAGAACAGGAAGGAAAAGAGAGAGGGATTCTGACAAGATTCATCTGGATATATATTCATCTCTACAGGAAGAGAGGTATAAGAAATGCTGGCTACTACACATGAGAAGCTGTCTCAAAAGCCATGAGAAAATGAGCATGAATAGATTATCCAGATATACTTATGTGATAGATACATAAAATGACTCCTTGATATTCCGAGCATGTTTTAGAAAGGGATTTGTGCAGCCAAATGATGATAAAATAGATGTCCTAAATATGCCATGAGCATAACATTGAAAAAGTATTTTTTTCCACAGAACACAGTTCTTATCTCTATAGTCAATATTTGATGCATGCTCATTGCTATTTCCTCATCTTCAGTCAAGTAGGGAAAATGTGGTTCATCTCTAAGTGATTGATCATCACAGATTTACTCTGCAACATTAGGAGAAAGATAAAGTATGAGAGAATGTGAACTTTAAACAGCCATTCTGATTAGTAAGAGGCCTCCTGATGAAGTCAGAAGAATTGCAGTTGAGTTTTCAGAAGCACCATTGTTTCTTCAGGAGTATTATAGGTGATTTATACACCTTGCAAAAAGTAAAAATTCTGCTAGTTATTCTAACAGACTAAATAGCTGATAAAAAGTAGCATATTATTTGCCTTTTCAAAGGAATTCAAATTAAAAAGTCAGTTTTAGTTTACAGGGGAGGTATTTATTGACTAAATTGGCAATTTCATAATTTATGACATTAAATAAGCAGAGAGATTAAAATGAAAATATATAGATCATGATTAATGGCAGGTGAGAAAAATCATGTGCCTAGACAGAAATAAGACTTGAAAGAGGTTTCTGCCAAAGCCACGGCAGTTTTTCACAAGAAATATTCACCACGGTCAGTATTAACAAGGATTTGCTATGTTTTGTGTGCTGAGCTAGTAGGAGACTTCTAAGGAAACACAAGGAGGAGTCCTGGATGCTTGGGGAGACCGGGCACAGCCTTAAAAAGATAAGTGGTCTCAAGCGGGAGCCAGAGGCATTCTGGAAAAGCAGAATTGGAGAGCTGCTTCTAGAAGAAAGAATAATGTTTGTGGTAGATAATGTTCTCATAGCCAATAACACAGCAGTGGGGAAAATAAGGATACTATTCTCACAAAATTTAATTCTAGTGGGATTAATTAAATTAAATATGCTAAAGGAATAATTGAGCAGAGTAAATTTTGAAAACAAACAGACAACAGACAAGTAGGACAAACTTTACCTATTCAAAAAAATACTCTTTCTCACAGGTACTAAATAAAAAACTGACAAAGCACCTTGAACATAGTTGGCATTTTATGTAAAAGATAACTTTATGTACATCATCTCTCTTCTTCCTGAAATGTTGCCTTTTCCTCTCACTTGCAAATGAGAAAACAGAGTTTCAGTCAAATTATGTTGTTTAGCTTTGATGGAAAACTTGGAATCAAATTTAAGTCTGTTAGATGTCAGTGTCTATGTTTGTCTCATGACACCAGGCTGCCTCTTTAATTGGGATATTTGCTTTAATCTGGGTTATTTTCCATGAGTATTTAAATCAGCTCACCTTCAAGCCATGCCTGTCAAAGTCCTCCTATCCGGCTTCTTTGAAAAGGCATCATGGATCCTGAAGGTCGTAGTCTCTTTGCATTACAGGTCAAAGGAGATAAGACAAGAGACTAGAGAAAAATACGGAAAGGGTAACTGAAACATGCCTTTAAATCATCTCCAGAGCATCTCTTCCTCTCACATGGTACAACTGATTACAGCCGCAGTGTTGAGAGAACTTGGCGTTGGCTCATTTTGGCCTGGAAGGCCCTTTGGGGTCAGTTTGGATGATTCATCAGGAAATGAAGCTCCCTTCTGCCAGTGGTTTGTGGAGCAGTCCGGGGATGACTTGGAACCTTGCCGATCATTTCCAGAATTGAAGAAGTTACTGTGTTTATATTAAAAACTCAAATGGAGGGCACAGGCTAGGGAATATTTTGAGCTTGCTATTTATTCAGAGTGCTCTATCATACAGACTTGATTTAATTGCTCTTATGCCTGCTCAAGATGTATTTAAGCATGCACAAAACTTTCACTGGAGTTGATGTTTTCCCCAAAAGCTGGTAAAAATGTTTCAGCGCAGATGTGGGCTGACTGTTGGGCTCTGTGAGTAAGGTAGCAGGGACTCCATGGTGGAATGTTGGGGTCCTTTCAGTTCTTCTCTGTATATACTAGCTCTGTTTCAGGAGGACTGCAGGGCAGCTTTCAAGAAATTGGGCTTCAAAGCACCCAGGAGGCTCCTCAAACTGAAAGGAGTCCCATGACCAGTAGGAATCTCTTTAAGAAACTGTAAATGTGTGACCTTGAGGAAAAGGTGCTCTTTCATGAAGAGAAAAAAAGCCCCTATGGTAGCTGGCAGGATATTGAAGCCAGAGGAGTCCGACAGTGGCATCAAGCTGCGCTGTAAATTCTAGACATTCAGAAGCCCGGGGGGCTGTAGAATCTGTCCCAAGTTTTGCTTTGTTTCCTATCAATGGTGTTAACAGCTCTGCCAATGTTCAGCAATTGTGTGAGGAGGACAATACTCAGAGAGAAAAATCAGTACAGTATTGTTTTATTTTTATGCCATATCTAGACAGAGAGATCTCATCTATTCATTGTAATACATTTGTCATTTTAGTCTGCATAAATGCAAGGCTATGAGAAAATGCTGATACCAGTTGTCAGAGAAAACTGTTTACAATCGTCCCTCCCTTCTTTCTTTAGGCATTTTCATTATAATCTTTTCAGCTTCACAGACAGATGAACAAAACTCGTGCACTGCATATACAGAGGATGACTGAGCCACATTGATTATGACCTTCACTGTTAAGGTTAACAGTGGGGACAAAATCTGTTGACTTCAGTAGTTTGGTTATATTTTCAGGAAGAATAGGTATTTTTTTCTTTGCTCTTTTACATCTCATGGGATCGGGTCATGTATGAAGATCTTAAATTCCTTTGCTCATTTATTCATTTATTACTCATTCAATACTTAATGAGTGCTGGCTGTGGACAAGACTGTAGATTTGTCCATGGAGAGAAAACAGTGAACGTGACCTCTGAGGTCTTACTGCAACCTAGCAAAGGAGTTATCTTCATAAGCAAAGAGGAAATCCTACTATCAAAATCAGTGCTTTCAAAGCAAAAGAAGCGGAATCTGTCAGGCTACAGTCTTCCCTATCAGACAGTCTTATACATTACTCCACCAAGTGTCCATTGAGTTTAAAATAAATCTCTGACCTTTACTTTCCATTTGCAGTCAAAATACACTTATTTTTGTATGTTTCAGTCTGGGCCACTTTGAATGGAATGCAGGAAAGGCAAGGAATCAAATATTGGTAACCCCCTTTTTTACTTGATTTTACTGAACACCTTTTTTTAGGATAAAAGGAAACTGATATATTTAATTAATAACAGGTGTTCAGAGACACCTAAAGCTAGCTTTTAAAACATCAGGCTATTGTTCTTATGGGCTTAATAGTAATTTTATTTCAGTATCTCTACTTTCTTCTGATATCTTTATCCCCATACAAGGGGCTTACCTCAATCCTCTATGTGGTTTTTGACACAATCCTTACCAGTATTTAGATTTTATTCTTAACCAGCATTTCCCAAACTTTAGTCATTTGCATGAAACCTTAACAATTTGTTTCCTTAACAATTAGTCATTTCCGAACTTTAGTCATTTGCATGAAACCTTAACAATTTGTTGTAACATACTCATACTATGGCTTTTCTCCTTCAATTATTTTGTTATATCTGAATGTCCTGTCTACTATTGCCCACATAATATATTACTTAAATTGACTGGCTTTTTCTTTAACTTAAGCTAGTTTGTTTTAAAAAGAAACTTCATATTATTACCATAAATAGAATACCAGTTTTTTTTTTGCTTATACTAAATAGAAGGTAATAGCAAAGGAAGATGAAATATAAACTTGTATTTCTAAATTATACCTAGATACTGTCAGAAGGTTTAGAGTCTTCTCTCTCTTTGTTAAATCAGAAGATTTGACCCATGATGGATGATGTTAAAGAATTATTCAGAACCACCCGAGGCTGACTTAGACATAGGAAGAAGGACTAATGATACAAATAGTGCTTTCTTTGCTGTGTGATTGAGGGCACTGAATGCTATGTCTGGGTACCTCCTAAAAGCATCTCCTAAACCTCTTGGGGCATTTCAAAGGGCCACAATGTGGTCACACTCCAGGATCTGGTAGGAAGGTCTTCAGCCTGTTTGTGACGAGGCTGCCTTCCCCATCGATAAGGAGTTTCTGCAGTAAACAGGGCCAAGTGCTTATTTCAAAGAGCTGTTTCTTTCCCTTGAGATCTATAATAATTGACTTCACTCAACTCTTCAGAGATAGGGGATAATTTAAGAGAATCCATGTATCTCCTCAACAGGCTTAAACACTTGCAGCCGGTGACATCTGTCACCACCTTCTATACATGCTTCCTCTATTCATTATTCTTCTCTTTAATTAACAGTTTGATTCTTAAAAATAAACTTTACAGTATGTGGATGTGAGTGATCGTTTCCAGTCAGCAGAACAGAAGGCAATAACACTAGATCATCACTGAACTCCCTCCAATAATATACCACCCGGCAACAATGACAACAGGAAGTCATTTATCAGGCCTAGGTTTCTCCTGTTTCATCTAGAAATATAAATATCTTATTTTTAATAGAGAGAAAGATGAGCTGAGAAGATGATGATGGATCAAGTGGATGACACCATAGGCCAGCCAAAGCTTTTAAACATGACATTTTTCAAATCTTGGGTGAAGGGAGAGAAGAGGGAGGAAGAGAAGAGAATATCAAACTGCATTTTACAAAAGCTGGCCAGGGTACAGTGATCGCACATCACGTTCTTTCCCTAGTCTAACAGCAAATCTGAAGTTTCCTCAGGTCTATCCATCCTCATGATATTGTCACATTGTAGAGAAATAGACTTACAATAAAAAATGATAGTTTGTTGACAGGGAAAGGAAATAGTCAATTTCTTGCTACAAATTCATCACATGGTATCTTTATAGAAGGGCTTTTTGTTTCAGGAAAATAATAAGCACAGAGATAGAAGTTGCTAAGGATGACCTAGGTCAAGAAAGAGAAAGACTGTCCAGGTATGTGCCAGTAAGATATGGGGATGAGTTCTGAGCAGAATATTCCAAGCTTTCATAGATGATAAAGTGCAGATGATTTTCAGTAAATGTGCACATGACACTAAGCAGGGGGTTTGGATCACAGTTTGGGGAAAAAAAGAGAACCATTTAGTAAAATGTATTTTCCTAAAGAAAGAATACTTTGAAAAATGTGCATTGGGAAGGAAGAAGCTTGGAGCTGGGCTAGTATTTACAGGAATCTTTTTTTCTCCTTCAACGGAGTAAGTATTCCGGTGGATAGAGCAATATCTTTCTAAGTGTCTCAGCTGTCATTTTCCTTTTCCAGGATTCTTATACTTAAAACATAAAAATAAACAAGCAAACAAAAGATGAAAAATTACTATGGAAGCTCCTGAGGGTAATCAAAGGAGAGAGTTTCAGGAATTGATCTCATTCCACTATGTGCTATATTGTATCTGTTGCTAGTTTGCAAATAGCATAACCATGGTAGAAGCTGATTCTTAACAGTTCTACATGGCCTGCAGACTAACCATGCTGTAGAGGATAAAGGAAGATGGATAACCAGTTATAGGAAACGTTCATTTGTAGGAAGGAGTGGGGATTGCTGCTAAATTGTCTAGTGATTTTTCAAAAAGATACTAAGCAAAGCTTTTGGTCAGAAAAACAGCCTCTAGCAAGCAATGGGTTTTACATAAAGGAAATCTTCCCAGGAAGGATGATGATGAATTTAATTATAAGCTCTTCTCTTTGCATAAATTTGGTTTAGTCTAAATAAGACTTGAAACATGGAACAATGTCCATGGAGTACAATTCACCAATTGTTACTTTTAATTATGTTCACATGCATAATTCATAAATACACTGCATGGACAAGAGGAAAGAAAAGATAAGAAGGAACAAAAGAGGAGAATTTTCCATCAAACAATTACTATATAAATAGACAACATATTTAATACATTAGTTAGCAAAGTGATTCTTTGTTCTTGCCAGTCTGGGGCTTAAAAATGTTAAAAGAATCCCAAACATAACATTGTTACATTTTGCTAATGTCTCTCTTAAATGAAAGAAATAGGGATTATCCTTTTTATAAGAAAAAAACCCTAAAACAATGTTTCCCCGTAAAATTTAGAGATTTAGGTATGGTCGACATAGCATATTATAATATATAATACTGTAATAGATTCTTGTGGGACTTCTTAATATGGAAACATTTTAAGAATGTCATTATTTCCTCATTAGGGGACATGGAGTCTCTCTCTCTCTCTCTCTCTCTGCTGCTAGGTATTGTCATTTCATGTTGTTACGAAGTGTTTGCTTTGTATAAACTAGTTAACAGTATAGCATATGTATCATATTGGAAAAGAAAGGACTGGCAAACCGGGGTGGAAGGCATTACTAAAGAGTTCAAACTCTTTACCCAACTATATAATTTTTATGAAAGCATTAGATTCAATGATAGTTTTATTCCTGAGATGCAAAGATTAAATAAAATATTGGTTAGCAAAATTATATGTTTAGTACTTAATGCAAGCTTTGTACTTAAGCATTCTTATTGCAAATTTCTTTCTTATGTCAAAAAACAAAACAAAACAAAAAACAACCCACAACTTTTGGTTCATGGTGCAGTTTTTAGAGAGCTTGATAAATAGTACCACTCTTTCATGACCAATTTCAGAACCATTGAGAGCTAGACAAAGAGTCAGGTATATAGTAACCAAAATGTCAATTTCATTTCCGGTAGAACTGTTGAAATCTTGGTGCAGGTATGTGGCAACAGTGTGCCCCTTAATACTGAACTTTAGGGTTAGACATATTTATCTACCTGGTCTAAAGCAGGCTCTTCTCTAGTTTGTCAGCAGGACTCACTTTATTAAATATAGATCCTCAAGGAACTGAGCAAAATGTACACAGGTTGCAGCACTAGGTTATGAAAAGGAAAAGGAAGGGACCAAGCTACATCTGCTCAGATCCATCTCCTAAACCTTCCAATCAGATACCCTCATTCTTCTTACCTGGTGGCAGGTATGGGTGGGTAAGGGAAGGGGCAGAGTGATAATCTCACAGAATCTCCCTCCACATAGAATTGATAGTCAAGTATTTATAGTTAAAGGCTGATATTCCTGCCCTAGATGTTGTTAAAATCTTTAGTATCATGCCTGCTTTTACATGGAAGGAAATAAGGTAAGTATGGAATAAGTGTACCAATGGGTGAGGGAATATTTACCCCTAATTATCTTATGAAAATCTTAATATGTTTAAAATGTAAACCAGTATGTATGCTAGAAAGTTTCTGCATAGCAATTTTATTGGCTTCTTATCATCAGCATTTGGTGTCTAATTTTATTCTACTGAAAAGTGGTGATAATAACAATGTGTATCTTCTAAGTTTGTGCCAAGGATTAAATGGAATAATACATTTTAGTTATTTGTAGAGTTTCTAGAATATCAAAAAGAAATGTGATTCCTGTTGTTATTAATGTCATCATTATCATCATCATCATCATTTTGTAGCTCAGGCCAAGACCTGTGGATAGGTGATAAAGATCAATGACAAATGCACAGTCCATTGGAAGAAAGGCTTCTTTTGTTATTTGGCTAATAAGCAATTATTTTGAGCCCATGACATGCTTAATATTGCTGTGAGCATGTAGTGTGACACACAATAAGTGTAAGGCATAACACCTATCTGTTCAAAGCTTAAAACCTACCTGTTTGCATGAGTATTTCAGCTAGCCCACAATGTAGTTCAGGAAGCAGAGCTTTAGGTGGGCCCAAGAATCAGGGACATTCTAAAGGAAGCAGCTTTTCCATCTGATCTTTAAAGTCAGAGGATCAGCTTGAGCAAAGGCTAGGGTTTTGAAGGAATATGGGTGTTTAGAGGATAATGAGGGGATTTTGAGAGGGGACACAAACATTTAGACCATAATACTCTCCTTTACCTTCTGGTTTCTGTTCGCTTGTTTGTTTGCTTGTTTCTTTTCTTTCTGTTGTTTTATTTTAACTTATATATTCAGTAAAACATTTTGAGCCTACTGTGTTACATGGTCATTTCTCTCTCTCCTTGGTGGTAAGGACATAAGATCTGGGTCTGAGTCAGACAAACTGGCCATCCATGTGGCCACAGGCAAACCACTTAGTCTCTCTTGACCTCATTTTCCTCAACTACAAAATGATGAGCTGTTGTTGGGCTGGATGATCTCTAATGGATCTCCCAACTTTGTTGATCTTTGCCCTAGGGTTTTTTCTGTTGCTTTTTGCATGTTGTTATTATTCAATTTTAGGATAAATCTATCTTATTTTTCTCTTGGGATTTTAAAACCACCTGGAGCCAAAACTTTAATACCATCCCATTGACCTAAGCCAGTGACTTGCAATTGTAATCATTGACCAAATATCTGGCAAAACTCCCTGCCACCTATGCTTCCCTGTCTGCTAGTGTGAACTCCATCTTCCCGCCCCTTCCACTGTTCCCCAAAATGTCCTCAACTTCTGGTTCTGCATAATCCAAACAGCAAGGATTGCATATTGACTTTTAGTGAGCACTGGTATTTGTGTTTTATAAACAGTGAGAATTTACTGGCTATAACAAAGGCAAGAAGATGGGCTCCAAGGTGAGTCTGTCATTTGCCCTCATTAACAAGAACACAGCTTTGTGAACCATAATGCTAAAGCTTCCCAATCTAAATAAGACCTCAAAAGGCAACCTTCTATCACAGGCTGATGTGTTTATTTCTACAGCATCTCCGCATAGGGAACTGCCTTACCCTTTGGGCACCAAACACTGTCACAGTTTCAGAGAGTTTTGTTTTTAATGCCATATCCTTTTTATGCCAATTAGAGATAATCTCCTTGGGCTCTTAAGTAATTTGTCTGTGTAATCTCAGGCACACTGAAAAGAGTCACAAATCCTTTGCTGATTGGAAGATACAGTGGAAACTCCTCAGGCATAGTTAGAAATTAGTGAAAACTTTTAAGTCAATGTGATGTCTCTTTTTTCCCTTTCTTTTATCAAATAGAGAAAGTTTCCTACACAGATTAATACACAAAATTTGAAACCAGGTTGATGGGGACTTTTCCTTGAGCTCGTAAACACACACACACACTATGCACACTGCCCACACTACCCACAGCTGAACAATCTTATTGAACCTAGGAATTAGAAATTTTTTCCAAGAAAACAAAATGCTGAGATCGAATTTTGAGAGGCTTTCACTTTCACATGGTCCTTTACTATCCCTGTTATTTACAAGGTTAACAGCCTTAGAGTTTATTAGGAACCCTCTTTACTACTTTGGGTTACAAACTAAAGTAGAAGGAGCAGACCTGAGTGGCTTAATTAGTTCTTGATTAATTATAACAACCATGTTTGTCATCCTACCTTTATTTGTTATATCAAAACACCTGAAAATAATCCTGTCAGCATGTAAGTAGTAACCCTCACACAGAGGAATATGATTTCGTATTAATGAATTATCAGTTTTAACTGTCTTGGAAAGGCCAGTATGACTAGTTTTACACATAAGTGAAGAAGGGTGGGCTCTGGTCTAGCTATCCCTCTTCACCAGCCCTGCCGCTGCTATGGCCATGTCCGAATGCCTTGCCCTATTTCCTGGTAACCACCAGTCCCGGGACACGAGTTTTTGGCAGACTTGTTTGAGTTCATCATTGATTTAAAATGTAAATTTCTTTTGCCTTTGAGTCCTGAATTAATGTATACCACCATCTAAAATCCCAATTCTGTCAACTGTACCAGACAGAATTCATGGATTAACACCTTAGTTTAATTATTTGAGCATTTTTTTTTCCCTTTGTGGAGTGCATTCCCCTCATCATTCTTTTTTTTTCTTCCTTTTATTTCATCATATAATGGGGGTACAAATATTGTTAGGGTTACATACATTGCCCCTACCACACCTTCCCCCCACATGCCAGAGCTTCAAGCGAGTCCAATGCCCAGGTGGCGCGCACGGCACACATTATGTAACTCTTCCTCCCCCCTCCCGCCGGCCCTCCATCCAACAAAAGATTTTTTTTTTTACATTTTGGATACATTGTATATCTTTGCCTCTCCCTAAGAAGGGTTAGAGGTATGCCCTTCCCCCGACAATGCTCGCCACATCCCTATGATGTGGGTCTTGCCCCCCCAACCCTGGTGAACACCACCCCCCTCATCATTCTTGAATAAATATAAAATGAGTGTTTTCATTCACACAATTATGGATATTATTACTCATTTCTTTACATTCTGCTTTGTAATTTATATTTCTTTCTTTAACGAACATTATTTGAGAACTTCTTATATGACATACACTCATATATAAAGTCATCCAAACATATGTAAAAACAAATCATCAAAAATATCACACAGCTTCTCCTTTTTTCCATCTACACAAACACACGTGGAGCTAAGGAAGCTCTTCAACCATCTTTGACATTATCTTATCATTGATCCTCTTGTCTTCTGTTTTTATTGTTTGGTTTGGTTTGGTGTCCATAAGAGATATTTTTTCTTATTTTGCCAAAATGTGAGTTTTAATGAAGAGCTATTAGGATTAACTATAGTTCAGTAAGAAATTAACATATAAAATGTATAATTACTTGTAGATTTTATTAAGAAAACTATAGAACACTGAGGGATTTAAATATACATGAAGACATATTTCTAGGGGGAAAGATTGATTATTTAAGTATAAAACTTTCATCTAAATGTAGTTGTGGATTTGCTACAATTCCTATTACCGTGTTTCCCCGAAAATAAGACCTACCCATAAAATAAGCCCTAGCAGGATTTCTAAGCATTTGTGCAATATAAGCCCTACCCCGAAAATAAGACCTAGTGATGGGCATGGCTACACAACATATCTGCACAACCCATGCATTTTGTCACGGAGCGCTAAAGAAGATGAGCAGCCCTTCTCAGCTGCCCCATGAGAGCTCTATTGCTCGACATTAGAGATTGGGGCCAATGGTTCTAAAGGAAATAGAGTCACAAGAAATTCAGGATGGAATTCGGGGTTTGGAGACTTATGATGATATTCCAGAAGAAGACGACTTAACTATATTTGCATAAATGTAGATTGTTGTACTGTACTTAAAAAAAATAACACATCCCCTGAAAATAAGCCCTAGGGTGTCTTCTTGAGGAAAAATAAATATAAGACCCTGTCTTATTTTCGGGGAAACATGGTAATTGCATGGGGATATTTTCGATTAGTGTAGAAACTTGACATTTATTCATCTTTTGTAGAAAAAAAAATGACTGGAAAAAAATACACCAGTATTTTAGCAATGATACTCCCTTAATACTGTTAAGTCTCAAATTTTCTGAAGTAAACATATTTGCCTATCATTTGTTATTTTCTGATTACAAAAGCACTTTTTAGAAGAAATTCAGTATATTAATCTAGGTACCCTTCCAGCTTTTAAAATCCTGTGATAGGGACATGATAAAATGAAGGACACATATCTCTTGGTTAGCATTACAGATGAAATATTGGCCACGTGGCCTTGGAAGTGTATGCAGAGTGATTTGGAGACTACGAATACAGAAAATAAATATTTTTGTATCAAAGTACGAAGGAATGCAAATCAACAAAAGTACAAAAGAAGTACAAAAGTACAAAAGAAGTCAATAAGGGCGGAAGGGGAGACATAAATCATGAAAAACTTCTCTGGGAAATATGCAGTGACATTAACAGGGAGGTGGAGGTCTTGATCTTTTCCTCAATTAATCTGCATAGGTTATTATCCTGTGTACAACCCTCGTGAAATAGGAGCCAAATAGTGGAAGAGATGGGAGATCATCATCCATATCAACTGCTATTTCTTATACAAAAAGGTCATTTATGCAGGAGGTAAAATGAGATGTATAGGATCATGGCATGTAAGCAGGGCGGTGTGAGAAAGATGTGGGAGTTTGTCTATTTCTACTTTGAGGTCCTTTAACCGCGACAGAATATTCAGGCTGAAATGTTTTAGATTATCAGACCTGCAACTTTTTATAACTTGTAAAGACAATGCTTTGATTATTTTAAATCTCAAATGTCTTTAAAAAAATAAAAAGACTTTGCACTGACTTCAAGCACTTCCCTATCTGAGTGGGTGTGAAGGTCAGTGGAGGAGCCAGGCGTCCTCCTATGGGTCAGATCACACTGCGCTGGCTGGCCAGGCAATGCCACTGGTGGGCATCTACCCAAAGGAAAAAGACATTCTATAATAAAAACATCTGCACTCAAATATTTATGGCAGCACAATTCACAATTGCAAAGATGTGGAAACAACCCAAGTGCCCATCAATATACGAGTGGATTAATAAAATGTGGTATTTGTATACCATGGAGTACTACTCAACTACAAAAAACAATGGTGAACTAGCACCTATTATATTATCCTGGATAGAGCTTGAGCCCATCCTTCGAAGTGAGGTATCATAAGAATGGAAAAACAAGCACCACATGTACTCGTCATCAAATTGGTACTAACTGACAAACATTAAGGTGTTCACATGGTAGTAATATTCATTGGGTGCCAGTCAGGTGGAAGGAGGGTGCTTGGGGTGGGTAAACTCACAACTAATGGATGCAGAGTGCACTGTGTGGGGTCAGGGCATGCTTGTAGCCCTGGCTTGGGTGAGGTAAAGGCATTATATGTAACCAAAATGGTTGTACCCCCGTAATATTCTGAAATAAAAATATAAAAAGAGCTTATCTAGATAATAAGAAATTCAGCAGCAATTAATTGAAGGGAGAAAAATAGTCTGTTCTAAGATGTTCCACTCAAGTAAACATATCACTAATATTATATTGAAAGACAAAAAAGCAAATCAATTTTTCTTTCCAAACAAACTAAACAAAAACAATTTCACTCATGAGATAAGATGCTAACTGCCAGCTCTCCGTGGAAAGGTAAGCTATACCAGTAATGATGTCACTTCTGAGAACTGAGGCTCAGAATAGAAGCACTCCCAGAACTTCAAGCGTCTCCAGCCCAGGCGATCTCCTCTAATATTTCATGTATGATTTTTTCAGGCCATCTGAAAGAATAAGAAATTGAGTTCATTTCTTTCTCTTTGGGTCCCCAGAAGACCATTCAGTTTTATGTAATGCAAGAACAGCACAGTCTGGGGTGGGAAGCCTTCACAGCTCCTGCAGGCCGCCTCTCTGGGATTTGTAGCACTGTTTTAGATTTTGGCTTCCTGCCTTACATTTCTGCTTTGGTTTCCTGATGTTTCACCATCATACCAAATGACTTTTCAGAGCAGGGTTCTGTTTAAGCACTTTCTTTTATTAAATGTGGTGCATTTAGTAGGGCTGGATTACATTACATACAACTATGTTGGCAAATTAATTACTACGTATCATCTTGTCATGGTAGGCTTAATACGTGCACACATACAAATGCAATAAATCATTGGTGTGGAGTAAATGAGTTGCTATAAGACATGTATTGCCACAGTCAAAGGAGTTGCAATTACTTGGCCATCATGGACCTTTTAGGTCTACCCAACAGCACCGTAGCTGACTGGATAGCCAAAAAGCAATCAAACGGTTGTGTTGATATACACAAAACAAAAAATCTTGTTGAATCATCCTCTACCAACCATCCCAAATCTATCAGGTCCCTTCTTGTCATATAGAAATAGTAGAGGGCTGAGGTTGAGTTCTCTTGGCAATGAGATTCTCTGGAAGAAATGTATCTTTTTATTGTTTGTCTTTTGTTTTTAAGATAATCACTTTCCTGAATTTCTAATTACCTCTCAAATGGGGTCATGGGCTTTTATGCTCATTTTGTAATACTTTGCTTTTCATGATTTCCAGAGACCAAAGATAATCACACAAATTTTGCAAATTACATACTAATGATAATTACTTTTTAATATGTTTATAATAGCTACTAAAACTGTACACATTTCTAAGTAACACAGGTTAGCTGAAGTCACTTAACAAAGTTAAGTAAGATAATATTAATTCTTGTGCATATTTACTCTCTCTAGTACTTCCAACAAGCCAGTTGTCAAGAGAATTTTTCAGATAAGGACGATGAGGCATAGTAAGATTCAGTAAGTTACCTAGGCCACATAGTTAGTGAGTGATGGGGCTGAAAGTCAGTCTCAGGGAGTCTGACCTCAGAGCCCTTCTTGTAACCACTCTGCTGGGCTCCTGCGCATCTCTGATCCTAACACTCCTCACGCTCCATTTGTTGTTTACCCAAGTTCCTACTAGATTGCCAGATCTGGAGGCAGGGGCTTGTTTTTACTTTTCACCACTATAAATCCAGCCTCTGGGACTGGGTCAGGAAAATGGCAGACACTTAACAAATGTCAAGTGAATAAATGGATGACTAAAGTGTTGTGTCTCTTGTTCAAATTGTTTTCAGGCTGCTCCTTGTCAAGAGTCTATCTGTGCATGCGCCCTGCAAAGAGAAAGGTATGGGAAAAGCAGACGGGGATCCAGGGCAGTGCTGCTTCGAGCTTCCTGGTTCAACCATTGGTGACACCAAGGCAGGGAAAGAGGGCAGAGGGCACTTTCAGCCTATTGAGTACTATGGTACTGGTGACTTTGGCACCAGAGGGACTCAGGACCACAGTGCTGGCACAAGAAGCAACGTCAACAACAAGGCACCCTCTCAGGAACCTTCCCAGCCTACAGACTAAGTTCAATATTGCTGTACAATGTGTCAAGCAAGATGATAGTAAGCAATGGCTTTGGTACTATGATCCTTCTCAAGGCTCCTGGAGGAGGCAGGTACCTTCACATTGTACTGTAGGAGCAGGGAAGCTTTGCTGGTGGACAGTAGTGCAGGCAGATGGAACTGGTGGAGGGGATATAAGGTAGATTCCAGATTCTGGTAGAATGAGCTGTGTTTGGATCACATCTAATATGAAAGTTTAGAGGGATGAAGGGGCAGGAGGGCCTGTGTTAATAGGTCAAGGCAGAGTTAGATAAATGCTAACTTTACTTTTATACAGACTGGTGTGGTCTGAGGATAGACAGATCATACTTGATTATGCTCAGAGAGAAATGGCCAGGGAAAACGAGCCAACCTACCAATTTATAAGGTGTGTGTGTGTGGCATATGTGTGTGGGGAGGGGCAGGGCCATTGAATCCAAAGTGGCCCCTGCATGAAGCCTGAAGATCCCTAGGTCTTGAAAATACATGCTTGTGTTACATACCTGTGTGTGCCGTGCTGGAAACAGGTTGGCAGAGAAAAGGATACCCAGACTGTGTGATTCATTGGCCACACAAATAACTAGTCTGTGATAAATGAGAATTTAATTGACACAACCACAGCTCTGGGAAACACATCAAGTTTCTTGGATAAAATGTCCACATCTTTTAATAAAAGTTGAAAAATTGTTCTCCCTTAATTAAAGTTAGTAGGGAGAGAGTCCATAGGAAATGAAACAGAAGTGTTGATCGTAGGTTGGGGGTGTGAATTCTAGAGTTCTGTCAGGATTGTGCTTTCTAACTGGGGTCTTCAACTTGAGGCTTTTTATAAAAACAAACACGCCTTGCTTGGTAGATAAAAGATGTTTGGACACTGATTCTCTTGGCAAGAATTTTCCACAGTTTTGAGTCTGATCAGGAGTGAAGGACTTTGTATATCTGAGCAACTGTGCTTGTGGAAGGCAGTAATGTTTTTGATCAAGCATAATGGGATAGAGTCGGGGAAGAAGTTAAAGATTTCAGAGGCATCATGCTTTATATGTATAAGGATATTCTGAACCTCAAGGAAGGAGGAGACAGCCCTCCCAACTTTCTTGCTCCAACCTTGTCTGATGTAACTTTATACACAGGTCCCATCTGCATTCCTGGAGTTGGACTAGCCCCTGCAGAAAGCCTCCTTAATTAGGTAGTTGCACAAATCCCCTTTCTTCTCTATTGCTGCTGCTTAGGCTGTTCTTTCTTTAATCACTAGTGTTGGCACCTGGAGAGCTGCCTACAAGTCTCCTCTTGTCCTCCATTCCTCACTTCTTCCCCTGCTGGTCCACCAAGACCTAGGAATGTGTCTGGGATGACAGAGCAGGTTGGCAGTGAGGGATGAGAAGAAGGGAGGTCCCCATGTCCTCTTCTCTCCTTTGCTATCACTACCTCAGGTTATTATCCTCAGAACCTTCCCAGTCTCAACCCATCAACTCAACCCTTCTGCTAATGTTGTAGGATCCCTCCCCATGCCCGTCCCAGGACCTGGCTTTGATTTCTGTATTGATATACCTGGAACAGCTAGGTCTGAGACTGCATTTTTCTCATCAAATGAGGCTTATTTTTCTTTTTAGTGCACCCTACCCAGAGACCTCTGTACAGAGGAAAGAATCTTATTGTTCCATTTTTTTCTTTATCTATTCAAGTACCAGCACTACCACACTTGAAAATTGCTGAGATTGCTATTATGCTAGGAATGAGAGGAAAAGAGAGAGGCTGGGGTAATATGTCTTGTCTCCCATTGGTCATAGAGGGAGGAGAGCCCAGGCTAGAAGTAGTGGAGGACAAGAAGGGAAAGAGACAGACTATGTTTTGGAGCTTTCTTAAGGAAGAGAAGTGTGCCTGGGTTGTTGAGCTGGGACTGAGGAGTATTCCTAGGGAGCTGTGGGAGGTCCTCACTTCCTTATCCTTTACCCAGTTTCCTTCCCTGCCTTATTCTGGGATTGCTGCGGCCATGGACGTGGGGTTGTATGGTTGTAATCCCCTCTGCCCAGTGAACGTGAAACCTGGAGTCATTGAAGGTTGGGAAGTTCCACATCCTGGGCATCCCAGAGCAGAAGAATTCTCATACAATGTGACATAAGAAAACTACTAATATAAATTTTATGTCCTGTATTATTATGGAATACATGTTGTACAACAAATAGAGTTTTTGTGGACTGCCCTGAGAAGCTAATTATGTTAATAGCTGGGCTGTTCTGAGTTCAAACAGATGGCTTTCCAGAGAGGAGCCAGTTCTAAATCAGGTGCTACCTGTGGTAGGCAAAGTAATACCTTTAAAAAGATATTATGATGTATATACACACACATATTTGTATTTCTGTGTATATCTTTTTGAAACAGTAGCCTTTTAAAAAGTACTTTAATGTTTTAGATTTCAAATTATACCACCAGCTTGCCTTTATTAAAAAAGATTAATAGACATATTCCAGCTTATCAGGAGTTGAATTAAAACCGAGAAATCTGTGAAGACATTAAGGCATTGGCTTCAGGGCCCCTGACCTTCACAGGCCCATCTAAAGTCCTGGGAACGGATGGTGTGTGGATGCTATTTTTACAATAATTGCTTAAGTACATGGTCTTCATCCACTCCGACATCCCCTCCATGACATGTCTCCTCATGCCCTATGACTCTAGGGTGGCCCTGAAAATTTTTCTAAATAAACATTTACTTTTACTCTTAATTTTGTATTCATAATTTGATATTCTTTTTTAAAAGAGTTCTCCTCTAAATTTTATAAGATTCACATTCCTCAAAATCTGGATTTGACCTGATTAAAATAAAAAAAATACTAGAGTTCTTGATATTAAAGGACTGATGGTGAAAGTTCATATGAGCAAAGAGAATTGAAGCTAATTATGTAACAGCTGGGCTATAGGGTTATAATTCTTTGAAATATTTCTGATGACATGGAGCATAAATGTATACATATTTTTGAAGCATGTTTTTTATCACGTAAAATATTTTATTTTATGCAGTGGAATAGAATATATTCCTCTTAATATGTCACCAATTGAGACCTACTTTGAAAATTCTTCTCCTTAATCCAGTCTATGGTCATTCTGTCTGAAAACTGGGCCACAACTATACCATTATGGTGAACAGGTTGTGCACTTAGTATACACTTAAGGTTTTTTTGTTAAGTCCTTGCTACTCAAAGTGTTGTCCAATAATCAGCAACATTGTCATCTCCCAGGGCCTTATAAGGAATTCAGAATCTTCCAGCCCCAGATATATCAAATCAGAATCTGCATTTAATAAGTTTTTCAGGTGTATTTTTTTTACACACATTAATCATTGCTCTAAATGCCTGTTAAAGTTTTGATTGACAGAGAGTACTTGGAAATTGGTTATTTCTTTGAATTTATATAAATACAGTAATCTTACTGTTAGAATGCAGAATAAAAATTTATTTAAAGACAGTTTTTTTAGAGCAGTCTTAGCATCACAGCAAAATTGAGGGGAAGGTACAGAGATTTCCCATTTACTCCCTCACACTTCCACATGCATAGTTTCCCCCATTATCAAAATACTCCACTAGAGTGGTACAATTGTTATAATTGATAATCCTACATTGACACAACAGAATCACTCAAAGTACACAGTTTGCATTAGGGTTCACTCTTGGTGTTACACATTCTGTGAGTTTGGACAAATGTATCATGAATCTGCCATTATGGTGTCATACAAAGTATTTTTACTGCAATAAAAATCCTCTGTGCTCTGCCTGTTTCTCTCTCACTCACTCCTAACATCTGACAACCACTGATCTTTTTCACTGGTTCCGTACATTTACCTGTTCAAGAATCTCATATAGTTGGAATCAACAGTATGTAGCCTTTACAGATTGGCATCTTTCACTTAGTAATATGCATTTAAGTTTCCTCTGTGTCTTCTCATGGCTTGATAGCTCATTTCTTTTTAGCACTGAATAATAATCCGTTGTCTGGATATACCACTATTTATTTGTCCATTCATCGACTGAACGACATATTGGTTGGTTTCAAGTTTTGCCAATTATGAATAAGGCTGCTATAAATGTCTGCGTGCAGGTTTTGAAGTGGATATAAGTTTTCAACTCCTTTGGGTAAATACAAAGGAGTGTGATTACTAGATCACATGCTAAGAGAGTTTAGTTTTGTAAGAAACTTTCAAACTGTCTTTCATAGTAGCTGTGCTATTTTGCATTCCCAAAAGCAATGACTTAGCTCCTCTGTTCCGCATCCTTGTCAGCATTTGGTGTTGTCAATTCTGGATTTTGGCCATTCTAACAGGTGTGCAGTAGTATCTCCTTGTTGTTTTAGTTTGCATTTCCTTGATGACATAAGATGCTGAGCATCTTTTGAAGTTAACATTTTAAAATACAATAGTGAGTAGAAACAAATTACTTTTCTACTTCTGTGCAGAATTAGAGAACTGAGTTCCCCCAGAATGGCAGATATTTTGGCAGTCCCAAATATTATGAGTTCTATTTGAAAGAAAAACAAAACATTGTTAAAATGTCCATACTACCCAAAGTGATTTACAGATTCAACGCAATCACCACTGAAATACCAACATAATTTTTCTCAGATCTAAAAAAAAATAATTCTATGATTTTTTGGGAACCAGAAAAGTGCCCAAATAGCCACAGCAACCTTAAGCAAAAGAAACAAATCTGGAGGTGTCACTTTATCAGACTTTAAGCTATACTACAAGGCTATAGTAACCAAAACAGCATAGCACTGGCACAAAAATAGAGACATAGACCAATGAAATAGAACAGAGAACCCAAATATAAAACCATCTGCACATTGCCATCTGATCTCTGACAAAGCAGACAACAATGTACACTGGGGAAAAGAATCCCTATTCAATAAATGGTGCAGGGAAAATTGGATAGCCATATGTAGAAGATTGAAACAGGATCCATATCTCTCACCACTCACAAACATTAATTCAAGATGGATAACGGACTTAAATCTAAGACATGAAACCATAAGAATTCTAGAAGAAAGTGTTGGAAAACTCTTCCAGATATTGGCTTAGGGAAAGAATTTATGAAGAAGATCTCAATGGCAATCACGGCAACAACAAAAATAAATAAATGGGACTTGATTAAATTAAAAAGTTTCTGCACAGCCAAGGAAACAACCAACAGAGCAAATAGGCAACCTACAGAATGGGAAAAAATATTCTCATGCTATATATCCGATAAAGGGCTAATAACCAGAATCTACAAAGAACTCAAGAAATCCAGCAAGAAAAAATCAGACAACCCCATTAAAAAGTGGGCAAAAGACATGCACAGAAGCTTTTCAAAAGAAGATAGACTAATGGCCAATAAACATGTGAAAAAATGCTCAATGTCACTAATCATCAGGGAAATGTGAATCAAAACCACGATGAGGTATCACCTAACCCCAATGCAAATCAAAACCACAATGAGATATCACTTATCTCCAGTGAGAATGGCATTTATCAAAAAGTCCCAAAACAATAAATGTTGGCATAGATGTGGAGAGATAGGAACACTCATATACTGCTGGTGGGACTGCAAACTAGTACAACCTCTGTGGAAAGTAATATGGAGATACCTGAAGGAGCTACAAGTAGAACTACCATTTGATCCAGGAATCCCATTACTGGGCATCTATCCAAAAGAACAAGACATTCTATAAAAAAGACATCTGTACTCAAATGTTTATAGGAGCACAATTCACAATGCAAAGATGTGGAAACAACTCAAGTGCCCATCAATACATGAGTGGATTAATAAAATGTGGTATATGTATGCCATGGAGTTCTACTTAGTCACAAAAAACAATGGTGATCTAGTACCTCTTGTATTATGCTGGATAGAGCTGAAATCCATTCTACTAAGTGAAGTATCCCAAGAATGGAAAAACAAGCATCATATGTACTCACCATCAAATTGGTATTAATTGAACAACACTTGGGTGCACATGTAGTAATAACATTCATCGGGTTTCAGGCAGATGGGAAGGGGGAGGAAAGGATGGGTATATACACCTAATGGGTGCAGTGTGCTCGGTTTGGGGGATGGACATGCTTGAAGCTCTGACTCGGGTGGGACAAAGGCAATATATGTAACCAAAATATTTGTATCCCCATAACATGCTGAAATAAAAAAATATTTTAAAAGTCCCAAAACAATAGATGCTGGCATGAATGAAGAGAGAAAAGAACACTTATACACTGCTGGTGGGACTACAAATTAGTACAGCCTCTGTGGAAAATAGTATGGAGATTCCTCAGAGAAGTAAAAGTAGGCCTACCATTTGATCCTGCAATCTCACTACTGAATATTTATCCAAATGAAAAAAAGTCATTTTTTCAAAAAGACACTTGCACTGTAATGTTTATTGCTTAATAATTCACAATCGCAAAGATGTGGAATCAACCCAAGTGCCCATCAGTTCATGAGTGGATGAATAAAATGTGGTATATGTATACCATGGAGTGCTACTCAGCCATAAAAAATGAATTACTATCTTTTGTAACAATCTGGAACTGGAGACCATTTTCCTCAGTAAAGTATTGCAAAAATGGTAAAACACACACCACATGTACTCACTGTTAAATTGGGGTTAACCAAACAGCACACATGCGCACAATAGGATGTAAAACTCAATGGGAATAAAACAGGTGGGAGGGGAGCAAGGGGATGAGTGAAATCATATCTAATGGGTACAATGTACACTATGTGGGTGATGGGCACGCTTATAACTTTGTCTTAGACAGCACAAAAGCAATCCATGTAACCGAAGCATTTGTACCCCCGTAATATTCTTAAATAAAAAAAAATAAATAAGTAAAATAAAAATTTTCTTCCTAAAATAAAAAAAGGAAAAACAAAACAAAAGGAAAGAGAAAAAAAATAGGAAGTAATTTAGTACTAAGGGTATTAAGAACATGTTAAAAAAGATTGACCCATGAGATTAGTGAGGATTGTTTTAGGTGAATTAGTAATGAAAAGGAGAAAAAAAAAAACAAAACCTTGATTCAGATGTGGGAGTGTTTATTATTTGAGTCCAGAAATGGAAGAGAGTGAGCAAAAAGGGATGTTCCCTAAGTATGCTGATGTTTTTGGCGACAGTACAACTGATGTTGTAAGAAGGGAAACAGTCTCAAGATGAAAATCTTTTAAGGGTTGGCATTTGCCCAAAGCTGAAACGTTGGCGGGGAAGCGCAGGCACACCCAAAAACATTCTGATTAAATTGCAGGTACAGTTGTGTGAAACCAAAGAGAGAAAGAGAAAATACCAACCCTCTTCATCAAAAGACCAATTAATGGCAAGCTCAGCAATGATGAGTAGATATTGACATGATAGTTTCTGGTGAATAATTGCTTGTATAGCTGCACAACAGACTTACCATTGCACCCATGGAATTATCCCTGTACTGGGGACATAGTAGATATTCAATATATAACTAATTAATAATAGTACATAAAATTATTTCATGAGATTTGGAACAAAAATCTGATTACATAGGTCTATGCACTGAAAATGCCACAGCTGAAGCATCAGAGAATGTCTCACATCACCTATTAATAAATTATTTATGATAGATGTTTATTTGACAACACAGCATAAAATTTATCCCAAAGGTTTGGACCTGATATGTTCACCATATCAATCTGAATACTTTGTGAACCATGGCTGGTTTTTCTTGAAATTCTGATATCCTCTCCTTTCTGCCCAGTATTCAACATGAAGAAGGAGGTCTCTTGGTGTCAATCTCTCACAGAACCTCACCTCACAGGTGATTAACAGACACATCCAGCAGAAGGAGTGTGTCAGTCTGGCCCTTCTACTTGCGGCTCCCGTATCCACTGCCAATGGTTTTCATGGCCTCTCTGCTTTCACGGTCTCCCAAATGCTTTCTACTTTGCTTTGTAAATGGACAGCAGAACTTTCAGATCACAGAGAAGGCTGTGGTAGTTGAGTGTTGAGGGCAAGTTTGATATCTGAGTCACTCTGCTACACCCATCCCTGCTCCTCTGAGCTCCCATACCATATTGCTTATGCCTCTATTAGTAGTGCTTATTTCATTCTGTCTTTTATTATATTTGCTATATGCCTGCCTCTCCAACTGGATTATAAACTCCTTGGAGGCAGAAATAATCCATATTCATTTTTATTTTCCCCAATGCATCTACATTTTGTATAAGGCCTTACATATACTGCATACTTAGTAAATTCACATGTCAGAAATTTTCTAAATACAGGTCTGTATACTGCCAATCTCTTTTTAAAATTAGATTCGTTGTCATGGAGACATCAATGATTATGACTTGTAGATTAGAGATAGGAATTGAACAATAAGTCTTGGTTATTGACTAGTAGAATGTGCTAACGTTCTATTTCCACAGCCCCACTTATGGCAGATGGACTATAGCGCTCTAAAATTTGATCTAGTAACATTCATTAAAATCTGTGAATGAACCAGATGGTAAAGAGTTGTGCTGGGGAGAGTGGGCTTAGATGAGAAAGAGTAATAATTTTCTGGGAACTTTTTTTCCCTTTCAAATGTTGTGACCTCACAAAAAGTTTCTTCTATATCTCACTTCACTATTTCACAACATTCCTAAATAATGAAGAGGTAGGGTAGCCTCCCTGGGTTGAATCCTGGCTCTGTCACTTACTAACCCTGAAACTGCTCTGTAAAATAGAGATGATAAAAATGCTTTTTTAAGTAAAATGATTAATTGAGACATAGAATAGCACCAGAAACATAAGTGATACATACATGTTTGATGTAATTATTGTCATTTAATAAAAATAATAAGCCTGTGGTTCAGCTCAGAATACGATACAAACCACCTGCGTATGTTGCATGCACATTTTGTTGCAGTAAAACCTGAGGGTACACACTGAAAGCTAATCCCATCCATTCAGTCAGAACTCTATCTGATGGGCTGAATGCTGTTTGTCATAGATCTGCAGCTTTCCCTCAAGGCTTTGAGTTCTGGTGTGTTTTGGTTTCAGTTGCTGTTCTTGTTCTTGCAGTCCTTCCATCAGCCTGTGCTGTGGACAGCCCTCAACGTGACTTCCAGTGAGTCCCCTCCTCCTGGTGTCCATGTCTCTGTGTCTCCTTTCCTGAGTGTGTGTGTGTGTGTGTGACTTGTGAACTTGCTTCTAACAGGTAGAATACGGCAAAGGTGATGGAATGTCACCACTGTGTTTACACGGTGCTGTATGACTCCTTCTCAGCAGAGGCGGGGATTCTTGGGGCTGTCCTGATGAAGAAAGCAGGCATGTTGAGGAAGCCCACGTGGCAAGGGACTGTGGGCCTCCAGCCTCTAGGACTCGAGGGTGGCCTCCGGCCAACAGCCGGCAAAAAGCCATGCATCACAAGGACAGAAATGTTGCCGACAACCTGGATGAGCTTTGAAACAGATTCTTCTCCCATCAGGCTGAAATGCAGCCCTTACTTCACAGGTGATTAACAAACAACATCTTGATTGTGGCCTATGAGACCCTGAGTGGAGGGCCCCCCTCAGCCACGGCCAGACACCTGATCTACAAAAACTGTGACATAATAAATGTGTGTAGCTTTAGGTCACTAAGTTTCTTTTTCTCTTTCTTTCTTTCTTTCCTTTCTTTCCTTTCTTTCTCACTCTCTCTTTCTTTCTTTTTTAGCTAAAAAGACTCCCAATTGCTATAGTTGTACAGTTCAGCCCCTTTTCATAAGTTCCAAACTTCTTCTCATGGCAAAAGAAGCGCTTCACAATTTGTCTGTAACTTTCCTTTTTGGCATTGTTGACTCCATTTCCATTCTCCTCACATATATTTATTTGGTAATATTCCAAGTTCTCAACTAGACTTTGAATCTTTGGGTGTGCTGTTTTCACTGCTTTCCACTCCAATCTTTTCTTCTCCTGGAAAGTCCTGCTTATCCTTGAAGGCCCATGTCAATGATCATTGCAGACCAGAGTAGACGACTTCTATATAGAACTTAACCCTACATCTATTACAGCTCTGGCCACTTTCCATGGTAATTGTTCACCTGTCAATCCTTTCTCCTAGAGAGGAAGCTCCTTAAAAGAAGGGACATTTTTTCTTTTCTTTTTTTGCCTCTCCAGCATCTAGTATGATATTTGACTCACAGTAGTTACTTACCAATACTTGTTGGAATATTACAGATAGTAGAAGTATGACTTGTAATCTGTACCTATTACTAGGGAAACATCTGGTTATGCTAATGACTCGTAAAGTCTTCATGAATGCCAATCAGCAGAAAAAAATTTTTTTCCAAAATTTACTGCTTTTACACAATTGAAGAAAAGAGGATGGATTATTTTTCTTTTTCTGCCAGTTGTTCAACAGATGTTAGTAAGTTTGCACATGGATGCCAAGTTACATGCAAGGCATACCAGTTGTTTAATGTTGGAGAATCTTAAAAGGCATAAGAAGAAAGTGCAAATGATGACCTTTCTCCAGGGATCTTTATATTTCTTGGTGACATGCTGCTATGTAATAATAAAATAAATAAATAAATTTTACTTGGGGAAAAGTAAGTAGGGAAGAAGATTCCTTCATGATGAATCCTTTTATTGTTAATAGATGTTCTTCTAAGCCCAACATTAAGCATATGCCTTATTGTAATGTTCTGAAGATACCATGTGACTCCAGTCCTGGCTAACTCATGGTATAGCACTTGATTCACATAGATATTTACTGACTCAATAGGTATTTGTTGAGTCAAAACATTTATGTAACTTTTTCATTAATACAATGGGTATCTATTGATTAAATATAAATAGATGTTTATTGAGTAAACAATGTTAAATGAATAAATTAATAAATTTACAGGAGTTTGTCATCCACTGAATCCTTTCTAAATAAGTGTGGCAGAGCTATTTTTTTGTGATGTCTTCTCATTTCTTGTGATGTCAGATAAGGTTAAATAAGAAGACAATGATGAGCAGCCTTGGATATTCAACCATGTATTGTTGGTTAACTCCCATGGCCAGTGATGAGGATGTGTCAGCAAGAGCCACTGCCTTGGCTGCACTCATTCATAAAGTATGTGCTGAGTTCTGTGTCTCGTCTTTGTCAAATTTTACAATAGGTACTCTGAAGGATTCAGAAGGTTGACACGTGGTCACTATTTCCAGAGCTAATCATTTAGTCACAAGGAAAAGTAAATGACTTATGAAACAAGTAGAAAACTATCACAAGAATGAAGTGTGGGTGGCAATTACAGAAAGTATTCTGATTGGCACTCTTCCAATTCTGTTCATTTTCCATCTGATCGAAGTTCATGGCTGACCATTTATCCTCTTGTTTATTTATTATTCACCTGTTCCTTCATTAAATGATCATGTATTGACCACTATATTTCAAGTATAACAGTGACTAAAACCGGATATTGTTCCTGGCAGTAAACAAAAAGATGTATCTATAAATGTAAAATCATAGCAGCAGTAAGAACTTCCAGGAGAATCAGCAATAAGGCCAAAGGCTATGGCATATTTATCTTTGACCGTGCTGTCCTGTTTGATGCTTGGTGCCTCCTAGGTACTCAAAAGGCCTTAAGGATGGATTAGAACAAGCTTTGAGCTTTTGATGCAGTGGTAGAAAATTCCATTTACTTTGCCCTGCACCTATCCACTCGTGTTCTTTGAACACTTGTTCACTAACCTGATTATAGATAAATAACTCGTTAATTTTTCTTTAAGAGTCTTTAATTAATTATGAAGCCATAACATTCAATTCTAGGCAAAACTATGTAGCTTTTCCTGGTGTTGAGACTGTGACTCAAATCTTCATCTCTGGGGTCCTTGATCATTTCCACTTCTCCAAAAAACCATGGCATGTTAGAGGCAGTGTGTTCTGGGGGGACGAGTGTGGGTTTACAATTTGGCCTGGATATTTGGTAACTCTGGGACCTTGGAATAATATAGCTGCCCTATCACTTACAGTTAGGAGAGTAGTTTGAGGCTATGCTGTGCAAACATCGATATATAACAATTACAGTAAACATTAATAATCATTTCCTGAACACGCGGCAATGAATGAAGAGGATGAACTAGGAGCTTTCAAGACATAGAATCATAGCAAAAGAATGTTGATTTTCATTCATTTTCTTATTGTAAGCTATACGTGCAAACAGTTTACAGTCAAATTATTCTATAACATTTATTATGGAAAAACAATACGCTCCTGTCTACTTCTTCACATTTTTCCTACTTCAGAGGCAGCTACTTTCAACTCTTCTAGCTAATTTTTTGGTATTTATTTTTATGTCTCTAAATAACAATTTGAGTTGATACTTTTTTATTTTTTTCAATTTTAGTAAATTTTATTTATATTTACTTCCCATTCTTGAAAATTAAAAAAAAAATTATTCTTCCCTGCCCTTGTCAGCCATGCTTATGCTTCTCACTCTACCATTTTCCTAAGATAGATATGTTTTTTTTAGATCAATAAGCAGGGTTTACAGATTAATGACTAAGTGAATGCTATTTATAGCACAGGCCCCTAGCAAATTATAACTCCTCTTTTAGTATAAAAGTCTTTCTTTACAGTTAACAGTCATCTTGCTTTCATATATTTCAGTTTTCTATGATTTGATAAGGAATTTAACCTCAGAATCTTTGCCTATTATGTAACTCTTGTTCAGAATTCAGACTCATCAGACATTCTCTCCATTTCTTCTTCCTGGAGGAGTCTGTTCTGGAGCCTTCTGACCTGCTGCCATGTGAACAAGGTGCTCTTTATTTATTGCCCAGTGCCTCTCTGAAATCCCAAGATATCCTTTAACTGTTATCCTGGAAATTGAAGTTACCTCTTTCCTATGGCAAATTTTCTTTTTTCCTCTATCTCAAGTCAGTCTAGCACAAAAATATGAGTCACATCACATGACAAAGTTGTTTATCTCTTGCACAAAGTTCACTGTAGATCCAATGACTCTGGATGTCTCTCCAGAGCAGCTTTGTTGGACCAGAATAACTCCAGATAACTTTTATATTATGGTGCTACCACACTGATGTGTGATTCTATGATTGTGGAGGCAAGTGATGAGAACATAGGAAATTGTGCACCCACTTTTAAGTGTTTCATTCTGGAAGTAGCCAAACCAAATCACTGGACCAACTAAGTCACATGGTCATGCCTAACTACAAGGCTGTGGAGAAATGTGTGCTTAGAAAGAGAGGATAACAGGAAATATTAGGTAGCCCAATATTACCACACCCCTCTTAGCACCACTTCAGATTCTTTTTTAATCCAGCCAAGCTGTGATGATCAGTTCTGCAAATACTCTGACCAGTTCATAAGAGAGCAACCTGGGATGACCTCAGCTTGGGCCTGCCCTGCATACCTCTTGCTTCTAGTCTTGAGTGTCCAGGTACTGCTGGAATGAATTGGTGTTCATGTATGTGCCACCTGGAAGGGCAGAAAATTGGCTCTGTTGGGGGAAATTTTGACCAGCATCACACAGGAACTAAATGACAAAGATTTCATGAGTTTTGGATAGATATTCTGAAAATTATCTCTTCCCTTTTTCCTGACTTGCTCCATACCCACTCACTCTTGCTCCCTGGTCACACCTCCTAATAACACACTACTTGCCTCAGGCTCTGCTTTCAGGGCAACCTGGGCTAAGACACTTTGTCTTCTACTTTCTTGGTTTTCTACTTTGTTGTATTGGAAGAAGGGTGTTTCCTAAGAGAGAATGCACGAGGGGTAAACTTTTTGCAACTTTGATGTCTGAAAATATATTTATTTTACCCTAACAGCTGATGATAATTTGGCATTATATGGAATTCAAGGTTGGAAACAATTTCCTTTAGAATCCTGAAGGCATTGCTCCATTACCTTTTAGCCTCCAGCTTTTGAGAAATCTAAAAGCCATTTTTGACCCTCTTATGTAATTTAATTTTCATGTTGTACCTTTTCTGGAGGCTTTTTAGATCAGCTCCTTATCTCAATCTGAAATGTATAGACTTATGTTTTGGCGGATCTATCATCAATTGTGCTGGGCATTCATTCTCTTGGATTATTTTATTGCTGATTTTTCATCCCTGTTTTGTCTATGTCTTCCCTTTGGAAATCTTATCATTCAGATATTGAACCTTCTTAACTTGTGTCTTCATTTGCTTATCGTTTGTGTGTCTTTTTCCTTTGCCATATAATATTATGCTAGAAGATTTCTTCAGCTTTATTTTTCAAATTATCTATTGAATTTTTCATTTCTGCTTTAAGTTTGACGCTTCATTCTTTTTTCTTTCTTCTTGAATTTTTAAAAATATGTATCTGTTCTTGTTTAGTGTTCACAATATTTTTTCCTATCTCTGTCAGCATTCTGGGAGTTGAGTGGCAGTGGGGTATGGAGTTGTGGGTGGAGTCTCAGCACCTAGTAGGCATTTGTTCCCCAGACTCCTCTGTTCTAAGTACAGAGCTAACCACTTGATTGATCACGGTCTGGTGTGCCCTACTCCAGAGAACCTCTGTGTTTACCTCTTTGCAGGGAAGGAAACAGTGACCCATTTGCTCAGAGTCAATCCTCTGTACTTTCACCATTAGTTTTAGCCCTCCTTCCACAGGACTTGTTTGGCCAATTCCTAAGGTTTGGGGAAATTCTTTGGTGAAAATCTAGTTATTTCTTAGCTTTTTCCCACTGCTGCCTTGGGATTCAGTTTCTGAAGTCTGCTGTCATTTACCATTGGTCCATTTGCTTCCAAGCTTCTAAAGTGTTGTTGCCATGATCTCTGCCATCATTCCCACTCCTGTAGGTTATAACTTCAAAAAAATCTCTTTACTGCCATTTTAGTTGGCTTTTGAGAGTCAGCCATCTTTACACAGAAGTCTTCAGATTGTCTGTTTTATGGCTTATGTTAGAATAATTCATTAACACCAAACATACAGCTGGGAAACTTACTTTTTGGGAGAAGCAAATATTTTGAAATTTCTAGTTGATATTTAACTCACTAATGTAATAACATATAGTAAAAATGCCAATTATTTAGCAAGTCCCACAGAATGAAAATTGTATTTTTCATGAAGTTGTGTAAGGGGACTATGCAAATTTCATTAGATGGGGATTTGGGATGGCAAGATTTTGCAAATGCAGCACTATTGACATTTTGGGCTAGATAACTCCTGTGAGGTGAGGATGTCCTGTGTATTAGAGGATGTTTAGCAGCATCCATAAGCATGCCAGTAACAAGCCCAAGTTGAGACAACCAAAAAACGTCTCCAGACCTTGCCAAGATTGCCTCTGTTTTAGTCCCACTGTGGTATGGTATAATGCAGGAATCAGAAAAAACCTTTTTTGTAAAAGGCAGAATATTTTCAGCTTTGCGGGTGAAATGGTCTCTGCTGTGACTTTGCTTTTGTGTTGTGAAAGCATCCGTAGACAATATGTAAACAAAATGGGCATGGCTGTGTTCCAGTAAAACTGTATTTACAAAAACAGGCAGTAGATCAGATTTGGCCCACAAGTTGTAGTTTGCCAACTCCTAGTATTGTACAAAGATCAGGGATTTTGGAGAGAGTTTGGTTTAAGCCACTTACTAGCTACAGGATCTCGGGTAAACCTAATAAAAACATAATGCCTATTTCATAGGGTTGTAGTGGGGATCACATGCAACCTTAATGTGAAGGTTTCTGGTATATAATTCTATTCACATTTTCCGATCCTTCTCAAAAGGTTCATAACTAAAACAGTGATAATGCCTATCATAAACCCCTTGTATTATCAAATATACCTTTCTCCTTCATCAGATGGTGAGCTTCTGAAAGTGAGCATATGAATCATAGTCATCTTTTTATGCCTTTGGTACATTCTGCCTGGCAAAGTATTGTTGTTTGTTAAATGTTTGGTGAGGGAACAAATAACTCAGGGCATTGTATTGCACTTAATGCAATTTTATCTCCTATTTATGTTGGTACTAGTTCTTAAGAAGAAACACATTTCGATAAGACTTTTTTAAAAATAATCTTTGCTTCCAACAGTAATAGAAGTGTTTTTGCCTGACAATTTATAGATCTTGTAATAAACATTTTATATTTTGCCACAGCCTCCAAAAGAGCTGGAATGAAGCACTTTTCTATTAAGTGCATGCTATTAGATGCACAAAAACATAATGATATAATTTTTATATTAGAATCAATTATCTTTCAGCATATTAAAACAAAATCATGCACTGCATATTTTTACCACACAAATTACAAAAACTGACCCTTCTTTTAGGGTCTAAGAATCTACTGCAGGAATCTGTGGCACTTATTTTTTTCTGAAGAAATATATAAAATTAGATCGAATCTAATTCTTCAGAAGAATTGAGATATTGAGGCAGACTTAAACATTCTACCTACTATAGGCAAACTAAATGAGTCAAAAATAACAAAATTGATTCAAGGGTTAGAAGACTTTGGGATTCCAGGACCATTGCTGGATTTTATTATAATTTTTGTACATTCCCTCAGGTCCAATAAAGGTGTGGAATGTGAGGAATTTAGGATATTGTCAAGCCTTAGAAAAAGTGAGTTAATTTACCCTGAAAAACAATTTTGGAGAACAGTTTTGAGGGGAGTATGCTAATTCTAGGGAGCATTAAGGGAGTTGTGTTCTGTTTTGGGAATGAAGGGAAAATACTGGGTACTCCAAAAAAAAAACCTGTAATACCTCTAAATTCCCAAAAGTGGAAAAAAGTTCTGGTATTGATCACTTCTCCTTGTTGCTTTCTTGAGATCTGCAGAAAAAGAGAAGCATAAGTAATACTAGGTGTGAGAAATGAAAGATACTGAAGCTAAACTCACAGCAGAACAACCACCCACTCTGTAGGGAGGCCCCAGACTCAGGTTAGGGGAAGAGTAAGCCAGGCAGATGCTCAAAGCACCAATCTTCTAGGCAGCCTAAAGCAATATTGGAAAGAAATAAAAACATGTGGTGCCATACTTCCCCATGATAAGCTATACAGAGATTTTGGTATGACCCACTGAACATGTATCTCTTTCCCTCCTTCCCTCCCTCCCTCTCTCCCTCCCTCCCTCCTTCTCTCCCTCCTTCCCTCCCTTCCTTCCTCCCTCCCTCCCTCCCTCCCTCTTTCTTTTTTCTGTAACTGGCATTGGCACTGTGACTCCTTTGATAGAAATTACTTCCTTTCCTGTTTCAAATAGAATGCACAGGTCTTTGTGATCCTAAATCTCAGGACCATTAAACATTCCTTATGCATCATAAGATTCTATTATGGGAAAAAAAACAGTGGAATGAATGTTTTCTGTTTTGAAGTGTAGTAAGAAAAGTGGCCTGGCCATGAGCGAGACCAGAAGATACAGTGATGCACCACCCCAAGGCACCGCTAATGCCCTCACCCCCATCCCCAGGACTAAGGCTTCTGACTGATCACCTTTGATTGACTCTATAGGAGTTGCCCTTGACTGAGAGAAGCTGCTTCTCCCAGAGTTATACTTTTCTTTGTGGACAGCCTGTACCCAAAGCCTGGCCAGTGCATGGGTACAAAAGTCTGGCTTCTTCATCTCAATGAGATCAACTCTTTAGTTCCAGAGGCCTCTGTTGCTACTGCATCATACTTTAATGTCTTCCCACACCCAGTTGTCATTCTTCATTCTTCACAGGTTGTTCCCAAGAGCATTCTTGATAAACCTCCTCATGCAAATCTCAGGGTTTCATAATTTTTTTTCTGTGGAACTTTACATATGGGAGTTTACAACAGAAATGGTCTTAGGAAGACTCGAAAATGAGATTTGGAGCTTGGTCACCTTGCCAGCAGGAGCAATTGCATTTGAGAGGTTTAGAAACAGCCATTACAAGGACTATGGAATTGGATGACGGTGGCTGGGGGCCACTAATGCACTGGAGGGCAGTAAAAGCTAAAAATGATTAATCACATGCAGCAGCTGAAGTGTGAAAGCCAAAACTTAAGTATTTGTTTGCTAAGGCTTACATATCAAAGTACCACAGACTGGTAGCTTTTTCGTTGTTTATTTCTAAGTATTATAAAGGTACAAATGTTTTTGGTTACATGAATTGCTTTTGTAATTCTTGAGCCAGGGTTAAAAGTGTGCCCATCACCCAGATAGTTTTTATTGTACCTGTTAGGTAGGTTTTCGCCCATCCCTTCCTCCTCCCTCTCCCCTGTTTGATTTCCATTGAAATTTACTTCCGTTTATGCACATGTGTGTTCATCAGTTAGTTCCAATTTAATTGTTAGTACATGTGGTGTTTGTTTTTCCATTCTTTAGATACTTCACTTAAGATAATGGTCTCCAGTTCCATCCAGATTGTTGCGAAGGGCATTCAGTCATCCTTCTTCGTGGCTGAGTATTATTCCATGGTATACATATACCATGTTTTGTTAATACACTCATGAACTGATGGGCATTTTGGGTTGATTAAACAGCAAAACTTTCTTTTCTTACAGTTCTGGAGGCTGGAAGTCCAAAATCAGAGTTGGCTCTTTCTGTGGCCGTGCAAGAAAGATCTTCCCCAAGTCTGTGCCCTCCACATGTAGATGGCCTTCTTCATACTCACATAGTATTCTGCTTCTAAACGTGTCTGTGTCCAAATGTCCTCTTCTTATAAGGACACAAGTCATTTTGGATTGGGGCCATCAATGATCTCATTTAACTTAATTACCATTTGAGGACCCTATCTCCAAGTCTCTCTACATTCTGAGGTACTGTGGGTTATGTCTTTAATATATTAATTTTGGGAGGACACAATTCAGCCCATAACAGCCTCCTTGGCAACACTTAAAGAGATTCTCATCTTTTGCAGCCCAGGGAATAAAAGCAACCTAAATATTATGCCAAATTCTTAATTATGGAATAGCAGAGTGCTAGGGAGGTTTGGATTCCTTGCCATGACAAATTTTTACGCCAGCATTAGGGCTCTGTTTTGAAGAAGTGGGGTCCTGTGACTTGGAATGAATACATTTAAGTTGATGAACTCAAAAATACCTGGTTTTCTAAGAATATTCTGGGCCTATAGGAGTGGACTACTCCTCCCTGGTAAAGCCTAATTCTTCCCAGTTGCTTGAATAAAATGCAGAGGATTCTGCCCTGCAAGACAACAGGTAACCCTTCATTCTACCTCCACTTCTTTTCTGGCTGGCTATCAGACCAATTACTACATAAACTAAGTGGGAATATGCTGGGCCTGCAGAAGGAGGAGAGAGTCTATAACCAAGGAGCTGTAAGAACTAGGCAACATATACTGGCAGGACCAGGAAAGAATGCATGAGATTCTGAGGGCTTTGGAGGAGAAGACAGGGCAGAACATAAATTTGGACAACAGTTACTGATATGTTAGCAGTAGTCAATCCTCAGGTAGGAAGCCACAGAGGATATAAACCAACTGCCGGGAAAAGCACATACAGGACTGGATTCTGAGGGCACTGCATCAAAGGGGAAGGGGGGGATTCAAAGTGAGAAAAGGGAGAGTTTATTGCTATGGGAACATTGTCTCATGATTTAACACTGGAAAGGCCCAGGAGATGTTGTTAATCAAAAGCTAGACTGGCCCTTGAAAGTGTTGGCCCACATTAAGTGAAGTAGAAATGCCAGAACTGTTGTTTAGAGGAAGAGATCAAGATATTTGCTCTCGCATGTTCCTTTTAGCACTACTCACAATCACCAAGATTTGGAATCAACCTAAGTGTCCATCAGCGGATGAATGGATAAAGAAATTGTGGTGCATATACACAATGGAATATTATGTAGTCACAAAAAGGAATGAAACCTTGCCATTTGCAACAACATAGATGGAACTGGAGAACGTTATGTTAAGTAAAATAAGCCAAGCACAGAAAAACAAAAAAATCTTGCATGTTCTCACTCATATGTGGTAGCTAAATATTAAAAACAATTGATCTCATGGAGACAGAGAGTAGAATGATGGTTACCAGAGCCTAGGAAGGATAGCAGGGAGGGAGGCATAAAGTAGGATGGTTAATGGGTGCAAAAATGTATTAGATTAGATGAAATGAACGATATTTGATAGCACAACAAAGTGACAATAATCAACAATAAGTTTGGTATACTTTAAAATAACTAAAAGAGTGAAATCAGAATGTTCCTAACACAAAGAAATGATAAATGCCTGAGATGATGGATACCCCAATTATCCTGATCTGATTAATTCACATTATATGCCTGTATCAAAACATCACATACATCCTATAAAGATATATAATACAACTATTATGTACCCATTATAACTTTTAAAAAAAGTCTCAGGTAGAAGATTTAACCTTTGTAACCTAATAAGTATATGAAGTGATAGATATGTTAATTGGACCAATTTAATCATTCCACAGTATAAACATATATCAAAACATCACATTGTACCCCATAAATATATATAATTACTTATCAATTAAAAATAAAAAAAATAATAAATAAACAAACAATAACAACAAAAAGTCCTAGGGAATGGGCCTGCATAGTGAATATATTACATACGGTTAGAAACACCACTGATTGGCTAGTTCAGTGAGAAGACCTGAGGACGCTTCATTTACCAAAATAATAATCAATGCGCTAATGAGAGGGGCACAGGCATTTTTAGAAGTACAAAGGGGGCTGTTCTCTGTAGGCCAGCACTGACGGAGAAAGATGATGTTATAGAATTGAATTCCCTGAAAGCAATGTGGATGATAGGATTCTGTAATAATAGATTCCAGTTGATGGTGCTTAACTGGTAGAAGCAAAGTGGGTGCATTTATTATAATGAGGAGCAAGGTCATAGTGGAACCAGGGGGTCTGACCA
Organism: Cheirogaleus medius; assembly: GCA_008086735.1. Classification (NCBI taxonomy): domain Eukaryota; kingdom Metazoa; phylum Chordata; class Mammalia; order Primates; family Cheirogaleidae; genus Cheirogaleus; species Cheirogaleus medius. Next base: position 57,409,924 of record VBSM01001562.1, read on the forward strand.
AAGAAGAGCAGTAGAGATGGTAAATAGAGCCTGGTGTTCTCCGGGGCAGAGCTACGGCTTGAATGTGTTCCCCAAAGTTCAGGTGTTGGAAGCTGAATACCCAATGCAATGCTGTTGAGAGGTGAGACCTTTAAGAGGTGATTAGGTCATGAGAGCTCTGCCCTCATGAATAGATTAATGCATTAATGCATGATCTCTTGCCCTTCTGCCTTCTGCCATGGGATGATGTAGCAAGAAGTCCCCTGATAGATGTAGGCCCCTCAACCTTGGACTTCTCAGCCTCTAGAATGAAATAAATAAATTTATATGTTTTATAAATTACCCAGTCTTGGCCAGGCGTGGTGACTCACGCCTGTAATCCTAGCACTCTGGGAGGCCGAGGCAGGAGGATCGCTCAAGGTCAGGAGTTCAAGACCAGTCTGAGCAAGAGTGAGACTCTGTCTCCACTAAAAATAGAAAGAAATTAATTGGCCAACTAAAAATATATAGAAAAAATTAGCTGGGCATGGTGGTGCATGCCTGTAATCCCAACTACTCGAGAGGCTGAGGCAGGAGGATTGCTTGAGCCAGGAGTTTGAGGTTCCTGTGAGCTAGGCTGATGCCACAGCACTCTAACCCAGGCAAGAGAGTGAGACTCTGCCTCAAAAAATAAATAAAAAAAAAAAAACGAAAAAAAAAAATTACCCAGTCTCAGGTATTCTGTTATAGCATCGCGAAACGAACTAAGACAGGCAGGATAAACGGCCAGCCAACAGAGTATTGCTCAGTCTATACAACAAAAGAAAACAAGGATAAATGATCAGTAGGCAGAAGGCAACTGCTCCAATAAAAAGTCACCATCTTTTGACCAGTTCTCCAAACCAGAACCCACTGAAAGGAGAGAGATGATGTGTCCTCACAAGGAAGGATCCTGTGGCACATGGAAAGTATTCTCAATAATGATTACTATGAGGCTTCCTCAAAGGCACCTACAGCCATTGACTCAAGTCCTCATACTGTGAAGGCAGAGGAATATAAAAACATTTTACGGACTTTATCTGAGTTGACAGGATAGGGTGGGGGCATAATAGGACCAAGTAACAAAGGGAATTTGGGCCCAGGCCTTCTGGCTCATAGGTCTTCTTTGTCCATAACTGAGGGTCATTTACCTTTGGTCCCTGAATGAATAATTGGCATGGCTATACTTGGTAGTTTGAAGAGCACCCATGTTGGTTCCTTATCATGTGCTGTGATTGACTGACCAAGTAACAGGAAAAGCTAGCAGCTTTGAGTGGGACAAAGGGCTGCCAGGAGAGGGCTCTGCAGCAGGTCCAGGCTGTGATCGAAATATATGATCCAGTAGATCTTATGGTACTAGAGGTATATGTAGTGGGAAAAGGTACTTTGATGATTGGCTGGTTAGGAACAATTAGTAATAAAGGATCCAGAGAAGAAGCATTGTTCTTTGAGGAAACCAACTAGCTACTTGGTAGGAATTTGATTAGATTGGACCACTTCCACCCTGGATATGGCATATATCTATTTTTGTAGAAATAGAATAATATTTTGGGTATAGGTTTGCCTTTACTGCCCACAGGGCCTTATCAAGAACCATTGAGGGCTTAGACAATTTGATCCATAATATTGGATCAGATCAAGGGACCCACTTCATAGTAAAGGAGAATGTGGCAGCAGGAGCATGGTCATGGAATCCACTGTTCCTATTGTAAACCATCAAACCTGGTGGCCTGATAGAGTGATGGAACAATCCTGCAAAGGCCAAGATGGGGCACCAGGTTAGAGATGATACCCTGCAGCAAAGGGGTCTCTCTGCCAGACTGTGGTTGGTATACACTCTAAATCAGTATCTATTATATGGTGCTGTGATGAGGAGTACTTGATCTGGAAACCAAGAGGTGGAAGTAGGGTTGGCCCTACCATCATTGCACCTAGTGACCCCTTTGGGGAACATGTTGCTCCTGCAACTCTAAGCTCTGTTTGAAATTCCTGTGTCATAGAGAGCAAGCACTTCTACCCTCTTGGTGATATCCCACTGAGGACACAGTAGAGATAGTCCATTAAACTTTATACCTTGGCTACCAGAAAATCACTTTGAGATCCTTGTGCCAAAAAACCAGCAGATAAGGAACAGAATTTTCATCCTGGCAGGAATACTTGATCATCCAAACAATGTAAGACAATTGTTATACGGTGAGGGCAGGGAAGGATTTGTTTAGAACCAGATGATTCACTGGGGCAAGTCTTAGCACACCCTTACTTGTTTTGATAGTACAGTCATCTCTTGGTATCCCTGGGGACTGGTTCCAGGATCTCCATGGATATCAAAATTCAAGGATACTAAAGCCCCTTATATATTAATAAAATAATATCATATTTGTATAGAACCCACACACATCCTCCCATATACTTTATTTTTGTGAATTAGTTTTTATTTCAAAATATCAAGGAGTTACAAATGTTTTTGTTACATGTATAGCTTTTATAATACTTTATTCAGGGTTATAAGTGTGCCTATCACCTGAATACTGTTTATTGTACCTGTTAGGTAGGTTTTTACCCCTTCTTTCTTCTCCCTAGACCCCTCCTCCCTTCTTGATTTACAGTGATTTTTATTTCTCTTCATGCTCATTTGTGCCCACCAATTAGTTCAAAATTATTAGAGAGTGCATGTGGTGCTTGTTTTTCCATTCTTGAGATACTTTACTTAGGATAATGGTACCCAGCTCCATCTAAACTGCTGCAAAAGACATCAATTCATTCCTTTTTATGGCTGAGGAGTACTCCATGATATATGTATATACCATATTTTGTTAATCCATTCATGAATTGATAGGCACTTGGGTTGATTCCACATCTTTGCAATTGTGAATTATGCTGCAATAAATTTCAAGTGCAGATGTCTTTTGGATAAAATAACTTAATTCCTTTGGGGAGATATCCAGTAGTGGGATTGCTGGATCAAATGATAGGTCTGCTTTTAGTTTTTTGAGAAATCTCCATACTATTTTCCATAGGTTGTTCTAATTTGCAGTCCCAGCAACAATGTTTAAGCATTCCTTTCTCTCTACATCCATGCTAGCCTCTATTGTTTTGGGACTTTTTAATAAAAACCTAACCAGAGTTAGGTGATACCTCATTGTGGTTTTAATTTGCATTTCCCTGATGATTAGTGACATTGAGCACACTTTTTAATAGTGTTATTTATTTTCTTGCTGATTTACTTAAGTTCTTTGTAGATTCTGAATATTGGCTGTTTATCAGATGGGTACTTTGTGGATTTTTTTTCTCCTACTCTGTAGGCTGTTTATTTGCTTTTTTAATTGTTTCCTTTGGTGCGCAGAAGCTTTTTAATTTAACAAGTCCCATTTATTTATTTTTGTTGTTGCTGTAATTGCCTTTAGGGTCTTAGTCATAAATTCTTTGGCTGGACATATACTGAAAAGTTTTTCCTACATTTTCTTCTAGAATTTTTATGGTTTTGTGCCTTACATTTAAGTCTTTTATCCATCTTGAATTAATTTTTGTAAGTGGCTAGAGACAGGGGTCCTCTTTCATTCTTCTGTATGTGGCTATCTAATTCTCCCAGCACCATTTATTGAATAGGGTTTCTCTCCCCAGTGTATGTTGTTGTCTGCATAGTACTGGAAGTCCTAGACAGAGCAATCAGGCAAGAATAAGAAATAAAGGGTACCCAACTCAGGAAAGAGGAGGTCAAATTATGGCTTTTTACTGATGATATGATATTATATGTAGAAAATCCCAAAGACTCCACCAAGAGACTCCTGGAATTGACAAATAAATTCCACAGAGCCTCAGGTTACAAAAATCAATGTACACAAATCACTAGCATTGCCATTAAGTCATTAAATATGAAATGTCTGATTTTGAATCAAAAGTGAAGTTTATTATATCTCAAACAAGAAACAGTACAATTAACCAAAGTATGCCCCTAAACTATTGACATAGTGTTGCCATCTTAATGGTAACTTGTTTATTATGCCAGCAGCAAAGAAACCTGGAGAGTGAGTGGTGATGAAATCACAAAAGGTATTTTCCACAGCTTGTTGAGAATTGAATATTTTTCCTTGAAAGAAGTGGTCCAAAGCCTAGAAGAAGTAGTGCAAAGTCTGGTGAATACAGTGGATGACAGAGTGTCCCAGTCCAGCTCTGCAGTTTGAGCAGCATTGTTTGTATAACATGAGGTAGAGCATTGTCTTGAAAGAGGATTGGCCTTTCTCTATTGAGCAATCTTGGATGTTTAATCACAAGCATCCTCATCATTGTATCCAATTGGTTGCAGTAGACATCTGCTGTAATCAATTGAACAGCTTTCATGAATTTGTAGTGGATAATACCAGCTCTGGACCACTGAAGAGACACCATTAGCTTTTTCTGATGAATATTTGGTTTTTGCACTTTATCTTTATCCAACCATTGCGCCAAATGCTTGCAATTGTCAAGAAGAATCCACTTTTTTTACTACACATAACAGTATGGTGTAGAAATGGTTTGTCTTTATGTTGTGACAGCAAAGAAAGGCAAGCTTCCAGATGATTTCTTTGCTGATGCAAGTTTAATTCATGCAGAACCTATCCATCCAGCTTCTTTACCTTGCTGATTTGTTTCAAATGGTCCAATATTGTTGAAATGGTAAGGTCAAACTTTACTGCTAATTCATGTGTAGGTTGAGATGGATTCACTTCCATTACAGCTTTCAGCTCATCATTATCCACCTTGGTCTCAGGTCACCCACGTGGGTCATTTTGAGGATTAAAATCACAAGATCAGAACTTCTCAAATCATCAATTTACTGTGCGTTCATTAGCCACATCCTTCCCAAACACTCTGTTGATATTTTGAGCTGTTTGTGCTCCATTGGTTAAATAATAGAACTCATATTCAAAAATAACACTAATTTTTGACTTATCCATGGCTTCAAAAAATTGCTCTAAAAAAATTTGACAGATAATCACAAGCCACAACATACATTTGAAAGACTGAGGATGTACCATCACAATAAAAATAAAACAAGAAGTGTCAAAGTGAAATGTCAGGGATATCAACTGTCAAACTTAGCACTTAAGGAAACTAGACATTTCATACTCAATAACTTAATATATACCAATAAAAGTCAAGCTGAGAGTCAAATCAAAGTCTCAATACCATTCACAATGCTACAAAGAAAATAAAATACTTAGGAATATACTTAACCTAGGAGGTGAAAGATCTCTTCAAGGAAGACTATGAAACACTGTGGAAAGAAAGGATTGTGGATGACACAAACAAATGGAAAGTCATATCATGGTCATGGATCAGTAGCAATCCCATTACTGGACATCTACCCAAAAGATCAAATGATACTCTACAAAAAAGAAACCTGCACTCATATGTTTATAGCAGCACAATTCACAATTGCAAAGCTGTGGAAACAACCCAAGTGC
>VBSM01001562.1:57415464-57450424 GCA_008086735.1 Cheirogaleus medius
TGGGGGGAGGGGGGTCAAGGGCATTATTTGAAACCTTAAAATTTGTACCCCCATCATATGCTAAAATAAAAAAAAATATCTATACTGCCCAAAGTGATTTACAGATTCAATGCAATCCCCATCAAAACACCAATAGCATATTTCACAGATTGAGAATGAATAATTCTATGCTTCATTTGGAACCAAAAAAGAGCACGAATAGCCAAAGCAATCTTAAGCAAAAAGAACAAATATGGAGGTGTCACATTACCAGACTTCAACCTATACAAGGCTATAGTAACTAAAACAGCATGGTACTGATACAAAAATAGAGACATAGACCCATGGAACACAACAGAGAACCCAGGTATAAAACCAACTACCTCAACCAAATGATCACCCACATACTTTAAATCATCTCTAGATTACTTATACTACCTAATACAATGCTAATGCTATGTAAGTAGTTGTTATGTTGTATTGTTTTTATTTGTACCATCTTTATTGTTGCATTCTTATGTTTTATTTATTTATTTTTTCTAAATATTTTTTATCTGAGGTTGGCTGAATCTGAGGATGCTGAGCTTGTGGACATGGAGGACCAAATATACTTGGACAAATACCCTGATGTGAGAAGGGTGTGTTAACCAGAAGCTCAGATCCTTCAAGGGTGAGAGTCTTGGTGACACCACCAGCTCAGTTACCAAAACCAAAAGAAATACTAATCAACAATAGGATATATCCAGAATGGATAGTAAAGGATGGAGAAAAGAAGTACCAATTGCAGTTTGAGAAACAGCTGCAGTGGTGGCAGTTGTAATTTGTTCCCAATGGGACCTTTATCCTGTGAGTTTCTCTAGGAAGAAAGGGCAGTCAAAATTGGGGAGGAGCCATTTTCAGATAGAATGAACTCACTATAAGAGGCAAGAGAAGTGTGAAAGAATAGACTATAGTGGATGCTGTGTTGTACCAACCAGATTCCTCTTCAGGAAGAAGGACTCAATTTGCAGTTGGCAGGAATGTTAGCTACTGATGACCACAACTGAGTCCCTATTACAGGAATTCTCTTCCACTTGAGGGGAGTTGCTTCATTCAAGGTTATGTTCCCTTTGTGGTGGCAGCCCACATCCACCAACTGGTTGATGTGGGGTACAAAGTCCTGGACTTTATCTTAGGTGGAAAAATTCTGGTGTTGTTCCAGCTCCAGAGCACCTCACAGGATTGACTGAGGTCTTTCCTGCAACTGGATGACAGGTCAATTTTTCCTTCAGCTCAGTCTTGCTTTCCTTATCCCCTGCCAATGTTATTTCTGAGTGTGTTCTCCAAAAAAACTCCCTGCGTGGAAATCTCAGAGTTTATTTCCCAGGGAACTCAGCCTGTGATGGCTAGTAAAAAGAACTTTTACATGCATTTAGAAGAAGCCTTAGGAAGTAAACTCATGTTAATTATCTCTGCCCTAAGTGAGTGCGAGTGACTAATGCTACCCAGTTTGGATGAAGAAAAAAACTGTGAAATGAAATGCAATTCCAAATTAAGTCAAAATGTTATCCTCAGGAAAATCCCTTCACTTGACCATGAAAAAGGAAGAATATAATTTTTAAAAATGGAAAACCAGCTCTTCCCTTCAAAAATAAAGTTGAACAGCTACTAAAGAATATTGGATTGGAAGAGCACAAAAATGTGAGCCTGCCTAAGTTCCCAACATGTCCTTTGGCTTTGGGAATAGTTTATAAATTCAGGAGTGAACTACAGAGAAGGGAGACCCAAAGGGCTCTGATGGTACATGTGTAGCCCCATGATACCCAGAGCTCAGTCAGTACTATTGCTTTCCTTCAAACACCTGGGATTTCCCTGTGAGTAATTACTCCTCTGCCACTAGACCTTTGTTCTAGGAAGGGGAATTCCCAATATCTGCCTACTAATACTGCCCCCAGAATTAGGTGCCAGATCCTTCTTCAACCCACCTGCTGGCAGGTGGGTGAGCACACATCTAACCTTCACCAAGCTGACTGCCTCCTGGGCCTCTGAAGCTGAAGTGTGTAACCTGCCAAAATGGGGGCAGTAGGGAGTCAGATCACAACTTCTGATATGACTGTCCCCAAAGGATGCTGCTTTGTCTACAGTATTTCCTGCTCACTTTCCCTGCTCAGTGATTAGGCTCCCATCATTTCTATGAGATTCCAATAGGATTTCAATAAATACTATTTTTTACTTAAGATAGCAAGAGTTGATTTTCCTTACTTATGACTAATTATCTTGACCTACCAGCCTGCCACTCCCTAAAAGGGTGAGTTACCATGACACAGGCATGTTTGGGATGCATTTCTTTGCCCCTGTTAGAGCGAGAGTATCAAAATCTGTAGGAGAGGAGAAAACTCAGCTTTCAGGTGTTTGGTTAATGGTGTAATCCACGATACAGAGCAGCACATATGCATCAGAAGCTTACAGTTATCTGTGCTTACATATGTGGGCTTCCAGATTTCAAAGATTTTTTTAAAAAGACTAAAACTGATCTTCATATATTGAACCTGAAGTTTAGATGGACCTGAGGACACAGACCCATTCCAGAATAATAAGGAACTTGGATGTCTCAGAAAATGGGACTCAATTGCTGTGGAGATTTGGGTATTCTCTGGACATCGAATGCATTCCTGATGACAGCTTGTTTACTTATCATTTGTCTCTTTCTCATAGAAGAGTACAAAACGTGCAAAAATGCTTTTGGTTTCTTTTTTTATAATTGTTTGCAAGCTGTCTAAATGGTAATTTACTGTATTTTATTTTCTGTTTGGAGACACTCCAGCTTCTTTAAAACATTTTCTACATTGTTCTTCATTTGTTATCTAATACTAGGAAATAATGCACATCCCCAAGCCTGCATTCCCATCACATTAGAGACCACTAGAAGAGTCTATTTCCTAAAGACGCAGGAAGGGATGGGGAGTGGGCGGAATGTGCTAAGAAACATGTTCCAGGGTATGTTTCACCCACTCATATGGGAGGGAAAGAAAAGCTGCATACCTCAGAAGCAGCTAGCACAGTTCTGTCTTGATCTACTCCACCTCCTTGCTTCAAAGTTCCATGAATGAGAAAATAAGCTTTAAAGTCTTTTTAATAGATATCATGCAGAGTCGGGTTATTTTTAAATACAGGGATGGCATCTGGCCCCGGGGACCTTAGAGACAAACATTGTCAAAGGACTTCATTCTTTGTTTTCCATATTTAGCATCCATCCTAAGTAAACTGGGGATGAATATAGTAAACTATGATTTAGGTCACTCCCACTCAGATGCCACTTGGTGTGAGCCTTAGAGTTACTGAGTGAAAGGTGCTTTCACCTTTCTGGATATCAGGGGCAACAGTGAAGTCACAGGATCTCTACCACGATTATTTAAAAAAAATTGATATTAAAAGGATATTTCCACCTTCTTGAGGTTAGTTTGTACTTTGGGATAGCCAGGATCATTCCATGCCTATCATGATTCATTTTTAACATTAGATGCTCTAATTAGTCTATGTGTCTGAGTTTTTTATATCCTTAGATAAAAAGTATAGTTATTGTATGTACATCCACAGCTGGAATCACAGTCCCTGAAACATTCCATGAGGAAAAGGAATGTCTCACATATAAAGAGTTTCTAAATTGCTGCCCCTCTTAGCTGTGAGAAGGAAGACTGGTCCTCCAAGAAAATCACTTTTAGAGCCAGTGCAGAATAGTTACAACCAGAGGGACTGTACTAATGGAGGAGGGAGGGAGAGAGAGAGAAATGAGAGGAGGGAGAGAGAGAGTGTGTGTGTGTTAGGTTCTCCTCTTATTCATTATAAATTTTATTAGCCCATCCAAGCAGGATAATCTAGGTGGTTTATCAGAATACTTCTTTTTTTTTGACAGCTTTATTTATTTTTTGTCTTTTTCTTTATTTCAGCATATTATGGGGGTACAAATATTATGGTTAGGTATATTGCCCATGCCCCCTCCCCCCTTGAGGCAGAGCCTCAAGCATGACCATCCCCCAAATGTTGCACATCTCACTCATTATGTTTGTATATACCCATCCCATCCTCCCACCTCCCACCTGCCCAACACCCGACAAATGTTATTCCTATGTGTCCACTTAGAATACTTCTTTAAAAATGAAATGTGACTAATTCTAATTTTGAAATAAGGTAGAAGTAGACCTTGCTAGGATAGGGCCCTCAGAACCCAACAGGCAACTACTTATCTTCCTCTTCCCAGATAATTTCTCAGACTCACGTTTCTTGAGTGCTACAGAGAAAGCCTCCTGGGAGGTGTGACTTGAGAAGAGCCAATGATTTTCTGCCTCCTGGGACCCTGCTAGGCACCCTTCTCCCATTGCTATTTGCCATTTCCAGGTTGGAATTACTTTTTTGGGGTTAAGGCACTATTACTGCTATGAAATCCCTGTTATAAAAACAAAAACATTATCTGAAAGAATCAAACTATTTCAACTGAATCTGTCATCAAATGCTGAATGGGAACTTGTCCATGGTGACACAGAGCTGGGATAAACCAGTTCCACCAGCAAACCTGAGTGTAGGCGAGATGCCCTTTTGGATTATGATTCTGGGAGGTGAGACGTTGGACAGAGATATGTTGATGTGGGGAGAGGCATGAGGAAACAGCTTACACAGGGGATAGTGTCCAAGGCAGCAGATTCTGCAGCTATTATGGGTCATCCTGTGTAACTAAATGGCAAAGGAGGAATTAGGCATTTCTACAAGACAAGAAATGTAAGACAACTACCTTAAAGAAAGAAAGATGGTGACACATACAATAGGCTCTGACTGCATCATGATCTTTAACAGGACCAGCTGGCTGTCATTTCCAAGTGCCAAATGGAATTAATGGACATTAGTGAATGAATTTGTCACCGATGCCTAAATAGTATGATTTTGTGTGTGTAATATAGGCAAACACGAAATGAGAAGTTCTCCTAAAAATACAGGAGGTTGAATGGCATGCTATATAGTTAATCAAAAATTGCAACCCACAGATTTATTAGATATGGGGCAGGGATGCTTCTCTTGAATCCTGTTTTAATATTCTATCTTTATTCCCTAAAAACACTTATCAAATTTGTTTTCTTGTATCTGCTTTTATTGATGACAAATGTTCCCAAATGTTAAGACCATGGAAAATGGCAACAAACTATCAATTCCTCATGTTAACAAGCACCACATTTACTCTAAAAGATTAAATGTGAAGAATAGGGGAGAAAAAAGCATCACCACACACATGATTTAAATCATATAGTTTATGAAGATATAGAGAAACAGGGTTTGGTTAGGGTGCAAGCTGCCTGGATTTGAATTTAATTTAAAGATGGACAGTTTTTCTACTGGGTAGGCATTTTGTCTTCCTGAAGCCAGAATAGATTCCATCCAGATGCTTTGTATTTTTGCCCTGAGAGCAAACATTACATGGGAACTGAGCTGAAGGAGCTGAACAAAGCAATCTTATAAAATTCTAAATTTGGGCGATTGCATTGTTGAAGTCCTAAACATACTAAGAGTCAAATCCAGCTTTTATTTTTATTGAGCATTTGCAACTAATTCCCACTGATCAAAGACAACTTAGTATCCTTTTTTCCCCTATTTTTCTTTTTGGCAAATAAATAGTATTCTGGAAGGATGGCATGGGAATCACTCTTTTTCCAACGGCCGCACAAATCCGCTGTTGCAAGGAGAAAATGGAATGGAGAAAAGCAGTGCATTTTGGGAATTCATTAAGTGGCTGAATTCATTAAATGCTGGAAGGAGATAATTTAGACCTTTTTTGTTAACACAGTAATTTGCAACTGTATAATTATCAGGGTTTGCTTTAGTCTGGGACAAAATCTGATATTTATACTTAAATGAAAATTACCTACCACTTATACTGACAAAAATATGAGCTTCTTAGTTGTGGTTATTGGTAAGACATAGGGTTACAGAATCCCCACTTTGCTTTTTCCTAATTAGGTTTTATACTCTAGAGGGTGGACAGAGGAAAGCACTGTGACCTAGAGTGGAGATGGGGCCTGTCTAAAGTGTGCAACTCAAGAGGAAGCTTAAGCTTGAGGCTAAAGGCTGAATGCTACCCCTGGTCATCTCTGGGCTTTCATTTCTTTAGCTGTAAATTAATGAAGACACTGTCATTGTGGTGAGCCCAGGGGCCGAGTCATATATTTTGAGGTCTAGAACTTGTACAATTTGGGAAGCAATATTTAAGAAAAAAAATACAAATAGTATGAATTCTAAGTTGGATATAAGACATCGAAATGAGCCGCTGCAATGAAGGGCTCGGATGCTTAAGCTCTACTAAAGGTAAGCCTACCTGTGTGTGCTAATGTCACTAGGGGGAAGGAAAGATGATTCTCATAGGCTGCCACCCAAATCCATAAAAAGGCTGCTATTTGTATTGGCTGAACTACTTTACATAAGGAGGTGGTAGGTAAGGTCTTCTCTAGAACCAATGAGGGTAGAAGCAGAAGATGCCTGGTGCTGGCAACTGAGGCTGTTCATAGGAATTATAAAGGTGTTGTCCCAGCCTGGGCCTCCACTGATAAGGCATCCTCTGTTTTGTAAACACAATTACTCCTAGGTACAAGTTCTCTAGGTGGGGACGGTTATGTGCTTTGAACTTTTATGTTTCAGACAGTCACAAACTATATCATGCAATTCACACAGCAGCCCTAGGAGTATTTTCAACCTCATTTTATAGATGTGAAAACTGAGGTATCAAGAGCTTAAGTGACTTGATCAACACTGAGGGCCAGGGAAAGAACATGGACTTCACCTGGGATCTGTCTAGCCCTGATGTCCACGCTCTGCTCACACAGCCCGTGCTGAAGAGCTGTTGTGGGGCTGCAGCCTGCAGGAGTCTCTGCAGGTGGTTTGAGCTCTTGAGTGGCCTCATTGGCAAACTGTTCAATCAGTCAAAGTGACACTCCACCTCTTGGGACAATGATCCAGACACAATTACAATACGGAGGACTGCGTCCTTCCTTCTGATCTGACAGCTGGTCACTGGAATAAAAATGTTTACTCTGTTTTGGGCTTAGGGAAGTCCTGCCCCAGAAGCATGTTAACAAAAAAAGAATTTTGCATTCCTTGGGGTAGCAAATAGCCATAAAGTGGTTACAGTAACTTTCTTGTAGGAATACATTCTAGAGTATACTGTCATTGAGATACTGCTCATTGAGTCCATTTCATGGATTTCCAAACAGGCAAGATACCCTGAGTAATAATTATAAGTGCTGGGCCACACCAGACATGGATGATAGGTGGGAAGGAAGAGTTGTCTTGCTAGAAAAGAGATATAAAAGATTCTGACCCAGAATAGGGCTCCTTCATAAAGAAATTCTCCATTTCTATAATTATTTTGCCTTTTCTTCTCTATTATGCCCCATCCTATTCCAGTATAATACACACAGACACACACACACGCACACACCTTCATGGGTGGTAGTAAAAAATTAACTAGGATCCAACAGCATTTGAATGCTTAAGTTTCTTAAGAGCCTGCTCAAACCCTTGGAAGAGAAGAGTTGGGATGTTCTCAACACAAAGAAATGAAAAATGTTTGAGGTGATGAATATCCCAATTACCCTGATTTGATCATTACACATTGCATGCATTTATAAAAATATCATATGTACCTCATAAATATGTACAATTATAGTGTATCAATAGAAAAAAGCCTTGGGCAAGAATGGAGTCTTTTAGATTAATCTCTATAAATTTTATATTTAGAAATGTGATCTGCTCTGATTGAGACTGGTACGTATTTGTTATACTCTGGATCCATGGTGATTGAATACATATTTCTTTTTTGAAACCATTAAGAACCACCATGGTTACTTCCCCCAAAGGTGGGACATTTCTAAAGGCAATTAAGTGGAGGCTTTTGAGGTGAAGGCTTATGTAAAAGGGAGTGGCTCTGGCTCCTTCCAAGCTTCCCAGCCTGATAATCAAACTAAACTCACTCCTGTTCTGTGACTGTGCTTAGGAGCTTGGAAACAATAACTGTGCTGGGCAGGCTTGGAATATATTGAAATAGGCCTGTCAAGTGTCAGTTTATATAGGAGGCAATGTAGTACGCAGTGACATCATGTAATCAAAAGGAAAAAATTACACCGTGTGTCTTGCCTGGGAAAAATAGACTGCAACTTAGCAAGCTGTATTTCATGCTCCTTGAACAGAACTGAAATTCCTTCCTTTATTTACTCATGGAGCACCTATTTAACTACATGGTGGTGGTTTACAAATAATCATAATGTGAGGCTGTTTGGTGTGCTTTTAAAGATATCAGCTCTGGTGGATCAGATAAAATCCAACCCATCTCAGCAGGTACTAACTTGTTGAAGAAAACCAGCTGTCAACAGGAAAGAAACTCAGAGGGCTCACCAAGTTAATCATTCTTTTAGCAAGCTCTGAGACATTTACTGCTTGCTTTTTTACTGAAATGCTGGGCAAATACAGAAATTCAGGCATCTTCCATCAATTGGGAATCAATTTTGAAGCTGATTGGGGTGTTTGTTTTCTAAATTACCCAAACAGATTGAGATACCTCAAATGGCAGAAACCTTAAGGTCTTTACTAAAGGAGCTTACAGTGTAGGGATAAAGGGGGAAAGGTTCTGAGCAGTTATAAGGCCTGGGGAAAGTCTGGATTCTCTTTGCTCTTTGGACTAGGGGCTGATCAGTCTCTGTTCGTGATGTGCCTCCTTGAACCCATTAAGAACCACCATGGAACCATCTTCTGGTGGTTGCCATTGAATTTTTACCCAGGGCATTACCAGGCAAAGCTATTACAAAAATTCACTCCATGCTTTTGCCCTGCTCTTAACCTTCCAGATCTTCTAGAAAAAGCTTCACTGCATTATTATTAATTTCAGGTGTGCAATGAATATGCCAAATGCATAGTCTATGGGATAATGCTGATTTGGTTTCTAAGTGAATTTTTCCTCCACTTTGGAATTCACAAGGCCTTTGTACTATAAGCCCCCAATATTATCAGCATGGTGTTAGATTGCCTAAGAGTCAGCGTTTTCCTGGAAGGAATTTTGATAGCATACTCCCTTGTCCAGCACTAAGTAGTATTTTAGTACTATCAGATACATTTTACAAACTTGGGTTAATTGTGAAATATAGCATACCTACAAAAAATGGGTAAGACAATGCCATAGGTACTTTTCTTAGGTGATTCAGGAAGTTTTCTGGAAGGAAGATTAAATAGAATTGTAATAAGTATACCAGCCAAGGACTATTTTGTATTTTGGTTTTGTCAGTGGAGGTTGGTGGGGAGGAGTGAAGGGTGGGGTGAGATGGAGGTTTGGCTTTGATGATTTGCTCTATGAATGTACATCAAGCCTTTTTCAAGTACAGTATTTCCCAGTTTATGGAATGCTTCATAAATCAGGATGGCAGGCTTTTCCTCTAGGAAAAGAACTAGACCCAAGTCACAGTCGAACACAAGCAGCCAGATAGGGCGCTTTCTCCTTGCACAGTTCTCCTGGATAAAGCCCACTTATGTGGAAGGTTTATTAGGTCAGAGGGAAGTTACAGGAAACAATAAGAAACAAGGTGGATATATTATGGTTCCAAAACTTTGCACTTAAAAAGCTAAATAGTAATGTTTGTTGGGGAGCAGTAATAACATGGCATCTAAGAGCACACACTCTGGGGTCAGAGTGCTTGATCTAGAATCTAAGCTGCATGCCATTGCATGATTGGTATATGACCTAAGCCTTAGCTTTCTTAGCTGTCACATGGAGATAGTAATGAGCATTTCATATAAGGACTGTTACAAATAGTTCCTGTAAAATCTTAGCACAGTGGCTAGCTCATAGTAAGAACTCCATAAATGTAAGCCGCTGTTGCTTCTGCTGCTACCACTATGCTGCCCAGCTGCTCAGAGCCTTCGATATGCTAATGAGTGCTGTGAGTTTGTACAAGAGACCTGTATAGTTCAGATTGTCCAAAACTTACTTAACCAGTAACTCTTATTCCATAGAACATCTGGTTGGATTCATGGTTTTTTGTTTTTTGGCATAATGTTTGGGAAATATTATGACACACATATCCCTAAGAGACCCAGGCTCATCTTCTTAACATTTGGTAGAGAAATCCCTCTCACTTCTCTCTACTTATTCAAACTCTATTCATTCTAATTGGCTCAACTTCAGTCCCTTTTCCAAGATCTGACTTTGACCTCCCCAGCCAGTGCTTGGCTTCTTTTTCTCAATTCGGTTGGCCCATGTTACTTGCATTGTATTGTCACTTGGACATTTTGTTGTGGTGTCCTCATTGTTTTGTTGGATATTTTGTCACAATGAACTTCTTTAATTTTGTCTTACACGGAAAGTCTTTAGCTTAACAACCCTTCATTGACTATTATTATACTGTGCTTCCTTCAAGACCTAATACAATATAGGTTCCCTAACCATTCAGGTAAGTCTGAAGCTCACTCATCACCCTCCCCAACTTCAAGAGCTGGTGTTGTTAGTCTTTAGTCCAGTTGTAGTTAAGTTACCCCTCCTTCTGATGTCTTTCCTAACCTATAGGACAATATCTACTATACAGCAGCCTGGATTTGATGAGGATACTGTATTTCCCTTTTCATTACATTTCTTTTCTCTGAAGTCAATATTTCATTCTGTTTCTTGGCAATGTATTTTTCTTTCTTTTTTAAAAAGATTATTTTTTAATTATATAATGTAGCGAGGCTTTGATTTAATATTTTATTGACCATTATCTGATCTATTATGCCTAAAAATTGTGGCTGTTGGTATAGAGCTAGTTACAAAAAAAAGATGTGACACAGTTCGTTGAAGAGATTCAGAGTATAGGCTCTGGAGTTAAGATAATCTGGCTTTTACTCCATCATTTGCTACTATGTGATATTGGTCAAGTTACTTAAACTCTTTCTGCTGAACTTTCCCATACTTAAGATAGATCCCCTCATAGGGTTGCTGTTAATATTAAGATAATGAAAGTATACCTTTTAGCAAGGTGCTTGCACCCATTAAAGCTCACAGACATTGCCCATAATCAAGCCACATTTTTTACTTTCTTGAATACTGACATCTGGAGCAGAAGCAACGTAGGCTTTTTGAAGGAGAAAGGAATTGAGCAAGAAGTAGCAGACTGTATAAGGGGAAGTTTGGCAAGATGATTCCACTGAGGGCACAGTGGGAGATGAGGTTGGCACAGTAGATAGGGGCCAAATAGTGGAAGGTTTTGAATTCCAAATTGTGGAATTCTGTAGGCAACAGGGAGTCACTGAACATTTTGAAACAAAATAGTAACAGGTTCAGTTTTGTGTGCCAGGAAGCTGACTTCGGGACTAGTAAGGAGGAGGAATGGGAATAGGAAGACAATTGCAGCAGAGAGACCAATTTGAAGATTAAATTCTACTATTCATTTTTTTCTGTTTCTATTTCACCTGGTTCAGTTTTGCTTTACATAATAGGAGTTTTTCATGCAACTTCCATTGATAATTGTTGATAAGACTCTTCTTGGACTTTTTAATCTTCCTCTATCAAACTAGGCCTATTTGGTTTGCCTCATCCCAAGGAATGCATTCAGAAACAGAACATATCCTACATTTTATGTTTTATTTATAAGCCTCAACTCTCATAGCTGCTGACCACTACTGTGAAATGGCTTTAGAGCTTCTTTGTCTCTCCTTTTGCTTCCAGTTTGTGCTAGGTGTTCTCAGTGTCCAGTCCTAAAGGTGAGTGCTTTATTTATACTCAAAAAGTAAAAAAAAAATAAGAAGAAAGATTTAGATAACTGTCAGTCTTTTGGTTACCGTAGGTGCCAAACCTCAGGGAGGCAGAGCTGACAGTTCTGTCCTAAAATCTTCTGAAGCAGTAACCCTATTTGCACCAGCTGCGGTTGCATGATGCAAACTTTCAAGTCAGTTAGGCGCACAGCAGTGTCTACTGATGACCTTTCAGTCGCTTGTCAGCACCTTCCTATTAAACTCTCGCTCTGCTTAAAATAGAGCTCCAATGCCGCTGGGTACCTCACTTTTGAAAAACAAACTAAATCATCAGATAAGACCATGGGGACTGGGGCTTTATCTAATGCTACACACTCTTTTTAAAATTGATTCACTTTTCTGCCAACCCAATATGTCCATGAAATAGCCTAGCTGCTACTACAAGAACAATTACTATTCTGCCTGAGGTGATTCGTATGGTCTCAAGGCCCTGCAAACATCCATTTATACAGAGATGGATTGTAGATAAAGCAGACATGAGCTGGCACTTCAGGCAGACACTGATTGTCAGACATGCCACATTGTGACAGCTAGGGAACTGCCCCATGGCCTGATGGGAGAATACACTTCTGAGTTTCCACAGACCAATATGCATGTGCTCAATTTTGTCCAAAGACCGGTACCGTAAAGGTCCAAAAGCATTCAAATCTGAGTTGTTCAAATTTTCAAACTGACAGAGCTGAAGTCTGTAAGCTAACATGGAAGTCCCCACGGAGATTTCAATTCACTTATGCTGTATTTTTTTCTATAATTTAACGCCAAGTTGCAATTAGATGTAATTCAAGATTTACATAATTGCAATTCATTCAGAAGAGATTTTTTGAGAGGTTCAAAATGAGAAAACTTGCATATTCCTTTACAGGTTTCATTGAAACAAAGTAGATTTTATATATATGTAAATATATGTATTTATATATATTTAGTTTATATATTTATATATAGGTATAAAATCCTGCAGTAATCGATTTATCCAAAACAAAATGTACTGTTAACTTTTGTAGAAATATACATACTAATATATTCTCAAACTAATTTATTACTGATGTCATTAACTGAAAGTGGAAATATTTTTTCAGCAGCTGTTCTGTAATTTCTATATAAAATTCCAGTTGTTTGGCCTTAAAAGACAAAATAAGTGTTCATAAGTCTGAACTAGATGTATTTGTATTGTATAGTTACAAATTAGTTCCCAGTGCTCCATGAGGCTATCTTGGGTCAGCGTGAGAGCTCCCTGAGG
Organism: Cheirogaleus medius; assembly: GCA_008086735.1. NCBI lineage: Eukaryota > Metazoa > Chordata > Mammalia > Primates > Cheirogaleidae > Cheirogaleus > Cheirogaleus medius. Next base: position 57,428,471 of record VBSM01001562.1, read on the forward strand.
GGCACCATAATGCATTTCCTATTTTCCTAGCAGGGAAATAAGTATTAATATTAGGAGCCATGAGAACAGAACTGCCTATAATTTTAAGAAAAAAATAAACACAGGTAATTTCAATTCTATGGTAATAATGAGTTGCAACAAAATTGCATTACATTCTTTCCCAGAGTCACTGAAGGATATGTACATGAGATAACTGGATTAACCACTTAAAACACTAAAGACAAAGATGGATATTGGTCAATCAAAATGTTTCTTTTGTTTATTAGTCAACTTCATTACTTCAGTGAAATAAAAACTAGTGTTAATTGTTTAAATTGAATTCCAATTCAATCAGAATTATCAACCACATACTTGTATTTTCATATACAAATCATAAAAATAAAGAATTGTGTTTTGTATTTAGGGGCTCAAATATAAAAGACAAGAACAAAATTACATCAAGCTTAATTTTTGACTTTGGTTTCAGGGAGTCTTACAGATCCCTCTTTTTCACAAAATGTAGAATAACAAATGAGTTTATCATAGTTCAATGATTTCAGAGCAGCAAATACTCATTCTTTCCAAACCACTCTTTTCCTAGATTATCTGGAGCCTTGACATTGCCAATGAGGGACTTCTTAGGTCTTGAGAGAGGGGAGGACCCACTACCACAGCAAGAAACCAAGTCTGTTGAATGAGATTCATTTCTTCCTGAAAAGATTTTCTGTGGCACTTGGGGAATTCTCAGTCTATTCTGGGTTTGAGACTTCCAAGTGTCTGAGGAACTTCTGGTGACTTGGTAAAGGCCATGGGACCCTACTACCAAATGCCACTGGGAAGTACCCCAGTCTTTGGTTGACATCAGTCTGGAATTCAGCAGCCTGCTCTCTAATTTTAGCATTGAAAGCTGACCAAATCAGAATGTTAGTATTAGGTTACTAAGTATGAATTGTCAGGTTTACTTAAGTGCTAAGTTTGACAGTTGATATCTCTGACATTTCACTTTGACACGTCTTTTTAAAATTTTTTTTGTGAAGGTACATCCTCAAACTTTCAAATGGAAGTTTTAGCTTGTGATTATCTTGCAAATTTTTTAGAACAATTTTTGTGAAACCATAGTTAAGTAAAAACATTCATGTTATTTTTGAATATGAACTCTGTTGTGGAACCAATGCATCACAGACAGCTTGAAATATCAATGAAGTGTCTGGGAAAGATGTGGCTAATGAACACACAGTATGTCCATGGTTTGAGGAGTTCCGTTCAGGTGATTTTAATCTTGAAAATTAGCCACGTGGGTGACCGGAGACCAAAGTGGATAATGATGAGCTGAAAGCTATAGTGGAAGAGAATCCATCTCAACCTACCCATGAATGAGCAGCAAGGTTTCATGTTACCATTCTAAGAATATTGGGCCATTTGAAACAAACTGGCAAGGTAAAGAAGCTGTATAGATGGATACTGCATGAATTAAACTTGTGTCAGCATAGAAATTGTCTTGAAGCTTGTCTTTCTTTGCTGTCATGATATAAAGGCAAACCATTTCTACACCGTATTGTTACGTGTAATGCAAATGGATTCTTTTTGACAATTGCAAGGGTTCAGCGCAATGGTTAAAGAAGTGCTGAAACACAGTCCAAAACTGAATATTCATCAAAAAAGCTAATGGTGTGTCTGTTTGGTGGTCCAGCATTGTTATTATCCACTGCAGCTTCATGAAACCTGGTCATTTGATTACAGTGGATGTCTCCTGCAACCAATTGGATGATTATAAGGATGCTTATGATTAATCAGCCGAGATTGGTCAATAGAGACAGGCCAATCCTCTTGCAAGACCACATGTTGCAAAAATCAACGCTGCTCAAACTACAGAGGCTGGACTTGGAAGCTCTCTGTTATCCACCGTATTCACCAGACCTTGCAACAACTGACGACCCTTCTTCCAGGCTTTGGAACACTTCTTGCAAGGAAAAATATTCAATTCTCAACAAGCTGTGGAAAACGCCTTTCACAATTTCATTGCTACTTGCTCTTCAGGCTTCTTTGCTGCTGGCATAAATAAGTTACCATTAAGATGGCAAAACTGTGTGAATAGTTTAGGCTCATACTTTGATTAATTGTACTGCTTCATGTTTGAGATATAATGAACTACACTTTTGATTTGAAATTGAACACTTCATATTTAATGACCTATATTAAGAATAAGGACCATTCTTGATGACATTTTGAATTTTAGCTTCTGTCAAGAATTAGATACTGAATAGGAATTAACCTCTCCCTTGCCCATTGTCTTAGTCAGTTGGGGCTGCTATAACAAATTACTAGAGACTGGGTAGCTTAAACAACAGACATTTATTTCTTAAAGTTCTGGAGGCTGGAAGTTGGAGACCAGGGTGCTGGCATCACTGGGTTCTGGGTGAGGGCTCTCCTCCTAATTCACAGATGGTTGTCTTTTTGCTATATCCTCACATGGTAGATTTAGGAAGATCTCATGTCTCTTACTCCCTTTTAATGCAGGGCATTAATCTCATAGTGAGGGCTCCACCTTCAAGACCTAATTACCTCCCAAAGATCCCACCTCCTCATATCATCATCACATTGAGCTTAAGATTTCAACACATAAATTTTGGAGGGACACAAACATTTGATCTATACCACCCATAATTCAAGAGCATGCTGTTCATGCAATTTATGAACTACTAACTACAATCTACCTTTGTTAGTTTAGAAACACAGAATTGACCACATAACTGTTCTTCAAATCTTCAATATCCCTTGGCTTGGTATTTAATAACTTCCTAAACTGGCTCAGTCCTGCATCTCTACCATCTCCTTTCACCAGCAGACTCTACTTCTTGGCCATATCAACTTATTTGGTGTTTCCAACCATGACATTATGTTATGCCTTTGCTTGCACTATTTCCTGTGGCCTCTGCCACTGTCCAGCTTGTGACTGATGTTCATCTTTTAGGGTCCATCACAAATGTTAGCCATTTCCATTCACACTTTCTTAATTCCCCCAGAAAGAAATAATGACACCTATTAGCTTTGTTTCTTTAGTACTTTAGACTTCTTTTATTGAAGTACTTACCATGTTATAGCTAGTGAGATAGTATGGCTTATTGTTCCCTGTTCTAAAGCTTGTAGGTTTTGAGACCTGATAACCTACCCCTGGGTAGGAGGAAATTGAGGATCTGAGAGGCCAGGGTGTTTGATGACTTCTCCCTGTTCGTGATCAGTCATGAGAATAATGATGGTAGTTGAGGTACAGAAGAAGATGGGAACTAGTGGCTAAAGTCTTCTATGAATGAAGAGAGGGGCCAGGAGTTTGGTAGATAACCACAGTGATCAGAGGACAAGGGAGGTATATTTGCATGATGTGAGATCCTAGAGAGCAGCAGCATTGATGGAGTGGTTTCTGCAGGATGTAGGGGGCAGTGCTGGGCTACAAGTAGTAAGAAGAATCAGGGGAGATGCCCTGACACATGAGTGTGAAAATTAAGAACCTCCTCTCTGTGAGCTGACTTCAAAATAGTACTCAGAGGACAAATGGGTCTCAGTTAAGACAAGAAGTGAGGAGGACATTCTGAGAAAGGGTGGAAGATATAGAGCAGTTTACAGTTGATCAGGTCAAAATTCAAGGAACAATGGAAGGATTTGAGAGGGAGAGAAAAGGAGAGGGAGTACAAAGCAGGATGAAGGTAGCGCCCAGGGGGTTTGAATTTTTAATGGTGGGCAAGAGGATACTGATGTGAGGTATAATATATTGGTCTTGATGGTCTCTACTGTGTGACTGGATAACTGGAACAGTTACCATAGTCCCAAATGCTTTGGCGTGGTGGCTCACAGGACTGGAACGCCCTGAGACTTCCTGGACACGACGACCCACGTGGACTACGTCTCACTCTCAGCTTTGTCTCTGGGAGTGCACCGATGTAGCACACAGTCCGACCTCACCAGACTTCTATTTCTCTGCATATAATACAAGAAGATTAGATTCAATAAACTCAGAGATTGAGTCTAGCTAATATTCTTCAAAAAGTTTTATTTACCTTTTCATCAAGTTTAGGCAATTCATATTTCTTGAGTTATTTTGCCAGTCTGAGGAGGGCTATTTCCTAAAGATTGAAATGAGAATATGTTATTTTATACTTTCATGTAAGTAGAATTTATTAAGCACCTACTCTGTGTCCCACATGGAAGGATTAGAAAGGAAATGAATAAATCTGTGCTGAGACTTTTTAAACCATTGGGGTAAGTAACATATGCTCGGGAATAAGTGGCAACTGTTGAAGTAATGCACCTTCATGCATACTTTTAAAATGAAACCCTCCATACTACCTTTAGTCACTCACTGCTTAGACCAATGCCCTCACATTTACCATTTTTATTGGACCCCCAATATCTTATAATTCATATCCTTATTTCTTCAGTGATTGAATATTGCAGTGGTAGGGTGAGTTTTAAAGTATCTTGGCCTCAACAAAATACAGTTTTAGCAGTGCCAGAGATGGAGCTGGTAAAATTCATATATAGTGCCCTCTTCTCCTTTGCTTTGACCAGTTTATTTTCTCCTTAGAAACTTTCAGGCCAAGAAGTGAGAGGATTTTCTGGGCCCCTGTTCACAGGAAAGGGAAGATATCCATGTAGCTTTGAGATGACTGATCCTAAGACAGTTGCTTTGGTGGACAGGCATCTTCTTAGTATGAAATCATAGCAAAGAACCCCCAAACGGAGGTCAGGAGACTTTTAAGTTTGGCTCAGACATTAATTCTTTGTGTGATGTATGAAAAGTCATTTCTTGTCACGGAGCCTTCTTCCTATGGAAAATGAGAGATTTGAATTAGGAGATCTAAATCCCCTTCCAACTTGAATCTCTGTGATTCTAAAAGTCCACTTTTGATGCCGTGTAGGAACCTGGTTGAAATATTTGTTGTTTGAATGCCTTGCTGTTCTGAGGACTACTAATATGTTGGATCATTCCATTCAAATTAAAAATAGTATTTTTTAAGTATAAAATTTTGTTCAGACATTTTTTCAGAATTAGTTTTTATTCTATGCCCAAACACAAGTATCTGGAAATGAAGAGAGCCGAGAAAGGGAACAAGCGACTGAATTTAAGAATACCGATAATTTGTGTGTAAGCTTGTTTTGTTGAAAGCACATTCTCAAGACCCTGGAAACCTGAGGAGGAAAGTATTATATGTGTTTCAGACCTGGCTACAGACGGATTCAGGACAGGCTGGCTATGGGGAGGTATGGGTCAGCATTTGTTATCTTGGAGTGTCTTGTCCCCAGTGCCCTCAATCCCCTCTGGTCTGTCACATCTCGCAGGCCACCAGTCAGACATCTCTGATTAGGAAAACACCAGTGAACGTGACTGTGTATTTCAGCCACAAAGAAAGAGACTGCGCTGCAGTGTGGCAATTTCTAATGAATGGTTGCTTTTATGTATCTATTTTGTAGTCTCATCTCTTTTTATAGTCATTTGTCTGAACCATTTCTGAATGAATTTAGGGAAATTATTTAACCGTCCAGAGCTTTCATTTCTTTATCAGGTGTGTTTCATTGATTTCTGGGTTGCAGTGAGACTTTTATGAGATAACATTTGTGAGAACGTATTTCAAACTGTTAAACACAATGCACATGTTGGTTATTACGTCTGGCTGGACAAGGAATGGCCAATAAAGTTATTTTTCTTTCCAAAACCCCCAAAGAGAATCAGATTTTTTGGTCATCACTGTTCTGTGAAGTATAATATGCTCCATCTACTTCTAGTAAACTTGCCAATTTGGTAGCTTTGGATCAGACCTACCAAATTTTCTGCAAATCCAATCCGAGCAGGACTGTGTTATTGTTGGAACTCCAGATCTTTAATTGATGTTTGTAGCTGCCAAGACTTTACCACAATTGAAGAAATAACCACACAAGTCAGACTTACACCTGAATTTCTTTACATTTGTTCATTTAAATTTGATCCTTGAAATATTTGTTTTATTCATTATGCTGCCCAATTTGCCTAAAATAAATCAGGAATCAGTCGGCACTCAACTCCTGGGAGTAATTGGAGTTTTTGGCATCAGCAGTAGCATTAACATCTATTCCATCATGAATGCCTGCAATTTGTGTGTGTGTGTGTGTGTGTGTGTGTGTGTGTGTGTCTGTGTATAAGAAATCCGAACTTAGAAAATTTCTTTTGCCTATGATTACAAGTAATATTTGGAGGTGTTTTAGTTTATCTATAAATGGCTATGAAATCCTGCTATCTAAAAGAGATAAAAGGTTGTTTGTTTTCATATGTCAGTCTTCTTACCTGAAGAAAACAGGGTGGGAAATGGATTGGATGAATATATTTCAATTTATCACCACAGAAATATGTATAGCATCTTTCAAAACTAATATATGATTCTGATGTGACAATGTTAGGGGACAAGTAAGCATCTGGATATAACCCTTAGACAAATAATGTCTATTATGACTTAGACATTTGAATTGATTCTTATCACAGCAAGTAAAGGAACACACGTAAGACAGAGGACAGATTGGATGGGATTGAATCCATAGTCAGCAATGGTACCTTGCTTACTTAGAGTCTTGCAGTATTTGTTATGAGTGAACTATTGGGAAACAAGGTGAGAGGTAGGGATTCAGGCAAGTAAACTCAATGGAGTTGTTTAAGGTTTGGGTGCTTAGGAAGTCTCCCTCTTATTTAGGGTACTGATTGGAGGGGGCTGAAACAAAGAATTGATAGGTAAGGGACACCCATTTACTTTCTGCCTGATCTATACTTTGGGACTTGGGTCTATATTGGTGGCTTCTCCTTCCTCACCCGCTCATTCACCAGTGGAGATGATGGGAGAGCAGAGAGGTTGTGAGGCTGGCCCTGTGCCATTGGGCTTGTCCTAAGTGGTTGGGCAGCAGGGGACAGGGGCTGTGCAGAGTAGTGGCCTCAAACACCAATGAGGGGCTCAGCTGCAGACAGGCTGACACAGGAAGATCAGCTACTTCTTCCCTGGGAAGGAACATGTGAAGAGGCTCAGGTCTATGAGCGCTGTGGGAATGAGGAGAGAAGGCAAAGCTTCCCCAGCCAGAGCCCGGGACTGTGTACTCTGGAAGATACAGAAATGCTCAGGAAACAGGCCTCCTGAAAGAAGCTAAGAGACCTGTGAAAGCAAACTTCACATGTTGACTTTTTGCACGGAGTAAAGGCAAAAAGAAAAAAAAATTCCTATGGATCAAAAAAATAACATCCAAGAAAAATGTCATTTTAGCTCAAACTCCTTAGGAGGGATGGGAGGATATTTTGACTGGACAAAGTTGGCATTTGGGAATAAGATGAGTCTGTTTTCCTGAGATCAGCTCTTCTCTCCATTTTGACTTCATTTTGTCTGACAGTAAAAACAATAATTTCTGTGATGCAATCAGTATATTTATTCTATAATGGGATGCAATATTTGAAATGAGGACTAACCTAGAGGCCAAAATACTTGACCTATTTTTTCCATAGGCCTTAAACATGACCAGCAGCCCAACCAAGATGCTGCCCTTGCCCAGGTGTTGCCTCCGGTTATTTGGTCCAACAGGTTAATGCAGGGAGTTGCTGCCCTGCTTATTAGAGTAGAATGGCGGCTTTTAGTGGAGGTCTTAAATGATACCCAAACTTAGATTACACAACATAAAACACTGTAAGAATATTTTAAAACAAGCAAGTACTGTGGTTTTGTAAGGAGAATATGCACAGGATTGACTATAGTCCGGCCCTCCAATGCTCTGAGGGATAGTGAACTGTTCCCCTGTTTAAAAAGTTTGAGGACCCCTGACTAGAGTTTCACTAGAATTGCCAGACAGCATAATGTTTATGCCAAATGGAGGAGTGTTTTAAGATCAGATAAAAGAGGAAGCAGCTCTTCATGGAGTAGGGATTTAAACTATTTCCTGATATGTACCCCCCGTCCCAGCTTTCAACTCTATGTAGGGAATGCTGAACCCCCAGACCTCCATGACGAGTGGTAGAATCCCTGATGATCTGACCCAGAGAGCCGAGCCTCACACACCTGTAATGAGTAGGGCATATTCAAGGCAATTAAGAGGCTCTGCAGAAACCCACTGAGGCAAAATCATTTTTCAAAGATTGGTCTGAGACATGTGGCATCAAAGTAATAGATTCCCCAAAGGAAAAAGCAGCAGTACACAAGGCAAAACACACAGGCTCTGGAGAGATGGGCTAGGACGGGCTCCAATAAGGCCAGTGCTGATGGACTGGAGATTTATATCTCAATCACTGGATACTCTTGAAGTAATTATGTAGAACCTCATTTATTTTCTACTGGGTGTGAGTTTTGCCATTATCCACAAAAATTTTTGATGTCTTCATAAAGACCAAGTTAAAGAACCCTGGCCAGTGTTAGTGAAAAAGGAATATCTTCCCCAAGATCCTATCCTTTAGAGCCAAGAGCTTTGTGAATAAGGTTGGCAAAGCCAAATAAGCAGCCCCCTTAGAGAACTCTGTCTTAATGAGGTTTGCAGAAATGTGGACAGAACAGAGGTTAGCAAACTATGGCCCATGGGCCAAGTTTGCCTTAAACAAAGTTTTATTGGAATATAGCTGTACTCATTTATTTATGTATAGTTTATGGAACCTTTGTGCTACAATGGTGGAGTTGAGTAATTGCAACAGAAACCTTATGACTCACAAAGCTGAAAATATTTCTATTTGGCTTTTATAGAAAAGGTTTGCTTTTCTGTAAAGAAAAGCATAGACTAACTAAAATATCACTTGGCATAAAGCAGCAGCCAGGCACCTATAATTAGAAACATAGATATTTAAGTATTTATTTTTTTTGTTCATTTGCAGACATTTATTGAGCACCTACTATGTGCCAGGTACTATATTGGGATGCTTAAGTAAACAAAATATTAGACAAAAAATTCCTGTCTTCATGGAGTTCGCTATCTAGTGATGAGAGACAGACCATAGACAACAATAATAAATAAGTTAATTATATTAGATTATAGAGAGTAATGAGTGCCATAGCAAAAATAAAGCAGGATGCATAGGTGGGAAGTCCTTGGAAGAAATTACAATTTGTGGGAGTCAAAGGGAACCTCTTTGAGAAGGTGGCATCTGAGCAAAGATGTGAAGGGTGAGGGAGTGAGCTCCTTGGATTTGGAGGAAGAGTATTTCAGGCTCAGGAACAGCAAGGGAGAAGGGCCTCAGTAAGCTGTACAGCGTTCCACCATAGCCATCAGTTCAGTACCCCAGATTGGTTTCCAAGCTGCGTGCAAAGAATCTCAGGTTTTTTGTTTGTTTGTTTCCCACCAAATTCCAACTACTCCTGCAGATTTTCCAATTCCATTCAACTCTCATAGATTTTGATTTAATAAATCTGGGGTGGGGACTGTAAATTTGTATTTTGTGAAATGGGAGGGTATTTCAGATTTTCCAGGTGCCTTTGTTTGGGAACCACTAATTTAAATCAAAATAAGAATGCCCTCCACATATGCTGAGAGTCATTCAGTATCTGCTTAAACACTTCTAGTAATGGGAAGCTATTAACTCTTTTAGAGAGTTCACTCCATAAAATATTTATAACATTTAATTAATTTATTCATTTATTCAACAAAAAGTGTGTAGCCTTCTTAATGTGAGTTAGGTACTGAAAATGCAGGAACATAGTTCTGTGCCTTCATTGTTTTTTATTTGTTTGTGATTACAAAATGTGATTGCATGTTTTCATTTTAGACAGATTGGAAAAAACTGTAAAACACACATAAGGAAAAATCTTCTCTTCATTTTACAGATAGTAGTGATATTTTGGTTTATTTCATGTATTTTTTCTTTATCTTTCTACATTTAAAGGGTTGGGATCTCTTTTTTAACTAATATGTTATGAATGTCTGTTTTTACAAAATATTTTTCTACTATGTACTTTTTAAATAACAGCATAGTGTTCCATTTTTATATGTTATACACATAAATTATGGCTATTTAGATTATTTCAAACTAACCTACTAAAAACAATGATGCAATTAATTTTCTTATAAACTTTTCCTAGCATTTCTAAGCATTCAGGTAAATGTTTATAAGTGAAATAACTGGATTAAAGAATATAGGCTTTTAACTCTTTTAAAATATATTGCCAAATTGCCTCTCCAGAAAAAGCTCCAATTTCCATCCTCATTTTAATTATATGAAAATATTTATGTCTTCATACCCTTGGCAATTACAGTATTTCATTCTTTTGATTAAAAAAAGCTATAATTACTGAACTGTTCTTTCTTGAATTGAACTGAGCTGAAATTTGCTTATTCAAATCTTCACCCTATTGGTCTCTTATAAAAGGGACCACAGAAAGCTCCCTCACTCCTTCTGCCATGTGAGGACATGGCAAGAAGATGATGGTCTACGAATCAGGAAGCAGGCCCTCACCAGACATGGAATCTGTGGGTGACTTAATCTTGAGTTTCCCAGCCACAGGAATTGTGAGAAATAAATTGTTGTTTCTAAGCCACTCAGTCTATGGTCGCTTGTTGTAGTAATCCAAAAGGACTACAACAAGGACTAAACCGAGGACTGTCAATGAAAGAACACTACCTTCTTTGTTTTGAACATGATACTTCTACTGGTGTGAGTTAAGCAGGCATTAGCTTTTCTTGGCAATCTTGCCACAACATTGGCTCACAAAGAGATTGATATCAACCAAAATTCCCAAGCATTTTATAAACAATCTCATAGTGATATCAGGTATCATCTGCACTTCACTGTTGTAGCTGTTTTCTGAGGCTCACATGCAGGACTTCAACAGGAATCAATTCTAGCTTGTCAAGTTCTTCTTGGAAGCTAATTTCATCACCAGATGTGTATCTTACACAAACTTGATAAGGATATCTCTTGGCTTGTAGTAATTAAGCAAAATACTGGATGATGTCTATTGCAGAATTCTGCTGCACCCTATTAGTCTGTTATTGATCCATTATCAACAGAATTTAGGTACAGTGCTTACTTAGTCCAACCATGCTACTTGCAGCATCATGTGTACCTGTGCTTGTATGTTCCTGTTGCCAAGGATACAGAAGGAAACTTTGTAAAACATATCATAAACAAAATACTTTAAACTTGCAGATATCAAAACATATTCTTTGTGTAGCATTTTCTTGACCTCATTGCTTATGATTTCTTTCTTTTTTTTAAATAAAAATTAGTTTGGCATGATCAGCTGATTGTTAATGTTCCTTCCTTGGTTTCAGTTTTATTCCAGAATATAGCTAGGGTCAACATCAAGCTCAGTGGTATGTAGTTTCTAGTTTCTAATTTTATTTCTCTATTTTAAAACATATCTTATTTACTGAGACAGCTTGCTCTAATATTAATAGTAAAATAATGATGTTTTAACAAATTGGTCTAGTATATAACTTATTTGTGTCTGATGACTTCTATTCATTTCAGAGATCTTATTTACTGTCTTCCAGTGTCTTTAACTACAGTTCCTTGATAATTGTGCTTGTTATCTGCATTTTCCAATTTGAAAATCATTATGGTAGATGTATATGATAGAGAAGATGGTTTTAAATAGAAGTAAAGTACTCATGCTTTTGTATTATTTGTTAATAATATATTATTTGTCTCAATTTGTGGATTTAAACCTTCCTCAATCTTAATATTATCAACATAATTTTAATGACCCAGTGCATTATTCTTGGCACTTTCACTACATCTATGTTTTAATTCAGATTCCACCTTCATATATGAATTCAATTGCCTTTATCATAGTTGATCTATACATTTCAAATAATTCAGATTACAGCAAAAATAGTTTGGCTTTGGTGGTATTTAATGTGAACAGATCAGTAGTAGCACTGACTTACTTCCTCACATATGTGCTGCTTTTAAGTTTTCAAAGCATTTTGTACTTTTTCATCTTAAAAACTAGACGCAGTCCTAAAATTAGATTTGATCATAAGTCTGAGATACTTCCTGCCCCATGCAATGTGAGGTGATGATGAGTTTGGTAGAGATAACTTCATTTTCCTAAGAGCAAGATATATATGTGTGTGTATATATACATATAAACATATGTATATGAGTGTGTATATATACATACACACATATGTATATGTGTGCATGTATACTATGTATATGTGTGTATGTATACATACACACATGTAACATACACACATGTATATGTGTGTGGGTGTATGTATATGTGTATGTATGTGTATATACCCACGTTCTGTACTCTTTATTTGGGAGTTTCCACAATTTCTACACAGCATAAAATAAATATAGAACAAAAACAAGTTGACTTCTAACTAAATGTAGAAAAGGAAGTTTAACCATTTCATCGTCAGGGTCATCTTAAAATAAAGCAAGAATGTAATATTAGATAATAATCTTTTTCTACGGTGATCAACCATCCTTATTTTGCCTGAGACTGGGGGGTTTTCCAACATGCAGAACTTTCATTAAACTTGGAAACTCTAAAGCAAACTGGGACAAGTTGGTCATCTTATCTTTTTCCTAATTCTCCCCAGATGACAGATTATGAGAATCTCTCCCCCCTTTCTTTTTAAACCTAAAAATGTTGACTACTTTCCACTTCTAACATGACCAGTTTTTCTTTGGCCAATTTTATTTTTTCTGGCTTCTGGATACTGTTTCTGCTTGGTCTATTGACTATTATTTCCTTCTTAAAGCTACCCTCGCTTCTCTCTCTGTCTCTGTCTTTGTCTGTCTCTCTCTCTTGACCACATCTCTTACTTGCTTTCTTCCCCATGAGAGAGCAGCTAGGGCCACACAGTGTCCCCTAATGTTCTCATTTCAACGTTTTGTTTATCACCATGAAAGGATCATTAATAACTCTAGACAATATTCATCTCTATTTTCATTGGGAAATCCATCTCTCTATCAATGGCCTATATGTTTGTGATTTGGATTCCAAATTGAATCAGATTAGTTTTATGACATGCTTTTAAAGACCTGACATAACCAGCACACCAGAGCTTTTTGGGAGTAGCAACATGACCTTGCTGCTTACATCCCAGCTGCTAATGAAGTGACCGAGCCTTCATTACAGAGCCCAGGTTCACATGGGATCCAGTTATATTCATGCTGACTCCGTCCATTCCTGCTTTTCATTGTATATAATGATCCAGGGTTGCAAATTGGGGGATTATGTGCCAAAGATAATCTACAAAATGATTATACCACATGATGTTTACCAACTGGAAGACACATTTGAAATGATCATGTATAACTTAATTCAGTTTTCACTTGCAGAAATCGAGATCCAGAGAGAATAAGGAAGTTTCCTAATATCACAAATTCAGCTACTGGCAGAACAGGGATCTCCATCACTCAAATCCACAGCCTCGTTCTCCACTCTACAATGTTAATGCAGCTGGTGGGAGGGAGAGAAAGTAACAAAGTTGGTTCATGATCCAGCCTCCTCATGGCCATCTCTGGTGAAAATAGGCTTGAAAAAAATTTGTAAAGTACTGTATCTCCCTCCTCTTATGAGGGCACTAATCCTCTCTGGCTGCCTTGCAGTCTGAGAAGCTTACAAGTGTCCAACATTGGGGTCACTGACTTTTGCATTTTTATTCTTGTGCATGATTGCTCAGAGCTGGCTTCTAATTCATGCCTTACTCCTCTCTTCTTCGTTCTCTCAACACATATTTTAAATTTCTGGAACTCCCACCTCATCTAGGCTTAATGAGTGTCTAGAACATTTACCTACTTGGTCAATGCCAAGCAGAAGACAGTTGTTGTGGGAGCCATCATCGTGAAATATGTAGGAGTCCCTCCCTGCATGCCTCTAACTTTATTCTTGGCTTCCAACCTTGCTCACCATGTAACTTATTATCTCTGCTTGGTACAAAGCCTCTACATAACCAGTAATCACTAGTATTGTTGAACACAATATGCTCTTAAAGCTCAACTCCTGCAAGGTTTGCATTTTTTATGTTCTTTTTTTTTTTTTTTTAGTCCATAGAAAATGACATCTCTTGTTTAAAACAGTCATTGAATAAAAACTTATGCCCTAGAGCCTTATTAACAAGATGACACTGTAATGGAAACTGGCATTTATTTTTAAATTAACTTTTTATTTTGGAATATACAATTACAAAAAGAGTAAAAATAAAAAAGCATAGAGAGTGTTCCAATACTTTTATCCCATTTCTCCTAACATGAACATCTTATATAACCATGATGCATGGGTCAAAACTAAGGAATGAACATTGGTACATTATTATTAACTAGACTGAAGACTTTATTTGTATCTCACCAGTTTTCTGCTGACATCCTTTTTCTGTTGCAGGATCCAGTCTATGGTACACATTGCATTCGGTCATCATCACTATCATCACAAAGCTGTTCTCTGTCAACCTGTGACAGTTTTGAAATCTTCCCTTAATTTTTATGATCTTGACAGTTTTGAAGAACACTGGCCAAGTATTTTATAGAATGCCCCTTGCTTACTCTGTTTTGGTTGCTATAATAGAAGATCACACAGTGGGTGACTTCAACAACAAACATTTATTTCTCACAGTGCTGGAGGCTGGGAAATCCAAGATCAAGGTGTCAGCAGATTTAGTGTCTGGTGAGGGCTTGCTTTCTGGTTTACAGAGGCTGTCTCCTCCTTGTGTCCTCACGTGGCTGGGAGAAAAATTATCTCTCTAGTGTCCCTTCTTAGTAGGGCTCCCATTCATGAGGGCTCCACCCTTGTGACCTAATGCTGCTATCCCCAAGCCCCAGGTCTCAGACTGGTACTTGCCTGTGGCCTGTTAGGACCGGGCCACACAGCATGAGGTGAGCAGCAGGCGGGCAAGCCAAGCTTCATCTGTATTTACAACTGCTTCCTATCACTCACATCACCACATAAGCTCTGCCTCCTGTCAGATCAGCCGTGGCTGTAGATGCTCACGGGAGCATGAACCCTACTGTAAAGCGTGTACGCGAGGGATCCAGGTTGTGCACTCCTTATGAGAATCTAATGCCTGATGAGCTGAGGTGGAGCTGAAGTAGTGATGCTAGCGCTGGGGAGCAGCTGCAAACACAGATTAGCAGAGAGGTTTGACTGCACAATAAACATAATGCGCTTGAATCATCCCGAAACCATCCCCCTGTTCCTGGTCCGTGGAAAAATTGTCTTCCATGAAACTGGTCCCTGGTGCCAAAAATGCTGGGGACCACTGACCTAATGAACTCCCAAAGATCCTACCACCTAATACTGTCACATTAGGGGTAAGTCTTTCAACATATAAATTTTGTAGGGACACAAATATTTAGTCCATAGCATCTCTTAATTTGAGTTTACCCGATATTTTTCTCATGATCAGATGGGATTGAAATTTAGGGGAAAATACCATGGAGTGAAGGGTCCTTCTCATCACATGATATTAGGGAGCGCATGATGCCAACATGACTTATCGCTGGTGATGTTCAGCTTAATCACTTGGTTAAGTTAGTGTTTGCCAAATTTCTTCACTGTAAATTTGCTGTTTTTCCCCTTTCCATGCTCTATTCTTACAAAATGAGTCACTAAATCCAGCCCACACTCAAGGGGAGGGAGAATTAAGTATAACCTATAATCTTTTAACCTATTTTATCTCTGCCTGTCAAGTTGTTTCATTTCAGATTCTAGGCAGCTCCACCACTAGGTGGACCACATATATTTTAACAGTTTTCTACTCCTTTTCAATGCGCTTTCCTCCTTTTCTTTTCTTGAAACTGACTCCTCAAAACTTTCCAGTTTTCATACATTCTGCATCTCTTCTCAGCAGCGTCAATCTGATTTTGTCTTTATTTGATGAAAATTGGCATGGTCACTTTACTTTCCCTAGTTCCCCAAATTTTGAGTTGAAAGATGAGGTGTATTGGGTTAGAAAGTTATTCATGAAGGAAAAGGAGTTTAAGTTAGATTTGATAGGTAAAGAGTTAACTGTCCTCCCAAATTAACAACTGAATTCGCTGGGTAGCTACTCAGTGAATGCTGTGACGGGCGGATTCTAAGGAGAATCCAGGGAGATGCAGAGCTCCTTGGGGGAGCAGGTCCCCCTTTATTAATCTTTTTACATTCATCTCTTAACTCGTTACATGGCATGCACTAACTATATAGCCAATACATGATTGTTGTTTATGGAGATACATAGATGGAGATTAAAATAAACACACAAATTTCTATATAACAGACACTCATAGAAAAAGCAAAGCACTAGAAAAACAAAGCTTTTTCAGTAGAACCTCCTGGAAGATGCAATAATTCAGCATCTGGGTTTGAATCCCAGCTCAGCCCCTTGCTAGCTGTGTGATCATGGGCTAGTTATTCACCCTCTCTGTGCTCATCTGTAAAATGGATATATTATTAGCACCTATGAAAAAGAGAAGTGAGAAATAAATGGATGATTCTATCTATATATTAATAAAAAGCACTTAGCAGAGTACTTAGCACCTAAGAAACATTCCATCAATATTAATTATTATTACTAATATTATTTATGATTGTTTAGGTATAGATTAACCCACAAGTTGTTTTATAAAGTAAAACTACTCCACAATAGAAACACCACAAAATTCACTCAGCACATTAATTGTAAAATATTTAATGGTTCCTATGTAGTAAATAACCACATTTATCTCTTTTAAAACAAAATTATCAATGTACTTCTATCTTTCACACTAAACTTTTCCTATAGTTTGAGTTCTATAATTGAAAATATTTGAAATAAAATGGCTCTGCTAAATATGACAATAAGATCATGGCCCCAAATTTTGGCTTTCATTCCCTTGATAAGCAGCTTCTAAGACGCTTCCTGATATAGGTGCTCTGAACTTTGGGCATCTACAGTCAGGACTCTGACTCTGAGTTTAAAATTATGCAGGTGACCTCAGCAGTGTCTAAATGTTTACCAATGGTGATCTTTATAGAAACATTAATTTGGGATTTTCTAAAAGACAGATTAATTAAACCACACATCTTTACCAATTAGGCTTCTTCGTCATTGGTAAATATGGTCATGAATTATTTGTAGGCACAGTTTTGGGATTAGCTACTGACAACTCTTCCACAGAGTAATTTAGTTAGTGAATTAAAAGTATCATGTGCAACTACAAGTAGCTGATCCAAAAGAACTGCTGAGCTGGGTTGCCGTGTATTAGCTTCATTATGCAAATAGGTGTCCCAAGAGAGCCATTCCAAAGACTATTAGCCTCTTTCACCTTTAATAACCTAAGATCTCCTGTTCGTGATGTGTGCAGACGAAAATATGTTCCGCCTGTGGGTAAAGGTGTTATTAATGCATAATTCTTTAGCTTCTTTCCCCCTACACTGGAATTCTATTTTGGCAAACCTCTTGGGTTTTGTTGTCAGAGAGATAAAAGCTTGTGAGCACTGCAGTAGAATCTTGAGTGAATCTTGGTAAATTTAGAGGGCCAGGTTACTCTTTATGGAGTCCTGTCTTTTTCTGTGAGCAATACTACATCTCCTCTTCCCTGTTGTGGAAATACTGATTGTATTGCAAATAGTCTAACTGTCTCTTTCGGGGTTGGAAACCTTTAAGATGTGACCCTCTGTTTCCATCTGTAGATATTTTGAAACTGCAAGTTAATAGTTCTGATGCAGCCTACGGTGCAAGAATAGCCAACGGACATGTAACTTTAGTCTCATGCAGATAGCGATTTTATCTGGAAGAAAGTCAACCAAGGCCCTTAGAAGACTCAGAGAGAGTATTGTCATTTGGTAGCTGGAACAGTCACTTCCCAAACTGAAATGTAACCTTACAGCCTTTTGAAAATGTATTTGCTTAATGCAGGTGTCTGCTGACATGGCTTTGTGTGACATTGAGAGGGTGTGATAGTTCACAGATCTGAAATAGTTACCACGGGTATTTCTAGAAGTTAATCATCAGTGGCTTCAACCTTGGAAAAGTTTGGGAATGCTACTAGTGTGAGTGGTAAACATGATAGGCAGGGTTTTCCAGCTTTGCTGCTGTAGTTTAATTAGTGACCTACAAAGAAAAGAAATAAAATATGTTTTTTCCCCATTCTTTCTGCCACCCACAATTCTGCTAGGTATTCCCTGTCGCAAGGAGTGTGTTTGGGGGTAATAGGACTGACTGGCGTTCTTGGAAGAGCCTGGATTTTAACCTTTAGCACATTTGAAAACTCGCTGTAACTTGACTTCATCTCTTGTCTGACACAACATACGGCTGAGCAGTTACTGGAGGATGTGCCAGTTGTGCACGTCTCACATACTCAAAAAAAGCCAAAAGCCAACATAAAAAAAATCACATTAAAAACTCATCCACCATTTTAGGGAAAGAGGTGATGGAATTTGTTTCTTTTATTATCTACTTTAAATATTTTGTTGTATTACGTCCAAAGAGTTTTTTATATTTTCTTTTCTTTTCGATCTATGCTACATCATCTTCTTCCCCACCTACCTCCACAGACGTGTACTTTGTAAATCTCTGTGCTCATCACTGTTAGGTATTAAGCAATATAGCACTTTCACGTCACCCTCTATTCCACTTTGCCAAAGTCTGACTTTCCTTTAACTGACTTTTTTCGTGGCACTTTGCTTTATTTATTTATTTTTTTCATGACATTTTCTTCTTACTCCCTTGTTTGTGGTTCTGCCTTCCAGTGAAATCTGTTTGTTTGTTTACTTTTGGTTCTCAGCCTTTAAAACTCTTTTTTTTTTATTTCAGCATATTAAGGGGGTACAAATGTTTAGATTACATATATTGCTTTCCCCCACCCGAGTCAGAGGTACAAGCGTGTCCGGCCCCCAGAAGGTCAGCCTTTAAAACTCTTGCTTCTTCACTGTCATGATGTCTTTCTTGTCCTGGAACGTGTTTACTAGGCCAAACCTGTTAGCACAACAAGTTCTATATCCACATGCTGTCTTTAACTTTACTACCCCTTCTTCATAGATGAGAAACCGAGGCTCAGATAGGTCAGTTTCTCTAAAATGGTACAGTGGGGGACTGGAAAGAGAGAGAATTGTACTCAGGTTTTCTAATTTTCAAGAGAAATTATTAACCAGCGGAGCCCCCGCTATTAAATATGTAGCACCTGGCCCAGAAGCACGGCCATCATCTGGGAACTGGTTAGAAATGAGGACTCTCAGGTTCTGCCCCAGCCCGACCTAATCAGCACCTGCATCTTATCAAGACCCCGGATGATTCATATACACGTTAAAGTTTGAGCAGCCCCGAGCTAGACCTCTCTGCATTGAACGACCGCTCTCTGAAACAAACTGCGTAGCACTGGTAAGGTTGCTTTTTGTTTGTGAAGCTTCCTCTAAGTCCTAGCTGCCCTAATTGAAGTGCATCAGAAGAGAACACACACGAGCCTATGCCTTGGTTTCATAATCTACCTGATATCTATTCTAGCATTTAGATCTCAGATAAGTTGCACTTCTAGAGAGTTTCAAGTAGCTAATGACAAAGCAAGTGGAGCTTTCTTTTCTAGGCAATTAGTTTTCTCTACACTTATTTATTTGTGGTTCGCCAATTCAATTTAATATCTGAAAACTCACTGGTGACTATGGGGGCCTCATAGTTTTAACACAGTATTTGGTTGACGTCTGTTTCTTTGAATTTATAGTCTGCAATTTTCCAAGCACAGAGTGAAATATATCCAAGTGCTTCATGGGCTAGTTCAATATCCAAAATGATTTTTATTGTTTCCCCAAACTGTAATAAAAGAGGTGTTATCTCCTTCATTCCCCTGACTGGATTTTAAATTTAGAGGAGGACCTGCACACACATTTGACAGCAGAGGTGTAAAGCAAAATCTATGTGATATCAGAACTGAAACGAATCACTGGCATAGGAAATAGCTATGAATATTCTCTTGTAAGGAGAAAGTGTTGTCAGATTTAACCACTATCATATCAATTCATGTATGAGGAGCACATTCCAGCTCAAGATTTTATATAGGACATGAACAGAGTAATTGTGAAAAATAGGTGTTAAAGCAATTTCTAGCTAGAGAAGAATACAGAAATTAAAATGAGCCTTGAGGGATCAAAAAACACTTTTGAATATTTTTGTCTTTTTTCCCCCATTTTTTATGTCCAAATAAACACCTTTTTGATTTGAAAGACTATTAAGAAGGAATTGTAATTTAAGGCACGCCAGAACCTTGCAAATCCATGCATATCTCAGAGGTTTGAGATTGAATTTACTCCATGCTCCTGAATGTTTACACCAACTGGAAGCAGATTCTCCAAAATAGACATCTTATGAGAGGATATGTGGCAATGCAGAGATTTTCTGCAGACTGGAAGCCTCTGCCCAACATGATCCAAACCCAGAATCAGTGTGGCTTTTGCTCAACACCATCGCAAGCCTCCACAAGCTCATTCCCAGATGCCCGTCTTCTAATTCCAGATGTCTAAAAGTTAGAATAAATGGTAAAATTATAACCTCTTCCATCTACAATTCACCAAACCCACCATTTCTATCTTTAATATAGCAGAGAGCCTGAGTATGACTGATAGGCCTTTAGAAAGGTCACAAGTATGTGGCCCTCATGTTCAGAAATGTGAAGAAAAGAGATCACAAAAAAACCTGACATAAAATATATCTTCTTATTCACACAGAATTGTAACTCCTTTCACTAACTCATGGCAGATTAGAAAGCAGATGAGAAAAATAAACAACGCAGCACCATCATGCCTGGCAAAAAGGGGAGAAGCAATGATGGTGGATGTGATTATCTGCCCTCACCTTCCTGGACTCGTTACCCCCATGTGCACGATGAAGAAGGTAATAGGGATGCACAGATGAGTTTAGTCTCTGGCCATCGGCTGGGCTGGCAGCTGTCCTTGCACACATGCTCACTTTTGTGACCTTCTGGATGGGGACCTCTACTCTCCCTATGTTTTCTTCACACCCCTGAATATTTATTGCCTGAATCTGTTAAAATTATTTAGTATTTCTCCATGATAATAACATTACAATTAGAGAAAGTTATGCAACTTAGAAAGCAAGATAAAATGCATCTTACTTACACCTTGCTATGTTGATGCATTTACCTTACCTGCAGTTAAAAACTTCCTAAACTGCGAGCAAAAGCTTGTTCTTTGACATCTGTGGTGATGCTATTTTTAGCTCAGTCTATTGTTTAGGAAGTGTACATTGATGTGATTTGAGAGGAAAACTTAAAATTCTCTAACTTCCATGCTAAATATATATACAATTCCACACTTGAAGTAGATGATTGCCTTAGTACCTGAAGTACTGTTTACCTGAAGTATTTCTGTTGAAAATCTAAGTCAAAAATTCACAGAAATTCCCAGCACACTACCAATGATATGCTTTCTATATTTCACACTGGAGATAGCCTAGAATATATTTGTTTTGTCACTCTAATTTCCTTCATTTTTAGAATTACCTGCTATTGACTCTTGAAAATTACATACTATAATGTGTGCTTGGAATCATACCTGCATTGCAAAGCAGTTCCAGATGAACCAGCAGTTTCAATGTACTTTTAAAATGTACATTTTAGAAGTTTTCAAGTTTTAGAAGTTTCAAGTTTTCAAGTTTGTATCTTTCATATATTATTTTTCCTTATGATGACTTCCATGTACCTTCTATATCCCTTCCTTGAAACAAAATTAATGAAAAACTATGGCATTCTTAAATATGAGTGATTCATTGGTGTTGAGCATAGAATTGCAGCTCTTGGGTATATCTGTAAAAAGGTATATGTGGAGAGTGGCCTGTGTCCCTCCCACCTGCTCTGCCATTGTTTGAGTTCTGATGCTGGCCCTGAGCAAGTGCCACACATTTCAAGGTCTTGGATTTCTGGGAGAGGAATGTTTTGTGCTAAGTTCAAATGTGGTAGTGATGTTTAAAGGTTGACTTTAAAATCACAGAGAATACACACAGAAGTTGTCTGTGCTATGCAATGGTTGAGTGTCAGTGTTTTACTTTACTCATTCATTCATTCATCCAATTCAT
>VBSM01001562.1:57452541-57495009 GCA_008086735.1 Cheirogaleus medius
AAAGCCAATAATAGGATAATAAATTAGAATTTTATGAAACGGAATCCACCCCTTAATTTGTTTTTTGCTTCTGTCTTTGAGAGACATGCTTAACAAGGGACAAAAGATCCCAGCTGGAGAATATGGAATCATTGTAAACACGTGCAGATTTATTTCTCTTTTCTTTCTTTTCTATAATCTTCTTCCTCTACACATTCCAATTAGCTTTTCATCTTCCTTCCTCTTCTAGACACTTCTCTATTTTTATTTTTTCTCAACTTTTTTCTTTCATTCTTTTTCTTTTTCCTCTTCCTCTCATTCACTATTAAACATTCTAGTCTTTTTCCTTTATTTGTTTATTCAAGTTGATCCATGGAAAGTACTGAGAACAGCTTAGAAACAAAATAATGTTTAAATGTCATTCATATCCACTTAGGCTATGGAGAAAAAAATCAGGATAAAAAATATACATGGTTGGCAGTGCAAGAACTCTGTAACATTAACAAATTCAATAAAAAGTAAATATATGGAAAAAATATACATGGTTTGAGAGCATCACTAATATATTTGTATTTTAGAACAATAATTGTTCCTTTCCTAGAAGAGCAAATGGCTTATGTGAGTAAGCATCATTTGAGGCTAGAGTAATTTAAATTTATTATGCCATAGGAAGGATGATCTAGGGCAGTGTTTCTCAAACTTGAGCAGGCGTTAGAGTCACCTGAAGGACTTACTAAAATATAAGTTACAGGATCCCACCCCCGGTCTGTCTGATTCAGTACATTCGGGGTGATAAGCGAGAACTTGCATTTCTAACAAGTTTCCAGGTGCTACTGCTGCTGCTGGT
Source organism: Cheirogaleus medius (assembly GCA_008086735.1). NCBI lineage: Eukaryota > Metazoa > Chordata > Mammalia > Primates > Cheirogaleidae > Cheirogaleus > Cheirogaleus medius. Next base: position 57,453,368 of record VBSM01001562.1, read on the forward strand.
CTGGGAAGAACCACTGATGTATTGAGATAGGAGATGACAGCAGATGCTGAAATGAGATAGGAGTAGGGAGAGTAAACAAAGTTTGAATGAGTAGATGCCCTAGGAAGGAATCGGAAGGCTGGAGCTTTGGTGATAAATTCTGCACTATTCAGAGGCAGCCTTGTAACTGGCTCAGAGATGTGGCATGAACAGTGATACACACCAGAAAGAATCACCCAGATCCTGTGCATTCTTGCATGATGGATACATCCCAAAGAACTGGCATATCAGGGGAGATAAATGCACTAAGGGAAACATATTTTGAATACATATTATGTGTTTGCATTTTTTCTTTTTATCATTTTTTAAATTTTTATTTTATTTTATTTTATATTTTTTATTTTTTTATTTCAGCATATTATGGGGGTACAAATATTATGGTTATGTACATTGCCCATACCCCCCTCCCCCCTCGAGGCAGAGCCTCAGGCATGACCATCCCCCAAACGTTGCACATCTCACTCATTATGTTTGTATATACCCGTTCCCTCCGCCCCCCTCCCACCCGCCCAACACCCAATAAATGTTATGTGTTTGCATTTTTCACTGCCTACTGTATGCCTCTGTTTAGACACTTCATAGAAAATTTAGACTCAGCCTGTCCAAAAGTCTAATTATCACTTCCCGTTCATGCCCAAACCTCCTCTCCCTTCTGTATTTGCTATCTATATCCATGACCCCACTAAAAATCACCATGCCAGGAATCTTGAAGTCATTCTTACTTTCAATATTCCTATAGGTCATTGAATATAAAATGTCTGATTTCAAACCAAAAGAGTAGTTTATTATATCTCAAACAAGAAGCAGTAAAATTAATTGAAATATACACCTAAACTATCAGTGCAATTTTGTCATCTTACTAGTAGCTTATTTATGCCAGCAGCAAAGAAGCCTGGAGAGTGAATGACAGAGAAACTGTGAAAGGCATTTTTCACAGGTTATTGAGAATTGAATATTTTTCCTTGCAAGAAGTGGTCCAAAGCCTGGAAGAAATAGTAGTCAGTTGGTGCAAGGTCTGGCGAATACGGTGGATGACAGGGAGTTTCCAAGTCCCACCTCTGTAGCTTGAGCAGTGTTGTTTGTGCGACATGTGGTCGAGCATTGTCTTACAAGAGGATTGGCCTGTCTCTGTTGACCAATTTCAGCTGCCTGATTGCAAGCATACTCATCATTTTGTTCAATTGGTTGCAGTAGATGTCTGCTGTGATCGATTGACCAGGTTTCATGAAGCTGTAGTAGATAATACCAGTGCTGGACCACCAAACAGACGCTATTAGTTTTTCATGAATATTCAGTTTTGCCCTGTGTTTTGGCACTTAATCTTTATCCAACCATTATATTGAACACTTGAAATCATCAAAAAGAATCCATTTTTCATCACATGTAACAATATGGTGTAGAACTGGTTCACCTTTATGTCATAACAGCCAAGAAAGGCAAGCTTCCAGAAGACCTCTCTGCTGATGCTTGTTAAATTCATGCAGAACCCATCTATCCAGCTTCTTTACCTTGCTGATTTGTTTCAAATGGTTCGATATTATTGGATTAGTAACGTACAACCTTGCTGCTAATTCACGTGTAGGTTGAGATGGATTTGCTTCTACTACAGCTTTCAGCTCATCATTATCCACCTTGGTCTCAGGTTGTCCATATGGCTCATTTTGAAGATTAAAATCACTACAACAGAACTTCTGAAACTATGGACATACTATGCGTTCATTAGCCACATCCTTCCCAAACACTTTGTTAATATTTCGAGCTGTCTGCACTGCATTGGTTCCACGATAGAACACATATTTGAAAATAACGTGAATTTTTGACTTAGCCATGATTTCAAAAAAATTGCTCTAAAAAATTTGACAGGTAATCACAAGCCACAGCATGCATTTGAAAGATTGAGGATGTACCTTCACAACAAAAATAAATCAAGAAGTATCAAAGTGAAATGTCAGAGATATCAATTGTCAAACTTAGTACTTTAAGAAATGGGACACTTCATACTTAATAACCTTTAATAATTTGTCTTCCTGTGTAACTTGCAAATCCATTTTCTATTTTCCCCCCTCCCCTACTAACTAACACTGTCTTGGGTCAAGTGCTCAACATTTTTTCTCCTGGAAATAGGCTCCTGTGTCTAATTTATTACTTATTGAATGTATCATCCATGGTTTCAGGAGCATTATGTTTTAAAATGGAGATCTCATCTCCTTACCCTCTCTAAGCCTTCATGTGAAGCTTCATATGTTTCACACAGCCTTCATGTGACACCTGACAGGTGTCAGGTCAATACACCTGTGTAGCCTCTTCACCCCTCTTCTGTCTCTTTTTGGCCCCTCCCCAAACTTATTTTCTAGCAACAACAAATTATCTGTGCTTCCTCAAGCACACCACACTTTTGCAAGCCTGTGTGATCTGCTTGGACAGTCCATTTTCTACTCTCTTATTTCTATACCTATCTTCTTTACATTCCAAGTTCAAGTTCAAATTCACTTTCTTGGGGAAATCTGTCCCAAAACAAAAACAAAATTCCTCTCATGTACTCTCTCTGGTGATTGGGCAAATTTTATTTTTATTTTTAGTATTGTAAGTGTGGTTATTATTATTGGTTTATATGTCTATAATAACTTCGTAGAAAATCTGTTGCTTGAAGGGTAAGGCTGAAGTCTCTGAATCTTTGTGTCTTTAGAGCCTGACAACATGATAATGTCTGAATTGTGGAATTATTTCAAGACACTGGGCAAACTAGCTCTAGATTTGGATTAAAGTAAGAATGAACTGGGAACTAAGAGGAAAACGGATGCTTAGGCAATCTGATCTTGGTATGAACTATGCCAAGCTCAACAGATGGCCAAAATCTGTGTAGAAAAGACCCCAACAAAGGCTAAGCCATCCAGGAAACTTCCTGTTTGAAGGATGCTCTTTAAGCAACTCTCATTATATTTTATTCAGCTTCCATCCTACTGTGCAGCAGCATAGTATGTATTCTTTCCTTGAACTGGATAAATCTGCCAGCTGTCTTCTCCACACCATTGATGATGTACTTAAATTCTTTTAAATACCAGTTTCCAAAGACTGTACTAAGCACTTGGCCTATATCACCTCATTTAATCCTTCCAACAACAAAAGCATTACCCACAGAGGCAGCAAACCCCTCTGTTCAGTAGCATGGACTCGAGCCAGATTGCCAAATTCTTGGGCAAGTTATTTAACATCTTTGGGTTTCAGGTTTTGCCTCTTTAAAATGGGGCAATAAATAGTATCTACCTTACAGGAGTCTTGTGAGCATTGCTAAGTCAATATTTATAATATACTCAAGACTGCCAGGAACATACCAAGTGCTATAAATGGTAAATGAATTGGACAATTTCCCCTCCCTAATTTCTCCATCTTTCTTTCACCAAACCAAGGATCACTCTTCACTGCTACTCGCATTAGTGATGAATTTTTAAAGGTGGTGCAGTTTGTCTGAAAATAAAAGATTGAATACCAGAGGGACTGGAATTATTTCAGGGTCTCCCACGGGGGCCGATGTCATCTTGGGCTCATCATTAACCTCTATTTTCCTCAGATTACTCATACTATAGTTGATAATGATAATACCACCTTTGGAGGACTTCTGGGAAGGTTTAATGAGATCATGTATGCTATGTATCTGTCTATCTAGCTATATAAGCTGAAAGAGGGTATAGCATGTTACGTGAAACATGGAGTAGCAGTAATGATGAATGTAGCTGCCACACCTGGCTCAGTCTTGAGATCAGTCTGGTAACTTCTGTTTTGTATGTGTCACATACCTACCACTACTGTCTGATTCTTCTAGTCTAAAGTGCCCCTAGAGTCGCATCTAACATGCCTTCCTTTACAAAATATAAAGAAGTATAGACAGTAAAGGTCTGGAATCCATTTAAGGTCTGGAATTCTTCAATCATCTCCCTTTCACATGATTAAAACACTATCAAGTATTACATGACACACAAACTAGTAAGACCACATGTTACATTGCGGCTTTTGTCTGCATACACTTGACTCCCTGGAGCTTAGTACTGTCTACATTGCCTTCCTTTTCTCCCTCCCATCCCACCCACACCTACCTATTCCTCCTTCCCCTTGCTTGAAATAGCATCTCAGGACTATAAATGATTCCAAGTTTTATTTTCTGGGAGTTCCCTTTTGCTAATCCTAGTTTTGCACAAAGAAATTTTGAAAACAATTGAATCCTTTGTAATCTTCCCAAGAAATGCCTAATATTTATTTTTAAAATCTACTATGATTTTGACAACTGGTCCATAGTCCCATAATCCAAGTAATCCGAAATTTGAAAACTGTTATCGTGACAAATTGAAAGTTTTCTTCTGAAAACAGGAAGTGGGATTTAATTTCATTTGTCACGTGAGATTTTCCTCTGACTTTCAAGATCACTTCAAGTCGTTTTGCAGCACTATGCATTTGTGGTGAATCTTTCCATTTAAATGATATTACAGTAGAAAGAAAAAGGTCAGAGTCCAGAAGGAGAACAGCAGGGAGATATTAAGACAATGTTCACACAAGATCTATGGAGTTAACAGGTTTTAATTTTGAACATATTTAACTGTGAGTTTCCAAAAAAAATCTGTCACCCATTTCGATGATTACAATATACTTACAAATAAATCACAGTTGAAGTCATAGATGCAAATTATTTATTGTAAAGAAATGAACATGGCAATATGTTTTCTGTGCTTTTCCAATTAGAGTTTAGATCAATTTGTCTTTATGATGGGATTGCCTAGTTGAATTTTTAAAAATATATTATGACATGTTATTGGAGCCAACTAGCTGGAACACAAGGTTCCTGAGGCTCAACATGCATTATTTATCCATTTATACTAATAAACCTTCAGATTCCACATGTCCCCTGCTCAGACTTGAACGGGACCTCAGAAACACAACCTGTTTTAAATTTATGACACAACAACAACTTCTTATGACAAAGAAGAATGTCATAAAAATTCATCCATTTTCCCCCCACAAGAAGACAAATGATAAGATTTTTTTTGTAAAGAGATGGCATTCCTTTTTCTTTCTTATAAGAAAAATTATTCTTAAGAAAAAGAAATTCCAAGATCATAAACCATAAAAAAAGAAGGAAACATTGATTTAGGGATGCAAGATGGGATTGAGTTGTAATATAGAAGTTGCTGGTCTTTTCCTACTGAAAGGCAGAACCAATTGATTTATGATCACAACTCTGAGCTGGCTTTCCTCCTCCTGCCCCCTCCTCCTCTTCTTCCTCCTCCTTCTTTCCTCCCCCTCCACCCGGGAAGGGAGTATAGCTACTAGGTGACATGTCTCTTTTGATTTGCCGCACTATGTCTTAATTATCAGTGCTGGGGATCAGGCAGTAGTATTTTCTAACTTCAAAGGCTTCAACACCCCGAGCAGCATGAAGAGGATCCTATGTGCCAGGATGCAGAGTGACAACAATATGGTATCATCGTATTTTAGGAGTGTCAGCTCATTTTTTATTTGTGGCACATCAAAGTGAAAATGAGGACACAAGGAGGCTTTTCTTCTTTGTTATTCTCTTCCTGAGTGACAGTAATGTCTTCCAATTCAATGCCCAGGCTAGAGGACTTAACACAATATTTTTTTTAATTTAATATTTCTCATACTTAAAGAACTTGGACAAAAATAGCTACCCATGACAAACTAGAATAGACAAGCAGCATGCTTTTTGAGAAACATGATCAGAGATTCCAGGAGAATATCTGGAATGTGATGTAAGCATTGCTAGGTGTTAGTGAGGATTAACAAAGTAACAGTAACAATAATAGTAATAGTAGCAGTGACAGCAGTAGCAGCTAATATCTATTAAGTGTTTACAAGTTGCCAGACATTGTCTTAATCATTTTTATAGATGATGGAACTGAGGCTTACAGAGATCAAATGACTTGCCTGATATTACAGAGTATGGTGTCAAGTTTGAATCATAACCCAGGGCAGTAGACTCAGCCCACTCTCATGAATAGCAATACTTCAGTGGAGTCTCATCTCTAGCAAGAGTTAGGTTCTGAATTCAGTACATGGGGCATGAGGCAAACATCAAGAATAGTCAAAATTATCCTCAAGATACTCTTAACTTTGTCAGAAAATACAGCATACCTTTTTATTTCAGGATGTATGTATATGACTTCCCAGTTATGCTTATAAAAATATTTAATAAAGAACACAATAGAAAAATGAAACTTTAGATTCCTGTAAGGTACAAAAAAGAGCAAACATAAATAGCTGCATTTGCATATATACTGTGGATGTATGATGGGACTCAGTGAAATGCAAAGGTGATGACACTGGATGTTGGTTCCTCTACTTCAAAAAAGGCTACGTAATGCACAGGTTGTAATCATTGCTTTCAAGGGGATTTATGCCGTATTTTTCCAAGAAAAAGAACTTTCAATACTAGCCCAGTGGAGGGCTTAACCTGGAGGTGGAAAGACTGGATGTGGCTCAGAGGGAGGGCTTCGGGTGCTGCAAACACTGTCGTCTGCGTGACTCTGCTGCCTAGATGCCTGATTTAACCCCATAGCAACTCTGTGTGCTTGGAAATATTTCAATTGTTTTTACAGTAAACATTCAAGGATGTTAAGTAGCTCATCCAAAGTCACACAGTCACTAAGTTTTAAGGGTTGGTTAGGAAATCCTTGGAAAATCCTGCCCCAAATGTGTTTTTGTCAGGTAGTGATCATTCCTTCATTGGTGACAAAGCTGAGCCTGATAAATTGCTACCAGGAGAGCATGTGCCACCAGGATTGGCCCCTGATTCCCTAGGGATATCCTGTATGTATCAAGAAGGGGAAGGGGTAAAGGCAGGACATGTTCAGCAAGATGTTTCTATCTTGTCCTATGTCATGATAAATTATGCATGCTGGCTGTATCGAATATTTCTGTTTGAGAAGAGAGAACCCCCTCCTCTCCGCATCTAAATTGAAAAAGGAGTAGCTGTTCTTCCATGTCATCACTGCCAGTCCCCCCTGGAATAAAAGAGGGAGTCCATTTCCACTGACCCCCAGAGAAGCCATGAGCCCTAGAACTTGACAAGTTTTTCTTTCTGCTTCTCCTAATACAGGGCAAGAGAGAGCTTTTGAAACAAAAAGAAAGAAAGCTCCCAAACAAAAGGCTGAGAAACCTACATAGATAGTATCTGCTTATTTCTTAACACTCTCTTAGAAAATTAAAAGGACTTTGTAGAAAAATCCTTTTGACTGGTGGAGTAGCTCCGAGGGACAGTGGGAGACAGATTAACACAATGAAAGAGCAATGGACCGGGAGTCAGAGGACCCAGATACTTCGTGGGCAACATCCTCCTGTTTGTCGGAAATAATGAAGTGTTTCTTCTCATCAGTCCACAAGTGAAGTATTCGCAACTCCAGCAGTGACCTATATAGACCTCCATTCTTCCAGGACTCCCTCCCAACAATCCCATAAGCACTCAATTCCAATGAAATACTTTCCCTGCTTAATATACCTAGAGGGGCTTCCGTATTCCTGATCAGCCTTGGCTGATACAAACAGCCCTGCAACCACCACTTTGTAAACAGTTGGAAGCAATATTCCAACATGCTGAGGATGCTGAGACAGAAAGAAAACAGATTCTCAGAAGATATCATTAAGCCACTGCCCCAGCTCCAGACTACATACATTGTACTTCCACTGCTTTTTATGTAAAGAAAAAGAAAATATATTTGTGTCAGCCAAATTAGTTGTTTCCTCATATCTGTAGCCAAAACATCCCTAGTTTTTACACTCAGCTTCTCATCTGAAAAATGGGGCTACAGTGAGGTTTAGTATGTACAATATGTTCAAGGTGTTTGGCATATATTCTCATTAAATATGAAATGTCCAATTTTGAATCAAAAGTATAGTTTATTATATCTCAAATAAGAAGCAGTACAATTAATCAAAGTATGTGCCTAAACAATTGTCACAGTATTGCCATCTTAACAGTAGCCTATTTATGCCAGCTGCGAAGAAGCCTGGAGAGCAAGTGATGATGAAATCATGATAGCCATTTTCCACAGTTTGTTGAGAATTGAATATTTTTCCTTGCAAGAAGTGGTCTGAAGGCTGGAAGAAGTGGTAGTCAGTTGGTGCAAGGTCTGGTGAATATGGTGGATGATGAAGAGTTTCCAAGTCCAGTTTCTGTAGTTTGAGCAGCATTGTTTGTGTGACATGTGGTAGAGCATTGTCTTGCAAGAGGATTGGTCTGTCTCTGTTGACTGATCTCAGCAGCTTAATTGCAAGTATCTTCAATCATATCATCCAACTGGTTGCAGTAGACATCCACTGTAATTGGTTGACCAGGTTTCATGAAGCTGCAGTGGATAATACCAGTGCTGGACCACCAAATAGAGACCATTAGCTTTTTTTGATGAATATTCAGTTTTGCCCTGTGTTTTGGCACTTAATCTTTATCCAACCATTGTTCCAAATGCTTGCAATTGTCAAAAAGAATCCATTTTTCATCACATGTAATAATACGGTGTAGAAATGGTTTGCTTTTATGTTGTGACGGCAAAGAAAGGCAAACTTTGAGATGATTTCTGATGCTCATTTAATTCATTTGGAACCCAACTATCCAGCTTCTTTAGGTTGCTGATTTGTTTCAAATGGTCCAATATTATTGGAATTAGTAATGTCAAACCTTGTTGGTCATTCACGAGTAGGTTGAGATGGGTTCATTTCCACTATAGTTTTCAGCTCATCATTATCCATCTTGGTCTTGGGTCGCCCATGTGGCTCATTTTGAAGATTAAAATCACCGAAACAGAACTCTAACCATCGATGTACTGTGCGTTCATTAGCGACATCCTTCCCAAACACTTGGTGATATTTCAAGATTCTGTGCTGCATTGGTTCCAGGATGGAACTCATATTTGAAAATAACATGAATTTTTTTTACTTATTCATGGTTTCACAAAAATTGCTCTAAAAAATTTGAATGATAATCACATGCCATAACATGCATTTGAAAGACTGAGGATGTACCTTCACAATAAAAATAAAGCAAGACGTGTCAAAGTGAAATGTCAGAGATATCAACTGTCAAACTCAGCACCTAAGGAAATCGGACATTTCATACTTAATAAACTATAATAACCACTTAAATGTTGGTGATTGATACTGAATCATTTTATTATTCCTCAAGTTAAAAATAAGATATATCTCTTCCTCTGAATGAAATTTCCAGTGAGGAGAATTTATGTCAGTAGAATATGCTTTTCCAAATTTAAGCCTGGATATTCAGTTAAATAAGTTAATGCCAAGTGATAATATTTTTGGTCGATTCCTTTCTACAGCATTGACAAATGGAATTAGTGGCCATGTTTCGTAGTTATATAGAAATCCATGTGTAAAGTGTGAACTGTATCTTAAAAACATAAGGAAGAGATTGGGCTTGAGATAGCCTTATGTAATGTAAAGAAAAACAAACTTTAATGTTAGGGTATAACTTTCTCTCCTAATGGAATGTTCTATAAATATTTCTTATTTTATAAAAACTTATTTTAAATAGGGTGACCATTTATAAATGCTCTGCTGGAAACAAAAAAAAGAAAATGTTGATTATATCTCATCAACAGAGGATAACCAGGAGGTCATTATATTCCTTACTGTTTTCTGAAACCAAGACTATAATCATTGCTTTGGGTGGGAAAATCTATTTTCCTCACCCAGTGGTTTTACATACATAGTGTGTTTAATATGGAAAGGTATTTGGCTTGTCCAACTTCTCTAGCTGTGTTCATAAATCAAGATAATCATTATCAGCAGAATAAACAAAAGAAAAAATCATAAACTATGAGTAAGATGTGAAAGAATATTTCTAAAAATACAATGCTAATGAAAAACATAAAACTATTATTTTATTTTTTTCCAGAGTAATTTATTTGCTCATGCAGAATCTTTCCAGATTTGTTTCACTTTCAGGATACTTAAGGACTACAAAGATGTATTAAGATTTTGGCTCTGAAGTCTTAAGTTTACCTATATTTTCAAATTAAGCTTTCTCTTGTTTGAAGTCTATAAAAATAAAATTGTTTTATTCAGTGCCATCCCTGAGACTTCATAATTATCTTTGTTGGGGAGTAAGCTATAATTTCTTCAAAAAGTTGAGGCTTTTAAAATGTGATTTAAATATCTGCTAATCACAATATAAAATGCATTTAAGTGGCTCTCTCTTTTATTCTTACCACCTTGAACAGTATTCTGGTCTCGGTGGACTGACACCAAATTGACAAACCACAGCAAAATTGCTCCTACACTGAACCTGGGAGATAAACTGGCTGAGTGACAGGTGGGACTAATCAGTCCATAGGTAAAAATCGAGATTGGATTTGATGAGGGGATTTCTTGATCCGTGGTGGATTCAATCCTCTTTTCAATATACTGAAAGCCATTTTTGCCAAGTTTGATTTTCATTATTCCCCAACCCTCGCTCTGTCAGTTTTCTGCAAGGGGACATCTCACCCCTGGCTTTCCCTAATTCTACAGCTAACCAAATAGCCTGAGGAAAAGATTCAGAGTTAACAAAGGAGTTGGGAGAAAATTAAATGCCTGGTCCCCTGCGAAATCTATTTTGGAGATCTGCTATTAGTTATGCCAGCAGTTAGTTGCAAAAAATTAAAAGAAAATAAAAACCAATTAAAAGAAAATACAGTGAGGTGGCACCAAGACAGTTGTATGCAATTTATGACACTTACGTCTTTGCTTTTGGCTAGTTCTTGTCTTATCATCAACAATGACAAAGGGAAGTGATTATTTTAATGTTCAAATTAATTTTCTTGTATCAGAAATCATTACGTCTCTGCACAAATAACATCTTCTTTATTCTCTAGATCAGAAATTCTTAGCAAATGTGCATTTCCTGAATAGTACAATAGATCCTTGCTTCTTTAAGGGGTTCAGATACATTACAAAAGGTTAAGTACATTTTGAAAAACAGTTCCCCACAAAATCTTCATGCCTTTCTCCTTCTCCTCCTCATTTCTGCACAGTGCAAATCTTGGCGGTTTTGACTGGGTTGCTCTGAGCAGCTACCCTGGTGGTTCAGGTCCAGGCGCTTCGTTGGTGATGTGCACACTAAGGTGGGGGGGTGAGTTGAGGGAGAAGTAGGGACTGTGCCCCTCAGTGGACTCAGGGCAGTGAGAGGAGTTGAAGAGAACATCTTTACATCACTGATACAGCATCCAGGAGTTCAGGGCTGTGAGGGACTTAATCCACCTCTGTTCACAAGATTAATTTACTTTAAAAAAATGAAAGTAGGCCAGTAGCAATGGCTCACAACTGTAATCCCAGTGCTTTGGAAGGCTGAGGCAGGAAGATGACTTGAGGCCAGGAGTTTGAGACCAGCCTGAGCAACACTGTGAGACCCTGTCTACAAAAAAGTAACTTAAAAAACTGAAACTAAAAATTGTTTAAGAGTCAGCTAGTACTAAAATTCATATGATAAAAATAGCCATCCCCTGTCCCCCTCTAGTCTTGCTTATGAGTACCAACCACCTTCAGTTTTTCTAGCTGTGTGCTCTAGTAGGTGTCTCCATATTTTAAGCAATATGCTTATATTTTTATTTCATTCATTTATTTAACAAGTATTTAACAAGGTCCGGCTCTAGGTGCTGGCTCCCAACAGTGAAGAAAATTGTCGGAAGTCACTGTCCCCGTGGAGCTGGCATCCTTATTGGAGGGAACACAATGAACAAAATAAACAAATAAAATATATACTATGTGGTAGTGCTGCAGTGAAAAACAAAGCAGGCAAGAGGGATAGGGAGCTCTGGAGTGAGGGGCACAATTTTCAACATAGTGGAGGAGGAAGGTCAATATAAGAATGCAATGTTTGAATAATAAAAGCCACAAAAAAAACTGGAGGATAAAAATAAGATCACCCAAGGTGAAGATTGCGGGTAAAGGAAACACAAAATGCAAAGCCCTGCAGGTGGGTGTATGTAGGATATGTTCCAGAAGGAAGGACAGCCAGGAGGCTCGCAGGTTGGGGTGGAGTGGGCAGGGGTGAGTAGCCAGAGAGAATGCACGTAGTATACACAGGGACAAAACATTGTGTAGAACCTTGTGCCCGTTGAGGCCTCAAGCTTCCACTGCGAGTCGAGTAGGGGAGGGATAAGATCTGAAGATTAGACTTAGATTTAGAAAGAGCCTCTCTGCTTCCTGGAATGGAAACAGGTGGGAAGTGGACGGGACTGAAAGGAACATGTAAGGATGCTCCTGCAACACAGCCAAGAGGTGACGATGGCTTGGATCACCGACAGGGTGGGAAATGGTGGGACTTAGAACATATTTTGAAGAGAGGAGCTGATAGGATTTGCTGAAAGATTGAATGTGGGTATGTTACAACGAGGAAAGTCAGGGGTAACTCCAAGCTTTTTGGCCTGAGGAACTGAAAGGATGGGATTTCCACTAACTAAGGTAGGTGAGGGTGAGAGTTTAGGAAAAGCATGTTTGGGAGGGAAGAAAAAGAGTTCAGTTTGGACATTCTGATTAAGTTTGAAATGCCTCTTGGATAGGCTGGCCGCACAGCTTGGTTGGCCTAGGACAGTCTTGGTTTGCTCTGTTGTCATGTTGTAATTGCTAATATCTTATCAATTATCAGTATCTTCCTTTAACTCTCAAAAGTGCCCCTGTTCAGATGATGTGTCATGGTCTCCTTGCTGTTGAACACTGCTGGGGAAGTCAAAGAGGCAGAGGAGTGTGGAGTTCAGGGAGAGGTTGTACTGGGTACCAAACTCGGAATGAGGAGAACCAACGCAGGACACATAATGAGTAGACAATGATGTGGGTGAAAAACCAGCCAAGGAGGAGGCATGGCAAACTGTGTCAGATGTCACTCTGGGCCAAATAAGATGACAACTATGTATTGGCCACTGGATTTGGCTCTGTGGGAGGCAATGGTGAGGTCTTAGTTTCTGGAGAGAAATGGAACTGAAGGCCTGATTAGAAAGCTGCTTCCCAATTAGACATGACTTCCCACTGTGGCAGATGATGGATGAAGATCGAGAGACTTGTATCTCCCTCAGCTCAACTCCTCATTACGCTTCCTCTCTGATGTCTTCTCCTCCACTGTTGTGATATCACATTTTTTTGTTTAAATCCATCATCTTTGTTGTCTTTATTTTTGATGCTATAAATAATATTCACTGCTGACTCAAGTAGTGCCCTAGGAACACTTTTCCTTGATTAACTCTTTATTTCTTTTTCCCTGGAGTTAAAAATAACTTTTAATTTTTCTGCCTTGTTTTCTATGTACTTGTAGATCTTCAGCATCTCTATTATATGCCCATCAATGAAATGTTTAAAATACTTAGACGTGTCACTCTTTTTCCTCTGGATGTTTTGCTCTCAGAGTTTATGTCAGTTTTTTACAGCTTTGGGAGGAGCAGGAAATAGATGCATATTTAGAAGCTAACTGATACTTGATCTAAAACCTATTCCACTTCCCCCCTCAAAAAAAAAGGAGAAAAAGAAATCCTATTTTATCTACATCTTTGAATCTGATAAAAGTTGCATTATGAACTACCAATCAAACTTATGCCTCTATATCTTATACATTTCAATGTTCCCCTTGAGAAAAAAAAATATGCCAGATCAATATCCTTAAAGCCAATTTCGAAATACATGGAAAGAAAAGAGAAAATACCAGTTAAATTTTTTTTGTCTTGAAAACATTCAATATTTCTTGAAACTTGATCAGTGATTTTAGAGAAGCTCATCCTCCTGAATCTCAAGATACTGTCTGTGCTTTGCTCTGGTCCTGACTCCTTTACAACAGTGGATCAGGTTGAGAACAGTTTTCTATGAACAGCTCTTGGTCTCCCACCAGAAGAAGAGTTGAGTGTTGCAGTGCACACATTCCAGCATCTTTGCTCTCAGATGATGGAATGGCCTGTCTCCCAAGAGACCTGGCAGGGCCTCTGGTGAGTCAGATCAGAGCTTTAGGAGCTGTTCAGATCACAGTGGTTAAACACAGGGCTGGAATCTGTCAGCCTGTGTCTCAATCCCGGCTACTTCACTTACTATTTTTCTACTCTTGGATGAGATACTCAATCCCTGGGCATTGATCATCTCTTGTGAAAAATGGGTATAATGATAGCATTGACCTCAAGAGGTTGTGTGGTGATTAAATGAATTAAGGCAGGCAAAAAAATTGCAAGAGTGCCTGGTATGTGAGAAGGATTCAGCACATTTTAGCTACTGTTGTTATTTTATTATCATATTATTATATTCCCTCTTTTTGTATTTTTGAAGTTTCACTAATTGTTTACTGTATGGATGGCATCTTTGACAATTAGCTGTAATCCTTCCTCCATGCAATCACTCTGAGGAATTTAGTATATGTTAGTTTATAATAATTTTATGTAAAATATTAAATTAATTATATACTTTTAAATATATAAATTTATATAATTATATAACTATATATTATATATTTTTATATATGTGTAATATATATATATATATATATACAGTTGACCTTCTGTATCCACAGGTTTCCACAGGGCCAACTGAAGGACTTGAGCATCCATGGATATTTGTATTGGGACAGTCCTGGAACCAATCCTCCACTGATATACTACACATGATAAACATAGCATATAAAATGTTTATTATATATGTATATATTTAAAAATATGTCCAAAACAAAAGCTGAAATTTCACCAGTTGACTTACTCCCAAGCTACTGGGAAAAAATTAATTTTCTGAGGCATTTATCCACTTTTCCCTTAGAATAGTCCTAAATGTTCTTGGAAGAATTCCAACTGATATATGCACAAAAATCACTTTTTAGTTTCCCATACACTTATACATACGGGCATACTTTGTTTTATTGCACTCCTCTTTATTGCATTTCGCAGATATTGCATTTTTTACAAATTGAAGGTTCATGGCAATCCTGCCTTGAACAAGCCTTTGGCACGGTTTTTCTAACAGCATGTGTTCACTTCATGTCTCTGAGTCACATTTGGGTAATTTTCACAACATTTAAACCTTTGTCGTTATCATTATATCTGTTATGGTGATCTGTGTTCAGTGATCTTTGATGTTACTATTGTAATTGTTTTGGGGCCCCACAAACTGCACCCATACATGATGGCAGACTTAATCCGTCCACAGAGTGTGTGTTCTGACTGCTCTGCCAACCGCCTTGTCCCCGGCTCTTTCCCCTTCCTCGTACCTCCCTATTCCCTGAGACTCAACAATATTGAAATTAGGCCAGTTGATAACTCTACAATGGCCTTCCCGTGTTCAAGAGAATAGAAGAGTCACACATCTCCCACTTTAAATCAAAAGCTCGAAATGTTTAAGTTTAATGAGGAAGGCATGATGAAAGGTGAGACAGGCCAAAATCTAGGCCTCTTGTGCCAAACAATTAGCTAAGTTGTGAATGCAAAAGAAAAGTTCCTGAAGATAATTAAAAGTGCTCCAGTGCTCCAGTGAACCCACAAATGATAAAAAAGCAAAACAAACAAACAAACCCCTCAAAACCCTTATTGCTGATATGAAGAAAGTTTTAGTTAGTAGTCTGCATGTAAGATTAAATTAACCACAACATTTCCAATTAAACCAAGACCTAATCTGAGCAAGGCTCTAACTCTCTTCAATTCTGTAAAGGCTGAGAGAGGTGAGGAAGCTGCAGGAGAAGAGTTTGAAGCTATCAGAGGTTGGGTCATGAGGTTTAAGGAAAGAAGCCATCTCCATAACATAAAGTGCAAGGTGAAACATCAAGAGCTGATATAGAAGCTGCAGCAAGTTACCCAGAAGATCTAGCTAAGATCATTGATGAAGGTGGCTACACTAAACAACAGATCTTCACAATAGACAAACAACCTTCTACTGGAAGAAGATGCCATCTAGGACTTTCACAGATAGAAAGATGAAGTCAATGTCTGGCTTCAAAACTTCAAAGGACAGGTTGACCCTCTTTTTAGGGGGCAGTGCAGCTGGTGACTTTGAGTTGAAGCCAATGGTCATTTACCATTCTGAAATCCTAGGGCTCTTAAGAATTATGCTAAATCTACTCTGCCTATGCTCTAGAAATAGAACAAAGCCTAGATGAGAGCATATCTGTTTACATCATGGTTTGCCAAATATTTTAAGCCCACTGTTAAGTCTTGCTACTCTGAAAAAAAAGATTCTTTTCAAAATATTACTGCTCCTTGACGATGAATCTGGTCACCCAAGACCTCTGATGGAGATATACAAGATTGATGTTGTTTTCACGCATGCTAACACAACATCCATTCTGCCGCCCATGGGTCAAATAGTAATTTTGACTTTCAAGTCTTGTTATTTAAGAAATACATTTTAAAGCCTATAGCTGCCAAATATAGTCATTCCTCCGACGGATCTGGGCAAAGTAAATTGAAAACCTTATGGACAGAATTCACTATTCTAGATGCCATTAAGAATATTCTTGATTTATAGAAAGAGGTAGACATCTCAACAATAAGAGGAGTTTGGAAGAAGCTGGTGCCAACCTTCATGGATGACTGTGGAGGAAGTAACTGCAGATGTGGTAAGTATAACAAGAAAACTAGAATCAGAAGTGGAGCCTGAAGATGAGATTGAATTGCTGAAATTTCATGATAAAAGTTTAATGGATGAAGAGTTGCTTTTTAAGGATGAGCAAAGAAAGTGTTTTCTTGAGATGGAATCTATTCCTGGTGAAGATGCTGTGAACACTGGTGAAATGACAAGAAAGAATTTAGAATATTACATAAACTTTGTTGATAAAGCATCAGCAGGGTTTGAGAGGACTAACTCCAATCTTGAAAGAAGTTCCGGGGTGGAGAAAATGCTGTCAGACAGGATTCCATACTATAGAGAAATCTGTTGTGAAAGGAAGAGTTAATAAATGCAGCAAACTTCATTGCTGTCTTATTTTAAGAAATTGCCACAGCCACCACAACCTTCAGCAGCCAGCAGCCTGACCAGTGGGTACCATCAACATTGAGGTAAGACCCTTCCCCAGCAAAAAGGTTATGACTCCCTGAATGTTCAGATAACCATTGGCATTTTTTAACAATGAAGTATTTTTATTTATTTTTTTTTGAAGTATTTTTAAATTAAGTTATGTTCAATGTTTTTTTAGACATAATGCTATTGCACACTTAATAGACTACATTATAGTATAAACATAACTTCTATAAGCACTAGGAAACTGAACACTTTGTGTGACTTGTTTTATTGCCATATTCCCTGTATCTGAAACTGAACTTGCAATTTCTCCAAGTTATGACTGTGCATAGAAAATGTATGGTTTTCTGGTATCCATGTGTGTTTATTTTTTTCTACACAAATGGTATAATATTATATATGTTGTCTGTAAGTTGTGTTTTTGCTCAACAATTTGTTTTTGAGATTTATCCAGGTTGGTTTGTGTAAACTTAATCTATTGCTTTTCACTTCTGAATACCATTCCAGTGAATAAATATGCTTCATTTTATGTATTGGCAAATATCCTAGATTCTCGAGTTGCTTCTTGTCTTAAGAAGCCTACGGAAGGGTGTCCATGTCATGCACTGGAAGAAGTTACTCCCTGAAACTGAGTTTTTTAGTCCTTTTAGCAAATTTTCCATTCTCTGTTGGGCTAGGTGTTCTTCTTCCTTTGTCTGAGCAAGATACACTTGAACAAGTACCCTCAGACTCCTATCTCCTGCTTACTAATTGGTTGGATTAGCAGGAGGTCAAGGCATAGGTCCTATGCATCATATCTTGCAAATGCCAAAGGCATCCAGGTGCCTAGCTCACTATTAATATCATGGAAGGCAGCTGTAGTCTCAAGAAGATGTAGAATGCTTTGCTGCAGATGGGTTTCTCTCCCCCTTTTCACTGTCTCTAGCCCAGTTGAACTTGTCTGAAATCAGACACCAAGAAATTGTTCAGGGCATGTTTTGAGCAAGTTAACTGAATCATAAGAGATAAATAACAGTCATCTGATCTGCCAGAATGGTTGTGAGCAATAGTTAATTAAATAGATTGTAAAACACTTTGTGTTTGCAAAGTGCCCTGCCAGAGGGACAGAGGCTTAGAGGCTGGCATCAGGTCAGCACAAAATCTCCTTCTCAGGCAAACAGCCTTCATCTTTCAATTCACGATGCCATAAAATTTCTAATTTGAGGATTTGTGAAGAGATGCACAATCTGTTGCTTCAAACAGTCCATGGCTGGATACGATTGGGCCCATCTGCTCATTGGGGAATGACTTGAATGTGCTTTCTCTTTAGTATTTTAATTTCAGGTGTAGGTGTTTAGAAAAGGCAGTTACTAAAATTAGTCATATCAAGACACGATATATAAATGTATAAAGTCAAGCTGCATGATTAGGCCATGCTGAGCAGTAATTCCATTCAGCAGTCTTTGCAGAAAGTTCCAGTGGGCACAAATATTCAAGACAGAACTCCAGGCCCACCTTACCCCATGGCCAAAGGGTGAAGTGGGGCTGATGAAGTCCAAGATCTGGGGCTGTTTATTGGTGGCATGAAATTCTCTGGGTTTCTCTGATCAGCCTCAGACTTTTGCTTTAAGCATTCCTGTACACTTGAGAGGTTGTACACCATGAAAGGTGCTTTTGTGTACAGTAGTTTGAATTTACCCAGGAAACACCCAGTGACTATGGAAGAGGGAGAAAAGGTTGATTATCTTAGGCAATATATATTTTTCTAGTAGCTTGGGAATATTTTAAGCAACTAAATTTCATCTTTTTGCTTTTGTTGTACAAAAAATAATAGCAAAGCCTGTGAAGCAGTTTTACCTGTTGCTTATCATTGCTTTTCTAATTGTTCATTTTAATATATTAACCCTCATATTAAGAAGGGAGGACATATCTTAAAATATATTTTATAATTAGCACAGACTTTGGGGAAGAGAGTTTTAACAGTGGTGCTGAAAATTTAAAGGTGCCGCTGACGGGAGGTTTATTTATTTAATTAACAAATGGTTTTTGTTTGCCTAGTTTATGTCAGCTCATGTATCAAATGCAAGATTAGGGAAAATAAACACGGTCTTTGTCTTTCTGAAACTTTCAGTCTCTCGGGAGGCTCAGAAACAAATAATCTTGCTAATCCATATGTAATTTCTAATTTTGGAAGTGCTATCGGTTGCTATGAGATATAAGACAGGGAGGAATACCCTAGCTTGAGAATCAGGAAGTGCAGCCCGTAGGATGCTGTTTGGATTGGAGATCTGATGAGTGAATAGGATTGGGGTGGGCCAGAGCAGGTGGGCGACCCTGCAGGTGTGAAGTGCTTTCCCTGGAAGGGACAACACATCTGAAGGCCTGCGGACAAAGGGTGTCAGCATCCCTTGGGAAACTAAAGTGAGGCCCTGTCCCTAGAGGACAGAAAGAGGGCAATCGGGAAGAGGGGAGACCAGGACTAAGGAGGGACTGGGGAGGCAGGGCTGGAGGCTGTGCTGGAGTCAGGTGAAAGGCAAAGGGAATTCATTGAAGCATTTTAAAACATCATTCTGGTTGCAGAGGAAACAAGGTAATGAGAGAGGCTGAGGAGACCGACCTGTTAGCAGGCTACTGCATTTGTCTAAGGGAGAATTATTTTATACGACACACCATACACACATACATAGAAGGACAGAGAGAATGAAAGTGAAAGAGAGAGACAGAGACAGAAAGAGACTATGTTTATGTGTTTGCGTGTTTGTGTGTGTATGTGTGTGTGAGAGAGAAAGAGAGAGAGGAAGAGAGAGAGATCAATACAGAGAGAGAGAGAACTGAGCTACAACACTTGGGGAAGTGGGTTTTAAATTTAGAGCTAATTATCCAATTCTGGAATAATTCTACAAATAAGTTTTAAAATGTGCCCTTTATATCATAATATCGGGGTGGTTAATATATGACAATATATAAAGAGAACTATGATGCTAAGTTTCAGGCAAAATTGTTTGTAGACTTTTCTATCATTTTTCATACATCAAGAAAAACAAAAGCTGAGATCTGGCTTGTTCAAATCTTGGCTCTGCTGCTTTCTAACCATGTGAATTTGAGCAAGCTTCTTAAATAGCTAACCCTCAGTTTCTTCATTTCAGCTGGTGCTAACAGTATTCTGTGAGGCGAATGAGGTAAGGTATGCGAGGCGCTTGGCACGATGCCTGCACCGTTACATTAACTGCTATCGTTATTAGCATGTCTACGTTAACAGAATTCCACAAATGAATGTATAACTCTTTCGTCTAGGAAAACAGGGTACTTATTACACTGTGAATAGAAATATTTTGTATTATGTGAACTTACTACATCACGAATATTTTTACTGCATGATCATACCTCGGTAGCATTTCTGAACTGTTCTTTTCTAGAATATCAGAATAATATATATCTGATATAAATAGTCTGTGTCTTCTTACTGGACATTGGGATGGAGAGAAGATTAAATAAGCTAAAACCAGGTGGTAATTATTTGATATTTACAAGGATATTTTGAGACATTTTGTGCTGAGCTTTGCAGTGAAAAGTGTGAATTCCAGCTTCTGTAATAAGTTAATAAGTAAAAAGTGATGGAATGTGGAAAGGCTCCATGCTGTTGGTGCAGCTCAGGGCCAGAGGCTTGGTAGGAGCCTCAGTGCTGCTGCTGAGGTGATACCATGGTTCATTTTCTTAAAAAAAAAACCAGAATTCACGGCAATTCCTATGATAAGCATGTGAGAAGTACCTCAGTGCTGTGACCTGTTCAGTTTCCCCTAGGGTCACTTTTTTTCTGTGTATGCATGTGTGTGTACATGGGTGTTTATGCCTGTGTTTGTGTGTGTGCATAGACTGGCTTCCCATTCTCCTGTGGCAGTACAAACTAGGTATTCCTTAAAAGTCTCCAGACTCCCTCTTTGCTCTCACTCAGTGGCTTTGTCCAAGCCCACAGTGTCCCCTGTTGCTTCTATGCAGGGACTCCACAGTTCCAACTTAAATAAACCTTGCTCTTGAGTGAAAGCCGGACCCACAGACCTGTGTTTCCAAGTGTCTGCAGGCATCTTCCTTTCAATGTGTAACTAACACTTTAAATTCAATTAGGTCCATCCATATTGAGATTCTGTAGGAAAAAGCACTTGCTTTGGAGAGGAAGATTTGAGCCCCAGGCCTACAGAGTGACTTAGCAGGTTTGGGCAGTTAGTTAACTATTTGCCCTCATTTCCTTTAGTTGTGCTTGACCTAAAATCAGCATCAGCCACTGCCTGGTTTTGTAAATAAAAATTTTTTGAAACACAGCCATATCCATTCATTTACACAAAGTCACCACAACGACCAATGGCTGTAAATCCTAAATATTTACTATCTAGCTCTTTACTAAAAAGATTTGCCAACTCTTGGATCTGATCATTAGTTTCCAAACTTCCCTTTCCTCCTCCTCCTCTTCTTCTGTTTTCTGTCCCTCCTTCCATTTCCTCCCTCCTTCCTACCCTCCTTCCTTGCTTCTTTTCTTTCTTTCCTCCCTTTCTTTCCTTCCTTCCTTCCTTCCTTCCTTCCTTCCTTCCTTCCTTCCCCTTTCTTTCTTTCTTTCTTTCTTTCTTTCTTTCTTTCTTTCTTTCTTTCTTTCTTTCTTTCTTTCTTTTCTCTTTCAACTGAATTCTTTCTGCAAATAATAGAATCCCAGCATACAACACTGATAAAAGTAGGCCTCGTCTATTTTAAAGGTTTGGATGTGAGGGTGGTTACCTTAATTTGAAAGTCACTAGACTAAATTATTTTTAAAATTCTATAATTATAGCAATGTATATAAAAGTCCTGAATCCTGAGAGTTACTTACAGTCTTTAGCAAATAGTCAAGTGATAAAATGTGTCTTGGTGCCCTCTTTCCACGTTTTCCTTCCAGAAATCCCTTTCTCTATTTTGTTCTCATCTTCCATTTCCCATCTCTTCCTGCCACCCCTGAAAATCAGTCCAAGGTTCCTAATGCCCTTGCAGGTGTCTAGCTGTCCAGGAACCCTAACTGGGGCACACACTTGGCCCTGCTCCTTGCAGCAGTATCCAAAGTTCCCAACCTTTCTGAATCTCCTCTCTGAAGGAGACATTTCTACTTGGTATTCTCCTCTCAGTATCTGTTTTCTACTGAATGACAGCTGGCTAATCAGATAAATTCAACCTGTTAATTTTATAAAGACTGTTAATTTTTACTAATGGCTTAATGAATTTATTCCTCCCAGGTAACACATTTGTATTTTAATCAGGGCTTTCTGGAGATGGTGCCTTCATTAACTCAAGGAAAGGACTCTAGTGGGAGGAATCCAGGCGACATTCTGATAGTTGAAGAGGTATTTAAGCAAAGGAAGCCACTCAATGCCGCTCAAATGCTACAAAGGTGGCTGTCCATGGCTCCTGTAATTTTGATTGACTCGGTCTTCTATTATATAATCAATTTTTCATTTGGGTGCGCAGCCCCCTGGGCTGTGTCGTGTCTCTCTCGCCGTGAGCTATGTCACCGTGGGCGCACAACATAGCACTTTGGGCCTTAGATTCCTCATCTGTCCTTGGTAGACTTATTGCAGGATTAAATTAAATAACATGCATAAAAGGTATGGCACATAGCAGGGTGTCGGGAAATGTTTCTTATTTTCCCATTGACGTGCCACCCAGATCTCTTATGTTTAGGAGCAAGAAATCATTTTAGTCTTATGCAGAATTTGTTCATTTATTCAGAGGAGTTTTTTCTTTTTGTTCTTTTTATTCATTCTCAATAAATTAGCTAGAAGAGATATTAATAATGGCTGAAATCAGCAAAGTCCGTAACTTTAAGGGACATTAAAATACGTTGAATTTGCTTCTTTATTTCCCAGACACGCTGAGAGGTTACATGGTTTATTCAGGGGCTCCCGGTGTCTAGTGAGTGGCAGATCTAGAGCCAGAAACCATTCCTCCCAAACTCCCAGTTTTCCCCAAGTCAACAAACAAACCACACACTTTCTTCCCTGAGACCTCTATCCTATATCAAATAAAATGCTGGATCAGAAACTTGCACTGGGCACCACGCATGTAGAGATTTGCTTAGCACACCTCCAAGACAGGTAAGGTTGCACATTTCATCCTATTTGTGACACAGGAAATGGTCAAGTTCCCAAATCTACTTAATGAAGTAAGAAAATAGGTCATTTTACCTTGACTATCATTCTATCATTTCCTGTCTGCGTTTTAAGTCTGCTTCTGTAAAATGCCAATGAAATCTGCCTTCATCACATTTATTATAGAATGAAAACTGAGCTTCTGCATGTCAATGGCATAACTCCGGGGGAGTCACCCTGCCACTTGAACTTTAAATAGGCCTCTTATGCTGTATTCATTTCTCCATGCAAAGCACTCTCCCCATTGCTGCATAGCCTGACAAAAAAGTGGCCAGGCACAGCTGCCTCCCTATGCCATCTCATTTGGGGTAATAACCTGGCAGGCTGCAGGTCTTTCTTCCCACCCCTCTCCCCAACCCCCCAAGCAACTGTTTGAATCTCTCCTTGTACCAGCTGCCCCACCCTCCCTTTCAAAAATTACTTTCAGTAATTACTACAGCTCAAGGATGCTGTCCAATCTGAAATAGCTAATGAGAACCAGTCCTTCAATCTAAACTGTAATCAGCTTATAACAAGCTCCCTTTTCCTGTGCTTCATTATGGTGACACAATCTATTTTTCATACCTCAAAATGATAAGGCAGAGTTGGGGGAAAAGAATCGCTCTCTATCGCCAGGCTTGCATGAAAGGAAGACGGGCTTAAGTGTGCAGAATTGATTTATTTGCATTCTTCTATTGCTTTGGTGGCTGCATCTTTGAAAGAAGTTAATATTGTATTTTTGATTTGGCCCTAAGAACAGCAGGGCCTGGCAATCAAGCATGCTTATTACAACCAGGAAAGGGGGTGGGCGTGAAAAAAAAGTAGCCCGGTGTAGCTCAAGTGCATCATGATTTATTTGGACATGTGCAGACTTGGAGCAGAAAGTATTTTAAATTCTGTTGGAGAAACTGACAGTGCTGTCTTTCTCTGTGTGTTTATTCTCCCTGAAATTTGTATGATTGTTACCTATAACCCCACTAGCTACTTACCTGCCTTCCTTTTTTCTTGTCGCCTGTGTAAATCCTTCATTGTTTATTTTCAAAAAACCAACATGGAAGGCACCGACCACAGGGATTCTCACTAGAAGTTTGGGGAATCTGCTTGACTAATATTGTACAATCTGTTGATAAACACCCAGGCTATTTTAATCTCCTTTCCTAGTTTATCCTCCTGAGTTAATTTCCAAACTGTCATTTTTTGCCTGGTGTGATTAAAGCTCGGCCCGTTTAAGCGTCCGCATTCTCCTGGCGTGATTTCCTAGGCACTGAGGCTGTGGCAGAGCATGCCTATTAATCCTACCCTAATGATTAAAGCATCTGAGGAGCTGCAACATTTGATGGGTTAATACTGGTAGCTGAGTCCTTGGATTTAATCCAACTCAGTCATCACTTTGAATGAGGCAGTTTGATGAGCTTCAGTAAGGCTGGGACTGCTGTCATTGTCCATTTGAGACTCCAAATACTAGGAAAAAATAAAAGCCAGTCTCAGACAGCTAGACAGGTCCTAAAAGTATGTATGTCAATAACAAAAAGATATAAAATGCAGATTGGGGTATCTTTGTTATGTAATTGTTAATAGGCAGAAAAACCTCACAAAGAACTCTCTGCCCTATTCAGCTTATCTCTCCCTGTTCAAAACAGAAAACAACAACAAAAAAATTAGAATGTATCAGGCAGTTTTTAAAAGTTGCTTTTCCCTGCTTTGTCTAAAAATGCGTAAAAGATGAGGCAAAATTAGAAAATCTTTTACCCGATCTTTTCATTTGTATACAATAAATGCACAAAACTCATTTAAGGTGGGAGGCTTGCAAATTTACTCATTAGACACAATAACCAGTAAGCTGGTATCTCAACTCAAGTGGAATCTTCATCAGGCAATTAGGGAAGGTGGTTCTCGGCTGCCTCTCCATCTTCAAGAGCGCTGGGACCCAGCTTGCTTTTGAAACAGCGAGGCTGTCAGCAGACTCAGACTAAGCATCTGCACTTCAGGCGAGTCCATAAATTAACTTTCTGGTACTTATCGCATTCTGAAAGAATGAAGATTTCATTGGAATTCATGGTTTGTCTGTTATGTAATCATGCCTATTACACAGGGAGACTTTTCTACTTCCAGCGTTTGGAGGAAGGATTTTTTCTTGCCAAAGCAAGACATTATAGACATTATATTATTATATTACACATTCTCTCTCTCTCTCATTGAAGGTCACCATCTGAAAACAAGTAAAATGGAATACCTTTACAACCTGGTATCAGGGAATGGAATTCACAGCCTCCTCCTGACTCTTCAATCAGGCCTTTCTTGTTTGAGTGTTAAGTTTAAGGGAATTTGAGTCAGAATATCTGGATTTTACATTACTGAATTATTTTCTTAAGGGGCATTGATTTCTAATATACGTTGTCCTTACCATACTTTATGCACCTGCCAATGAGTGTCATGATTCTGAATTGTACTGCAAATAAAAACACCAGTTTGCTGATTCACATATAGATCTTTGCTAAAATTGAAAATGAAAGCACCAAGTTGTTTCAGAAATAATATAAATTCATAATCCTGTTTAGTTACTTTTATCTTAGCCACCATATTCGTAATATAATATATGGTAAATCTTCACTCTTAATTAAGAGTATTTATTGACACTTTCTATACTGCTAAACTAGTATGTATGTGAGGTGTTGAGGGTATTCAGATAGGCAGCACTCATTCAGAAAGTCTATGGTCTCATACTTGGAATCGCCAAGTAAATAGACTTTTATTGACAGCAATAAAGAAAGGGGAAAATGATAATAATAAAAAGTCTGCTCCTAAGGTTGTATTTAAAAATAATTTTCAGATTATGTTTTGGAGAGTTATCTTTCTATCAGTAATATTAATAATACTAGTTGGTTTATCCCTGACTAAGTATTTAAAGATGTTTGCATTGTTTAATAACCAATTTAGAATTATAAACTAAGCCTTCTCAAAATAAACCAGGGACTAGATAAATGATTTTATTTTACTTATCGTTATTTCTTTAGGTGCATGTCTTCTAAAATAAATGGTTTTAAACACTGACTACTTGCTATGCAATTTCTTAAGAGTGGAAAGATACATGAAATATTCTCATTGTCAAGGAGATTAAAATTTAGTAAGAGAAATAGTTTCACCAAAATCAAAGCTTAAATATGTTCCATATATTATATTTATAAACACAGCTTAAGAAATTATACTAATAATTTTTTAAAGATTTTTAAGTTTAAAAAAGTATAATAAAAGTTTAAAGGTTACCTAGAAAATTATATTGACTCGAAATACTTTTGGGGAAACTAGTTATGAAATGTGCCAAAAAGTGAATTTTATATTTACATTGTATTGAGGGCCACATGGAAGGGGGAGAAATAAGTCAAGATAAAATGGCTTAAGGTCTGTACACTTGGATTTTAGAGCTAATGGTCCTTTGTGTTTAAATTAATTTTTCTTTCTTTCTTTCTTTCTTTCTTTCTTTCTTTCTTTCTTTCTTTCTTTCTTTTTTTTTACTTTTCTACCATTTTCCTTGCTCCCCCTTCCCCCAAACCTGGGTGGTATATCATGTAACTAATTTGTTCCTTTTTTCTCTTCATAATGTGAGTAGTCAATGCCCTCTTTTGTTATTACAGAAGGATATTATTCGAACAAGTTTTGTTGCAGAAAGCAATCATAATTCTTTTTAAAAAGTTTCATAAAATATAATTTGTTATCATTGTTAACCTCATCAGTAAGAATACCTAATGGAACCTTTTTTTTTAAATGAAAGAAATTGAAATGTCTCCTTACATTCTCAGTTAGTAGTTTTAATATGAAGTGATCATCGACTAATAATTCAGATAGTGACTTAATGACAATGGAATTTTAGTTATGAAATATATACTGTAATTACAAGCAGGTTCTAGTTAGCAAACTTGTACCATCTCAACAGAATTTAAAAACAATTCTCTGCAGGTTTATTAGTCTAACATCAAGGTCTGAGTTATGGATTTTCTTCTCAGAGTCCATTTGATCAGTTGGGCAAAAACCAGATTTGGGGCTGTCTTGGAACTGAAAATGATGACATATCAAACGTCCCCAAAAAGGAGAGAAAAATGAAATTAAAGAAGCGTTGTCCATTGCTAAAATCTTTAAATTGAGCAATACATTAGCACGGTGATCAGAAGTGGCAATGAGCCATTGCTATAGGTCTGGGTAGTGGCACCAGGACACCTCATACTTTGCCTTCCCAGTTCCCACTGCCAGAGTCAGAGTGAACCAAAATGTGTGGCAGGAGATGGTGCAAAGTGGGACATGCAGAGAAAGGAAGTGGCAGGCCCCAGTACATGGGCTAGTGTCTTGGAATTTCTCTTTAGAGCAGTCAAAACAGAGGTACACATTGGTAATAGTATTAATAATACTAACTACCTCTTCATGGCTCAGTTATGCTGAAGGGGATATCTGGAAGTGGTGATATATAAGCTGAGACAGGAAAGACAGCAAATGTTGGATATTAGGAAATAGAGTAAGGGAATTCAAGGCAGAGTGAACAGTGCATAAAGAAGAAACATTTGTGAAGTTATTCAAATTACAAATTGTGGAAACCATCTAAAACCACTTTAGCTGCAATTGACAACGGCAATGTGGCAACAATGTTCTTTTATTAAGAAAAAATAGTGCAAAGAAATATATTAGGGTACCTATAGCATTTATTCATACTTACTTTCCACTATAGGACTCAATCTGTATAGACAGTGACATCACTGAATTTCACAGAACCAAGAAAAATGGTTGGTAATAAAATCTATGGACTGGAGAATATTGGTACAAACAACAAAACCACGAGAGATTGTCAGGGTTCATCATGACCAGTATTCAGTTGGGAAAAAGTACAGTAATACCAAAAGTACATAGAGTCACTGGTTGTTAATTAAAATATAAAGAGAAGAAAGAAAAATCCTGCTTGATTTAGAATCATAGTCATAGTCTTACAGATTTTCAGACCAAAGTAAATCCAACTCTGAGAGGACATTCTCTGTTTGAGTCATACTGATAAGACTCGATGAATAAAGATGGAAAGATGACACTGGAACAGTTTCTACCTCCTGGGGATGATCAAAATTTTAAAGAATAAAAAAATCATTTTTTTTTTTTTTACTGTCAATCCCTTTTTGAATTAAAATAAACCTAGAATGCTTGGCAAACTATCTCTTAACATTAGCAACGTATTTTCTTTTAATGCAATGACTTTTAATCACCCTTTCACATTTTAGATTTGAAATGTTTTTAAGCATAGTTTTGGTTCAGGGTAATTTTTACCTCCCTCAATTGTTCATGGGGAGAAGTGTGATCTTCTAGTGATTAACACATGTTTATTGAATATGCTTTCTATGAGTAAATTGCTATGCCAGATGTTATGAGGATTACAGCAACTTATTTTATTTTGTAAATCCTGTCCTAGCTTTCCAAGGATGTAGGGTCTGTGCACTGGGCAGGGGGTTAGTTGGCACATGAATTGCACTGAAGGAAGCCCACATAATAAGTGCTGTGAGAGTAGGAGGTCAGTATTCATTGCTCCTGGCTCTGTGTATCTGGGAGGGCTTCTTGGAGGAGGCCTATTTAGTTGTTGAAGGTATTATGTTCAAAGTGGTTCATTTGCATTCTCACATTGGCTTTGGCATTGATTCTACCGGGAGCCAGAGTTGTCGCTGCACAGCTCGCCATGCCAGAACCTCCGTGCTTTTCATTTTCTAGGTAGGTGGGATCCTTGCCTCTTTGTTCATCAGCACATACTCAAAATATCTGTGTTCTGATGCAACTGCTTGTTAGCCAGACGTGTAATCTGCAGCTGAGGAAAGACACAAGACATATCAGATTTATCATACCCATTCTATGTTCATCATGACTTTGTCTAATCTCTCCTTCCCTCTCTCTTCCTTTATCTCAACCTCTATCCCTTTCATTTTCTTTCTCACTTGCCCAGCTGAATTTTTATAGTGCTTTGGAGAATAACTACCAATTTACTTAGCTTGAAGGTCTCAGGTTTTGCTGCATATATGTTTTATAAGTAATTATTTATGGATCAGTTTTCTGTTATGTCAATATTATAGATCCTATCTTACTAGTATCTCTTTACTGGGCTTTTGAAGCTGAGCACTGAATCCTTCCAGGGAGGCAATACTGAGTAGCGATTATACAAAGGGAGACTCTAGCCTTGGGATCTTAGAAGAGCTGCCTAAAAGCTCTGAGCCTCAATTTCCTTATTTCCATTTAACAAAATGAAGATTTTGTGAAATAAGATGAAATGAGATAATTCATTTAAAATTCTTAGCCCAGTATCTGATGCATATTAAGTGTTCAGTATAGTTGGCTATTATTACATCCATCATCATCATCATCATCATCACCATCATCAGAGGGGTGCCATGTAGTGGCATGCACCTTTTTTGCAACATCAGTTGTGCTTGAGGATTTAAGGGAAAGACTTAAGTGATTTCATTGCTAAGTAATTTTAAAAGTATCATTTTTATATTAAAACAAATATAACTGTACAACAGAACACAAAAGTCACATGATTCCCTGCAATTTTACACTTATAGCTGGAAGCCCCTGGAGGAACACATTTACTTCCCTCTGTCATTTGGGGTATTCCAGGGAAGGTTTGGAGAGAGTCGGCTAATGGTGACCACAATAGGATAAAAAAGGGCCCCAGTACTTTCAACTAAATATCATAACCTATTCACTTAAACTGCTTATTTGTCTACATGTTTCACTCAAGAATGCAGAAATTTTTCATTAAGCTTAAACTACATTTCCTGGGATAGTTTCAGTATGTTAAATATATTTTGTCTAATTCTCACAATGATTCTTCAAGTAGAAATTATAATATTTACTTTACAGGTGAGCAAACTGAACCTCAGGAAGGCTGAATGACTTGCCTAAGGCTCAGTCAATAAGTGAAGGATGAGAGTTTGAATTCAGTTCTCTCAGTTCTTTCCATTCTGCGTTATTGTCTCCCACTGGGTTTGTCTGAGATGGTTTGTCCACATGAAGTCTTATATGGTGTGTTTGTAGTGTAACCTCCCTGAGCTTGAACTACATTTCCCCAAATTCCTTTCCTTGTATAGCTCCAAGTTAGTGTGGGCTATCAAAGACATTTTTGGGGAGATTTGGAAGGTGGAAGCAAAGGAGCGACCATATTCCTTTTCTCGAGGAGGTCAGTGCTGGGTGTGAGACCCCTCTGTAGCTCACACATGTTGTTCACCTGCCGGCTCCTCTTGCAGGTGTGGGGCACTGGCTGGGCCCTTGGTGTCTGCATCTCCTGCTGGATCTTACGCTTCTACTTCTCCAACTCCTGAACCAAGTGCATGATGAGGATCACCAGCTCATCCAGCAGTCGTGACTGGCTGCATAACTATGGGGCCCAATGTCAAATGAAAATACAGGGTCCCTTCTTAAAAAAATTATTAAGAATTTCAAGATGGAAATAACAGAATATTAAAGCAAGCATGAGGTCCTTCTAAGCAAAGGACCCTGTATGGCTGCATGGGCCATACGGGACACCTCCATCCTCAAGGAATGAGCCTTGGAAATGGTGAAAAAGCAATGTGAGTTCCAGGTCAGTCTTGCAAGTTCTAGCTTGCCCTTGTTTCCCCTCCTCAAACCTACCTTTTGTAGCTGATTGCCTGCCCTCCAGTCTTCAGTCACACAAATAACAAGCTCACATAGAATAATCAGCTCCCACAATGACACAGAGTCAAATCTCTTGGAATAATTGAGAAAATAATTCTTAATGCATATTTTGGGTTCTGTAGTTGAGATGAAGAGCCTAAAGTGAGGAAGCCTGGTAAGAAGTAGACATTAAAGAGATAATCACAGAAATATCATTGTAATTGCCATTGTGATCATTGTTAAAGGACCCATGGTACTCAAACTTACTTCCTTTTTTAAAAATTCATTTTTTATTTCAGCATATTACGGGGATACAAATGTTTAGGTTACATATATTGCCTTTGCCCCACCCAAGTCAGAACTTCAAGCATGTCCATCCCACAGACAGTGCATATGGTACCGATTAGGTATGAATATACCCATACTCTCCTCCCCCTCCCACCTGCCTGACACTTGATGAATGTTACTACTATATGTGCACATTAAGTGTTGATCAGTTAATACCAATTTGATGGTGAGTATATGTGGTGCTTGTTTTTCCATTCTTGTGATACTTCACTTTGAAGGTTGGGCTCTAGCTCCACCCAGGATAATACAAGAGGTACTAGATCACCATTGTTTTTTGTGTCTGAGTAGAACTCCATGGTATACATATACCACATTTTATTAATCCCCTCATGTATTGATGGGCACCTGGGTTGTTTTCACATCTTTGCAATTGTGAATTATGCTGCTATAAACATTCTAGTGCAGATGTCTTTTTTATAGAATGTCTTTTGTTCCTTTGTGTAGATTCCCAGTAATGGGATTGCTGGATCAAATAGTAGTTCTACTTTTAGCCTTTGAGGTATATCCATATTATTTCCATAGAGGTTGTACTAGTTGGCAGTCTCACCAGCAGTGTATGTGTGTTCCTATTTCTCCACATCCACACCAACATTTATTGTTTTGGGACTTTTTGATACATGCCATTCTCACTGGAGTTAGGTGATATCTTCTGTGGTTTTGATTTGCATTTCCCTGATGAATAGAAATGTTGAGCATTTTTTCATATGTTTGTTGGCCATTAGTCTGTCTTCTTTTGAAAAGTTTCTGTTCATGTTTTTTGACCACTTTTTAATGGGATTGTTTGATTTTTTTTCTTGATGATATTTCTGAGTTCTATGTAGATTCCAGTTATCATCCCTTTATCAAATGTGTAGGGTGCAAATATTTTCTCCTATGATATAGGTTGTCTGTTTACTCTTGTGATAGTTTCCTTGGCTGTGCAGAACCTTTTTAATTTGATCAGGTCCCATTTATTTATTTTTGTTGTTGCTGTGATTGCCTTTGGGGTATTCATAAATTCTTTGCCTAGGCCAATGTCTATAAGAGTTTTTCCAACATTTTCTTCTAGAATTTTTATAGTTTTATGCCTTAAATTTAAGTCTGTTATCCACTATGAGTTGGTTTTTGTGAGAGGTGAGAGGTGCTTATCCTGTTTCAGTCTTCTACATGTGGCTATCCAATTTTCCCAGCACCATTTATTGAATAAAGATTCTTTTCCCCAGTGTATGTTTTTGTCTGCTTTGTTAAAAATTAGATGGCTATATGAGGATGATTTTATACCTGGGTTCTCGGTTCTGTTCCATTGGTCTATGTCTGTGTCCCTGAGCCAATGCCATGCTATTTTAGTGACTGTAGCCTTGTAGTGTAGCTTGAAGTCTGGTAAATTGATGCCTCCCTATTTGTTCTTTTTGCTTAAGATTTGCTCACGCTATATGAGGTCTCCTCTGGTTCCATATGAAGCGTAGTATTATTTTTTCCAGATCTGCAAAAAATTGTGTTGGTATTTTAATAGGGATTGCATTGAATCTGTAGATTACTTTGGGTAGTATAGACATTTTAATAAGGTTGATTCTACCAACCTATGAGCTTGGTGTGGTTTTCCACCTATTTATGTCCTCTGCTATTTCCTTCCTCAGTGTTTTGTATTTCTCCCTATAGAGGTCTTTTACCTCCTTAGTTAAATATATTCCTAGGTATTTTATTTTCTTTGTTGCTGTTGTAAAGGATATTGAGTCTCTGATTTGGTTCTCAGTTTGACTATTGTTGGCGTATAGGAATGCTACTGATTTCCATACATTGATTTTGTAACCTGAGAGTTTGCTGAATTTGTTTATCAGTTCCAGTAGTCTCATGGCAGAATCTTTGGGGTTTCTAGATATAAGATCATATCATCAGCAAAGAGCAATAGTTTCACCTCTTCTGCCCCCATTTGGATGCTCTTGATTTCCTTCTCTTGTTTGATTGCTCTGGTTAGGACTTCTAGCAATATTATTGAATAGAAGTGGTGACAGAGGGCAAACTTGTCTGGTTCCACTCTAAGTGGAAATATTTTCAATCTTTCCCTGTTCAGTATGATGTTGGCTGTGGGCTTGTCATATATGGCTTTTAGCATTTTCAGGTAAGTCCCATCTCTGCCTATTTTGTAAAGCGTCCTTATCATAAAAGGGTGCTGAATTTTGTCAAATGCTTTTTCTGTGTCTATTGAGAGGATCACATGGTCTTTGTTTTTACTTCTATGTATGTGGCGATTTGCATATGTTGAACCATCCCTGCATTTCTGGGATAAAGCCCACTTGGTCATGATGGATTATTTTTTGATAAGCACCTGAATTCAGTTTGCTAGGATTTTGTTGAGAATATTTGCATCTATATTCATAAGGGATATTGGTCTATAGTTTTATTTTTTTGTTGCATCCTTTCCTGGTTTTGGTATCAGAGTGATGTTACCTTAATAAAACATATTGGGGAGCACTCCTTCCTTCTTGATAATGTGTAGGAAATGGACAAATTCTTAGAAATACATAGCCTTCCTAGGCTCAATCAGGAAGAAATAGAATTCCTGAACAGACCAATATCAATTACCAAAATTGAAGCAGTAATAAAAAACTTTCCTAAAAAGAAAAGTCCCAGACCAGATGGTTTCACACCTGAAATTTTACCAGACCTACAAAGAAGAGCTGGTGCCTATCCTGCCAAAATTATTCAAACTTATGTCCTTTTGTACATGGATATTGTTTCTGGATTGGACTTGGAAAAAGTTTTTAAATACATCTTGTGGACAAAAGCCACAGGGGGAGATATCTCTATGGATAGGGTCTTATACCTAAGTGGAGTAGAGGATATAAGTCAATAAATCATTGATTTAGCATTTCGAATAAACTTTGAAGTCAATATTTCAAAGAATCTTGGTTTTTTTTCTCTACAGTCCTTCTGACCTTCTGGAGTTCCTCACTTTCCCCGAATAACTCTGGGGATGAAGAACTCTCTATGCCATGAAGCCATTCATTCTTTTATGGTATCATTTCAGGTATCCTAGTGGTTGATCTCTGTTTTCTCTCATCTCTTCATTGAGCTTTATTTTTTTTAAATAGTGAAAATAATATTTAAATTTTATGGTAAAATCAAAGAAAAATAATAAGAAAACTCTAGAAGAGGGAGAGATACATTGTCAGTTCCTCCTTCAAAGAAACAGGAGGCTGGAGGAGGTGGAGCAGTATGCCCTAGATGGACATGAAGGCCACTGACAGAATAGGGGAGGGCTCTCAGCAGGGTTGGCAAACTTTTGGCATGAAGGGCCAGAGAGAAAATACTTTAGGCTTTATGGACCATATGGTCTCTGTTACAACTGCTCAACTCTGGTGTTGTAGCGTGAAAACTTCAATAGGTAATACATAAATGAACAAATGTGGCTGAATTCTAATAAAATTTTATTTATGGAAACTTGAATTTTATATAATTTTAACATGTCATGAAATATTATTATTCATTTCAACCCTAAAAAATGTAAAAACTATGGTTAACTTTCAGGCTGAACAAAAAGAAGGCAGCAAATATCCCTGATGGCAATTTTGCCTAAAATTAGCTTGGGCACTAGGTCAGTGTGTTGATAGTGTGTCACCAGGCATTACACAAGGGCACGTGTTATGTGAAGAATCCTGCACTTTGGATATCAGTATGTTTAACAAGTCGTCCCAATAAATCATAAGTACAATAAAGTTTTAAAACTATATATGTGGTATTTAGGAAGTTCTTTCTCTGATTTCTTCCCTTTTCCTTGTGAGAAGAAAGAAAATTGAATGGCAGACATAGTTTTAATTCTAAAGCCTGAAACAAGACTACGCACAAACACATATGGACATATATTTTCACATTTATGTCTACATAATATTCTAGGTGCACAAATGAAATCAAATATATATAAAATATACTTATAAACATATATATGTATAAGCATCTCACATTTATATATTACTATACAAACATATGTAAATACAGATGCCTGGTGCGTGCCCATGCACCAGTACATGTACAAAATCTTGTTTGACAGCTCTTTATTACAAGGATGAAAATGCTCACATGCTCATTTAAGAATAATAGCTGCTTCTATACCATGCACATGTTTTGACATAGGATGAAGTAGAAATTATCATATGACATTCTCACATCTGCTGAAGGTGGAGGTAGGGGAAGCAAACATTATTCCTTTCAGGCTTTGAGCCTCATTAATATGTGTTGATGAAGTCCTTCATCTTATCAAAGCAGTATCTTCTTTTAAAGATGGTTTCTTTGAGTAAAAAGGTTTAAAATATGAGTACAAAGTAAAATTCCTTAAAATATCTAAATGAATAAATTCAAATATTATCAAGAGAAAATATTACTCTCTAATGGAGTTTATAGAGCTCTGACTAAAATCATTTTCAGATCAAGGAAAAAACCATTAAATTTTCTTCTTTTACCGCAATTCTTTTATTTTAGCATACTTATTTATTCCTTTAATTTGTACAGTTTAGCTTTAAACCTGACTTTCCCTTTTCCATTTAGAGAGGTGTTCCCAAACACAAGAGTAATTCCTGCTGGTAATGTTGCTCATTAGGAACATTTCCAGCAAGAGAGGTGAATGGTTCAGCAAATATCTCTTCATTTTCAGCATGGCAAATAATCTGTCAAGACAACACTCTAGCCAATTGTTTAATTGTATTTCAGATTTAGGTGACAAAACTTGGATATGACATGACAAAAGGGCTTAGGAAGAGTTATCCATCTTCCTTCCCCTTAGAGCAACAGAGTCTTCAATAAAGACGTCTGTTAAGTCTTTATTTCTTAAGTCATATAGAATCAGACTTCTTACCCTTCAATTAGTAATAGATGAACTTCAAAAAGGTAAGATTTTCATTTTCATTTTTGCTAAGGTTTTCATTTTCATTTTTGCTATTGCTGGAAGGTTTTAGATACTTGGAGGGTTTAATGAATTCCATCCCCTCCTCTTTTCTGTTTCTTTTTGTTCATACCCTTAGGATGACTCCTATTAGTTACATCTTCTTTGGTTTCTGTTCCTTATTTGCATACATTTAATTATTTTTGAGGTGTTGGTCAGAAGAGAAAGAATAGAAAATCTCTTTGCTGAAATGATTTTTCATTCTTTTTTTTTTTTTAAATAACGGTCACTTTTTATACCTGTTGAATGAGTTCATTTGAGATGCAACTTCACCCATCATCACTTGCAAACAAACCCTTTCCAAGCTCAGTTTTCCTACAATTTTCACAAAAAAAGGATGTGTGTAAGATTAAAGAGTGTCTTTTTCCATTAATCCTATTTTTATTTTAATATTTGGTGAGTTTTTGGATTCTCTTCTCTTTCAGAGATCCTAAATTGATTTTTTTTCAAACTGGAGGTTGAGATTTCCAAATTCTTCTTCTTATTATAAGCACATCTGGAGATCTGAACTGTGGTAATGGATATAGCTACTATAAATAATCACTTGGAATCTCTTACCCATATGTATTTGCTCTCCTATTTCTACTTTATGCAAAGTGAGACAAAGACTTATTTTCACTTTAACTTTAATCTAATCCTAATGACCCCTCAGAGTAAATCAATCACCCATTCATCCATCCTTTCTTCCATCCATCCATCTGTCTAATCTATTTTACTAGATATCTACTTCATGCCTAACACTTTGCTAGTTGCTGGAGAAATAAAGGTGGGGAAGAAAAGATTCTGCCTCAGGGAACTTATTTATAGTCAAGTGGAGAGTAAGATTTTTTTTTCAATTACACAAATAATTGTATATTTCCAATGGAGAAAATGTATATGATAGCATGAAAAGTTGGCCTAGTTGGGAGAGACAAGGAAGCCTACCCTGAGAAAATAATGACAGTGTTGAAAAATGGAAGAGGAGGAGAAGGAGCGTCAACCAGAAAAAGAAGGGATGAAAGAGTATAAACTGGACAGGCAACAAAAGTACCTTCTCCCCCAAATTTCACATGAAAACAAAAACATTTTAACTTTATATTGTGTGTGATGAGGACTTTATATGCTGTTGTAATCATACAGCAATTCTAATTTCCACATTGTCTACAGATTATAAGCAGCTAATGAGACAAGTTTTGTCATCTTAAGCAAATGCCAATCTTCTGCAAGTGATAATCAATAAATATTTATAGGTGATGATAATTATGTCATTACTTGGTTAAGATCCTAATCACAAGTAGAACAGAACAGAGAGAAGGTGGCTGTCCTCCACAGTACATTAGCCACTATTCTGAAATTTACAAAGCTCCAAAAATTAAAAAAAAAAATTATAACTCAGTTAATAATGGAAACTTTTTTGGTAAAACTTGAACTGCACTGATGTGAGACTATGATTTTTCTTTAGCTCAACTAAAGCAGGCTTTTATATAGTTTATGGCAAAGATATGAATACTTTCGAGCGTGAGGTGCTGGTGAGGATGGTATGTAATATAGGGAACTTTTGATGGATTCTGTTCTCTCCTCTTCTCTTTTTCTTTTTGTTCATATCCTCAAGATACATTATCCTCCTAAAATCTTCAAAATTCTGTATTAAAAAAATTGGCTCCAGGAATTTCAGAGATGTACTGTTGTTCCCTCTGTCTTTTCGGTGTCTTATTTTTTTAATAGTTATGTGCTGCTTGTATGTACATGTCCAGGGACATGGGCCTGGGGTGGTGGGGGTGGTGAAAAGGAGGGTCTCTGATGAGGATCATGAGTTTCTGAAGACAGTGTGATCTAATAAAACAACTGAGCTTTGATTTCCTTAGAAAAACCTTGCCTCTTCATGAAACATTTGCAGGTAAACTTCTACTTCTACTCCCACCTATCAGTTTTGTACATGTAAATTATCTATAGAAGAGATGTTTGACTGCTTTAATTCATAAACAGTTAGGGAAAAACACTCCTAGATCAAATGTTACGTTATGTCTCACCAACTTCTGTTGTTCTGGTCATGGAAGAGTCATGAAGTGGCATGTCTAAGATGCTGAGTAGGATTTGTATTTCTCCAGTGCCCAGGAGGAGTGGGAAAGGTTGGTGCTAAGAAGGCTGGGCAATGACCTTCAGAGAGGAGAATGGACGGCAGCTCAGATTTTCAGCATGCCAAGGCTGACTTCTTGGCAAAGACTTCCTTTTGCTGGAGGTAGGGTAGATTGGGTATTGGGAAAAAGTTTTATTGACTAGGGACCGTGCCTAACAACAGGCAACTTCCTTGGCCACAATTCTGATTTCCCAGTGTGGATCCACATGGCACTATAGAATCCTTTTCTCTAAGAACTGTAATAAATCTTAGTATTCATCAAATCCAACATCTCCTTCCTCACCATTGGGGTCCCCTTTACAAATTTGATGAAACCTCTCTTTTCCAAGAAAACTGCACATTCCCACAATATTTCACAGTACTTTTTTCTTTTTCTATCTTTCTTTTCTTTTTTTAAGATTTCATAGAGTGGGTGAAAAGGGTCCTTAGACAGCAGACTAAGAAAGGCCCCTTGAGAGGGTGCACTGGATACAGTCGATTTGCATTTAGGAAAACGGAGGCCCCTAGAGGTGACCATATATCCTCAAGACCACACAATAAGTTTATATAGAGCTTGGCTTAAAATCCAAATCAAGCCGCTTCTACCTCAGTGGTCTTTTCATAATGTCAGGCTTATGTTTCCTCAGTAGATTTATTTTTTCAGTTTTTAAGGAAAGAGAATCCTTAGCTTCTCTCAGCAGTTTTAAATCCTAGAAGGGCATTTGGCAGGAAAATCTAGAGATGTGGATTTCCCACTATTTTGCCCTCTTCCATTTTATCTTATTTCCCAGCCTCCATTTTAGTTACTTTAAAAAATCTATCTAGCCAAACTTTCTTCGCACATGTCCAGGGCTTGCCAGGGATGTGACCATTCACCGCCTGCTGACCCTTCTCCGGTTAGTATTTTGCACTGTCGACGCTTCCTGATGAGCTGGAAAGGAAGGAGCACATGTGAGCAGTTGTCCTTTGTTCTGCTCTTGGCTCCTCGCTCTGGCCATGTGTTCTAGAAAGAACTTCCAATTAGAATGCCTGAAAGAAAAGAGCAGATTGGAGATGCGATGTCCTCCTCCACCGCCAGCAGGACTGGGGGTGGCATAATATGCTGCCCAAAAACTCACTGGTAAGACTTGCTTCCAAGGAAAGAAAATGCGGCATTTCAGCCTGCAGGTAAAGAACAGGAGAAATGGAAAGTGTGACAGATCTGGAGCAGGGTTCTGCCTAGATTGATCGATGTATCCATATCCTTGTAATAAAATTAACATAGACGCTGGCGTGGATGCAGAGAGAAAGGAAAACTTATACACTGTTGGTGGGACTGTAAACTAGTTTGACATCTATGGAAAATAGTATGGGAGATTCCTCAAAGAACTAAAAGTAGACCTACCGTTTGATCCAGCAATCCTGCTACTGGGTATTTACCCAAAGGGAAAAGAGTAATTTTATCAGAAAGACACTTGCACTATAATGTTTACTGTAGCACAACTCACAATCCCAAAGAAGTGAAATCAACCCAAGTGCCCATCAATTCACAAGTGGATTAATAAAATGTGGTATATGTATACCATGGAGTACTACTCAACCATAAAAATAATCCATTAATACCTTTTGCAACAATCTGAATGAAACTGGAGACCATTCTCCTAAGTGAAATATTGCAAAAATGAAAAAACAAGCACCACATGTACTCACTATTAAATTGGAACTAACATATCAACACTCATGTGCACAGATAGAAGTAAAACTCAATGGAAATCAAGCAGGTGGGAAGGGGGAAAAGGGGATGGGTGAAATCATACAGTGTACACTACCTGAGTGATGGACACACTTATAACTTTGACTCAAGCAGTACAAAAGCAATCCATGTTTTCAAAACATTTGTACCCCCATAATATTCTGAAATAAAAAAATTTAATATGTCCTGGAGCTGAATATAATCTTTTGTAATTGTTGCACGTGTTTCATGCTATGTCTCTGAGTTCTAAGATACTGAAGCCTTATTTTACCTTTGGTATACTCACCAGAGATACTACACATTTAATACATGTATCTGTAGGCAACAATAGAAGTACTAAAGGTGCAGGAAATTGAGCTTTGGTTCACTGCTGTGTCCCCAGTGTCAGCACATAGCACATAGTGGAACTTAGCACATAGTGAATACCAGGGTGATATTTACAATATTTAGCTACCAGTTTGGCTTGGGCAAGGAACAATAAGAAGGCCGTAAGCAATCACTGTGCTGGCATGAACATCTGTCTTGGTAAGCACTTAGTAAGTGTTGGTTGAATGACTTAGTAAAAGAGGTGTTTTTTCCCATATAGGTATGAATATCTAGTTTCAAATTGAATTCTGATAGTTTATACACTTAACACAGGTGTTGCACAATTCACACACACATACTACAATGTGCGTATGTATAAACATACCTATATGTACATGAAAATGATCAGCCTAACAATCAAATAAATACAAATAAAAACAACTTACCTTTATGTTGTGGTTATTGTTTCTCTGAACTTCAAAGACTAAAACAAATAATATTCCTTGAATTGGCATGGATACAGTGTGTGTAACTCCAGACCTTAGTTATTCTACTGGGTATTATTTCTATCCTGGAAAACAGTTTCATTCACCTTGACCCATAAGAGGGTATATTAATAACATATTACTGGATTACAATCATATTGCAATTGATAATATGTTCCCCAAATCTTAAGCATATGTTTATGAGTATTTGGCTGAATAATTGTTCCTCTAAAATTTTATTCTAAAGAAATGTTTAAAATAACTTTATAAATGTGCAAGATTGTATATATAGTGATATTTATCTCATTGTTAATAATAGTAAAAAATTGGGATCTGCTTAAAAGTCTAACAACAGGAGATTTGTAAAGTGCATTATATTGCATCCATACAAGTTTATCCTATACAGCCCTGATAAGTGTTCATGAGGCACCTGAATTGACAGGACTTTGTACATTATGATAACACACAAAGATGATGCAGACTAGTATTTACTCACCAAATTGCTGTAACAAAAGTGATGTCTAGATACCAAAAGAATACATTCAATTCAGAACGTATTAAGTAGAAAACCTAAAAAAGCACAAAGAAGTGTTTATAATCTTTCCATTTTTTATTAAAAAATACATACCTATATATGATATATTGCGAGTTAAAAGAGATCAGATGGAGCTAAAAGTAGAGAATAGAGTCTAGATAGCTCCATAGTATCTATAATCTGGATAGATAAGATATAGTATAGAGGTATTTATGTACCTTTCTATGAATATAGAGGTAAGAAAAATCTTAAGAAATATTAACATATGTCAATATGTTAATGGTGGTAATTTATTAGGAGTTAAGGTAATAATTTTTCTTTCTCTTTTTGTATCTTTGTTAATATGTATCTTCTAACTTTTCTACAATTGTCATGCATTTCTTTTTTTTCTTAATGTTTTATTTTGCTTTTATTTCATCATATAATGGGGGTACAGATATTGTTAGGGTT
>VBSM01001562.1:57498491-57548858 GCA_008086735.1 Cheirogaleus medius
AAGGGGGGGGGAGAGAGAGAGAGAGAGAGAGAGAGAGAGAGGAAGAATGTGTGAGCGTAAGCATGCATGTACCTATGGACCATGAGGTTATTTAAGGGGAAAGTATGTTTGAAAAAAAACGCAAAGACCAAATAGAATAAATAGATTTCTAAGACTGTTTCCAGTTATATTCAGATTTCTATTTATTGCAGAAAAGTGGGACAGTCTTGCATTATTTTAAGCACTTCTTTGCAGAGTAGAGAATGACTAACACCAGAGCTAAATCGTAGCAGTTATCTTATGTCATGCAAAATGATGTCAATATAGCTTGAAGCAGATATATTTGAATGGGATCTAATACTTAAGGTGACAATAGTTGAGATATCATCTAAGGGAAAAGTTAAACAAGTTCAGTATTTTATCTCTCTAAAATATTGTTTCAAGCTTTACCTAAAATAAAAGTTTTATGAGAAGTTACTTTAAGTCTCTTCATTAGACTCGATGTTCACCTTGGTAGGAATTAGAATCTAAGTTTAGAATAGAAAAGAACCTTAATGGAAGCCATTTAGTGTTGATACTGTGGGAGGTAGGCCTATTGGCCATAATTATGCATTATTCCAGGAGGCAGATTCCCACTGTTGTCAGCATGACTGTCACTGTACAACTCTAGGGACATCACTCACATAGACTGCATCTCCTTCAGTGACACAATGTGTCAGCTTGGACAGGGTGGGGAGTGGGTGAGATTAGAAAAAAGGACTATAGTAAAATGGAAAGATAATCATGGTGACATTTTAAATTAAAATTCAAATTATAAAAGTTTACCTATAAAATTGCGGTCAATAGGTAAAAACTGAATGTGCATTTGATCAAGGACTAGACAATGAAAATACAAATGAAAATACAAATGAAAATATTTATTTGGTTAGATGACAGGATTATGGACGGTTTTGTCTTAGATTTATCTTCTTGTTTTAATATTGCTACTTAAGTAAAATATTATCTTTTTTAAACAGCCACAGCCTCCGAGTGACTCTGCATACTTATTTAGATGAAATTCACGCTTACATTTTCTACTCAAAAGAAACATCATGCAGTCAGGCTCCATCATTTGTTAGTGGGGGAAATGGGGTCCAAAACACTGAGACCACTAGGGCAAGTACACACCAGCAGTGGAAGGGTGGGATTTCTTCTCCTACATCTAGGAGGCTTCCTACCATCTCTCACCCTTGTCAACTCTTCTCTTTTCTTACTCATCATTCATATTCTGATAATTTCTGTAGTAGGCTGAATCATGGCCACTTAAATTTATCAGGTCCTAATCCCTGGAATCTATAACTTTTAGTTTGTTTGGAAAAAGAATCTTTACAGATGTGATTAAATCAAGGATGAGATGAGGACATTATCCTGGATTATCTGGGTGGGCCCTAAATTTCATCACAAGTGTCCTTATGAGAAGAGATAGAGGGAGATGTGAAGATGGAGGCAGAGATTGCAGTGATGTGGCTAAAACATGCCAAGGAACTCTAGTAATCATCAGAAGCTGAAAGAGGACAGGAATGGATTCACCTCTAGACAGTGTGGAGGGAGCAAACCTTGAAAGACACCTCGATTCCCAACTTCTAGCCTCCAGAACTATGAGAGAATAAATTTTTGTTGTTTTAAGCTACCCAGTTGGTGATCATTTGTAATGGCAGCCATAGGAAACTAATAGAACTCCCAACTTTATTGCTCTAATGCTGACCTCTAAATTGAGATTTAAATTTCTACCTTGTGGGTTCCTCCATTTCAATTCCTAAATCCCCACTAGCTGTCTTCTCCCCTCCGCTTAACATACTTTCCAGTTCAAGTAATCATTCACCAATTCTTAACCACACTGGGTTTTACGTCTTTCCTCTCATTCCCAACATATATTTAGTTAGCAAACCATGGTGGTGCCATCTTGAAAACATTTCTTGAATCATCACCAACTCCTTATTCCTGGCTCTGCTAGTCTAAGCAAGGTCCTTATCACCCCTGTCTCCACTTAGATTTCTGCAGTACTCTGTACTCCATTCTCTATTTGGCTTTCTACTCTACCAGCACAATCATCTTTCTACAATGGCAAAGTTAATAGATATCCCTATGTTTGAAAATTCCTGTAGAATCAAGTCCAGTATTACAACATCACTGAAGCAGTGACCAAGTGCAAGCTCTGGAGACGTGACCACCCAGGTTCCATTCAAGCAGATTACATTTCTGTACCTCATTCCTGCCTCTGTGAATTGACAATAATGTTAATATCTCTTTCCTTAAGGAGCCACTGGGAATAAATAAACTGATAAGCTGTAAAACTCTCAAAAGAGTGTCTTAGCTATCAAAAAAACAAGTAGGAGAAGTATGACTTGTCAATAATAATAACAATTATAATATTGAAAAGAAATATTGGTTATGTTTAATATGTGGAGAATGACCTTTGGATTCTTTACATATCCATCATGTTCACTGTTATAATCTCACCTTACACCAATCTTTCTATATTTATTGGGACTTTCCAGAGAAATGGAACCAATGGGAAATATATATATATATATATATATATATATATATTTAAGTTTGAAC
Source organism: Cheirogaleus medius (assembly GCA_008086735.1). Taxonomy (NCBI): domain Eukaryota; kingdom Metazoa; phylum Chordata; class Mammalia; order Primates; family Cheirogaleidae; genus Cheirogaleus; species Cheirogaleus medius. Next base: position 57,501,072 of record VBSM01001562.1, read on the forward strand.
ATCCCTAATCTGAAAATCCCAAATCTGAAATGCTCCAAAATCTGAAACTTTTTGAGCACCAACATGACTCTACAAGTGAAAAATTCTATACCTAACCTCAGGTGACAGATTACAGTCAAAACTTTGTTTCTTTGTGCAAAATTATTAAAAATATTGTACAAAATTACCTTTAGGCTATGTGTATAGAGTATTTAAAAAATATAAAAGAATTTCTGGTTTAGACTGGGGTCCCATCACCAAGATATCTCATTTCATTATATATAAGCAAACATTCCCAAATTGAAAAAATCCAAGAAATCTGAAACACTTCTGGTCCCAAGCATTTCAGATAAAGGCTACCCAAACGGTCTAAGGAATGGGCTCATGAGATTATGGAGGCTGACAAGTCCCCAGATCTGCAGCTGGCAAGCTGGATACCCAGCAGAGCAGATAGTGTAGTTCTGATCTGAAGGCTGACAGACTCGAGATCCAGAAGAGCTGATATTTCAGTTTGAGTTTGAAGGCTTAGTGTCCCAGATCAAAGGTACTCGGGCAGGAGGAACTCCTTACTTGAGGGATGATCAGCCCTTTTGTTCTTTCTAGGCCTTCAAACAATTAGCTGAGGCCTACTTACAGTAGGGAGGATAATCTATTTTACTCAGTCTACTGATTTAGATGCTAACCTTATACAAAAACACCCTCACAGAAACACCTGAAGTTTGACTAAATATGTTGGCACCACATGGCTCAGTCAAGTTGACACTTAAAATAATCCATCACACTTTTGTAACCACCCTCTGTGCCAGCTCAGCACACTCTTTCCTGAACAAAGCCAGCCCTCTCGTGTTTTCCTGCCTTGGTTAATATCAGATTTGTTATTATTATTGTTATTGTTATATTCTGTCTTCCTTCCTCCACATCATTCCTCTGCTCTGGCCTGGACAAGCCCTATTTATCCTTCACAACTGATTTCAAATGCCACCTTCTTCTCTACTTGGGAACTCAATTCCTTCTCTTCTCATAGTGAGCTTAGACTATTCCTGCCTCTGCTACCTGATAGCATTAAATCTATGCAATTGATCACATTTTGTTAAACTAGATATGCAGCCATCTACTTAAAGTCAGACCTTATAGAGGACAGAAACTTAGCTTCATATCTTATTTTTCTTAGCAACCCCTAGTACCTGGCCCAGTGCCTGGTATGTCATAGTTGCACAATAAATATTTGTTGATCTAATTCTTGGTCCTTTGGGAAAACAGAAAAGAGGAACCTTTCGAGTGAGCGAATTGGAGTGAGAGTTAACTGCAGTTTTGCCATTTACTAAGGGAAGGCTTTCCCAGAAGGCATTCTGCCATTCATTCCCTGCAGAGGGAATTTGGGGACGGCCAGCAGGGGTGCCCTGGCTGAGCTGAATTACTGTGATGGTGCCCAGGGAGAGAGGCAATCTTGGAGGCACCCAGGCAGTCACCTTTGTTTAATTAGCAAGATGGAAATCAGTGACACATATGGCATTAACAGTTTTAGATTTTGGATTAGTTGGCAGTGATATTCACTGATTAAAAAAAAGTAGATTCAAATAATCTTCAAACCATTATTTGTGTCCAGGAAAAATCCCAATGTATTTGTTACATTTTTAAATAAGAAAACAGATATTTAAACTTGCATAAAAAGGAAAAAAAAACCCTCCAGCCATTTACATAAATGGTTATCTAAAACAATGTACATGTTAAATAAAACCTATGGGCTGTAAATTATGACAGGTAGCCCCCATCTTTGTTTTGCTTGGCCAAAAATATGTGTATTATTACGTTTTATTTAAAATTTTAAAAGATATTAACGATAAACAAAATATTGGTGTATATAAATCAAGAAGCTGAGAAAAAATTCTCCAGACCAAAATAAAATAGTTATTTGTCTTAGTAATTAACTATATCGTTTGGGGTGTAGTGCAGGAAACAGAAACCACTTTAGGTATTTTAAACAGAAAGGGATTTAATGCAGGAAATTAGGGGCTTAGAAAATTGCTGGGAAGGAAGGCTGGAAGTGTGGATGTCCAGGGACCCTGAGGAGGCAGCTCATGACCAAAGGCCACTACAACATTGTTGATGCTTCAGCTGCCTCCACTGACGCCTGACACCCAGAAACTGCTGTTCCAACATGAAAGTGTGTTCCCTGTCACTCACAGCTCGGTGACCTCCCTTAACAGGAGAAACAGCAAGAGTAGTACAGCTTTACTGAAGAGTTAACATGATGCACACCTTGAAAGTCCAACCTATAGCGTTTGTGTACAATGTTATATAAACTTAGAAGAGGAGCTTAGCGGATCTAGTCCAAATCCTGAATGAGAAAGTTTAGGAAACTGACACCCTACGCTGTTGGAAGAAATTTTTAATTTGAAAAATAGCTGAGCTAACACAAATGATCAGTTTGTCAAATCAGACTTTCACAAATCAGGGATCTTTTCCAGCATCCACCTTTACTAGTAATTTCATAAACGAGGAATCGAACGGTACATGTGAAGCACAGGAGAAGTCTGGAGCTTTGAGTGAGGCTCCCCAGCTTCTTCCTTCACACACACACACACACACACACACGCACTCACACACTCACACACACATACACACACACACACACTCTGACCTCAACCAGATGAGCTCTCTAACTGAAGTACACCGGTTGCCTTACACATAGCAGAGAGTATTTTGGTTATGAAATATCTCCATTTCATACCCCAGAGCAGTGGTTCCCAACTTTTTTGGCACCAGAGACTGGTTTCATGGAAGACAATTTTTCCACAGACCAGATGGGGGGTGAGGGGGGAGATGGTTTCAGGATGACTCAAATGCATGACATTTATCGTGCAGTCAAGCCCCCCTGCTAATGATGATCTGTATTTGCAGCCGCTCCCCGAGTACTAGCATCACCGTCTCAGCTCCAGCTCAGAACATCAGGCATTAGATTTTCATAAGGAGCGCACAACCTAGATCCCTCACACAACAGTTTACCGTAGTGTTCACGCTCCTACGAGAATCTCATGTCACCGCTGATCTGACAAGAGGCCCAGCTTGCATGGTAGTGACCGGAGTGATGGGGAGCGGCTGTAAAAACAGATCACCTGAAGCTTTGCTTGTTTGCCCTCCGCTCACCTCCTGCTGTGAGGCCTGGTTCCTAGCAGGCCACAGACCAATACCAGTCTGCTGCCTTAGAGGGGTGGGGAACCTGACCTAGAGGGCGACATGTGGCCTCAAGGCCACAGGATCCCCCTACTGTACAGACGGTCACAGGCCAGGTGCTTTAAGTCCCTTCTCCCCAATGTCAAACCTGCAGAGAAGTTGGAAGAATAGTAAAATAAACTCATCTGCATTCACTACTGATAACATTTCATACCATCTATTGTCTCTCTTCCTAATGTGTGTGTTTACGTCTATATAGCACAGCTAAGACGTCCCTATAACAAACCCTGAGATGAGTAGTTGGGTGAATGTGATTTATTCAAAATATGATCAGGGAGGAAAAGGAAAGAAAGTTGGGAGGAGCAGGAAGACGTTAAGTAAGGGTGTGGTTTCAGGCTCAGCTCAGCCTCATCCTCCACCTGTGTGGATTCTGACAGCACAACAGTGGGATGTTAGAAGAAAAAGCACAGTGAAGCTGGTAGATAGACACAGAAACAGTACAAGGGACCTAAGGGGATGTGAGCAGAGTCAACAACATCACACACAGAGAGAGTATGTAAATGTGTGTGGGGTGTGTGTGTGTGTGTGTGCACATACACTGCACATACAATTTTGTTTTTTGGTGAACCATATGAAAGAAAGTTACAGGCATCCTTGACACTTCGTCACTAAATACTTTCGCTTTTACATTATCTCCTAAATAACATACATAACCATGATTCTGTTATCACATTCAAGAAATTTTATATTATGATCTCATGTTAATCTAATATAAAGTCCATATTCTAACATATTCTAATTTTCCCAGTAATGTCTTTTAGAACTGTTTTTTTTTCTGATCTAAGATCTGATTAGATTAGGAGTGCGCATTCATTTGGTTGTCATATCTTTTTAGACTACTTTAGTCTATATGAGATTAGTTCTGACAACTTTTTGTCTTTTATAAAATTAATAGTTTTGAAAAGCTCAGGCAAGTTGTTTTGTAGGAGGTCCCACAATTTGTATTTGTCTGATTGTTTCCTCACAATTCAATGCAGGTTAAATAATTTCAGAAGAACACAAATAGGTGATATTTTGTTCTTCTCCATATATTGTATCAGGAGACACATAATGTCAATTTTCCCACTATTGGTGGTATTAAATTTTGCCAGTTGGTTGAGGTGTCTACCAGAGTATAACACCCTATAAGTGTGATATGACTCAAGCTATCTTAAAATTTCCTCTCTGTACCACAATTCTTTCCCAATTTTCTCACTGATAGTATCTTCATCAATTTCTAATTCTCTAGACAAAAAAATCAAAACCCTTTTCACCTAAGCCTACACACTCATAATCTGTTCTCTCACCAATTCTAGAATTTCTGCCTTTGTGTTATTTCTTAGATATACTCATTCTCTCCATGACACAACCATAATCCTAGCTTAGTCTTTGCAATTTTATCCTATGAACTCTTGGAGCAAGCGTTTAGGCCACACTCTTATCTCTTACCTTTTGTTGTTCTGTTCTAGTTCTATTCAATAATAAAGTTAATTTTTATTAACTTTATTTATTTATTAATATGGTAATTGTAAGAAATTGATCTACCATTTTCTTTGTCTTAAGCTTAGTTGATATGAAAATTATCTTCCAAGTGAAACTAAAAACTTAATTATGAGATTTAATTCTATTCATCAATGTCACCCACTGTATCCAACTAAAATTTTAATTTACCATTGATCCAAACAGATAAAACTACACTCCATTGTTTACAACTTCATTGGTACTCTCCTATTTCATTTTGACTTTTTTCTGTCTCTGGGATTTTTACATTTTTGTCTGTATTTATCCTAAGACCCGGTATTAGTTTGCTAGGGCTCCTGTATCGAAATATTACAAACTGAATGGCTTCAACAATAGAAATTGATCATCTCACAGTTCTAAAGGCTAGAAGTCCAAGATCAAGGTGGCAGCAGAGTTGGTTCCTTTTGAGGGTTGTAAGGAGGAATGGAATTTTTTCCATGCATCTCCCATTGCCTGTGGTGGTTCACTGGCAATTCTTGGAATTCTTTGGCTTATAGAAATATTACCCTTATCTCTGCATCCATTTTCACATGGAATCTTCTCTGTGAGTGTCCCTTTCCAAAGTTCCCCCTTTTTTATAGGGACACCAATATGATCCCATTTTATCTTACATAATTATATGCAATGACTCCATTTTCATGTAAGGTCACATTCTTAGGGACTGGCAGTTAGGACTTCAACATATGAATTTTGAGGAGGAGACAATTCAGTCCATGACAAACCCAAATGCCTACTGTATACCAATATATGGGCTTTTATTTTATAATTATCTGGTTTAATTAAAGCATTATTTATAATGTCTTCCCTCTTTTACTAAATCATATCCAGTTCTTTTTATTTAAAATATTCCACTAACAATTTCTTTACACTTACTATCTGCTATAGCAAAATTGTATCCTTACTAATGTCTATAAACATTGATTGTGTTTATATACTAATCCGGTGCCATTCATTTTTTAAGGGAAAGTAACCCATTTCATATAACCACAGTTATGACTAGATCCAGGGCTTCGAATGATGGCAGCAGGGCGTTGTCTCTTCTTTTTTCTCAGATGTAAATTTTCCCTGCTTTGACTGCATTTTCAGACAGAATTTTTTCCCATATAGCCATTTTGACACGGCCAGGTCCATATTGATATCCTACAGGTTGACTAATCCCAGTGGAAACGAGATGCATATTCATTTCCAAAAGGGCTCTACAGAGTCTGGATTCTGCATCTCATTGTCCAAGCATGGATTGCATATTTGTTCCTGAACCAATCATGATACCTGTCTAATTGGTTGTGCTCTGGAGTTGCAGGCAAAGTGTGGAGTGAGGATAAGTTTTACCCAAAGAAAGTCTAGGCTTTTTTTTTTTCTTGACACAAGATAGTAATGGATGCAGAGAAGGTAAAACAAACAAACAAATAACTCACCATATGTTCACTATAGTTTATGCTTATGCTTCTTTTATAGTTTGGCACCAACAATAAATGAAAATATGTGCATTTACACAAATATACTCAAGTGTCATAATTTCTGCAGCAACTGTGGCTGGTGCTGTAGAAAGTGAAGTGGATGTAATTCTTCAAATCTTGATTAAGAGAGTTTTCAGAAAGATATCTCTCTAGAGCAAAGTGCAGCATGCTTTTATCTTGTAAGGATAACACGAATTATCCAGCACTTTGAATATAAAAAGTGCAATATAAATGTATCCTTTAATTATGATTCTAAAAATAAAATAATATCTGTTTCCCCTATCTATTAGGAATAATGTCAGGTAATAGAAGTAAAATGCAATGGAAGAGACCAAAATTAATCATGCCGGGACCAAATAAGAGATTGAGGCAAAATAGCTAGGCAGATTTTTTCTTCTTGGATATAAAAGCAAATCCAAACATGAGTTCAACTTGCTAAAAAATAAATCACGTCTACTTTCTTCACAGGCTTATGTATTGCAAAAAAATGACCTTTAAACTACCTTGAGAGATAGCAGCTGACTAGAAAATTACAGTTATTAGCAGGATAACCAGAGATTAGAGTATTTAGAGTATTGTAAAAAAAATACTAAGAGACAGATGTTAATAATTTGCAACCTCAAAAGACAGCTACAATAAAACCCTATATTGTAGTGTTTCTGAAGGATGACTGGGGGATCCATGATAATATACTGTACGTAGAAATCTGAATGTGGATAAGCAAAATTATATTTTTTGAGAAATTTATCATGAAAGTTTGATTTCTAAGCACCATGGGAAATTACTGGTTATATTTATCAAGTATTCACCTCTGCCCTAAAGATTTTTAAGTATAATGTTTTCGTTTGTTACAAATATCTAAAATGCACATTTACATTTTTTGAAAGACATTCCTAAAATAAAGACTACATAATGATGATAGTCTGCTTTCTGTTGACCATTCAGTAGAAAAGCAACATGAACCACTGGTTAAAACCCTCAATTGGGTGCTAGGAATCATGAGTAACAGATGTCACTAGTAGCATTTATTTGATCCTGGGCCAATTATTCAATAATCATTTTACTTTTCTTCTCAGAGGGGAACTCCAGCAAAGTTATCTCTGGGTGGAAGTGGAAGAAAAACATGAGTTCTGGCACCAGCTCGACTTGGGTCTCAGCCACACTGTCCTACTGAAGTCTGCAGAGGCCATGCAAGGTGACAGCAAAGCTTAGAAACTCCAGCACCAGCCTGCTTGAGTTCAAATCCTGCTTCTGCCTCTTGCTTGCTATGTGGCCTTGCTCTAATTACTTAACTTTCTGTGCCAGGGTTTCATCATGCCTCAACTGGAGATAATTCTTCTCCTGGAGTTATGAGAAGCAAAATGTTTAATATTTGTAAAGGATTAGAGACATTGCCTGGGGCAAGATTTGCTGTCACCTGCTCTTTGAAAACTCTTACATAACTAAACTCTGGTTACCTCTTCAGTAAAATAGAATTGGGACAATTAAGGGAAATATACTTTATAAAATACCAAAATGCTTTACCCACAATAGCCACGCAGTGAATGATAGCTGCTTTCAAAATGACAAGAATTTTCCACTATGATAGCTGGACATGGGGCAATGGTGTGGTTGTCTCCCTTGATGACAACCACAAGTTTTAATGATGTCTATAGACATCCTATTTCCGCCATTGTCCCCCTATACCTTTAATACTTATTACAGATTCATATCAATTCAGTAAACTCGTATTAACTTATTTTATGTGTGACTATGTGAGGAACTGGCCTGGAAGGCAGATGCAGGGGGAAATACATGTACTTGATGTCTCTACTGGGAATCATTTTTCACCCTCATCCAAACTGTGTAATTCCCATATGTTCCTTGATTTAGTCAAGGGCATCAGCATTCCTCTGGTTCTTGAGAATCCCTTCTTTCCTTGCCCTTGCCTTCCATATACAACCAACAGCCAAGTCTTGTTGAGTTTCTATGTGGGACTTCTGTACCCATGCCACTGTCTCAGGTTTGGGTTGTGTTACCTTTGCTTATATTAATACTATCAATGCAACCTGACCGACCAACTCCTCCCCTGCTCCCACCACACCCAACTTCCTCCTCTCTTGTCCACCTCTTCTGTGGATCTAGATTATTGGTAGGATAATTACCAGATGCCTCAGAATGACATTGGTTTCCAAGCAACCATTTCTACAGTTTCTTACTGTTTCTCTTATGCATCGCATGATGTACTTACTCAACCTGGCATTCTTGCTCTTCCTTTTCATGCCTTTGCTCATGCTGTTTCCCTTACTCGGGGGACTCACATCCTTACACCTCCAAATCCTACTCATGCTCAGTGGACAATTTCAAAATCTGTCCTGCCCTGTGACATCTTCTCTAGTTGTTCCCTTCCCTCCCTTCCCTGCCCCCACAATTGAAATGATCTCTCTCATCTCAGAACTTTCCTAACATTTTATCTTTACCTCTCTTATGTCACTTAGGTTATAATATCTTGTATTATATTTATTTTTCTGCATGTATTTTATTCCCTACACTGTAAATTCTCAGAGAATAAAACTGTCTGATTTATTTTTATATATTCATCATGCTGAGAACAGTGAATATGGACACTCAGAAAGACTTATTTAATGATTAAAGAAATAGATGGGAAAAAAGTTATAGCATTTATCTTCCATGAGCTCAGTATCTAGTGCAGACAATATATATTTATGCAGACATACAAATACACACATGCACACTATGATGCAAGGCTGACTATGAGAAGGCACAACAATAAATTTGTACAAACATCTTGTTAAGCAAGTGTAAGCAAATGAACACTTAACTCTGACTGTGGGATTTAAGGCAGGATGAGCTTCTAAGAGGGAGTAGAATTTTGGTTGAACTTTCAAGGAAGAATAGAAGATATACACACATTAGAAACATGATTGTTTTAGGTTGAGCCAACAGTTTGAGCCAAGACCTGGAGGCAGGTGAGGGCAGGGCTATGTTCAGAAAACAGTGTTCATACTGGTCCCATTGGAAGTTTTATCTGTGAACCTATCTAAGTATTTTATTATCTGAAATAATCACAGGTCTATTTTGCCCTGATGGGTTTTTCTCCTCAGTATAGTCTAAGCTGATTTAATTTTCTTAAAATTATGTGGGTCAGATCTCTTCTTGAATAATAGTTATTTTGTGAACTATAGACCTCTCCCCTTACTGAATATAATTGATAGTTACTAAAAATTGTGGAAAGAGATGTGCTCATCTCAACATTTTTATAACTCACCATCTTGTTTCATGATAGCAGAGTATGTTGCAAATCAAACTTAATATGTATCAGTATATTTTTTAGTGGTGCACCATAGTTAATTTTAAAAGACTTAATTCATTTAAGTGTTATGATACATCACATAGATTGAAAAGCATGAAAAGTTGAGTGGTATAATATCATGCACATAAAAAGGTGCTTAATAAATATTGGCTAATTTGAACTGGTATAGTGGCCACCCAATAGATTGTCTATGCAGTATTTCTCCACTCACCCATCCACGTGGCTGCAGCAGAAGCCACCATGTTTCAAGATGACACACACATGCACATTCCAGGCCTTGGGGTCCATGAAACACTCCATCATTTTTATAAATAAATTCCCCCTGTTTTGTGTTTAGGTTTTTTTCAACTGTGCTTTGTTCTTTTTCTACCCAAAGAGTTAAAACAAATATAATTCATAACATTCATATATTCATTTTTTATATATAATTATCCTTAGATTAAAAAGGAGTGTTTCTGTATACCATTTTAAAAATTCAAAATGAAACTTTATCTATAGTAATAATTTCCAACTTGTAGCAGGCTTCAAAGACTCCATATATCTTATCTATAGATTAAAAAGTATTATTTTCTAAACTGAGTTTTAGAAGGTAAAGATTTTTTTCTCCAAAGAATAGAAGAGCTTCTCAAATGATAATCCCTCCCAGGCTTGGCTCATTGCATTAGGTTCTCTTATTATTATTATTATTTTGAAATAAAACACTAGGCTTAATATCTTAACCCCACTATGGGGAAAAATGTCTGCAATGTGGTTGTCTTCCACCGTTTCCCTTTTATCTTGGGTGTTCTTTCCTCCTACATGACCAAACCTTATGGTTGGCATGGAATCTTGTTACAAAAATGAATCATTTCACAAAGATATCTAGACCTTGGGTCCATAGAGTTGAAATAAATCCCATTTAGTGGCAGAAGTCATAAGAATAAAATTCAGGAGCATGTGCTGTCATATTCTGTACATAATGGAGAAAGATGATGAGAAAAAATGATCCTGACATCCAGAGAAAAAAGAAGCAAAAAAAAAAAAAAAAAAAAAAAAAAAAAAAAAAAGGAAAGAGGAGGCCTTTAAATATCAGGTTGATGGTAGATTCTAGCTCCAGCTACACCTTTATCCTTCCACTAATTGAGGTTCTAACTTTGGATTCTACTAGTCGATATATTTCCCTTTCTGCTTGAGCTTGTAGGAGGTGTGTATTCGTCATTTGTGACTAGACTACTATTGGATCTTTGACTCATTTTTGGAGTCAGGATGCTGGAGCTAAGCATGCCAGTGGAGAAAGATAGGTGATAGCCACAGGATGTGGAGTGAGTGGCAACTGGTGGCAGTGTTTAAGCTCCAAAGAGGCAGAAGGAAGGCAAATTACCTGACCTGACACAAAGGGTCTAGAATGACACTCAGGTTTGGCTATTCAGAAGTCAGACACTGGGAAAGATTCTGCTGTATAAGAAGAAGGGTCTATTCTGAAATGCCTGCAGCCTCACCCATGGGATGGGGGTGGGAATTGAAGATCCTGAGCCAGCTCTGATGCTTAAGGGCTAACTCTAATGCAAGGTCTTTCTCATAGCAGTGCAAAAAGTGGCAGGAATGAGAAACTAAATGTAGGCTATCATTTGAGAAAAAATCTAATAGAAAAGAGCAACAGGCCCTTCTTCTTCCCATATCTGCTGTCTTAGTCCTGTTGGGCTACTATGAAAAATGACCATAGACTTGGTAGCTTATAGACAATAGAAATTTATTTCTCAGAGTCTTGCAGGCTGGGAAGTTCTAGTTTAAAGCACCAGCAGATGTGGTTTCTGGTGAGGGATCACTTCCTGGTTTATAGATGACAATCTTCTCCCTGTGTTTCCACTTGATAGAAGGGGCAAGGGAGCTCTTTGGGTCTCTTTCAGAAGGGCACTAATACCATTCTCTGCCCTCATGACCTAATAACTTCCCAAAGGCCCCACCTCCTAATAACATCACACTGGGAGTTAGGATTTAAACATATAAATTTTGGGGTGGGGACACAAACATTCAATCTATAGCATCTGAAAAGTAAATCAACATCATTCATTCTCATTAGATCCAGATGGCCCTAAACAGTGTTAACAAGTATATAGCTATAAGAGAGCCAAGTAAAGGTCTATGCCATTTTAGTGATGCAACTGGCTCTCCCTTAGAGCATTGGTATTTCAGAATATGTTTGCATGAAAGAGAGTGTGCAGGCAAGAACATCCCAGACCAAAATATTGAAATAATATAATCTGGAATAGATGCTTGGCCTGAGTTCTTATCTGTGAAGCCCAAATACCAGTAATTGTAGAGTCCTAAAGTCCATCTGGACTCTTAGTTTTTTGATGCTGGCTACAAAGCAGATAAATACATCAGAGAGCAGATTTAGGTGGTTTCAAAAAATGAAAGCCATTTAGTTGTGCAATCGATTGACATAGAATTATGAAACACCTTATGATTTAGTTCAGTGGAAACAGCCAGAAACCTCTAGCCTAAAATTCCCATCTTACCTTGAGAGATGAAGCCATGCAAAGCTTTTTCAGATAACATGCTTTAACATTTCCAATTAGTTTACTGCAAGTCTATAAATCAAGACTATTTTTCATTCTTCACTCTGGTGGGCATCCCTCTGTCTGGCTACATCCTGGGGTAGAAGACCTTTCCCCTTCCCCAGATGTGTTTGGAATGCAGTAATTCTCTCACTCTCTCTTTGTCACTAATTGCCTTGTCTCTTAAAGCAGGCAATTGCAAGTTGAGCACATGGGAGGATGTGACTATGAGGCCTTATTAAATCAGGGTGCGTCAGGTTAGAAGCTGTGGCATAATTTATGTCTACATTTCTGACTCTGAACTTACTTACCAAGATTCCTGACTCTGAGCTTACTTGATGGTCTATCACATTAAAAATTGCTGCACGAAAATTAAAAATAGAAAACATACCTTTTCTATATTTTAGCCAAAGAAGTTCTTGAGAACTTGAAGGGGCTTCCCTTGTTTTGGTGGGGTTCAACTGGTAAAGAATTTTATTTGTCCACTTTTTCCACTCACCCCATTGCTCACTCACAGAGAAACATCACTTTGCTACAGTCCTTAGAGCCTTACTTCCCATAATATACTGAGATGAAGAACATGCTACTTAAAATAAGTGGTAATTTAAATTATTTAACATTTGCATATGATTAGCACACAAAGCCCTGACACATACTCTGGGCAGTAGGAATGGATTTGAGAAGGTGAGTAGGGCTGCTTTATCATCTTGGTAAGGCTTGAAATATATATAAATAAATGTAATGCAAGTTTGAAACCATAAGCCTCTTCCTAAATAGTGAACTCTACACCATGCAGGTGAATAGATTGCATTTCTGCTTTTATTAATCACAAAGGAGGCACAAGCTCAACCAGCCAAAACCAACTTTATTAGCGAATATACATTCCTTGCGTCTAAGTTTATAGTCTGCATTCTGAAAGTGTTTTATATTCTTCCTTCTACTTATGGCTGTTCAGAGTGACTGAGCTCAAACCCAATCCTCATGAATTCCCCCAAATAACCCGATTCACTGAAGAAGAGAGTAATACTAGTCTTTCTGAATGGCTCTGTAGGATGCCACATGCTTCCAGGTAAAAACAAAAACCAAAATGGCAAATACTTTGGGAAGATTTGATCTCACTTGCCGCTACACGTGGAGGAGTTTGATTGGATTTTTCACTTCACTGCTGGAATATCCTTGGTTTGTGCTAATACTGTGTAGACAAAGTAGTGGAACTGCAGTTCTGAACCCTGGAGACTATACTTGTTCTTACAAAGAATTCATGTGAGGGACACATGATGAATGATCAGATCTGCTGGCCTGTCATAAATCTCAGTGAGTAGAGGAGGGAGAGACCCGGCTGACACATCACCTCTGAGGACTGGGTTACAGACTCCTCACTGATTTATCTGCCCATTTCTCCTCATTATGAAAAGAGGAAATGGTTTAGCTCAAACATTTTACAGAGACATTTGGTCAGGGTGAAACTATTTCAGCGGGAATACACTCATGCCTTCATCTTGTTTATTGCTCTCCAAAAGCCATTGTTCTTCAATGTGGATACAACCACCAAGCCTCCATCCGCAGATTTTTTTCCCCTAGAAATAAACAGTAAAACCCTGGAACTCGCTAAGCCCTGCTTTATTTAGGAAAAAACTCAGTATGATTAACTTGGGTACTAGAAGCCCCCGGTTTCCTGATCCCAAGTGCTAAAGTAAGCAATGATGAAGAATCAGGGAGATGGGGTCTAAAGCCATGCCACACTCCCCTGCTGTGTGGCTCCATGCACACTACTTAACTTCTGAGTCTCAGCCTTCATCTGCTAAATTAAATTATCCATAATGCCTATCTTCTAGAGTTAAATAAATCAACACTTGTCACACAGCAAGTGATAAATAAATAATTATTGTCCTCCATCAGCATCACCCTTGTCCCCACAGCATGAGCACCAACACCAGGAAGTTACTAGCAACTGGGAGGAAGGAGACAGTTCATGATTTTTAGCCTTGTTTCCATTAGATCCTGATTCTTCAGTACTCAGGAAACTGAAAATTGTCTCCTTCTCTTGAGATTGTACAGACTTAAACTTCCATTAAATGTTCCAGTCGTCTTCATGCACTTGCAGAATGAAGTCCAGTCTCCTCTCCCTCAGACACATATTCACGTCCTTCTCCCAATCTGCCTTCTGTTTACGTCTCCAGCCTCATCACTCTCCCTATCTCAACATTTATTTTATAAAAAGGAAAATTTACCTGAAATTTCCTGCTCGGTCCCACTTCCATGCCTTTTTACATGCTTCCATCTCTGTCATGAACAACATTTTCAATTTTCTTGTAATGAATTATTATTTACTTTTCAAAAATATTTGATGGATTAATTTAGTCATACTCTCTCCCAAACTCTCAGGTTAATCTAATTGATCCTCCTTTGAACTTTTCCAACAATCTACACGTTTCCCTCAAAATTATCAAATTGCTGCACTTTATTGAAGTTGTGTGCATATAAATCTATCTTGCTCACTGGACTGGAACCTCCTCTAGGACAGGGCTTATCACACTGGTGCCTGACACAAGAAATTTCTCCAGACACGATTTTAAGGGTATTTGAAGCTTAGTGTTGAGATGGAAGGACTTATGCAAATTACTTTTTTCATGTATATAGATGCAGGAGAAGCAAATGACTAATATAGTTACACAGTTATATATAGACATATTTATAGATATATATACAGATTAATATGCATACATATATTTCTTTTCTCTGTCAGATAACAGGGCATGAAGAAAGGACAGCCCAGTATCAGTGAATACACCGAGTACCCTGATGTTGGTTTCTAATACTGTTCTTTAATAAAAGGTACCAGGGTTCATTGAAGAAATGGCTGGTGGCAGGAAACACAGAAGATAAGCCTAGAGCATCTTTTAGTGCCAGAAAATAGGGAAGTGTTAAAACACAAAAACACATACACGTACACACACAATTGGAGTATGTCAAAGGGGCACAAAAGCAAAAACAAGAACTCCCAATGGCCAGAAGCTGAACTAATTTGACTAGAAAAATAACTAAAGTTGTATTGGATTATAACACAAATAAAATATATGTAATTATATATAACTATAAGATAAATAGTAATCAGTCTATACTGACATAAATAAATTCTTAAGAGAGAAGGGAAGAGACAAGTCTCGAGAGCAAGAGAGTTTGTGCAGATACCCCAATCTAAAGGATTGGGCTACATAACTCCTCATTCTTTAACTGTGTGCCATGCATAGAGACCTCCTTCCAAAGAGTAGAGTATGGAAAGGGAGGGAAAAATGACCTTATGGTAGAGAAACATGACAAATACTACTTCAGCCAAATGATGGTGGCTAACAAAAGTTACAAGTCATGTTTATAGTATGTACCCTTGATATGATATGAGGAACATGGAACTTCTCTTCTATGATCTTCCTTCTCCAAACTCATAACCCATTCTAATTCTGAAAAGAAATCATACAAATTCCAGTAGAGGGGCATCTTGCAATATTTCTGGCCAGTACAAAACTCTCAGGGTCATCAAAAACAAGGAGAAGTCTGAGAAATTGTCATAGCCAAGAGAAACCTAAAAAAGGCATGATGACTAAATGTAACATGGTACCCTGGACGAGACCCTGGAATAGGAAAAGGCATGGGGTACAATTTAAGGAAATCCAAATAAGGCATGGACTTTAGTTAATAATAATGTATCAACAGTGGTCCATTAAATGTAACAAAGTACTATAGTATTATGGTACTATAATAATGTAAGATGTTGATAGGGGCAACTGTGTGTGGGGAGGAGGTGGAAATATAAGAACTCTGAACTATCTCAATTTTTCTGTAAATTTAAAACTGCTTGAAAAATGAAGTCACTCAAAAATGACTAAATGAAAAATAAAAAAGCAAATGAGAGGAATAAAAGTAGGACTTGATTAATAATATTCAAGAGATATACTACTTCTTTCTTAACACATGTGCACTTTTCCTTGCCATAGCTGAATAGTTCCGGCAAATGAATTTATGTCACAAATTAATGCAATCATTGTCTCTATTTTCTGCTTCATTATGTGTTTGTAAATAGAAGTGGAAGGAGGATAATTCACATGGAAACTTTCATACAATAAGAATAATATGTTTTACTGAAAGTTATACATTTTTTCCCAATCTGTGGCTTCATGACCTAAATACACATCCCCTCTAGTCCTTACTTAGTCCAGATCAGACTCCTGGTCATGAGAGATGAATATTCCAATTTTATCTAAGGGATAACTCAGCAGCTATTAAATACTTTTGGTCAGAAGTGTTAAAATAATTATAATGGCTCCTTTAATATTTTGGGAAACAGTAAAGTAGGTAAGAGAAGGCTAAGCACCAATTTCTGTGGGTGAGTTTAGGCAGAGAGAGGTATTTGATTGTCTCATGTCAACAAGGAATGAACACAGATGCCTGCATTGAGAAACCATAGCATTCCAGATGAGCTCTGCGGCTGTGCCCACAGTCAGTGACTTATTTCCTGGGCAATAAACATTTTGGTTCAAGCAGAAACTGTTGAAGTTTGTAAACTTGATAAAGAAGCTAAAAAGTTAGCATGCAACTCTTACATGACCCTACACCTAGATTTCCGCTGAATTTTATACACTTGGTTGTGTGTCCTTGCTCGGAGAGAGCTTCAGCTAAGTCCTTTTGATAAACAATGATGTGGGAGAAAAGCAGAGGGTGTCTGCCTGACAGGGTGGCCCAGGTCGGCAAATTAATGTTCCTCCTTGGGGCCCTTCTTCTGGAGCCATCCAGAAGAAGGATGGCTCTGATCTTTAGGGTTTTACACTGGAGGCCTGCAGAGGTGGTCCAACATGGAAGGAAAAAAAAAAAAGAACATTATAATAATTTTGATAAAGTTATTGGATGCATTCACTTCTGTGTTTAAGCCCTAAGACCCATTTCTAGTCATGTAGATAAAATATCCAGGTGGTTAGTTAGATGCCTTTAATTTTCAGGCATTTGTAGGGTTATCAGATCAACATATCCTAAGGTGCAAGAACTTTTGGTTCAGACTTCATTCATACTTCCTTATACCTACACAGTGCTTTCAACTTTCCAAGCTGCTTATGCAAACCTATGGTCACCCTCTGGCTTCAGCCCAATCCTCTAACTGGTATCTTCTCCCATTTTTCCCTCAGGAAAAAAAAATCAACACTATAAGAAATGGTTTTGCATTGCCTTGGAAAAATCAGTGCTCCACAATTTCATAAGTTGATGGGACTAGGTAGTAGTGGAGAGGGCAGGGATGGGTAGTCTAGAGCACAGGGTCTAAGCAGCCCCAACTACAGAAAGTGCAAGGCCCTGTGCAAAAGGAAAACGACGCTTTTAGTAAAAAAAAAAAAAAAATCACTAAAAATTTCAAGACAGTAACAGCAGAACATTAAACCAAGCATGCTTCATGTGACTACCCAGGTTATATTCTTGTGACTCAAGCTCTAGCCCTGGTCTGGGCTCACCAAAATGGGCTCAAATCCTGGCTCTGCCTTTTACCAATTCTATTATTGGGCAAGTTTCTCACAGCCTTGTAAAATGATAGTAAGAGTATCTACCTCATTTTTAGGGTATTAAATAAGACAATGGATGCAAAGAACAGTATATATCATATTACGCAGTAAACACTCAAGAAATTAGTAGTGAAAATAATAGCATTAATGCTAGCATATGCAGGCAACGTGAGGTGGTGGGCAGCACTGAGCCGTTCTTCCCCTGAGATGTCCCTTGACGGCAGACACGGTGTGTTCAGGAGAAGCTGCTGCTCCTCAGCTGGCTGCCCATTACCCGTTGCCACCTGCAGCCCCAGAAAAGGCCATCTGGAACTGGCATTTGACACTTCCTCATAGCATAGAAAAGACCAGAAAGCAAGGTCAGGAAACTGCTACAGGGCTCCCCTCCTTGACAAGGGCATGTGTTTCCATTTACTGTAGTCTTGTTCCTCCAGAATACCAGTCCCTTACCAGGGTCTGAAATTTCCTGAGGGCCCTGCCTGTGACCTCCACACCTGTGTCTGTGGACTTTGTTTCCTGCTGTTGCCGCTGCCCTTCAGCCTGCCCGTCCACCCCCTAGTTGACCTTGTGTGGGCCAGACCTCATAGCGTGTGTGCCCTGTGGCCTTTCTGTCTCTACACTCTTTTTGACCTGACACTGTGACGTCTGCATTTGCCCTCGGGCTGCCTGCTGACTCTGTCTGTAGCCTTCTGCATGGGTTGAATGACCCCCAATTTTGGCTCTTTGCCCAGAACAGTGACCCTAAGTCACTTGCGCCTTGTCCACCAAGGCTCATAGGACGTTGGCAAAATTCCATTTACCCTTCCAGTCTAGCTCTGCTCTCCCTGTAGATTTAAAATGACACAGAACAACATCCAGTGGGGATTTCTCCACCTGCCTTGATTTGGGTGCTACCCAAGCACGCAATTCATTCAGACCAACAGTGTTACTCAGCTTTAAGCAGCAACATGGAAGAGAGCTGTTCTTCTCTCCAAAGAGTCCTCCTCCCTCTTCCCTGACTCTCGAAAGGCAGAATCATTGGGCATTCTTTCCTTTGGGGTCAGCAAGAGTTCTCCATGAACATGTTTCTTTGTTCTTTATGGTTTGATTATATTCATTTAAAAAATTCAAGTAGGCTTAGTGCGGAATTAACCCATTGGGATTATGTATTAGTTGACAATTCTTAATACCAAACCATTTATTTTTCATTTGGTAGGTTTTGTGTCAGTGAGCCAGAGTGCACTGGGAAGATTAATAGTCAGTGTAACCCTGCTCTTAGTGTGCTTAATACTGTGCTAGAGCAGCGTCAACTCCCCTAACTCGCCAGCAGGTGCTTACGGGCTAGCTGGGGAGACCCGCATATGTCTTCAGACGCTGGGAAATTATTTCGATTCAATGGCTTTTCTAACACATTAAGTGGTTCTTAAAGTGGGGTCTGGGCACCTGAAAGTTTGCAGGTGTCTTTAAGGAGTCTACAGCATTCCCATGTCCTTTAAAGAAATGATTATGTTAAAATGATCTTGACTCATCAGCAGGCTTTGACACAGTTATCACTTTCTCCTTCTTGAAATACTCCCTTCACTCACTGAAACATCTCTTTCTTGATTCTCCTTCTACCTCACAGGCAACTTCTTTTTGGCCTTCTTGCAGTTCCTCCTCATATCCCAGACCTTCAAATATTGGCTTGTGCCTTAGTTTTGTGCCGGGGGGAAATCTTCCATTTTCTCCTTCAGGTTCTTTCTCCCCTCACCCCTTCTCTGACCAGTATTGTGCCCTGGGAAGCTGACCATTATGGGTTACATCATGGACTCTAGTGCCCATTATGGGTTGTGTCCTCCCAAAATTCGTATGTTGAAGTCCTAATTCCAGGACCTCAGAAGGTGGCTTTAGTAGGTCGTTGCAGAGATAATGAGTTAAGATGAGGCGTACTAGAGAGGGTGAGCTCCTATCCAATATGACTAATGTCCTCACAAAAAGGAGAAACTTGTACAGAGGCATGCGCACATGGAGAACACCATGTGAGCGTGAAGGTAGGTATGAGAGTGATGCATCTATGAGCCAAGAAATGCCGGCATTGCCAGCAAATCCCCGGAAGCCAGGGAGAGGTATTGAACAGATTCTCTCTTACAGCTCACTGTCCTGAAATTTTCTTACCCCTGTCCACACCTTTGGAATCATTATGAGACAAATCTTCTCCAATTTGTCCTCCATTTGAGGATGTCATTTGTTTCCTTGGGGGCATTAACTGATACAGACCTTTTCAGAGTCAGGGAAGAAGGAGGTTCTCCATCTCTGTATAGCAGTTTGGGACAATGTAGGGAGCAACTTTTTATGCATGTGACTGCATCCTAGAGCCCTGCTCGATGCCTGCAGCAGAGAAGGTGCTCTAGAACTTCTCAACTGTGCATATGAATGATGGCCCACTGAGGGATTGGAATCTTCAATTCCTTCCAGCAGGGGACATGAGCAAGGGATACTGGGCTCCACTTTGGATATTTTATTGGATGTTTACCAATGATCACTGGATGCTAATTACATATAAAGCTCTGTGCTAGATGGTATTGTAGATCCAGAAGATAAACAAATCAAAGGCCCTTTTCTGGATGAACTAATAATATATTAGAGGAACATAAACACATATAAAGTAAGTCAGAAATTAAGAAGTGCCAGTCAAGGTGTTAAGAAAGTTAGAAAATTGAAACATTTCTTCTTAGCATATATTTTATGTTTCCCTAGTAGCTGTTGTCTCAAGTTACTTATCCTTATTGAAATAAATATTTAATAGGAGATACCCAGGCTCACCCTACCAAATTAATGTTCACTTTTTACTGTGTTCTTGTTGTAAGACTTATTCTCTTTCATATTTAAAAAATTGAAATTAATATGCTCTTTCTGAACAGTTCAATTTAATTACTACTTTAAAATTCAAAGAGAAACATCATTAAATATTAATAGGCCAATCTGCAAAAACAAATGTCACTGGAAGTTTGGTGTAGGTAAATGGGGATTTGAGAAAGTATGACAGAGCTTAAGAAATAATAGAACTAAGAAGTGGTTTGCATTTTCTAGGCTTCCATTTACTTATTTATAAAATTGAGTCTTAGAACTATGATCCCTGGCACTACGATAGGTCTATGCTGATGGTCACAAAGAGTAATAGCTATAAAAATGGTGTAGGTACCATTAGTGAGAGAAGGGATCCAGTGAGAAATGCAAAAGGGAGTGATGAGGATTGTGGAAAACTGGAGAGACCTGCTTTGTGCAAGAGGGCAGACATCACTTAGGTCCAGCCAATGTGCCCTGCAGAATTCTAGAACTGACTTTTTAGGGGAAGTCAGAAATTTATATTTTAAGCTAAAATATCCTGTTTTTTGTTTTTATATTTTAAAATATTAGTTCAATTTTAAGCATAGTTCACGCCAAAGCAAGTATGTCTATATTCTAAATAAAGCATTCAGCCTTCAAGTTTGCAACTTCTCATCTATACCAAAGGACCATGAGCAGTTGATCACCAATCACAGTTAAACCAACATAATCAACCGGCAGCTCAGTGATTCTCAACCCAGACAAAGCATTAGACTCATTAGACTCATTTGGAGAGCATTTGGCAACTAGTAGGTCCTGGGCCCCACCTGCAGAGATTGCAGGTCAGTCAGTCTTGGGTTAGAGTCTGACATTAGCAGCTTTCAAAATTCCTCAGGTGATTCCAATGTGCAGCTGGGTTTGAGAATCGCTGTCTGGAGGAAACGTGTCTGTGTCCAGCCTGGCTGCCACTGCCTCACCTTGTTCCCATGACTCCTGGGGTCCCCAGGACTGCTTAAGACCTTCCAGCAACACTCACCTTTGCCATTGTTCCAGAACCTTTACTGGCGACCAGAGACTATGAAGAAGTCACAAATCTCTCTTTTTCTGAATATGGCTGTGACTTTGGCTCATGTGCATTTCCCGACAACTCTTCTCCCAACAGCATCCCGTGTTCCATTGTTTCCGGTTCCCATTTTTCTACCAGCTGCAGAGTGAGAAGGAGAGACTGGGAATGGATATCCTCTTGCTGTTTTTCAATTTTATGCTGTCTAAACAATATTCATAACAAGCGCTGTGGTAAATCTCTCATTTACTGTCACAGTTGTTCTACTGTTTTGGTGTACTTTTATATTTTTACTGCCTCTAAGTATTGAAAACAAATTAAATTCAGCAAAATAGAAGATCCAGGGAATACAACAAATAATTACTCCTGCCAAGCATGAGTATTTAGCACCTGCATGTTTGGGAAACATTCAAATTGGGTTGCTTTGTATATGATGTAAACGTGCTCCCTGGAGCTGAGGAAATATCTTTTGGATTTACTTGTTATTTATGTATTTATTTGATTTTGAAAATGTAGGCAATAGGCAAATTAGGTTAGGTTTCAAGGTCTCTGGGTACAGCCACAAGATTTGGAATATTGCTTTGGTCTGGATCTCATATTGGAGTCAAGTTTAGGTTATTAATCTGTGGACCTGGGGCCGGATGGATTATATTAAAGTAAGGCTTTGTACACTTTCATATAACTCATTTTTGTCATGCAGCATTATATTTCTCAGTGGCTAAAGGTTCACAAATGGCTCATAAATATTTTGTGAATGAAGGTTTGGGGATAGTAGTTTGTCATAGCCAGAACGACTTGATGCAAGAAATAGAAGAAAAGGAAAGTGAGCTGCAGAATTTTCATTGCTCCCGCATATCTTGGAGAACTGATTTAGAGGCCTGTGTAGTTTCTCCTTAATTACTACAGAGATGGTTTTGGAAAATGCAACTCTAAATGGAGCACAGGATGATTTATGGCACTGTTTTATGAGATGGAATTAAAAATTCAAACCAGAATGTGTAACTGTGGCAGCATGGGGCTACTCATTAAGCGGCAGTGAACGCTGCCATTCATTTGATTGCACCTGCTGGGGGTGGGGGTGGGGGACACTGACACCTGCCCATTTGACTGGGCTTTCTGGGAACAAGAGGTTCCCACATCAGTGACTGGAAAAACTCTGTGAGGAGTTGAAACTCCCCAAGTTCTGAAACGAGAACTGTCAGTAACTTGCACAGCGCGGAATAGTCTGGGGAATCCAGACACACAGCCCTGCAATTTAAGAGCCTGTGGGCTCAGCTTTTTTTATCTGTCAAATGGGGTTGGTAACAACCACAGGCTGTTCTGTAAAGATGACATAAAATTATATATGGAGAACCTGCTGGTGAACTAGATAATGGAATATAACTGTGAATTATAGTGTGCTATTCTAAAATCCCCAAGGAAACTGCCTCAAGA
Source organism: Cheirogaleus medius (assembly GCA_008086735.1). Classification (NCBI taxonomy): domain Eukaryota; kingdom Metazoa; phylum Chordata; class Mammalia; order Primates; family Cheirogaleidae; genus Cheirogaleus; species Cheirogaleus medius. The sequence goes on from VBSM01001562.1 coordinate 57,523,913, forward strand.
TCTTTTCATATTATTTGTATGAAGCAGAACAGTTGCTTCACAACTTGGTGGTCTACCTAGGGGGTGTTCTAGAGGCCAAGAAAAATTCAACTTAGTGAAAATTCTCTGGATTTTTCCCACTAGCATCCATTTAACTTTCAAAGGAATCTGGCTGTGTGCAAAGATGATCTTGTTCAATTGATATCCATGGTCTACTCAGATGTGCAAAGAAGATGCAGTTTCCAAACCTAATCTATAACTGATGGGTTTTTCTTATGATCACCCTCCTGCTAAGTTGTAGGGTTGTATTAACTTGGTAACTTGAGTCTGATGGAGGTAAAACTATCCCTTTAGTTTTTTTAGCTTGTAGATAAAAATGCTAAGACTCCCAATTTCCATAATTTGCTCCCCAAAAGCTCTCAAAAATGTCTTACGTGACCTTGAGGCTGCTCTGTTCTCTGAGTGATATTCTTGTCTGCCTGATCCCTGCCAGCATTGCTGGCTGGTATAACTTTTGATGTGTTTACTCTTGCTCTGTTGTTGAGTTCAGTAGCATTTCTCTGCCAATTGGCCTCACATGGATTCTCAGTAGTCCTTTGAGTCTCAGCCACATTCCCCTTCCACCCTTGTGCAGTCCTGACATGGGGTTCCCTCTCCCCTCATCATCAGAGAGAATTATTACTTCTGAACTCAACTGTTTGCCATGACCCCTGCTGTCCTGGTGGGAGACCCTAAATCCTGCCACAGGACACCAGAACCAAGAGTGGAATGGTTCCAGAAAGTTAAACACAGGGCATTCTTCTGATGACCACAGGGGGTTCTTAGTCATCTTTGATGTGACCATCTCCCCTCACCTACTCCTTGCCAAGATGATGCAGTGGTAATGTGCAATAGAATATTTTCTAGAGTTCTTTGCTCTTGACTTTTTCATTTATTTATCTAAAATACCTCCTGATCCCTGAGTTAAGGTCTAGAGAAAGGAGATTAAGGCCCTTCTGCCTCAGCCACTGACTCAGTCTCCAGGAACTACAAAAGGCTGGTTGGACTTGTCTTTGCTTCATAGCACACCCACTTTCTATTTTGGCAACAGTCCTCTGGCTGGTTGTTGCAAATGGAAGGGGCATCTTAGATACACTATGGGACACATTTTAAGATTGGAGTCCTCTAGGTTTGATTCTTGATATGCAAAATTGCTTTAACCTTTAAATAAATATTAAATAAAGCCTGGCATCAGAGCCCATTGTCTTACTGTAAAATCTTATTTTGAATGCCAGAAACAGAAAAGTACCTATTTCTTCTACACATACATGGCCCCTACATACACAAGGCCAGGTATCAGATAGTGTTTTAGGTGCTAGAGATATAGTAGTAAAGAAAGCAGAATAAATTCCTGATTCCACGGAGCTGTCCTTCTAGTGGGGCGTGACAGGCAATAAATCAAATGAATAAGTAAAATAAATATGTGGGGTGTTGATATGTGGTATGAAGGAAAATAAAGCAAGAGAGAACGATAAGTGATACAGATGGAGTTCTGGACTTTGCTTTAAACATGACATTTAATAAGACCTGATGGAAGCCAGAAGGCCATGGCCATGTGGACTATCTGGGAGGAGGTCTTGCTAGCAAAGGTCATATGAAAAATAAGAAAATCATGTTAATATTTATTCAAAATATTCCTGGTACCTTGTCATCACTGATCCCAAAACATGATGCTTGGTTTTAGGCAGATGTATCCAGATCGAATATTATTAGCAAATTTTACTTCCTAAAATGCCACAAAAATCATGTCACATCCATGTTTAACAATCTTTAGGGGAGTCTTCATTACTTATATGACAAAGTCACTCATTTATTCATGCTGAATATAATAAGAGCTAGGGATAGAAAATATGAATGTGATACAGTCCCTGTTTTCAAGGAGTTCTTGATCAGTTAGGGAGGATGGACTTAATTATAAGAGCATGTAATAATGTCAATGCCATAAATGTGCATGGAGTTTTTTGGAAACAGAGAGGAGACACCTAATATGCCCCAAGTAGGAGTGGGAGGTCAGGAGAGGCTTTCTCAGAGAAAGCAATGCTTGAACTGAGTCATAGGGTGAGAAGTTACCCAAGCAACACCATGGAAGAGGCAAGCAAACCATTGTGTATTGCCAAGGAGCAGCATCAGTTAATGCATGCAGGCGATACATACAGATGAGCTAAATGTAGCTCATAGCTACTGGAAAGAGGATACAAGGTGGGCAATGATAAGAAATGAGGCTGGGGATGTGGGCACAAAAAGAAGAAAAACCATATTAAGTCTAAATTCCTTCATGGGCAAATATTGTTTATCAGACATGTCTCCACCAGTTTAGTTAACTCAAATTTTCATTCTGCTTAAGCTTAGCTGGGTGTCAGGACTGTCTTTCCTCTGCTGTCCATTCCTACAAAAAGTATTCAGCTCGTAAGTCCTGATTACAGCTGCCAGAGCCAGGGAGCCCTCCTTTGTTACAGATGCGCGGGGTGATCTAACAAATATTTGCCACATACCCTTAGGTTCCACTCACATTAGCTCAGTCACTGCTGCCTTCTTGTTCTATTTAAATGTTTCATGCATGTCTATTTTCCTTTCATGGATTATAAATTCGAAGGCACAAACTACCCCATGTTTTTCCTACATTATCCAACACCGTGCTTTCTATGTAGTAGGTGCCGAATATGTCCTTGTTGAAAATGCATTTTATTACTTTACACCAGTATTTTCCAAGATGGTAGCCACCAGCCCCAAGCAGCGATTTAAATGTACATTCCTTAAGATGAAATAAGATGAAAATTCAGTTTCTTAATCTCATTAGCCACATTTTAAGTGTTTAATAGCCCACATATGGCTAGTGGCTACTGTTTTGGGGAACACAGAAAACATTTCCATCATCACAGAACGTTCTATTGGCCATCACTGCTTTATAATACTTTTTTTTAAAGGAATTTCCAAATGAGAAATGCTTTGGGTCCATTTTGGAAACACATCTATAAATTGTCAAAAGAGTGCCATTCAATTCTATTGCATATGATGTTAAAGTTATTGATGAAACGTTATAATGTGACTCCAAGTAATTTATTTTTACAAGCTTGGCAATACACAAGATGTAGATATTTATTGAAGAAATAAAAATAATAGCATTTCATTGATATCTACTCTGTGCCATGTATTATATTAATGTGCTATATATATTTTATGCTATGTATATTTTAATTTAATCTTTAGAACAACACTTTGAATTATATATTATTAAAGAAAAGGGAACTGAGGTCATTCTGGTGAAATAACTGACCCAGGATATACAGCCAGGAAAAAGTAGAGCCAGTGTCCTAACCCAGGGCTATTGACCCCAAAGCCTGTCCAGAGAATATTTCATATCTCTCTCTATATATATATATATATTAATATATATATATGTTTATATGGCTATGCAATTTGTCTATATCAGTCACTTGTATCTAAGAAATATTAACATTTCTGTATTAGCTTCTTTCAATAAAATACAGATTTAAAAGCACCTTTAACACTTCCAGATTCCATTCCTCTTTCTTCTTCCCTCTGCGAGGATACCTGCTACCCTAAAGGTGGTGTGTACTTTTCCATCCAAGTGTCAGTATTTTATTACATTTACATGTATTACAAAACAGCATATAGTATTATTTTGAATACCTTCAATTTAAATGAGAGGAATGTAGTCTTTTGCAGTTTACATTTCCACTCAGTATTTTATGTCAGGATTTATTTCTGGAGGTGCATGTAGCTTTGGTTCCTTTATCTCTACTGTTCCGGATTATGCCGTATGTGACTCTAGTACAGTTTATTAATATTTATTCATTCTGCTATCGATAGATGTTTATGTTATTCCTAATTTTTGTCTCTTGTATGCAACGCTGAAGAGAAGACCCACACATACTTTTTTTTAGTGTATTCCAAGCATTTGTCTAGGACTTGTATCTCGAAAGAAAATCACAGGGTGCCTGCTTATATGCATCTATGTGTTACTGGGGGTCAGTAAATTGCTCTCGAAATGGCAGTTTCAATTTATGTTCCCATTGGCAATGCTCGCAATTTCTCACTTTCACACATTTCTTCAGAACTTGGAATTTTCAGACTTTTAAATTTTTGCCATTGCAATGAGTGTATGAAATGGTTTTGGGGTTTTTTAATTTCCTTAGTGAAATTGAGCACATTTTCTTCTATTTAGGGGCCTTCCAAGTTTCCTCTTCTATGACCTACCCATATTCATTTCCCAAATTTCTAATGGGCCCTTTATTTCTCTTTTATTGATTTGTGGGGATTCTTTGTATGCTCTCATTATCAATTCTTTGTTATTTATGTGGGTTGCGAATGACTTTTCAGTTTGTCTTCTCTTCGTCTTTTTATTTTATTCATAGAAGTTTTCTATTCCAGTGCAGTCAGATTTATAATTTCCTTCTTCAGTATTTGCACTTTTTGTGCTTACTTAAGATATTTTTTTGTATGTCAGCATCAGAAAGATAATTTCATATTTTCTTCTAAAAGTTTTAAAGTTTTGCTTTTTACACTAAGGAGTTTGGTCAATTTGGATTTTATTTTTGTGGTTATTTTAGTTTTGGCCAGTCACCCTCCTCATTATGTAGAATGCAGGTCTGTCACTTGTTCGGTCACCATGTATGTATGGCCTGGGGCTGGTCTCTCCTCTCTGTCATTGGTTTCTTTATATATCTTATTGTTTAAAATCTTGTGAATTTTGACATTTTATGCTGCATTTATTTTCTTTCTTTATTGTTCTTTGAAATTGGTTTGGCTAATCTTGGCCCTTTCCTTTTCCTTCTTAGTTTTTGGAATAGCCTTCCAAGTTTTGGTCTATGCTTTCTCCATTTCTGCCAAACTACCTCTATTTTAAGTCCCAGAGTGGTGATAACACACTTTAAGAAAATATATTTTATGCTATTTTTAAAAGATAAAACTGTGTCTCAGGAAGGATGGTGAGATTATATCAGAAGGTGACCCTGGGGAGGAGGTTGTGGTTGCTCCTGTCAAGCCTTTGTTCAAGATGAGATGGACAGATAGGGGGTGGGGACCGGTGGGTGGCTGTGTAGGACTAGGGCTACCTGCGTCATCCATCTGAGCAGGGTTAGGAGTCAAGTGTCAGACCCACCATCCATGGGATGTTGAGCCACGATCTAGGCAGGAGAAGTGAGCAGTGTATTGGGATGGCAGTGGCCTATGACAATTACCTGAATACCTAGGGGGACATTAGTCACATAACAGAAAGCTAGCACAAATAAGATCACTGAACTGGAGGTATCCCTGCTCTGGTAACCAGCCTTTCCCCAGAAAAAGGTCTTCTCCCATCATAAGAAGACAGCCTGGCACAATGGCATAAGGAGCAGGACTTCCAAACCCAGCAGGTGTGGCCTCCAGCCCACCACAGAGGAGCTGGCTGACGGCGGGTGAGGTTCTCAGTCCTCTTTAAGCCCCTATCAAATGAGGATGATCCTAATTTCTACCTTACAAGTGAGAAAAACACCACGCAGAGTGCTTGGAAAAGAGTAAGTGCTTAAGAATTGTCACTTTATTCCTTTAAAAATAACCATGGCTTGTTAAAAGCGATTGACTTCCCAAATGCCAGAAACTGTGTCCTTATCCATCCAGCATCCTCCTTGTCAACTTCGTTTGGGGAATGCATTTCATTCTGGTGCCAGTGTACAATCATGTACTACATAATGACCTTTTGGTCAACAATGAATACTATACATGGCGATGGTCCAATAAGATAATGATATTGTATTTTTACTGTCCTCTTTCTATGTCTAGATATGTTTAAATACACAAATATTTACCATTGTGTTGCAGTTGCCTACAATATTCAGTCCAGTAGCATGCTGTACAAGTTTATAACCAAGGAGCAATAGGCTGTACCATGTAGCCTAGGTGTGTAGTAGGCTATCCATCAAGGTGTGTGTAAGTACAATATGATATTTGCATGACAATGAAATAGCCTAATAACACATTTCTCAAAATATATCCCCATTATTAAACAATGCATGGCTGCATTTCCTTCTGCGAATAGCGGCTAATAGCAGCTTGTCATTGCATTGGGTTATATGCTTAGGGATGCCTCATGTCTCATGCACATGATCCTTTCTCTTCCAGGTCTTAATCTGGTCTCAAAATGCAGCCACTCTTCACTTTCTGAATAGGGAAAGTAACTTAACTTCTCTCTATTTCCTCATCTGTAAATGGGACAAATCTTAGTGAGGGTTGTTAACATCAATAAATGAGTGAATATGTAAAAGTGCTTATAAGAGTGCCTAGCACATATAGGCCTTCTGTAAACGTTGGTTAAATAAGAGCAAATAAAACACACTGCATTAGACAATGTGGTGTTTGAGTCTGTTCACTGATTGATGCTACACAATCTGGGTCAAGTATAGGCTCTGTCACTCATTAGATGTTGGGAGAGTTACTTAAAGTAGCTTAACTTTCTTTTCAGCCTCAGGTCCTCCCTTGTTAACTAGGAAAAGGAGTATCGTTCATCTCAGAGGGTTTATTTTGAGAATTAGTGGAAATGATGTATGCAAACTGTCTGGTACATTGAAATTGCTCAGCAAATCAGAGCTTTTATTATCCTAGGAGAGGATCACTTGCTCAAGGGCTTGTTAAATTTGGGATAATATTCAAGTCAAGGATGAGGGTGATGGCTAGCCTAATATTTTACTCCTTGGCACATTGTGTGAGGGGCAAAGCCGCTTTACAAGGCCTTGGGAGAGCCCCTCTCTCCTCCTCACACCATCAAATTTACCAAAGATGTCACCCATCACGTCCTAATTCAGCTTGGCCAGGTGGCTGTGTGGGCGTGGGCCATGGTCTGAGGCCTTCCTGGTTTAGGACCAGAGCATGCTCTACTCCCTCACAGAGCTGTGTCACTTCCCCTCTGTTGGCTTGGGCAAGAGTAAAAGAGAAAGTGTCTTCTTTCCATCCCAGGTTGCAATGGGGTGACACAGAAGCATCTAGTTTTCCTTCATTCTCTCTGTACATCTCAGAATGAGCATCCCAACCTCCCTACCACATATGACTGCAGGACTGGGGGTTGGAATCAAAGGTGTGCCAGCCACTAAACTCAGTATGCAAGCCAGACAAAAAGATTTGAAAAAGGGGAAGCAGGGGAGGTGGGTGAAATTATTTTAATCTTTAAGAAGTTGGATGTAATTACAAAATAAAACCTCAATATCACAGCTGTGGTTATCCACCCAAATACAATCTTCACAGTTTGTGAATTTGCCTCCCTATTCATTAGTGGCTCTCCCACAGTTGGTGGATATGTTCTAATCATAAATGAATTCTTAATAGCTTCAAACCAAAGGAATTGCAGCTCAAAGGTCACTGTTTATTTTTTAAATGGCCTTTTGTAATGTAATGTAACACCAAAGTTCCATAATAAGAAAATTCACTCATTCCAGAACTGGTTAGAGGATGAAAGGATCACTGTCCTCAGAGCTCCAGGGTGACAGTGTGTCACATTAAAGACCCTGAAGTGAAGGGAGGCCTCAAGAGTAGCCCTACATCCACATGCATATAATCACAGACTTTTGTTTGAGGAAAAGTTGTCTGTAGCTCAGTCTCTGAGGGCCTGTATTAGCTGGGGTATAAGACTGGGTACCGTAAGAAAAAACAAATTTACGATAACTTAAGTAAGATAAAAATTACTTTATTGCTCTTCTTAAAATTGAGGCTGATATGGAAGTTCTGGTGAAGTAAACAGTCCTCAGAAGTCCAAGTTCCTTTCTAGTGCTCCTCACTTGCGGTCAGCATGTGTCTGGATCCCAGCCATTGTAAGGAGGAAAGAACAAGGGAAGGCACACACCTTCATTTTAAGGACATGACCCAGAAGTCCCACACTGCTTTTCTGTTCACTTGCCATTGGTCAGAATGCAGTCACATGGCACACTTTCTTCAAGGGAAGCTGGGATATGTAATCTTTGTCCTGGGCGGCCATATTCTCAGTTAAAAATCCAAAAGTGACAGATGTGATAGAAAGATCAGGTGAGACTTGAGGTAGATTTCGTGTTCTTTGTGCCTGAAGACTTTGAATTGAATATACCACAGGGCCGCAGAGAGGTTCACATGCTGAGCTTCTCTCAAAGCCTTAATCCATCCCAGTAGAACTAGCTATTTACTGGTATTCAGAAATTATGCCTCAGGAATAATTATGCCTCAGGTTATTAAGATAGTGCTCATATTCTATATCTTTTTATATCCACCTAGTCTACTAGAGGTGATAAGCAATAAGTTCACAATAACAATACAAGTAGACAGTTTTACATGCCATGGAGAAATTCTAATCAAATGTTAGAAAATTCTGGAAGTGAAAATCATTCTTCCCATAAAAATGCCACCTCGTACCTGATTTCACGATTTACCACTTCTTATTCATTCATAAAGCCTAGTGATATTAGTCCTGGGCTTTAAATGACCAACAAAGATGGCAGAGAAGAAGAGGGTGTTTTAAGCTGAGCAAACAAGTGTATAGAGTTTCATTTTGGCTAGGACATAGGCAGCTGAGCCTAACGAATGGCAGATAAGACTAGAAAAAAGGGAATAAGGCCGGGGCCCCATCTTACAAAAGATGCTGGTATTGTGTTTTTCCAAATAGCTATTGCTGACATTGGACAAGTTTATAGAATTCCACTTACTAAGGACACTCACTGACTTGGCAAAAAATAAAATGGAATGTATAGACTATGTTCTACGTGAGTTAGAAGAGTGGGCTACTATAAACCATGGCAACAGCATTTCTCCCTTCTTCCCTTCCCCAGGGTCAGTCCTAGGTAGGAAAAGAAGCAGCCAGTAACTGCCTAGATGTTGAATTTTAAGGTGCAAAATAATTTGGTCACCATTTTCTGATGACTAAAAATTTTCAGGTATTAAATCATGTCAATTACACAAGAATAAATAACATAATGAAACTGCATTTGACATGTCGAGTCATTAGGATGATTATGAGCATTCAGTTATATATATATTTTAAAATTATCCCAATAGTCATTAGGAGATAAATGAAAGATTTAGGTAAATGTAATAACATTTTTCAGATAATAAAGTCCAAAGACAAAACAATATGGAAAACAAGAAAGAGATGAAGAAAAGATTGGCAAAAATAACTTGATTAGTACTGTATATCTTCCAAATATCTCAAAAATTGGGAATAATAAGTGTATCTGATTTTATTTGCCACAGGTAGAGAAGGTGTATTCTGAATGCAAGCTTAGCACAGGGCTATCTTCCATCTCTGTGTTCAAGAAGTGCCATTTGTATTTTGTGGATTTACTGTAGCTATATGAAAGCACAGCAAGGAGGGGTAGCAAATCAGTTGGAAGCAAGGATATTTTTTGTGTTGTTTTTGTGTTTCCTCAGGAATGTGCTGTGGTCCCTCCTGTTTCACAAGAGCCATTTTTTTTTAAATGTAAAACTGTAACCTCAGAGGCATCTTAGAAAGAAAATAGTAGAGTCAACTTACCTCTCTAGCATCGTGACAAGTTAAATATCTTGAAGAACTTGAGTATCTTAAAATACTAAAATTCTGTGTAAAATATGAAAAAACACCCCGTATCTCTGAGAAGTCATGAATGAACCAAATGCACAGAGAAAAGTAGGATCCTGGAATATAAACAAGCACCAAAGCTGGGTTTTACCTTGAAGGTCTCTCTGGTGAATGCTGGGGACTTTGGAATTTCAACTTTGATTGCTGTAGGGGGTACAAGGTATAGAAAATAAATTGTAAGCTCATTAAGTGAAGGAATTTAATAGGAGATCTGTGAATAAAGCTTAAGTATGAATGAGAAATAAACCCTGTCTTTCAGACAGACATAGCAAAGAAATTTGGCCTTCTCAGACTTGACGCTAGGTGGGGGTGGGAACGTCACCAAGAACATATAGCCAAAAGCCAGTTCTCATGCACTTTTTTGGTGAAAAGTCATGTTACCTGTATGATCTGAAAAAAGAAGGGCTAATTTAATTTAAAATAGTCTTGAGCTTGTAGTTCCCCCATTTTATTTTCCCTTTTCCCCTCTCTAACAAGGGAAATGGCAGAAGTAAACCCAAATTCCCCCTGGAGGAGCTCAGTTTTCCTCAAGAAATCTCCACTGACAAATTTGTATCAAAAAGCATGAGCATGTGCAAACACAGACACACACACACACACCCATCCGTGAGAACTAGCAGAAACAAAGAGATAGCACAAGTAAGAGTTGAATGTTAGAAGTGTCTTGATTTTGTACAGACCTGTAAAGTGCTCAAATATCAGAATTAACAGATATAAAATATAAAATAAATATGTTTTATATGCTTAAATAAAATAAGAGCTTGAAAACATGAGTAAGAGATATTAGACTATAGGAAATAAACAAGAATATTTGAATAGGAATGAAATAGAACTTCTAAAAATTAAAATCACAATAACAATTCATATTAAAACTTTGAGGGATGGATTAAACAACAACTTAAACTAGGTAAAGAAAGAATTAGTGTGTTGGAAGATAAATCCAAATCAATTATTCAAAAAGCAATCCAGACAGATGAAAAATGAAAAAATGTAAAAGAGATGTTTAAAAATATGATAGAATGAGAAAATTTAATATTTACCTAACTGAAATTTCAGAAAGGATAGAATGAAATAGAGAAAATATTTTAATATATAATGGCTTGATGTGTTGAAAGAGACCAACTGAAGATATAGGAAGCCCATTACAACTCATAAAAAAAACAAACAAACAAAATGAAGTCTACATCCAAACAGGAGAAACTAAAAAGCCCAAAGATAAAGAGAATTTAAGAGCAGCTAAAGAGAAAGATCTAATTACAAAGGAGAAGAGATTAGATGGATAGTTGACTTCTCCATGACAACAATAGAAGCCAAAAGAGACTATGAAAAGAAAAACTTGGCCAGGCATGTTGGCTCATGCCTATAATCTCAGCACATTGTGAAGCCAAGGCGGAAGGATCCCTTAAGGCCAGGAGTTGGAAACCAGCCTGAACAACATAGCAAGACCCCATCTCTTAAGCAAAAAAATTTAAAAATTAGCTGGGCACAGTGGCACATGCCTATAGTGCCCCCTACTCAGGAGGCTGAGGCAGAAGGATTGCTTGAGCCCAGGAGTTCAAGGTTACAGTGAGCTATGATCCTTCTACTGCACTCCAGCCTGAGTGACAGAGCAAAACCCTGTCTCAAAAAAAAAAAAAAAAAAAAAAGAAAGAAAGAAAAAAAAGGAAAAGAAAAAGTAAAACAAAAGAAAAATAAAAAAATTCTCTGCCTATGATTCTATACCTAGTGAAGCTATCTTTCCAAATTTAGGGTGAAATAAAAACATGTCAAATAAACATAATCTGAGAGAGTTTACAACCAATACACCATTTCTAAGGTATTTATATTTAAAGTAGGAAACAATGATGTAAGATAGAAAGTCTGAGATATAAGAAGGAATGATGGACCTAGATATTGGCAAATAGTTGTGTACAACTAAACAATGTTGATCGCCTAAAGCTATGAAACATAATATTTCATTTTTTGGATAGTAGTTTAGGACTTCTTTAAAATATTGGAGTATAGTAGTATGTAAGCCAAAAGCAATTGAAGGCCTTCGAATTTTAGGAAGAGGGTAAAGAAAATGCATCTTTGGATCTCAATGAGTATTTGTGTTAAAATAGCTTTGATAACCACTAGATTAGTAGGCAGAGAACATAGAACTTCTAAACATGTGATAGTGGGAAGGGGGAAATGGAATTAGAAAATGAAAAAGTAAACAAAACAAAACAAACAAAACCTTTCAATTGTTTTGAGAGAAAGGAATGAAGAATGGGGGAAAATGAGAACAAAGGGACTCTCCGCAGCAACATGATAAAATAAATTCAAATGTCACAATGACACAAATAGTGCTTACACTTATATATGAAAATACTATACATGAGTGAAATTTAACAAACTGTTCCCCTAAATCCTAGGCACATGCTTTCCAGCTAGAGACTCTGTTTCCCAGCCTCCAATGAAGCTAAGCCCATCTGTACAACTAAGTCTCTGCCAAAGAATTGTGAGTAAAAATGACATGTATTTCTTTAACATTGCTTTTATAATGAGATGCCCAAATTTCCTGGTCTAGACTTCTTTCCTTTCTCTTCCCTGGGATGAAATATGAACATGCTTAGAACCCAGCTTTGGCCAGGCAGATGTAGCTATTGTTCTCAGGGGAGATACAGCAACCAGATGGATGGAGTCTGAGTCCTGCATAACCATGTAGAATAGAATCAGCCTCCCGTTTGCAATGCCATCCTCAAAACTGTTACCTGAAAGGGAAGTTAACTTTGTCTTACTTAAGCCACTGTATTTCTTTTGTTATTGTAGTTTAGTGTCTATCCTAATAAATGATATATGCCTCGATATGAATAAAATTCTAAACATTATATACGTTCAGGTAAAGAATCATGTCACAGAATATAGCATATAGTGTATTTCCATGTATATATATATATTATATATACACACACATACACATATATTCAAAGCTAAACAATAAGCAATATATTGCTTAGAGATTTATATAGATGATAAAATTATAATACCAGCAAATAATCTAAAATTCAGGATAATGCTTACCTCTGGGGGAGTAGTGTAGAAAATTTGATGGAGGAGGGACACACAGGGGGCTATTTATTAACCTAGGTGGTAACTGCATGGATGCTTATTCTATTATTGTTATGTAAAATACACATAAATGCTCTATGTACTATTTTGAAGGGTGAGTACTTTACATATAGCAGAAAATGGGAAGTCCGGAGACCTAAGCTCCAGGTCAGGTAGTTCAATTAACTGTGATACATATACAGTTTTTGACAAGTTGCTTTATCTCTGATCCTCACCTTCCTGATCTCAATATAGATTCTTTTGGATTCAAATTCTATAGATTTTCATTAAATCTTTGTACTGTCTTGATCATGTTTTCACAGAAGTCATAACATTCCCTGAACATGGAATTAGTTTTGGGAGGTGAGAGAGTATGAGGATTTTCCTTTCTCTATAGTTTTAGAGGACAGCATAATTCTGTGCAGCATGGAACAGAAAGTAGAGAATAGAACAGAATAAAAAACAATTTAGATAAGAAAGTTCAGGAAGCTGAATGAAATTACTACAATATCAGAAACAAATGTGATTAAAGATATATGTAATTTCTTTTTCATGTACTAGATCTAAAAGACACTAAGAATGTCCCTGGGAAGTTTTTGTTTGTTTGATTTTTTGGTTGGTTTGTTATTTTGTTTTCCTTGGGGAAACTGAGTTTTTAAAATATATTTGCGCCACATTAAACCATGAAATTATTTACCTAATCTTTCCAAACTTCAGTTTCCTTGTCTGTAAACAGGACATAATACTATTATACTTATAACACAGGATTATTTTCAGGATTAAATGAGATACTGCAAGCGTAGTGCTAAGTACAGTGTGTAGCACTTAGCAAGCATTCGGTGAATGATACACATGATGATGAGGTTGATGGAGGAGAGAAAAATGGTGTTGAAATGGGAAATTCTACATTTTAAACAATGTGATATTTTCCAGTGAAAACGTTGGGGCTTTCAATTTGTTTTATTAAAGTTATATTTGTGTTTTATTAAAGTTATATTTGTGCGAATGTGACTAAATCAGGGAAAAAACACCCAGCCCCTCTGACTGTGAAGCACTCATTCCATGGCTGCATGGCCAAATACAGAGTTAAAAAATGCTCCCACCAGGCAAGCACGTTGCAAAGCCACTGATTCACAGCAGATCTTTTAGCATTCCCTTTTTTTTTTTTTTTTTTTTACCCATTTATATGGGCTTGTTCTTGAGCTACATGCTTCTGAATGTTGATCAGACAAGTATATCAGCAACAGTTCCTTTTCCTCCTCCTCCTTATTTTCTCCTCCCCCTCTTCCTCCTTCTCCTTCTTCCTCTTCATTTTCTTCTGTTCCTCCTTCCCCACTTCTAATGAGGTCATTGTCATTATCAACAATAGCAAACAGCATTTTTCTCTCCAGCACCCCTTTCTCCTCCTTTTCTATATGGTTCTGAGGAGCATGGCTTTTCCTTCCCACTTTTCCCTCTAGCCAGCTGTGAAAACACAGGTAGGGACCTGAGTAAGCAGAGTAACCCATCTCCCTGGACATGGTAATTGGTGAACAGTTGGCATCTGCCCCAAGCAAAGGCAATTAGAAACTTGTCAGATACTCGAGATTTGATATATAGAAGCAGGGAAAGAGGTAGGGACTCTTTCTTCCTTCATGATAAAAGTATGCGGAAGTTACCTGTGGCTTTTTAAATCATAATCACATGGAATAATTTGTTTGCAGGAGGAAAAAAGAGGCCAAGATAAAAATAGAAGAAGAAATTAAAGCAAGAGAAGGAGAGAGAGAGAGAGAGAGAGAGAGAGAGAGAGAATTAGGAAAGAATTTGGTAACAATTTTTGTTACCTGGATTCAAAGTTTCTCAAGCTGTATCTGTGCATAAAATTTTTAGTTACATTAAAAAATTACATTAAAACAATGAACCAGTTTGAGTTAGATTTGTCTTCTGTACCCCAAATATTTATTGAATAAAAATTTAAATGAACTAACTTATCAAGTTTCAAGCTATAAACATTAGCACTTAAATTTGTAATTAAAAAACATGCAACATACACACACACACACACATATATATATATATTTTTTTTTTCAAAGCACTCATTGGGCATGGATAGCTTCATCAAGTAAATTTTCTGGCTGGTCTGAATAAGTCTTGTTCCATAGACAACTCAATTTGAAGTAGTTTCTTAGTTAATAATTTTCTAACATAAAAGCTGGCAGAATGTATCATTTGTTCTGTGAACAGTAGTATGCTTATATAGTATTTATTTATACAATTTGTATGGTTTACAAACAGCACTATAAGAAAAAACTAACATTGTCATGCATGTCATAAGTGGCTGAAACAGACACCACCTTTGAAGAAAATAAAGAAAATGAACAAAATCTGTTATTTTTAATTTGTTTTTGGCTTCATATTTAATCAGAACAAAGTTAATATGGTAAATATTTCACATATGTAAATACTGGTATCACATCTCTATTAATCATGTAGTACAACATTTGATATTCTCAATTAAAACCTTTAATTTGCCTGCTATAGTGCCTGTAGTCCGTAGAGTAATTGCTCTCTTATTTTCCTGGATAACTTATTTAGGGAAAAATAAAATAATGAAATGATCTTAAAATGAAAAGGCCTGAAAATAGCGCTCTTATTTAAATTACAATACTTCACACTCATCTGAGATTTCTTCATCTCTGCAATAACGCAGCTGTTTTCCTCAGGGTGTTCTCACAAGTTCATAAAGAAAAAAATTGTTATGAGCCTTCAGAAACCCCAAGGAAGGCAGCTGTGTTTTTGATAAACTGGCTACAGTTTCAACACTTCAAGCTATAGAGAAATTTACACGGGAATTTTCTACATTATATATATCCATGAGCAATATATTTTCAACAATAACAACATACACTGTGCTTAGTCAAAGTTTATACAGCAGAGCAGCCAGGCTGAACACTGCGAAATTAAAAACCTGACCTTTAGCAGAAGATTCTGCCCTAAACATACAGAGTGTCATTCCCTCCAACCTATAAAAAAACACAAGGGAAATCAGGGAATGGTAAAGAGATGCATTGGTTGAACTTAGCATCAGACGTTCAAGCATCACTTTTTTTTTTTCACGTTCAGTAGAGGGGATATGTCATAAATCAGTGGCATTAACCAAGGATTTTAGTAAAGAAAAAGTTTACCAGTTCTTGAGTGATTGAAGGGTTGGGATGCTGCCAATCTGAAATTCTCTTGTGCATGAGGCTGTGCTGAATCATTCCTGCCCCCTCACCTTTGCTGTCAAAGTACTTATCCTTCTCATTCTGGACAACGAAAGAAACATTCCCAGATTGAACATATTTTAAAGTTTTCTGCGTGCGTTTGTAAATAGCGGCCCAGGCTGTGGCCATCCAATTGCAAGAAAATGTGCAGGGAAAATATCAATCAGTGTGTTCCATGGTGGAAAGTACCTACTTTTCCCAAATGTGCTCGGACCCCTTGTTGTTGCCTTTGCCTCACGTTAAACAGCCTCTTGGATCATTCCTTCAGGCAGAGCCATCGCTCTTTGTTAGATGTGCTCTCCGTCAAGCCAGCTCTCATTTATTCAGTACTCGTTTCTTCCTTTGTGCACCATTGATTCTGCTGACTTTTCTTTCACCGTTACTTCCCACTATTCTCTTGGGCTTCTACATAATGGCCATTGCAATATAGTGTTTTTTAAAAAAAATCAAACTTCAACTTATTCCATGAATGACATCCCTATTATGAGCTTTGTTGTTGTTGTTTTTATTATTTGTTTGCTTGCTTTAATGGGTGTGTGCGTGATATTTCTTTTGCAAATATTCTCCAATCTTATGTATTTAGCACCTATAACTTTTGAGTTCCTGTTATGGGTTATGTGTATATGTTTTCTAGTGAGGACAGAGAGACAGACAAGGGTACTTTTGTGGAATGAAAATAGCAGTTTAATCATGCCTGAGCATTGGTTATCACATGTGCAGTCTGCATGCTAAGGGTTTCAAATGGGTTGTGCCATTGAATCAGCTACCTCATGTTAGTCTCTTTTCATAGGTCAGTCTCCACGGTAAAGTAATTTTCCAGAGATCATATAACTAGTAAATGGCAGAGGCAGGATTCACAGATGTGTCTGTTTCCAGAGCCCATCTTATATCCCAACACCAAGAGACGGTCTTCTTTTCTGCTTTATATACTTGGTTTTATATCTCTAATATATACTCCTGGAATCAAGGATGACAGCTCATGTTTATTACATAACAAGAAGTCACCTCCTAGCTGGGCATGGTGTCATGTGCCTATAGTCCCAGCTACTTGAGGGGCTGAGGAAGGAGGATCCCTTGACCCCAGGAGTTTAATCCAGCCTGGGCAACAGAGCACTACTTTGATCTCTTAAAAAAAAAAAAAAAAAGCAGCAGAGGAAGACAACTCCAAATATAGATGAAAATAAACTGTGCTGATTTGATTAATTTACCATGTCAATACCTTCACTACTTCCCTTTCACTAGTGCTATGATAGTCCATAGTGTCACATACATCCATACAAACCACTCCATCTGTCTTATGGTAGACATCACTAATCAATCATCACATACATCACATATATCAAAACAACGCCATTGGCCCCATGGTAGACATCACCAATCAAGCACCACATTCTGATCTGCTTATGTTAGGCATAGCCAGTGAAGCCTTCTCTAGACGGTGTTCCATGCAGCTGCTCCTACAAATCAGTCAGCTGTAGCAGGTGTTATGGGTTGAATTGTGTCTCCCTAAAATTCATATGTTGAAGTCCTCATCCCCAGTACCTCAGAATATTACTTTATTTGGATATATGGTCTTTATAGTGTTAATCAAGGTAAGATGAGGTCATTAGCGGGAGCCTTAATCCAATATGACTGGGTGCCTTATAGAAAGGGGAAATTTGAAGGCAGACATGAACACAAGGAGAACAGCTCGTGAAAATGAAAGCAGATACCTACAAGCCAAGGAGTGTAAAAGATTGCTAGCAAATCACCAGAAGTGATGAGAGAAGGATGGACTAGATGCACCCTCACAGACCTCAGAAGAAACCAGCCTTGCTGACCAATGCCTTAATCTTGGAATCCAGCCTCCAGAACTTTGAGACAGTAATTACTGTTCTTTAAACCACACAGTCTGCTATTCTTTGTCATGGTCCTACCAAATTAGTACAGTAGGTGAGATAAAAGCTATTCTCCACTGCTGTGCTTGGGGAAGTAGGCAAAATAAATATATAATTGGTTCTCCTCTTTCCTCTGCTGCTTTGATGGCATCTACTGCCAAAATATATTATTCTTATCCAAATTCAGTTTTCCCATTAGTGTCAATACAATATATGCTCCAATGGGACAGAATAAATTAGTGATTGATAAAACTGGGTGCCATTTACCTCAAATGTCCTTTGGACTAAGTGAAGTTAACATCACATACAATAAATCATGGCCACACTCATATGCAGAGAACCAATCACATTCTTTGATAGTGTGAAGTCAAGAGCAGTGGATGTCCTTCTTTGGCCAATATTCTTTAACTCCTGTCCAAATTGTGCCAGTAAGAAACGGTACCTGCTCATGACACAGCCATGCTTGGCATCCTGGTATTAATTGGTGACTGTGATGCTTATTTATGTCATTTTAGCAAATGCCTATTATCATGAAATAGAAGGATAAAAGTCAAAAAACATGTGTGTGTGACTGTGTGTGTGCATGATTCATGCTATGTGAAAATTAAGCTATCTTGTAAATTATTGTTAAGTGAATAAATGAATGAATGAATGAGTAATTCATGGCACAAAGCCAGAGAAAAAGCACAGGTTTTGGTGTGAGGCAGTACTAGGTTGCAAAGATTAAAGCACCAACACCGTAATGTTACTTTCTTTCACATTCCTTCCTTTCATTACCACCTTTATGCAAAACCTGCAGGCTTTCTTTCACTGAACACCTTTATTTAGCTTTCATGGTCCTATTTCTAGCTTTACTCAAGTTTTATTTAGGGAGAACTAGATGAACTCAGTTGAATAAGTCCCACTTTGGGTACAATGATAACTTCCTCCCTTTTAGGAAAGAGTGACTATTGAAAAACCCTGTTTTGCAAATTAAAGTTTTATCGATCAATTACCATCTTGGAACAAATAAGTATCTTAGCAGAAACCAAGCATCATACACTGCTTTAGTGATCAAAGTGTGCATGGGAATGACATGCACACCTGTTTACATCTCTCAAGGTGCACATTGCAGTCACAGTCCCCGAATTTCCAAGTCTTCTGTGCCGAATGTTACCCATTTTTTTCTCACTCTTTTAAATTGCACTATTAACTGGCTGGCCCTGAAGGCACATTCAGCAGTTATAGAACTTTGTGTAAGGTAGCTAACTATTGCTTGTGCCTTGTGGATTCCTTCTCTGACATTGGGGTTCTCGCTGGTGTCACACTTGGCTCTTTCCGGCTCTTGAAGGACACAAGGCCAGATAATTTTTTAAAAGTTCCTTGTATACATTTATATCATAGCTTAAGTTCTTTAAAGTAAATTAATTGCCAGAACCAACTTTGGAATATAGCAAGACACTAAATATTTCACCAGAGAAAGGCCCAGATTCAGCATCAACTTGACCCTCTCCAAAGGGTATTGGTTGACTTAGCTGCCCTTTCCTTGCCAGCATTGTAGGTTGCAAAGCTCTCTATAAAGTTTCCATATAGTCAACAATTTTTTTCCAACTTTTGCTCCTGTATTCTGCTTCTAAATCTTCTGCTCCTAAAACTGGAGTTTCATTATAATTCTAGGGAAAATTAGTCTTATCGTGTCCACACAATATTTGGAACATATAGTAAATAAAAACTTATTCCTTGTTTATATGAAATTCAAATTTAACTGGTTACCCTGTATTTTATTTGCTAAATCTGTCTAGTTACATGTAACTTTCAAAGTAATGTATCTCGCTCTCCAAAAGAAACTAGCATCAATATAAGTTTGTCTTGTGATAACATTTTTTGTATATATGTTCGACTTATTAATAAAAGTAACTGAATGGAAAGAAAGGTTGAGAAATACTGGTACCATGAATTTAGCTTATTTTTAAATCTCAGCTTTGTCTCTTATGTAGTCAAGCAATCTTTGATGGGAGCTTGGCCTCTCTGAATGACAGTCTTTTCTCAGCATTGGGGAAAGAAAACAGATAACAGAGAAATATCTGTGGTTTTTAAATACCCTTACTTATGTCCCAAGAAAAAATTATAAATCTGAGGTTACAAATAACTTAGCCCATGTCATATAATTATGTTTGGTGTTCTCACCTGAAGATGCTGAAAGAAGATACTATAATATCACTTTTCCCAAACCAAAAAGGATGTCTTAATATACTAATCAAACTGCACTTTCTCAGCATAAGCTGAAATGGATGGCATGGCCCCTTGGTTCAGGTTGAAGTAAGATGTGGACTGAACTCCCTTAGAAGTAGAGCTGAAAATATGGAAGAAATGTTATAGCTGCAGATGACAACTTTTTCTGCCCTATAACAAATGTGCCAACTGGAAGCCCACCTGGAAGTCTGCTGCTAAGTGTAGTGCTGAAATAATAAGTTAACATTATAGTTTAGGAACAACTGTTTTGTCTATACTATTCCCTTCCCTCAATGATATCATTATGTAATGAGAGAGAGTGACAAGGGAAAATGATAATTATAATGGTCTTATTAGAAGGTAATTCAGAACATAGGAAATAAAGCTATACACTGATGATCAGGACAAAGGACCTGAATTTGAGGACAATCGAGTTTAGGATTTCTCCTACTGTCTTCCTTTGTATTGCAGCTCTATGAGACAACAGATAACAGTGTTTGCTGCAAAAGTATAACATATGGTGAAGGAAATTGAAATGAGCTAAGTGGCAAACTAAATACAGTATTCTTTCTTTTCTTTCCAATATAAGTGATACATTGCTAAAAGAAATAAGATGCATATTAATAGTATTTCAAACGTGAATATAAGAATGATATTTTTTCTGAAATACAGTGACTGACATTGGATACATATAAGGAGAATTTTTAATGGTGTATGAATTTAGTTAAGTATAGACATCATTTCCTAGTGGTTTGGAACATACACAGAACACAAATTGTCAAGCCAAGAGACTTATAAATATTACACACTCTTCTGTTCTCAGATAAACAGTAAAAATAAATAAAGTTATCAACAATATCTAGTGTAATTTAATAATTATCCATTCAACATTTAATAGTTTCCAGATGGCTTGATACTTCTCTAAAAATAAGGATAGCATATACATTTATAAAATAAAAGCAGACAGTTAATTATTTTCTAGGAATAGAAGCTAAAATCTGATAAAATATGCAATTTGGATTTATCAATTTCATTTATCTAAAATCATATATCTATAGAAGAATATGTTATCTAGAAATTTATTTAATGTTTCTGTAATTTTATCTCATTAAGGATGTGTTCCTTTTTTTCTTTGCTTAATTTTCTCCTTTCCATCCATGTTTTTATATGTGTGCAATATGTTTGTTTTCCATTATTAATTTATTAATGGTAAAAAAAATCATTTTAATTTTTCTTCTTTAACATAAGTTGGAAAATGGCTTTAAGTAACCATACACAGAAACTTAGCAAATCCTTGTGATTCTACTAAACCCTATGAATCCTAAATGAGCAAGGATAAAAGGAGGTAATCAGGGCGTCTTAGTGTTTTATGCATCTCCTCCATTGTGCATGGATAAGTAGGAACACAGAGACTTCAACATTGCTTCTTTAGTCCAAACTTTTTTATTGTGGCCTGGACTTAATGATTTTTCTAAGCCCCAAGATGTTTATAATGTAGTTTTAAGCACTCTACTGCACTCCACAACTCAAAATAGTTCATGGGAATTTAAGATAAAATGGAAAGTAAAGAAATTCCCCTTATATAGTAGCCCCGGGGGTGTGGCAAAAACATTCACCAAGATACATGCATAAGACAACCTTATCAAATAAAAAAAAGAGATATCATGTAGCACAAGTTCTTAGACGATAATAGAATTAAAATGGAAATCAATAACAGAAAGATATGTGCAAAATCCTCAAACACTTGGATATTAAACTACAAACTTCTAAATAACCCAAAAGTCAAACAGGAAGTCTCAAAGGAAATTAACTGAATGAAGATGAACCATATCAAAAGTTGTGGGGTGCAGCGAAGGCAGTGCTTACAGAAAATTTTTATGTTAAAGGCTTATATTAGAAAGGAAGAGAGGTCTCGAATCAATAACCTAAGCTTCCACATTAAGGACCTAGAGAAAACAAACAAACAAATTAAAAATAAAGGAAAGAAAGAAAAGATATAACAAAGGTAAGATCAGAAATCAATAAAGTTCAAAATAAAAAAAACCTAAGGAAAATCATTGAAACCAAAATCTGGTTCTTTGAAAAGATCAGTAACATTGATAAGCCTCTAGCCAGATTGACAAAGAAAAAAAGAGAGAGAGGAGACAATAATTATTAATACCAATATCAAAAATGAGAATGATGGTATCACTACCCACTCCACACATATTCAAAAGCTAATAGGAGAATACTACAAACAATATATATATATTTAAGAACTGAGATGAAATGTACAAACCATCAAATCTTACAAATTCTGTGTGTGTGTTAAGCATTCCTATAGTCCTATATCTATTAAAGATTGAATCTATACATAGAAACCTTCTAAAAATGAAAACACCAGGCTCAGTTTTACTTCTAGATTGTACTCAGCACTTAAGGAAGACATAATGCCTTTTCTACAGTCTTTTCCAGAAAACAGAAGAAAAAATGCATTGCACTAATATAAAAATTAGACAAGCTACACAACAGCATCCTATCATAAACATAGATAAAATTTTCAAATCCTATTAAAATGTAGCAATACACACATGTATGTGTGTACATATGTGTGTGTGTGTATATATTCACAATAAGTGAGGTTTATCCCAAAATACAATGAGTTCAACATTCAATGTAATTCACCATATTAGTAGACCAAAGAAGAAAAACCACATTATTGTCTCAGTAGATGTAGAACAAAACATTCAAAACAGTTCAGATCTGTTGCACGTAAAGACTTTCAGCAAGCTAAGAATGGAACTCCTTTAAGCTAATAAAGGGCACCTCTGAAAAAAAAAATCTATATTAACATTATACCTCATGGTGAAAGGCTGTTTTTCCTTAAGATTGGAAAATTGGAAAAATGTCCTCTCTCATGACCCCTATTCAATGTTCTATTAGAATTACTAGCCTGTGTAGTAAAACAAATTTTTATAAAAAGCATATAGATTAGAAAGGAAGAAATAAAACTCCTTTAATCTGTAGACTAAATCATTACCTAAATAGGAAATCCAACAAAAAAAATCTACATAAACGCTCCTAAATCTAATAAGTCAGTCTAGCAAGATGCAAGATAAAAGGCCAATACACAAAAGTTAATCATATTCCTATACACAATTATTGGAAATTAAAATTTAAAAATAGCTTAAGCACTAACATATAAATGTTTAGTTATAAACCTAACAGAATGAGTGCAGGATCTATATGTTGAAAATTACAAAACATTGAAGAAATAACTCAAAGAACTAAATAAATAAAGAGAAATACCATGTTTATGGATGGAAGACTTAATATTGCCAAGAAGTAATTCTCCTCAACTTGATCTATAGATTCAGCCATTCCTATTGAAAATCACATCGAACATATGTTTAGATATTTATAACCTGACCTTAAGATTGATATAGAAAGACAAAGGAGTTGGACTGGCCAAAATATTTCTGAAAAAAAAATAAGAACAAAGTTGGAGGATTCATATTACCTAATTTCAAAATATACCGTAAGATACACTAATCAAGACATTGTGGTATAGACAAATGGATAAACTGATGGAACAAAATAGCTTGCCCAGAGATAAACCCATGTACATATATTGACTGATTTTTGACAAAAGTACAAAGGCAATTTGATTTACAAAGGATAGTATTTTCAACAATTGTCTCTGGAACAATTAAATACACAATTAAATACACTCAACATCTACCTCATGCCTAATACAAAAATTAAGTCAAAAGAGATCATAGACCTAAATAGAAAGTATTAAAAAATAAAACTCCTAGAAGAAAACAAAAGAGAAAAATCTATGACCTTGACTTTGTCAAAGATGTTTTTTAGATACGACACCAAAACATGACCTATAAAAGAAAAACTGTAAGTTGGGCTCTATCAAAATAAAAAACTTATGCTCAGTAAAAGACAATGTTAGGAGAATGAAAAGACAAGCCACGGTTTGAGAGAAAATATTTGCAAGCCATATATCTGACAAAGGACCTACATCTAGAATATACAAAGAACACTTAAAACTTAATAATAAGAAAACAAATGGACAAAAGATTTGAAGATACATTTCATAAAAGAAGATATGTAAATGATAAATAAACACATGAAAATATGCTCAACATTATTTTTCATTAGGGAAATGTAAATTAAAACCAAAATTATAAACCACTGCAAATTTATTAGAATAGCTAAAATTAAAAAAATAGTAATTATACCAAGTGCTGGCAAGGATGTGAAGTAACTGGAATTCACAGAGGCTAATCTTAAAAATCATATAATCATTAGAGCAAATAGACAACCTACAGAATGGGAGGAAATATTTGCTCTTTACACTTCCAATAAAGGTCTGATAACAAGAATCTTTCTAGAACTCAAAAGAATTAACAAGAAAAAATCAAACAACCCCATCAAGAAATGAGCAACAGAAATGAACAGAAACTTTTCCAAAGAAGACAGAATAATGGCCTGCAAACATATAAAAAAAATGCTCAACATCGCTAATCATTAGAGAAATGCAAACCAAAACCACAATGAGATACCACCTAACCGCAGTGAGATTGGCCTGTATCAAGAAATCCCAAAACAACAAATGCTGGCGAGGATATGGAGAGACAGGAACGCTTGTACACTGCTGGTGGGACTGCAAATTAGTGCAGCCTTTGTGGAAAAGAATTTGGAGATACCTCCAACAGCTAAAACTAGAAATACTATTTGATCCGGCAATAGAATTATTAGGCATCTACCCAAAAAAGCATAAGACATTCTATTATAAAGACATCTGTACCCGAATGTTTATGGCAGCACAATTCACTATTGCAAGTATGTGGAAACAACCCAAGTGCCCGTCATTCATGACTGGATTATTAAAATTTAGTATATGTTTACAGTGGAATATTACTCAATTCTAAGAAACGATAGCGAGCTAGCACCACTTATATTAT
>VBSM01001562.1:57548958-57563753 GCA_008086735.1 Cheirogaleus medius
TGAAGCTCTGACTTGAGGGGGGAGGGAAGGCAAGAGCAATGTATGTAACCTTAATATTTGTACCCCCGTATTTTGCTTAAATAAAAAAAAATCATATAATCAAACTCCACCAGGGATTGTTGAAAAATTCCAAAGAACATGATTAAGGTAAAAATTGATATGAAAGATTTCGAGTGTCATTAATATACAAGTATCTATTTAAATGTAGACACTGGGAAATTTCCACAAAATTGATAGCAATTGATATCTTAAAATATGGTGGCTGCTATGGTTTGAATATGTCTCCCAAAGTCCATGAGTTGGTAACTTAATCCCCAATGGAACAGCTGAGAGGTGGGATCTTTAGGAGGTTATTAGATCATGAGTGTTCTGACTTCATGAGAGGATTAACATCATCATAGTGGGAGTGGGTTCCTTATTGCAAGAATGGATTTGTCCTAAAAGTGGATTCAGCCATCTCTTGCTATCTCTCATGTGCTCTCTCACTGTGTGACTGATGCCTTCTGCCATGACACAGCAAGCAGGCCTTCAGCAGATGTGGCTTCTTGATTTGCGACTTCCCCAAATCAAGTTCAGAATTCAGAACCATGAGCCAAATAAATTTCTTTATAATTTACCCAGTCTCTGGTATTCTGTTATAGCAGCACAAAACAGATGAAGACTGTGGTCCTTCAATATGCAGTTTGAACCCACTCTAAACCTTTTATCACATGTTTTTAACTTGAGAAATCATTGTAATTCTCTTCACTTGTCAGGAAGTGAATACCGTTATCCTCTTATATACTCCAGTATCAACCCCTTTTTATTGTGGCATTTATAAAACTCTCCAAAAATTAGTTTTTTATTGACATAATGCATTTTTATTATTCAATCTAATCTTATGTGTATGTATGAATTATTCTGATCATTTCATTGAGTTCAGATCTTTTGACATAGAATTCTAATAACTTTATTTGATGAAATCATTTTGTTCACTAACAACATAATTACTGTGAAAATGGATAGAAATGTATAAAATTAAATGATAGTTCCAAATGACAATGAAAACAAGGAGTTGAACCATATGAATGAACAAATTAAATTTCTTGGACGTTATTTTGCATAGATCACAGATAAAATATGTTATCACTGAGTCTGTGCAACTCCATTCTCCTCTGTATGTTTCTTAAATTATCACAGGCAAATGAGCTTCCTGGGCTTTCTATCCATATTTTCTTCCTGCGTACCATTGGTAGTGTAAATGCAGTCAGTGGAACTGATTATTATCTGTACCTTTCTGTAAAGTTCATTCTTTTAATTGAAAGAATGTGAGTTTAGAGTTAGAACTAGTTTTGTGACCTACCAGCTTTGTAATCTTGATCAGGAGATTGTCTATCTGAAACGCAGTTTTCTTTACATCAAAATTCAACTACTAACAAGCTTGTGACAATTGAACAGACAATGGCAATAGATAATGTCTGGCACATAGCAGTTTCTCAGTCAAAGTTAGTCAATAGGTTCTCTTTCCTCCTTTCTTTTTCCTGATTTCTGAGAGAATACTCTATCCATTTTGTCGTTGACATTCAAGAATGATGAAAGTTTAGGAGAATGTAGTTTAAAAAGAATACAAGTTTATGATGTATTTGATAAGCCTGCATGAGTTGATGCCTTATAAAATGATGGCCAAAGCCCTTGCTATGCAGGAATTTTGCTGATGTAATATAAATTTTTTCTGGAAATAAAGTCAATTTATCAGACATTTAGAGGAAGCTAAATCCTGTATAAACATGTATGTTATGTGTGTGCAAGGAGATACAAAGATGACGGGGTAGTCCCTGCCCTTAAGGTGCAACTAATTTGATCGAGATATAAAATAAGCTATAAAGTACCCATAAAAAGAACAGAATAAAATAAATGCTGGTTTGAGGTGTGAGCTGTGTGCTGTGAGAAAGGAGAAAGGAAAACTTTGTTTTGATTATTTTAATGTGAGGTACTCTAATTTGATAAATGAAATGGCAAAAAGAGAAAAATGACTGGATTTCCCCATAGTCCCTCATTTTGCATGACTTTGGAGTTTAGGTACTATATGCATGTTTTATAATATGCCAAGTTTGGACTAAAAGATGGCACTGTGAAAAACAAAAAAAATCTCTATCCAAAACATGTTTATGTGTTGATAAGGGAGTCATACAGGTCCGCTGGCATATTGGTCCATAAATTTACAAATTTATTTGAGGATATCCAAGCCAAAGTAATTTAGAAGTGATTGACTATGTCCAATGTAGTAGTAGTAGTAGTGGTGGTAGTAGTAGTAGTAGTGGTAGTAGTAGTGGTGGTGTAGCAACAGTAGGAATAGTAGTAGAGTGCTACTTCATAAGTAAATCACTGGCTTCTTTATTGCATATTATTTATCTGTTTTATTGGTCTTTTACTGAGTTCCAGCATAGGCTTTTTGGATTATATTTTTAGTGACACATAACTTACATACAACCAAATGCACAGATATTAGGTGTTCTGTTAAAGGAGCTTTGACAAATGCATATACACTCTGTAACTTACGTCTATGTAAAAAAATAGCATATATCCACAATCATAGAAAGTTCCTAAATCATCCCCATAGACAACCAGTTTTTATTTTTATGACCATAGATTATTAGTTTTTTTTCCTGTTCTAGAGCTTCTTTTATAAATACAGTATTAACAAAATATGTATTCCTTTGTGTCTGGCTTCATTTACTGAGCATAATGCTTCTAAGATTCAGCCGTGATGTTACGATACTAGTAGTTTGTTCCTTTTTATTTTCTAGTTGTATTCAGTGATTTGCTGATAAGTATTTAACAACTGGCTTTCAAACAAGTAAACGCAAACTCTGAATGGTAGTGTTTGCCTATTTCTGTGATCTAAATATTCTGAGGGCAGCCAATTGTAAGCTATTAACATGTCCGCAGTCATTTTGGAAACTTCCTGAAAATTGAACGTTAGTTCTTGTGACCCAGCACGAAGCTGCTCCAGCACAGCACTGGCTGTCTTCCATTGTGTGGATACAGCACAGCTTGTTTTCAGTTCTTCTCTTGATAGCAACATGTGGGTTCTTTCTAGTTTGCATTATGACTGAATCTCCTACAAACATTCTTATACAAGTTTTTGGGTGAAAATACATTTTCATTACTCCTGGATAAATACCTACGTGTAAGCATTGTTTGGTCATAGAGTAGGTGCATATTTATAAGAAAAAAATTTCCAAGTGCTCAAACTAGTTTTTTCTTATTAAAAAAAACTGGTAACTGGTAAGATATTCTCTCAGCTTGTGTTTACCTGAACAAGTCTCTAGTTTGTTCTCATTTTTTAGGAGGATTTTTAAAGAATATAGAATTTTAGTTGGCTAGTTTTGCTATTTTTTCCAGCACTTGAATGCTGTTATTCCATTATCTTCTGGCTTTATTTTTTCTGATGAGAAGTCAGCTTGTTTCATATTGCATTCTCCCTGTATGTAATGCCTTTTACTATCTTGCTTGTTTTAAGATTTTTTTCTTCGTTTTTGCATTTTAGATATTTGACTCTAATACTTAGGTGTGATTTTCTTTGTGTTTCTTCTGTTCAGGGATTCTTGAACTTCTCAGATTTGTAGTTTGATTCTTTTTCTTTCAATTGGGGAAAATTTTGGTCTTTATTTTATCAATTTTTGGGGGGATTCAAGTCTCTTCTTTTATTCTAGCATTTGAGTTATAAACAAGTTCAACAACTTGATGTTACCCTATGTCTCTGAGAGGCTCTGTTTATTTGCTTTTTTTTCAGTATTTTTCTCTCTTGTCAGATTATGAATACTTTCTAATGTTTTGTCTTCAAGTCTACTGATCTTTATTTTGAGTTTTAAATCTGTTAGTAGGCCCATTTATTGAATTTTAAATTTTAATTATTTTATTTTTCTGTTCTAAGATATTACTGTGGCTATATTTCTTAGTGTTTCCATTTCTTGGCTGAAGTCTTCTATATGTTTGCTGATTTTGATCATGATTTTCTTTTAATCCTGAACACACATGTATTGATTTTTTTTTTTTTCACGTTCTGATTTTGAAGGCTTTTTGACCCTGGAAAGAATTCCTCTCCCCAATTCCTAAAGACAGTAAATGACTTGCAAGCTCACCAATCTAGAGCCCACACATCCAACCATCTCCTCTTTGGCCTCTCATACTGTGGGCCACCATCCATATCCCCTAATTGCTCCAGGCCAGGGACCAGGCAACTAGGAACAGCCTCTGTACTCCAGTGTCCACAGTAATTATTCAAACCAGCCAACCTTAAGCCTGCTTACCCTGCCTTGCTCATTCTTCCCCATGGAAACCACATTACAGGCCCTTGTTCATGTTTTCTCCTTGTCCCCTCTGTGTCCTGACTGACCTTGGTCATTCCCCATATGGCCCCCATGGCATGGTGTGCCCCCTGCTCTCGGGATATGTGAGTATAACAAATAATCTTTCAGTGGCAGTCATCTCCTGATCTGTTGACCTTGTCATACCTAATTAATAGTAAAACATATTTTAAAACACAGTCACACACTCATATACATGCATACATATACATGTTAATAACATATTAATATAACATATATTAACATTAACATTTGGGTGATCTTTTTCTCCATTATGGGTCACATTTTCATGCTTCTTTATATGCTTGATATTTTTTTCATTGAATGCTGGAAATTGCTGATGCCTTTTTACTATAATTCTGAACTTTGTTTCCCTTAATGAATATTAAGTTTTATTTTTTCAGGCAGTTAATTTACTATTAGATCAACTTGGTTTCATTAAGACTTGGTTTTAGGCTTTGTTGGGTTGAATGCAGTAGAAATCCTTACTCTAGGGCATGGTTTTTATTCCTGAGGCATGGCCTTTTGAGTGTTTTAGTTGAATGACCATTGTCTTATTAAGGCCACCTCACTCTGGCTGGATGGACCACTAACATTGTCCCCCATCATGGAAGCTCTAAACTCTCTCTTCTGCTCACAGGTTCCAGAAAGCCTTGCAGATTCTCACCTATTGCACGCACAGCTTAGTATTTAGCCAAAGGTAGAAGGGGGACCCTATTCATATACTTGAAGCATTCATATACTTGAGCAAAAATTCCTCACAGATTTTTTGCCTTCTGTTATCCTGCTTCATAAATTCCAACTGCCTGAGTAACCTTGAAACTGGTTTTGGCTTTCTCTGAGCAATAGACTGCTGCTACCTGTTGGCTCCATCTTTTGTGCCAAGGTTTAGATATAAACCCGAAAATAAAAGCTCAGGTGAATGTGACTGTGACACTAACCTCCTAAATATACTTTCTTTTAAGGATTACAGACCTAAATCCCTGGTTTTCAAGGCATACTCAGAATTGCTTCCTATATTTTGTTCAATTTTATAAGTATTTATAGTGGCAGGTCAAATGTGATACCCACTGCTTTATCAAAGCCAGAAACAGAAATATGCCAATATATGCTTTTTTTTTCAGAAATTTTTTTTTTATGGTTGTTTTCTTAGGGAAGTAAAATGTAGAAATTTCTTATCTTTTTCTTATTACTCAATCTGGTATTGCTTTAGGATTATCTTTCAATATTATGCCAACTTCAAGTGACATCTGTGAATTTTGTTCTCTTTCTTATTTCATATCTTCCATATATGCTATAATTCTTCCACAAATTACTCCCTTACACAATGAATTTCTCTGTGAACTTGCCTTGTCTCATGCATTCAGGTTTTGAGACCTCAATTGTTCACTCTATTATGATGAGCACATTAGAGACTAGGTGAAGAACTCATTATGATTTTAGTGCTTTCAAAGAAGAACTATGATGATAAAAACTTACAGGGAAAAGTACCTTAATAAAGTATATTTTACGATTCTAATTTTATGAAACCATAATAGGATTTATTGTAAAGTTCCATAGAATATGATTAGTTCTAGTCTGCACAAACCCAATAATTATTTTGAGATAGATTTAGATGATTTCTTAACAATTAATTGGTTCAGCATAGGATCTGTTTAATTGCTAATAGAGACTAAAACAGTTTGATCATATTTTAGAATAAAAAGAAAAGGTTGATTATATGCAGATATGATCACAATTCATAGATCACTAAATTGAGAAATAACCACTGTAATGTTTCAGGCCATGCTAATAGTTAATTTGGATCACTGTATAGTCAGTTTTATTGAGTGATAGTTGCTCAATAAACAGTGATTGAGCCCATATCCTATAAAGAGATGGAACTCAGAAACATGAGAAAACACAAAGAAATCAAGGTTAAACTTAGTATCTTTATAGTAGTCTGCTAGGGTTGCTAACCCAAAATTGCTACAGATTAGATGTCTTACACAACAGAAATTTATTTCTCACAGTTCTGGAACTTTGAAAGTCTAAGGTCAAGGTGTCTGCAGATTTAGTTTCTCCTGAAGTCTCATTTCTTGGCTTGCAGCCTACTTATTGTGTTCTCACATGGTCTTTCCTTGGTGCTCATGAAGCCCAGGTGTCTCTCTCTGTTCTAGTAATGACACCAGTCATATGGGATTAGGTCCTCATTTTCATGAGCTTAATAAGATCAATATGACATGTAAATGTAGATTTTTAAAAAATGTTTAACTAAATGAGCTTATTTAGTCTTAATTGTCTTTTTAATCACTATATACAGTCACATTAGGGTTTAGAGCTTCAACATAAGAATTTTGGAAGGGGACACAGTTCAGTCCGTAACAATCTTCATGTTAACAGTATATTCATTTGTAAGAATACATATCAAATAACAAGAAAAATACTAAGCTATGAAATTTCTGCTTTTAAATTTTGTAAACAGGATTGAAGATGTTTTTGTAAAGAGGATATTAAAATACCGGGTGATAAAGATTTGAAGATAAAATGTGATAAAATAGAAAATTTTAAAATTATAAACTTGATAGAAGCATAAAGTGCTTATCATTATATACATTAATATTCAGGCTTCCTAGGCGCTTTTCTGACCTCCTCTCTGGTGATGTGCTTTTGGGCAAAGATTTTACACCTTGGTGGATCAAAGTCCACACTTTAAGATGATAGCTTAATCCATATTACTAATTATAAACCTTTGCCATCTGGTGATAGGTTTTGGGGACAGGAAACCTCTAGTTCACATAAACTCATTTTGCCTATGGATAACTTTAGTCCACATAGTGGAGGCTTCAAGGGCAGAGTATGTTTTAGAATCCTGAGGAGTAGTAATTTAGAAAAAGAACCCAGATTTACAGAGGCCCTGGCAACCAGAAAGGTGTTATCAGGAAATATAAGAAAAAGTTAAGCAAAAAAAGGTCAGTATGACATGTAAATATAGATTTTTAAAAAAATGTCACCATTGAAAGGAAAAGTAAAATCTGTGTATTTCAGCCACTTAACTCATTTCAGCCTAAATTCCCTCATCTTTTGCAGAAATTACAGACTAGTAACCTATAGCTACAATCTAGTCTATAGTTATGCAAATTGGTACTGCACAGGGTTTTCTTTGATTTTCTCCCCTGCATTTTTGAATTTGAGATATTTACCATATAAACTTGCAAATCTGGCTTCTCTTGAAAAATTGAGAATATCTTACCATACCAAAATCTCAATCATCTGGAGCTGAATAGTAGTTACCCCTCAAAAGAGAGTACATTGTTCTGCACATCATTGCCCCAGTGCTCCTACTTCCATCCCATGTGGTATTTGCCTAGACCCAGTAGTCATTTCAATTTATGATTCCTCCATGTCTCAGTGGTAGGGAATTTCCATATCTCAAGATAGGCCACCTTTTCTCTGAACCATTCTCCTGACATGCACACTCTCCCACAATTTTAAAATTGTCATTTTTCCATACCGGAAGAGAAGAGATGATTGACAAACTTCCCTAGCTTGGCTTAAAAATATATTTATTATTTGGGAGAATGTTAGGTCTGGAGCTGAGAGAGAGACACACAAAGCCTCATGTGTAGCAAAATGCTGTTTATTTTGAGCATCTGGGTGAAGATGGGTGGAGGCCGAAAAAGACATCCATGAGAGAAAAGACGAGAGCCTTGGGTTTTATAGAGGGTTTTTGGGGCACTAAATAAATTCTTTTCAAACAACCAGAAGGATAAGGAAAGTAAGTTTCCCTCTTACATTCTATTCCTTTATTCCCAACCCATTGTCCTTATCTGGAGGGATGAGGAAAGTAAGTTCCCCTCTTGCATTCATTCCTTTATCTCCCTAGGGAACAACCTATTGTCCTTATCTGGAAGGATAAAGGAAAGTAAATTCCCCTCTTGCATTCATTCCTTTATCTCCCTGGGGGTCTGGCAAAAGCTACCTGCCTAATACACTCCTAAGAAGGGGAGAGTGTTGCGTTTTGTAGGAGGTTTGGATGGAAGTTTGGGGAGGGTGAATTCTTTAAGCCTAACAGAGAATTTCTGCAAATGATGTTTGTTGTTTAATGACAAAGGACTGTGCTAACTCCTTCTCAGAGCCAAGCACATTTTTATGTAAGAAGCTCTTGGAAACTTTTACTGTGGTCTGGAGTACCCAACCGGGTATAGTTCTTACTAATGCACCCAATGGGGCCATAACTTTCACCACTTGGTAGACGGTCTGCAGGGTCAAGGGAACATGGCTACTCAGAGGCCTGGCTTCCTCCTTATCCCCCTATGCTAGACCATGCTCCTAGAATCTGTGCCTCAGTGACCCAGAGCCTACTTCCTGGGCCTATCTATGCTTCCTTCTCTGCTTTGTCCTTTGTGGGCAGATTGATCCACCACTGTGAATACCCCCAGGCCTGAGAGATGCCAAGAGTTAGCTGTTATGGTGGAGGCTATGGACATGTGTCCAGAGTATCCAAACACATGCGCATGAGATCCCTTCAGGAGTGGAGCAAAGAAGAAAAGGGCAGCTCCGGAGCCCCAGGATCTCCAGTTGTAGACTTTCCCTGGACCCACAAAAGTTGGGGATGACTCCAATCCTTGCCCACCTGTCCAACCTCAACTCTGCCTCCCTCTCCTGCCTCCCAACCTCTAATCACAAAGTCTTTCTCTCTGTCCCTCAAACAGTTCAAACTTGCTGCCTTTGTACATGTTGTTTCCTTTGCTTGGATAATACTTTCACTGATCATTCTGAGGCTGACTCCTAGTTATTCAAATCTGAGCTTAAAAATCACCTCCTTTCCTAAGCCTTCCTTCTCAGCCCCAGTCACATTCCTTCAGTTTGCCCTGCTGTTTTTCCTCATGGGACATCTCATGATGTGAAATGAGTTTTTAAAGGCACTTATGTACGTATTGTTCGCCTCTTCCTACCAGAATCTGTCCTGCCTATCACCGTCTCCCCAGGATTCAAAACAGAGTAAATGCCCAGTCATAATTAGTTAGTAAATGCTTCACTGAGCAACTCAATATGTGTTGTCTCTGCCCAATATGAAGACAACCACATGTAAAGTTAAAAGTATAATTTCAATGTCAGTATTAATCAAGATGGCCAGGTTGAGCTGTGATAACTCTCTGGCTTAAAACAACAAGGCTTAATTCTCATTCACATTATGTCATCATGTAGAGTCAGCTGGCACTTGATCCTGTGTTGTCTTCCTTGTGGAATGAGGGTTGTTCCCAACTGGAACATCACTGGTCACCCTGGCACAGAGAACGACAAAATTATCAAATTGCTAGTTCGCTCTTACAGAATCCATATGACATGCATCAGCTTATCTCAGATTTTATCAGTCAGAGCAAGCCACAAGACTGCCTGCCTTTATAGGGGATCGCTGAAGGAGGATCAGAAACATAGGTAAATAGCCCCAGTCATGACCACATGTCTACTGGACGTATTTCTTATCCCCAGTGATTTTTATAGGGTATTTTGCTTTTTGTAGACACAACTTAAGTTTGGGCTACAAGTCAACTTCTCATCTGTGAGTGGTCATTAATATTTTAAGATTATGTTTTTTAGTAAAACTGAGTCTCATTAAAAGTAAAGGCTATTTTCCTACGTATTTATTTTTGTTATATTTTAGTTTAAAAGGATTTTGTCTATAAAACCGGTAATAACTTTGAATCTAATTCCTTTGCCCCTTTAAATGATTGCTTCTGACATATCCACCAATATGTTTAAAATAAAATGACAGAAAATCAAATGGGTTTTACTCTTGCATATATATGGTCCCATAATGAAATTATTCCTACTATGAAGAACAAGCTTGCATTTTGCAGCTGGTCACAATTGGTGAGAATAGAGTGTATCCATCTTTAATGGAGTGTATTTCTCAGGCTTTTCTGACAATTGCAGCATCTCTCACTCTCTTTCACAATTAAGTCAGCAATCTTTGATTTCAAGTTTTCATTAAGGAGATATGTGATATATTGCACACAGAAACAGCATCTTGCAGGTTTCCTTTTAATCTATTATCTCTTGCTTCATCCTTTTCTCCTTTTGCCTGTCTCTTTCTAACTTCCGGTTATCTGTTCATCAGACTCTGTGTAAACAATTTGACTGTATGCAGAAGATTTAGATAAATTTTATTAGAATTTCTGCATATTTTGCTAAAAGGACAATTAAATCAGCAATTAAAGTTTTCCATTTTGATAGTCTTATTTTTCTATGTTTACTCTTAATTGAGGAAACAGTTATTTTCTTATTTTTAAAGTTGATACAAGCCTTTGGGTCCAGAAGAGCAGGAAAGAAAGAAGAGAACTTTACTATCTCTCTGCTTTGTCAGAAAAGGGGTTGGCTCTACATGATATGCTGCCAACTGGTCCCAAGAAGCATCTCAGCTATTGTTTTGGTCACACTATTGGCTATGGCTATCTCCATGGGTAATAGTAGAACTCAGAGCTATTTTTTTTCTCAATAACACTTGGAAAGATAGGCCATAATGAGTGAGTTGTCACAAATGTTTAAAGAGAAGTAATTTTTCAAAACATTCTTAGGAATATTGGCTTTTCATGGCAAATCCAGCATTTGCAGGTATGTCTTACAGGTCTCTATGAAAAATTTTCCCATGTATATAGAAAAACAAGGGGAAATGGGGGAAGAGGTGATTACTCTTTATTGACTGGACCCCCTCATCCAGTCTCATGTGTGAATCACTATAGTATTACTTCATTTAATTCATCTCATTTTATGTCTCTCCCAAGAACCTGGAAAATAGGGATTATTCTCATTTATCTGCTAGAAAGAGTAAGTATATCATAGGGCTTTACAGAGTAGGAAGCCATGGGAAGCCCATCTCACAGTCGTAGACTTAGGAAGAAGGAGGGTGCTCCAACTGGAGTCAAGCAGTTAGAATGTCCATGCTTGTCACATTGTTATTAAATATCCTCAAATATTAGATTGACCGTTTCCGATATCACTTAAATTACTTATCATACATAACTTTCATATTGGTTTGGTTTTATAAAATTGTAGCTGGTAGAGACAAATTTTTATTTTTATTGCATTCATTTATTGTTATTAATAGCATTTTAAAAATATTTAATTTAGACTATTTAAAAATATAATAAAAAATAATATAAGCCAGGATCCTTCCACCAAGAAATAAAGGACTTTTATAGTTATATTTGCTTCTAGTCTAAATTTATGTATAATATATAATATTGACAGTATGTCTATTTTTTGTTTTTATGAAACATAGATTTTACCATATATATAATTTTATGTTCTTCTTACTTCACTTAAAATTTCATAATGAACATTTCTTTGCTTGACATTATTATTAATGAAACACATAATTTTAATAACTATATATTTTTCCACTTGTGGATATGAAATAGTAATTATAGTTTTTTCTACATTGTTTATAGTTGCTGTTTGTGTGTATATAGGTGTGTAAAATAAAAGTACATTATCTCTACCTATTCCTCTAGATTTTCTTAGTTTCATTCTTATGACAAGTCAGATTACCAAACCAAACCGAACCACATATTTTAATTTCCCATAAAGGTGTCATTCCTAAATCATGGCTTAGTATTATTTCTGCAGCAATGATTAGAACTCTATATAAAAAGACAAAAGGCAGCATGGATAACATTGCTGTGTCCTCTATAAAACCATCACATCAAAGAATTATTTACTGCATGGATAAGATCTATGAAATATATTCCTATTAGATATTGGAGATGAATAAGAGACCACTTCCCTGAATAATAAGGATACATTCATTGACCAGCTAATTTTTCTTAGTACATCTTCTTTTTTCCCTAGACTAACAGGAAGTACAGACCTAAATTGTGTATTCGACTATAGAAAATGTTTTTAGCCTAAATCTGTGCTGTCCAGTGTGGTAGCCACTAACCATGTGTGGCTGTTTACATTTAAGTTAATCAAAATTAAATAAAATAAAAAGCACAATTCCTCAGTCACAATAGCCACATTTCAAGTACTCAAAAGCCACATGTTTCTATGGGCTACCATAGTGAACGGCACACATACAGAATATTTCCGTCAATATTGGACAGCACTGGTCTAGATTATAGATCAAATTATAAATTCCTAGCATTTTATACATCTTTATATTTTATGTTAACTGGAACTATCTAGGTGGTTACTGACTATTGCTGCATGCTACCTTTTATAACTTTTAAAATTAGGCATGCAAATGGCAAATATATGGTTAAAAATAATACTGTAAGTTCTTAAAATGTTGATACCCAGCTGTTAGCTGAATGGATAGGTTATCAGGCTTGTAAAAGAGATTTAGAACTTGATTATCTAGGTTATTTAGATTTACATTATTGCATTTTGTGAGTCTTGTCCACATATGTTAATATGATCCTCCAAATCTCATTCCTTTCCTCCCTTGTAATGACTGTGACTCACTGAGTACAGGCCTTCCTCAAGCACTTTAGGGCGGTGCTGGAAATTATGGAGGTGCAATGATTCTGTTCTTATATTTCTACCATGCTACTTGTGTCACGATCACCACTACTTGACATAACTGAAGGCAGGTGAACACCAGGGAGTGTTTCAGGGAATAGCAGTGTCAGTTTTGGCTGATCTCATGGGATGTCTTATATGCCTTATGGGACATTTGGTCTCAGCTTGAAAACCCTAAAGCAACATTTCCATTTTAGAATTTAAAATTCCTCATACCTATAGTTTCCACTGATTTGAGCTGGATATGAAATAAATAAATCAATGGTACATCTTCTCAGGGCTGGAGGTGGTACATACTTTTGAAATGCTTAGGTATAAACAAAGCAAACATACATATTCTAGGTTTCACCATATAGTCATAGAACACTTGGCCATAAATCGTCATGGACCACTTTAGTTTCATTTCTTGCCTGCATAATCAAAACATGAAGCTCCATTTTCTTTAACACATAATTATTCTCAATTATTACATAAATTGCCATGTTTCTTTATGACAAA
Source organism: Cheirogaleus medius (assembly GCA_008086735.1). NCBI lineage: Eukaryota > Metazoa > Chordata > Mammalia > Primates > Cheirogaleidae > Cheirogaleus > Cheirogaleus medius. The sequence continues at coordinate 57,562,311 of VBSM01001562.1, forward strand.
GTAAATGCCTGGATTCAGCAATGATTTACAGATTGGGTAAATTATTAGCCATATGGCTGTTATATACTGTTCTGCTTACAAAATATGGTTTTAAGTAAAAATATCAATGACTACAAGAGAGAAGGTTATCCATTATTATTTAGATCTTTTAAATAGCTTCTCTATAGCAAGGGCAAATACTTCCAGCTAAGTTATATTATTTGTCTCAAATACTATTTTTTCCATGGTTTTATCATTCAAACCTGCAAAAGTGGATAAGGATGGGCCTTCATACTACCACAACTATCATATACTGTGAAAATATATCAGTTTTTGTCACCACTTCACTTTCCCACTTTCAGCAATTATTTGACTGACTTGAACTTGTTATATTTTTCAGGTTCTATGACGCCATTGATTGTACAATGCACCACCAATTTAATGATAAGCTTTCTGTGGGTTAAAGAGGGATCTATCTCCAGAGAGTGCCTTCTGAAAAAATAACATTAAATTAAATTAAATTACATAAATAAAGAAAAAAAGAGGGATCTATTTCAATAAAAGTAATAATGTTGATTGTCAAGGAGGTAGCAAATATATTCTTCCATTATCAGCTAGCACCAGAGAGAGCTGCTTTGGTCAGTACAATACTTTGTAGAAGACTTGGAGTTGCTGCTCAACAATGCAGTCACACGAGTTTTGGAGGCCCTGAATCTTCTAAAGGTGTGTTTGGGCACATGCACACTTTGGGGATGAATATGGAGGTGTGATGAAGTTCTGCATAGAGATCAAAGACTTTGCAGCTGGCAGTGGGCAATCCTGGAGAAAGTGAAAAAAGCAGGGAGAGATAATAAGAGCATGTGAAATAAGAGTGAGCCAAGGCTTTCAATTCAACTCTCTCCTATCTCTCAAACATCTTCAGAAAATTACATATATGCTCATGAAAAACCTAGTGGGAGAAAATTTTTGTGGAATCCGTGGGGAGGCCAAAGAAGTTTCTATAGACACCAGTAGACTTGGGATACAACTGAGTCCTGCCAGAGATGCAGGAACCAGAGTCAGGAGAACTATGGAGCTCAGTACCTGTTGATGCAAATAGGTCTAATCTGTTCATTGTATGAATCTGAGTTTAGTTATCCCCTCTGAAGGGAACTTAGTATTCACCAGTGTTTCTCCAGTACAGTGAGAGCTACAAGGAACACCTGTACCACGTCTCCTAGAGCATACAGGGGAGAGAGTCTGTCAAAAATGTTCCCAGAAGTGCCACTTTTGGTTCATGGTAAATTTCTTATATATATTCAAGTTGTTCTCCAAAATGACTGTATAAATATATGCTTTGATTTTCAGTGTATGAACGTTCTCCTTTATCCTCATTTTTGTACACAAATGACATTATTATTCTGATTGCAATGGAAACCTATCTTATTTCATTTGTTTATTTTTATTGAATGAATTTTTTTTTTT
>VBSM01001562.1:57566093-57651435 GCA_008086735.1 Cheirogaleus medius
AAAAAAAAGAAAGAAAGCAGAACAACACACCAAAAAAACAAAAAACCCTTGGGCTACCTTGTTGAGTAATCAATCCCTTCATTCATTGTCCACAATTTAACATCTTATAGATGCCAAGTTTGGTTTCCATGTTATCTATTCTGTTCATTCACTATTAAAATGACATAAAAAACTTGGAAGAATCTATGTAAACAAGATAAGTTTCTTATCCAGATGGAAAGGTCCTTTTTCTCCATGTGTACATTATTCAAATATTGCATCAAAACAACATGTTTTCCATTAACATAGTTTTATAGTCAGTTGTTGTATCTAGTAAGGTAATCTTACTCAATATTTTTTCAAATGAACATTGATATCTTGCCTATTGATTTTATAATATGAATTTAGAATTATTTTGCTCTCAGAACCATCACATCAAGATGTTGCTGAGAATTAAGTTACACCCATTGTATTAGAAATAGTAATAGCTTTGTAAAATTTCATCTTTCCATTCAGATATACATAAGTCTATATCTCCATTTATTGAAGTGTCTTAGTAAGGTATACTAGCCAAGGTTTTCCAGAGAAACAGAATCAATAGGATATATGTGTTTATCTGTGTGTATTAATATATACATATGTATATTATACACACCCACACACTCATACATGAAGGTCTACACAGAAAGTATCCAGCCATGTACTATGAATATGTATATTAACAATGACTGGATATTTTATGGACAGACCTTGTAAATATATTTATAAGTAATTGGCTCATGTGATTATGGAGACTGACAAGTCCAAATCTGCAGTGTGATGCAATGTGGGCCTCCAGCTAGCAGGCTGGAGATTCAGGGGTTGATGTTCCAACTTCCGTCTGGAAGCTGGACTGCTGGATGGAGGCCTAGGAGAGCTGCTGTTGCAGATACAGTCATAAGGAAGTCTGCTGGACAATTTCCTTCTGCTAAAGAGGACATCTTTTTGCTCTATTTAAGCCTTTAACTGGTTGGATGAGGACACCTGCATAGTGGAAAACATTCTTCTTACTCATAGTTGACCTATTTAAATGTTAATCTCATCAAAAAGCACCATTTCAGCTGACACATAAAATTAACCATCACACTAAGGTTTTTTAGTTTTCTTCAAATCTTGAGTACATTTTAATGTTTATTCCTTAATATCCTATATTTGTATTTGCTTTTATAAACTACAATGTCTTTCTCACAATATGTTTTTTAGGTAGAGCATTCTGGCATACGTAATACATATAAAACTTGTAGAAAAGTTCTTGGCACATGGGAAGTATTTAAATGATGCTATTAGTCTATGAATATTTATTTTGCATCTAGGCACCTGTCTTTTTCCATTTTCTGCTATTATAACAGAATACCACAGACTGGGTAATTTATAAAGAACAAAGCTTTATTTCTTATAGTTCTGGAGTCTGAGAAGTCCAAGAATGTGGGGCCAACATCTGGAGGGGGTCTTTGTGCTGCATCGTAACATGGCAGAAGTACAAGTGAGCATGAGAGACAGAGAGAGGAAATTGGGCAAACTTGACCTTTGATTAGGAGCCTACTCCAAGGACAATAAAAGCATTAATCCATTTATGAAGGTGGAGCCCTCATGAACCAGTCACCTCTTAAAGACCCTCCCTTTAATTGGGATTAAGCTTCAACATGAGTTTGAGAGGACATTCAAGCCATAGCAGCCTTAATGTTTTCATACTAGTCTAAAATTTTTCTTTTGTTAAATCTTTTATTTTATACTTACAAATGATATAATCTATAAATAATTTTAATCTTCATTCATTCTTTCAATTAATGCATTGTTAAACAGGATTGTGTCAAACTAAAAAGCTTCTGTATAGCCAAGGAAATAACAGAGTGAAGAGACAACATATAGACTGGGAGAAAATAATTGCCAATCATACATTGGATAAGGGGCTAACATAAAAAATATATTAAAAACTCAAACTATTCAATGACAAGAAAACAAATAACCCTATTAAAAATGGATGGACAAAAAACCTGAATAGATATTTCTCAAAAGAAGGCATACAAATGGCCAACAGATATATTACAAAATTCTCCAAATCATTAATTTTGGAAAATGCAAATTAAAACTGAGGTGAGATATCACTTCATACCTCTTAAAATAGCTATTACCAAAAAAAAAAAAAAAAAAAAAAAAAAAAAAGAAAAAAGGAAAAGAAAAATAACAAGTGTTAATGAGGATGTTGAGAAAAGGGAACCCTGTCCACTGCTGGTGGGAATGTAAATGAATAAATGCACTGCTTATTACTTTGGCTAGATCTTCAAAATATTTTAATAATATTAATAAGAGAAGACATCTTGGCCTTACTCTGGAGAATAAGGGGGATTCTCTTCTCCCATGTTAATTTTTCCTCCTAAATTCCTCTCGTTAAATTTAGGGAGAGTTTTTCCTTTTGTTTATCCTGTTTCACATTTTGTATTTTTATGAATTTCATGTGATCCTTAGTTGTCTATTTTTAGCAATGTGACAATAAAAAACTGTTTGGCAACTCTTTGTACATGGGCAGAACTTTAAGTCTGAGAGACTCTATTGAAGAGGGGTTGGGATGTGAAAGTTTCATGATGCTGTAGAATCCTCAAATGTTGTAAATTGGGACCTTTCAATTTCTCCCACTTCTAGATATCTTTGATACCTTCATTCAGCCTTCAGGAATGTTGCATTCAACATGTGTGTGGAACTAATTACACAGACTTTCAATTATTTCCTCTTGCTATCAGTCTCGTGTCTTTTCTATACTGTATCTAGTGTTTCTGAGTCTCAGATCTCTGTGAGATTCTGGAGGGCAAAATGACAGTTTCTTTAGGACTATCATGTTAGATGCTAATTTTTTAAAAATATTAAGAATGTTATTAGCTGTGTGATTAATATAAAATCTTCTAAGAGGTTATTTAATTACTAACTTTCAAAAGTTTTTAAAATGTGGAATTTCAATTTTCAACAACTCTGAATTTTCTTATTGCTTTATTTACTCATTATTAGATTTTTCCCCATTTTTTAAATTATTCAGTATTAACTGAATGTTTACTAAGCTCGAGATTCTTCTTTGAGAATATGAAAATAAGTACAAGATACCCCAGGCCATCACAAAGCTTTTAATATAATTGAGAACTTGTTTAAACAATGAAGTATAATATAATAAAATGAATGTACAGGGAAAATTCTGTGGGGATCAAAAGAAGAGAAATTAATTAGAAGTGAGAATATTAAGGAAAGTTTCACATAGCTTTCGTTACATGGGTTGGAATTTGAAGAATGGGAATCTATTTTTCATAGTAGTAATGGGGAGTCATGATGGGCTTGCAGTGATATTCTGGGCTAAAGGAACAGTGAGCAAAAACCAAAAATGTGGAAAAAAAAGTGAGACATGTGTAAAATGGCAAATAACATTTCGGATTGTTCTCTAAGATGTATGGAATAGCAGATATAGTACAAAGTTGAGTTGGGGTCAGATTAATGAAAGCCTTGAAGGATCTTTGTCTTTATGCCACATGTATGGACATTCAGACTTGTCAAATAGTTTTTACAATAGTAACATGATCAAAACTCTGCTTTACAAAGGTAAATGTGAGGAAAGTGTAAAGGATGGATAGGCAAAGTGAGAGATCAGAGGCAGGGAGCCCGTTAAAAGGCAAAAGTTCAGAAAGAGATCAATAGAGTCCAAAATAAGGTATTGGGCATAGTAACTGGAAGAAAGGAATAGACAAGAGAGTTGTTTCAACTAGATAATTGATAGAAATCATAAACCCATTGAAAATAAGAATTAATAAAAAGTCAGAAATGAATAATACATCAAGTTTTCCAGCCTGAGTTACTTGGAGGGTTGCAGAATTATTTCTTGGGAAAGCAAACACAAGAGGTGAACAGACGGGAATAAAGGAAAGATAATGAGGTATTCATGACAAATACAATGACAAGAGGCACCACTCAAAGCTTCTCTTCTCAAAGGAAGGAAAAATTTTCCTATCCTCTGGAATAGTCAAATTTCCCAATGGGGAGCAGAGTTCTAGCTTTGTTATATTGGTGCTATACCTGAGAAGTTCCAGACTTTGATGATGAATAGCTGGGAGATTGACTTAGGCTATAATGAGAAACCAGATCATAGACACCTGAATAATGAAATGAGATCAGAAACACTGGCTCTTCAACAAAGATGGTGAAGCTCAAAGATGAAGATGAGATTTACACACACACACACACACACACACACACATATGCACACTCACTTGTAGTACACTATGCATGGTGGGAAAGCTGAATTAATAAGAACCAGGGTGCTCAACTCAGGACTGAAAGACATAGGAATGGCTTTGCCTTTGAATCAACATTAATCTAAAATCATGTTGGAATGCAACTGTGCATGATTGCATAACTTTGTGCCAAGGAAAGGTCACCCCAAGCTTGTTTCTTCCATCCATTCAAAACAAGCAGACACACCCACCAAATATTTTTTGGATTTAGTAATGGTCATAGACCAGTCTGCTGTTCTGACTCCTCCTGGGCCACTGTGAAATGACCCTCCCTGGCTTCCCTCTGTTCCACAGAGCAGAGGGACCTCTCCTGGGATGGGGAGGCAAGCATCCAGCACTGGAAGTGCCCTAACTGTCTGATCCACATGGGGCTTCTCCCAGACACATGGTATCAGGTAAAATAAGGAGGTGAGGGGAGGGAGGTGCTTCTTCTCTGTGGTTGGAATTTTTGTAGGAGTTAAACTTTGCCACTCTGATTCCTAGAAAACCCACTTCCTGAGGGCAGTAATGTGGCCCCTAGAGAAAATAAACAAGGGAAGAAATGCATTCTTTCTAGAAAGAAGAATTTCTAACTTTCTGTGTCACTTTAAATATCTGCTCTCACCAAATGATCATCCACTCTATCTTGATTGAGCTAATATAACTACGGCTATAATTTGCTAATTTCCCTTTTCTGATTTCCTGATCTGGGTGAACACTGTCTTCTCCTGAAAATCCTCAAGCCCTTGTTGTTCTTTGGGTGTATCAACTTTTCCTTTCTTTTACTTGTATCTATCACTCTTTCTGAAATGTTCAGTCTCTAATTAGATGAATTAGTCAAGTTTTTAAAATATTAATTTTATAACCACACTACAACTTTGTTAAAACATTTTTACCCAGTATAATTTCCTATGGGTACTGCACTAGCCTAGGGAAGACCCTAGAATGGAGACAGTCAGAGTGAGGATAACAATAATAGAATTTTGCCAGTCAGTCCAAAACCTTATGGGTGAGAATCTTCAAGAAAGATTTGTGGTGACCCCTGTGGTGTTAGGCAAAATCTAAACTCTGACCTTCAGATGATGGACTGATGTTACACAACCACTTGGTATGGGAGTCAGTCAGGTTAATAAGTGAGGTACATCTTCTCAAAGGGCTTAAAACAGAGGAAACAGGTCACGCAAGTCACAGCACGTTGGTAGGGCCTGGCCTCTGGGCTCATGGAACAGGCACGTTGTCCAGGTGCATCCTGGACTGGAGCCTCAACACACTGAAGCTGGAGGCTCAGAGAACTGGTGTCCCAGTTGGTATGGCACCGTGAGAAATAATTTACCTGTCTGTGTTACTTTAATGATACTCAATTTTGTTTTTACCAGAAAGTAGTTTATATACTGAAAGTATTAGTCAGTATAATCTTTTATAATCCCTCACTTTTATATAGCACTTCCAAATTTATAAAACACTGCACACACTTATTCTCATTTAATCCTCCTATAACCCTAGGCAATAGACTTTATTAACCTCCCTTTACAAGTGTGGAGACTTAGAACCATGGAGATTAAAGCAACTTCTCCAGGTCTTTTGCTCCTCATCAAGTACTTTGTCCGTCGAACCACAACTACCATGTGATCAAGGGCCTGGATAGTTGGTACAAGCCTCAAGGCTGGCTTAGAAAACATCATTTATGGGCGGAATTACTCTTAGTGCTTCTTTAGAATTGGGTTGTATGTTCCTTGGTCATCATGTTTTTACGATCAGGCATACACATTCTCTCCCTCCTTGCCTTATTTAGATTCTACTCACCCCTCTAGTCTCAGCTAAGTACCTCTTGTTAGTACTTCTTAGAAGCTTTCTCTGACTTTACTTACACCCTCCTCATTCTACATTCTCCTATTATAATGGACTTTTCTTTTGTGTTATTATGTGATTAATGTTTATGTCCCCTTGGAAGCTCTTGTGAGTCTATTGAGCAAGAGAAATCTGCTTTTGTTCATTGTTATGTCTCAGTGCCCAGCAGTTTCCAGCCCATTGTAAGTGCTCAATATATATTTGTTGAATGGATGACTGAGTAATTAAGTCTTACTTGAATAAGTTGACCTATTTGTTAGAAAAACAATAATTTAATAATCTAGTACTGGAAATGTCTTTAAAGACTTTTCCCCCTACTAAGCACATTTTCTTATTGTGAAACAGACCATGAATCCAATTCCCCTGGTACTTAAACTATTCCATGGAAGTAAATGAAGCTACATAAAATTAGTTAAGTCAAGCAGAGGAGTATTTAAGAAGTTTCTGTTTGAGCACATAAAACTAGTTTCATCCAGAATGAATTATTGAATCTATCAAAGAGTCAAGTTTTGTTTTTTTTTCAAGAAGGTTAGCCACAGAAATATTCTCATAGCAAGTGGATCAAATTCATGTCCAAGTATACATTTCAGCTAAAGTTAAAGGTAAATGTATCTTAGCTGGCCCACAACATAAATGTCAACGTGTGAGGCATTTGCATGACATGCACAAACTTTTCCCATGAGGATGCTGAATCATGAACTGACAATCTGATTGCTCCATTTTGTCTTTGATGCTAATGCTATAGAACAAATGCACAAACACAATGTTATTTACAGGAAATCTGTCATGGAGTAATTTGAAAGGTGACCGTGAATTTTTTACCTTGGTCCATGCTTTGGATAACGCTAAGACCATTCAGTGAGAGCTGGTGCAATTCCCACTGTACAGAGTAAATGAGGCAGAGTACATAGCTGGCTCAGTGCTTCAAGAATTAGATGATCCAGAAAAATGCCTTTTTGAAACAAGTTTCTTGCATTGACCTGTGATAGACTTTTCTTTGAAATGGTGTCCTTTTAAGAAGATGAATTTGCAGTGAAGGATTCTCTGTGGAACCAGTGAGGAGCTATAGGAAGCTGCACAGAGACTGCTACATTAAACCCCCATCACTCTAGTGGTAGCCAGTCCAACAGGAAAGGAAGAACTAGGATTTGGAAAACTCAAGTTCCAGTTCTGGTTTGCAGCAACTTCCCGAATAATCATTGGTGAGTTACTTTACTTCTCTGGGTCTAGTTTTTATATTTATAAAATGAGGAAAATAAATTATGTATGATTCCAAATGTGGAATTACTGCTGGGTTGCATCAAAAAGATGCAGATGCAGATTCCTGGCTCCTATCCAAGACTTAACAAATAAGAACCTTTGGGAGAAGATTCAAAACCTGGGAATCCATATTTTAATAGCTCCATAGATGACTCTTGTAAATTAATGAAATACAGATGGAATACTTCTAGCCACAGATTGCAAGCTTTGGCTCCCACATTCAACAACCTAACACAACCTATATCTCAGGGGCAGCAGTGGAGACCGCTGGAGGTATCTCTGGGTTTGACATAGCACAACTGTTCAAGATGTACTGCCTGGATTTTCTAGGTAATGTATGATTTAAGGAAGTCTGAGATATACTATTAATAGTCTCTCCAAGGTCCATAAATGTCATAAAATAGAGATGGGACATAGTTCTGCCAACAACGGAGACCCATGAAAAGCTTTTGAGAAGAGGACTGCCATATACAATTTGCATCTTAGGAAGTTATCTTTGGCAGTATGTTGGTAAACCACATGTAGCTGGTACCACCTGTAGCCACCTGTAGTTGGTAGACCATCCAGGAGACAGGTAATGAGCACCAGAACCAGGGCAGTGACCTACTACATACATAAACTGAGCCAAAAGTTGTCAAACTGAAACCATGAATGAATGGTGGTGCTTCAAAGACACCATTGTGAGTGTGTGTGTGTGTGTGTATTCCTCTTACCACAGTGTTTTTAATTTAAGTATTTAAAAACAAAAACATTTGTGCTATCTTAGTATATCTAGGTATGTGGTAAGGGGTGTACATGTGTTTAAGCAGTTTTTGTGGTGATTTGGGAAGTAGTATTCAGAACTGTTGGGAGTTCCAATGAGAATTTGGAATTGGAAACGTGACATTTTATATACTTGTATTTATTTCATTTAAACAACTGGTTCATGGTTAAGACATAGCATATAATTATCTTTGTTTCCTTTGAAAAACTTTAAATTTTGAAGTAAGACAATGCTTTTTAGTTAAGACCTTTAGGCACAACTTAAAAAAATAAAATGGTGATTTTCAGTGTTAAATCTTTACATTTAAAAGGAGTAAGCTGTATACTGAAGCTAGAATTTTAAACAGCCAATTAATGTTTATGTATTTAGCTCATCTTGGCTTTTTTCCTCTTTGTACCCCTAATTGATAGCTTATCTTGATGCAAAAAGTTAACAGTTTTACAGATTTATGCTAATATACACATTTTCATCTTAATTTCTCCTCTCAAAATCTTGTTTTAGAGACTGTATGGGTTGTGGAATTCTCTGTAAGATGGCTTTAGTCTAATCTACTTCACTACCAAGATACCAGTTCAAGAATGGATGACCATTGATTTTTCATGTTGGTGCTTTATTCACACAATAGAATCCCAGCTGTGGTTCCATGAAGGTGTTCAAATGGTAGCCTGCTTTAGGTGATATTGTTCACCTTGTTAGGGTATCAACCAAAGAATCTCCTGCTTTACTCTTTGGTTCTGCAGACACTTATGGAGATGCCATTGTGAGCTCATTGCTGTACCCGGTGCTTTAAACAAAGATCTATGAGCTGCCTGGAAACACAGAGCCAACAACAGGCTTCATCTGAAATCTCACAGTTGAAATATGTGACATATTAAAGTTCACCTTGCAGGTGTGAGCGTTTGAATCGCCAGTGCTGTGACCTCGCTGTGTGGAAGAGAGCTGCTGCAGGAAGGGAGCTTGGGAACGAGCAGCATGGATCCCACATTTCGCTAAAATCAAATAGGACCTTTCCTCTTTGTTGGACGCCTCAGTACACAAGAAATAAGCCAGCAGGATGCCCAAGTCTAAGTCACTCGTCCTTTTCACTCGATTCAAAGAGAACAAACCAGTTCTCATCACTTTTATTCAGCAAGAAAAATTTCACCATGAGACAATTCATTTTCCTGAGAGAAAGGAGAATCTTAAAAACTTAAGAGGCTAAAAAGTAAATTTTTCTATATGTTTCAAAGAAGGTTTCTAATTTAAACAAAAACCTTGCTTCTTATTAGAAGGTGCCCTAATATAGGAGAAATAATATGGACTTTGGTGTCAAACAGACCTCAATTTTAATCCTGAATCCACCACTTACTAGCTTTTGACTTTTCATATCACTTATGCTCTGAGCTTCAATTTTTGCAGTCATCAAATAGAGATAATAATAATACCTCACAGGCTGTTTTGAGGATTAAATAACAAAAATACTACTCTCAGGTTCTATAAGCCTATGAGTATCCCCCAAATTCCCAAATTGTCTCAGAAACAAGTGTATGTGTATGCTTATGTGTGTGCACGTGAACTTTTTGCTATAGGATAAATATGGGCTGAGCCCTGGAGACCTGGAGACTTGGGTTTCAGGCTCTACCATCTTACTCTGGTCAGATGACTCGGCAGGTCTCTCTCTCTCTCTCCCCCCTCATTCTCTCCCCTTCTCTCTTCCTCAGTTTCCTCATCTCTAAAATGAAATGAACATACCCCAGGAGGATGTTGTGATAACTAGCTAAGATAATCTATGTAAAAGCTCCTGTAACATGGCAGACACTCTGTGAAAATACTCATTTCCTTCCCCTTTTCCCTTTATGCCTTTGAATGTGGAGAAAAAGGATAACAGGAGGAAATTAAACATAATGTATGTCATGCTTGCAAAATTATTTCCTAATCATATTGATGACAATTATATTGAACATCTATTGATTACTTTGAACAGTTCAAAGAACTCACACATATTATCTTATGTAATCCTCATTCCAGCCCTTTTTGAGAGATACTGTTATTATCCCTGTTTTATAGATAGCAAGGCTTAGAGATTAGGTAACTCACCTGAGGTGGAACATGGGTCTCCCAGATTCCAGAGTCATGCCAATGTGTTCAGTTGTTCTTTGTTCTGTTTTCCTAACAAAGAAAATTTGTTCTTTAATCATGAGTGCCTTTATTTGTTTTTCATTTTGTTTTGTTTTTGCTTGTTTGTCTGTTTTTACCAATCTTTGGATTTAGATCAAGAAGGGCACTGCCTTAAAAAATAAAGACAGGCCTAACCTGTCTTTAGACTTGCTCGAGTCAGACAGTATCATTTTTTTCAGCCTCAGTATTTGATTGTTGCTTTTATAAGTACATAATTGAGATGCACTTAAGAAAAAAGACAGAATTGCACTTTCTCATTTGCTTTACAACAAAGGTATATGGTTTGAAGAAGCCTTGCCCTTAAATGATTAGACAGCTTGTGTGACTAATAAGAATATTGTCCCTAAAGGAAAGTGGAACATCTTACAAATACAAGAGCACTCAATTAGAGTTTTAAATTAGAGTGTAATTATGTATTTTCCCTCTCTCTCTTTTCTTTTTGAGGAAGAAAAGGAGAGCGCTTCTAATCTTTTAGGTGGCCTCATTTTAGTTAAAAGACAATTTTAGGAAGTGTTTAAATTTAAGAAGATGTTTTGCATCTTGCTTAATTTTGGACCAAGTCCAATCCCTGAAGGACTAGAAGCAGATAAGTTTGCTTATACCTGGCTTTTTAAATAACTTCATTTTATAATTCAAAACAGGGATGAGCTGTTGATATGGATTACTGCACTCAGTATAATGAAATTGTCAATATGCTTAGAGATGCACAGCGTGTAATCAGACATGTAGAGAAATAGCCCATTCAACCTCGGAAACAAAGGATTTGCCTTTGAGACCATGGCTGTACAAAAGCAGCCTTGCTCTATTTAGGAAATAAACCAGAATAGGTATAGCTGTCTTAACGTGAAACCAAATGTACTCTTTGTCCCAAAACATTCTGCTTCATAGTTTCCATGGACATTTTCTAGGTGGATAAATGAAAGGTTATTGTTTGATTATGGTAGGTCAGGCTCTTGTCTTGTCTGATCAATAATACTTCCTATGATTTCATAGAGAATGACATAGATGCTAAAGACCAATGTGGTTATCTGTAAATCTGTTAGTTTTCAAAGGTCTCCCTTTATCTACCACCTGAATTGGCATGAAACAACTACTTGGAGTTTGAATCTAGTGAACAATGAAGTAAGTCTTAGCAATTCATGAGCAATTCAGTGTAAAGAGGAAACGAATAGCTATTTGTTTAACTTGGATCAATGCTCTCCTTTTGGCAAGTCTTCATTCCTAGCATGTGAATTCCTTGTCAGCTCTGTTTTATTATTTGAACTTAGATGTTTACTGATAAGGACACCAGTAGAAACTATCAATTGAGCCCTAAAATGTGCTGGATCTGGTTCAAATATTTTCCATTGTTCTTTTATCTAATGCTCTAAATATTATGAGGGTAGGTTCTGTTTCTTCATTCTACGAATGATTGAAGAGGAAAAGCGACGTTTAGTTCCCATAGCTATTACGTGGTAGAAGCCGAATTTACCTACCTTTACTCTTGATCACACAGGTGTACTCATTGAGGAAGAGGTGAGATTTGGCACATTCTGCCAGTGTTCTTTGAAGTCAGACCCATCCTCAGTCACTAGCTGTGCTTTTATAAAGCCAGTCATGCCAACATACATTAGATTGGGACAGGTTTCCTAGGATCTCAGAAATTCAGAGTTGGAAAAATGGTAGAAGTCACCCAGGACCAAATTCTTCAAATATACTTATGAGAAACTGTGGATCAGGGAGGCAAACAAATTAACAAAACAATGGAAAACCTTACCAAGATTCACTCAGAAGCTTGTTAGCAGAACTGAAATTAATATTCACTCCTTTCTGCCATGTCCAAATCACTCTGTTTCCATATTGCTGGTGATATATTTGCATCTTTAATTGTTTCCAAGAACACATTACAGAATTTTTCAGATAGGGAAGAAAAAATTACATTTTCAAGTGCTGTTTTTTTTTCTTTAAAAACTACACAGGGATTCAAAAAAACCCTTGTTGAGATAATAATTGTAGATGAAAATACAAATAAATGGAATGCTATTTAGAGACATTTGAAACCATAGAAGGAGGCTGAAAGTAATAAACAAGTCACTGAATACAGGAGCTGGGAATAGTATTCAAAATTATACTGTTTAAGGTTTCTTAAAGAATGGCACTCAAAATGCTTGGGTTGTGTGATGATTAGGGGGTACATGATATAGTTTTGGTGATATAAACAAAATTGTAATATTTATTTTAATAATATTAGAATATATGAATATTTATTTGTGTGTATGTCTGTATGTACCTATGTATATTTATGCATATTTGTTTTTTCAGCACTGCCATGTACCAAGTATTTTCCTATGTGCCTGGGACACATGAGTCCCTGCTGTCATGAAAACAACATTGACCCATCAGGATTATCTATACAACCCAGGGACTACTTGACATTTTAAGTCTTCCAGCCCAGGCAACACTGGCCATTCTCTCTATTGCCTTTCAACTGTAAAAGCTGGGCTTTCTCTTAGGAGTGGGTGGGTACAGCTCTTGGCTGAGACGAGAGAAAAACTCTTTCAGTGCAGCACAGGTTCTATCACAATAGATGGGCCTCATTAGCCATTCTCAGCCTCATAGATAATGCAGTCGTGGATGGCATCGTTTGGTCTGGTGAAGAATTGCCCAGGAGATTGTGTTGACATCTGAGATTTATTTTAATCCTTTTTTGCAGATTTTATAACGAGCATTGTAACAAAGTATGCCAAAGAATCATTACATATCTTATAAAATCTTAATAATACAAAAATTAGAAACGTTTTTCATGCATATGTTCAATTTGTTCAGAATCCACCGATTTCACTTTGCTGATTAGAATTAAAAATTAGGGTCCTGTGAAGAGACCCTGCCTTTGAGAGGTCATACTTGCTGAATTGCTATGCATAGTTTTAAATGACTAATGTTTGTATTATGTTTACAGGCTGCTACTGTCAAATTTTACAGTTTGGTTGAAGAAGATATAGAATGTACATACACCTGTGCAAAAAGGATCTTTTTTTCTTATTCACTAAATGTTTATTGATTGCCTACCTCAATCATAGTATCAGGCATTTAAAAAGTGGAAAAAAATGAGGCTTTAGAAATGAGGAAACATTTCCAGTGTGCAGCAGAAGATGTATTGTCACCGAGCATGTAAATTAAGGGCAGGTGAAAGAGACAAATGCTGTGGAGGCTGGGAGAGGGGCTATGAAAATAACAGGGGAAATTGCTAAGGACCAGGAAGAAGGTGGCCTGAGTTTCCCTGAACAATGAGAAGTGGTGCAGACCTCTTGGCAGGCAGTGCAGACCTCTCTCTCTGGCAATCTCAGAACCTGGGAACGGAACCCAGGGATTATGGACTGTGGACTCCGTGGCTCCAAGCCACGGAGTAGCAAGGCAGCTCTAGAGGCAATTTAATGCAATATCAATTACCATGGCTCTCAGGACTTTCCTATGATTTTGAAGGAGGAGGAAGGAGCTTCAAAAATAATGAAATGATACTCTCTACCAGTCCAGTTGAATGAGAATGTCAGATTAAATTTGATTTAAAGAAAATAAATGTGTATGTGTTATGTTTATCATGTAATTTGTTAGAATGCACTAAATACAATGGAGAAAATGAATCAAGGAATGCTGATAGAGAATGTCATAATTGGAATAGGTTGGAATTTTGAATATTATGGACAGGGAAGACCTCACTAAAAGGAAAATGTTTGGGCAAAGTTTTGAAAACGATGAGGCCAAGAATTATGAAGAGACCCAAAGGAAAGAGTTTTACAGACAGAAAGAAGAGCAAGAGAAAAGGCTGTGAGACCCAGAGATAGGAGAATGCTTGGTATAATGGGAGGAACCGAGAAGTCATAGAACTGTGCAGTTCAGTATGGTAGCTCCTGGCCACATGTAGCTGTTGAGCACTTCAAATGTGGCTAGTGTGAATTGACACATGCTGTAAGCATGGAATACACACCAGATTTCAGAGACTCTGTGCAGAGAAAGTAAATTATCCCATGCATATTTTTTATTGAATACATATTGATAAGATAATATTTTAGACATATCGTGTCAAATAAAATAGATTATTAAAATTAACTGAATATGTTTCTTTCAATTTTTTAATATTGCTATTACAAAAATCTAAAATTGCATTTCTCATTCTTATATGGCTCCTATTACATTCTGCTTACAGTTGTATGAGATGAGATCTAGAAGGTGTTGAGGCTCATTATTTTAATGCTTTGTAGGTCTTCATGAGGACGTTTGCATTTGCTCTAAGTTAGAGGGAAAACATTGGAGGGTTTTGAGCAGGAAATGGGCATATGTTGTGATTTTTATAACAGCATCACTTGGGCTACTGTTTTATAGGCTATAGGGTGATGTGGATGAAATTGAGGAGACCAGTTGATGAGCATTGGGTCATACTCAAGACTAGAGACGTCTCTGACTTGGGTAGCAGCACAGATGGTGAGAAGTAGCCAGATACCAGAAAATTTTCTGATGTATTCAAAATGGAATGTGAAAGAAAAAAAGAATTGAGAATTACTCCCCAGAGTGTTTTTCTTGGGCATCTGTAAGGATTTGGTTCTCTTTCACTAAGATGGAGAAGATGGGGGAGCGTGGATTATGGCAAAAGCTCAGGAGTTGAGCTTTGGACATGTAAAGTTTGAGATGTTTAGTGGGCATCCAGGTAGAGGTTTAAGGGATAGTTTGATATGAGTCAGGAATACGTCCTGGAAGAAGATACATTTTGGAGGGTCATCAATATAAAAATTGGTATTTGGTGACATAGGATTAGATGGTGTCACCAAGGGAGGGACTTAGAGATGGAGAAGAGAAGAGGCAGGAAGATAGAGCCTGGGAACACTCAGAGATTTCATGAGCAGAATTACTGCTACAGCTACACTGCAACATACCTTCTAGTACTTTTATCTGGGGTTCTCATTGGTATAGACTTATTCAGAAGGAGAGACACCATTATTAATTGAAAAGGTCCTGTGGGTTCTGGGTTGGGTAGTTACAGCAGGAATAATGTCAGATATAAAGTGTATTTCCCCACATATAGATATAAGTCATTATTTAAATAAACAAATTGCATTGCAATGAATTCTTATTGATATTCTAATTTTAATAAAAAATTTGAAATTCCAGTGATCCCAATATTATAGTGTGTCATCAATTATCTCAAAGTACCCCCCAATTTCTTAATAAAATTTTAAATTGTATATAATTTTAATTTTTAATGCTACACACTACTCTGGTATGCAAAATTTAAATAAAAATGGTAAAGTCTTAGAACTCTAAGAGAGTGGAAGTCACTGTGACAAAGATTGTCTGAACACACATTACAAGACATCTTCAAGTGCTCTTGACCTTATCTTCTAGGAAATATGCTCCTTATATGTCCACATATAAGTTTTGTAAAGAAAATAAAATAAAGAGAAAAAGAATAAAGCATCAGTGGGGAAAATTCCAGTGGTCTGATGATATATATGTAATTGGAGTCTCTGAAGGAGTGAAGGGGAAGAACATACATTAAAAGAAATAATGACTGAAAAATTTCCCAATTTGCTGACAACTATAAACTCACAGATCTAAAAAGCTCAGTGAACCCTAAGCACAAGAAACATGAAGAAAGCTACATCAAGGCACATAACAATCACATTTCTCAAAACCAATGATAAAGAGAAAAATCTCATAAGTAGCCGGAGGGAGAAAAACACACATAATGTACGGAGGAACAAAAATAAGGATTACAGAAGATTTCTCATCAGAGACTGTGCAAACAAAAAGAAAATGGAGCAACATCTTTAAAGTACTGAAAGGAAAAAAAGACTGACAGTCTAGAATTCTAGACTGAATGTAAATATCTTTAAAAACAAAATTGAAATAAGGACTATTTTCATACATAAAAGTTTGAAAGAATTTTATAACCAGCAGATCTGTTATATTAAGATTATTGAAGAAAGTCCCTAGGGCAGGAAGAAAATTATATTACATGGAAACATGGATCCACATAAAGTGCCCCAAACAGTAACTACATAGGGAAAAAAATATAATAGAAGTTTCTTATTCTTTAGATATTTCTAAAGATAATTAAATCTTTAAACAAAAATAATAATATAATGTCAAGTTTATAACATATGTAAAAGTGAAATATATGACAGGAGAGAGAAGTGGAAGTATATCATCACAAGGTTCTTATACTATAATAGATATGAAGTGGTATAATATCACTTGAAGGTAGGCTGTGTTGAGTTACTATACATACTATAAACCCTAAAGCAACCACTAGGTTTATTAATACATATATTCATATGAATATTTTGTAATACCAATCATTGGATTTTGGGTTTGTTTTTTTCAAATTTAAGTAGAAACTGAGAACAGCATCAAAAAATGTCATCTAGGTACCTTTTCCCAAAATCTTATATCCTTTGGACCTTAGAGGGAGTTAGAGATCATTCAATATTCACATGTTAGAGAGCAGTAAACTAAATAAGGACCAGATGGCAACATCCATTCTTAATGGCAGAGACAAGATTGGAGCCAACTCTCTAAAACTTACAAGTGTCTCTTCTGATATATATGTGTATGTCTGTGTATGTGTTTATATATATATATAAATAATTATATATATATATAATTATTGACTGTCCTATGTAGTCTAAAAGGAGGAAAAACATAAATTCATAACAAAAAGCAGGTATATTAAGAGAAACACAGTCTCAGGGGACAAACTAATCATGTGCATGGAAGGTGTCAAGTACAGAGTAAAAGCAATTAATGAAATTGAAATGTATTCTTTAGTTATTTAAATCAGATAAGTGAGAACGTATGTTCTTACATGATATCATAAAGCTGTTCTATTTTCTAATCTTGTTACAGCATCACCAAAGGGTATTTTATTTTCTATCTTACTTTCTACTTTTCTTGGTTTAGTAATCCTTTCAGAGAAAAAAAATATCTTGCTAAGATTGAAGTGAACACATTTAATGCAGTATAATCAGCTTCTAAATCTACTTAACTGGAGCTCCATCATGCATTTAGTGCATTGAATGAATGGCGCAAATGGGAAATGTATTATAATGAGGACCGGGTGAATTTTGTGAGACTAAAACTTCACTTTCCTGAAATGCTTTTTAAGCATTTGATTTTGTAGTCAAGTATAGCTCAATTTGCATACCTCTTTATTTGCACTTGACCTAGACACCTGCATTACTTTTTGGAGAATTCTACTTTTATGGTGTTTTTGAACACTTCAGTGCCACCCCACTATGACAAAATGCATTTTGCTTGCTGTGGGTCTTTGAGGGGTGCATGGTGTGATTATTTTTTAACTTTTCACTTGTATTCATTTAAGTCAGAACAAGTTGTTTACTTATATTACAAGGTTGTTTTGCTTTTTATATTTCCTCATCTATTTTTTAAAAACTAGAGTCAGTTATAGAGAAGCGGACATTTTCAGAAAACAGAATACAAATTATACCTCTTGATATTGTAATTGTTCATGTTAACATAAAAGGCTTTCCACCTTTGCCTTACTAATATCTAGGTCATGTTCTTCTGTCTTCACTGCTCTTGAGGAAATAAAAATTTAAAACTCACATGTCCCAAATGGAACCTATCAACTTCCCACTTCATTTTGCTGCAACACAGTGCATCACTCCAAATGTCATCTTCATTCCCCTTTTTGTCCAACTTGAAAATGTGAGAGTTACCCTTGATTCTTTTCTTTCCCACCTCCCTTGTTCAGTCAGTCTCCAAGTTCAGAGGAATCTGGCTCCTAAGACAGATTAGGTCTGTAGCTTTGCTGCTCCATGGCTGGAGCCTTGTTTTAGTTGAGGCTCCTGCCATCCCTCAGCTGGGCCATTACAACATCCAATTTTTCTCCTTTCCAATGCAACAATTTTTCCATAATTAAAATCTAAATAGCACACTGTCTTGCTCAACATGTAAAATGCAAAGTATCCCAATTGACTTTTGGATAAAAATTAGACACCTTTCATGCTATACATCACATCTTTAAAATCTGTCCCCTAACTGCCTCTTCATGCTCACACTGACTCCTCATATATTACTCTCTAGCCATATGACATTCCTTCTTATATACCATTGTATTGGTCTTTCACATACTTCTCAACTTGTGCATGTACTATGCCTAGAATTCCCATTTCCTGACTGTATGGGTGGTGGTGTATGTCAAGAAGATTAATGGGTTTCGGAGTATAGGCACCAATATAGGGTCTATATTCTAGTTCCCCTACCTATTAGCTGTGGGACCTTGACCAAATTACTTGGTTTCACCAACTGTCAGTTTTCTCATCTCAAAAAGAGTGATAGTAATACTGTCTACTTCTTTGGATTTTTGTGAGGTTTATGTGTGTAAAGAGTGAAGTATAGTGTCTGGAACATGGTAATCAATGAGTGCTAGCTGTTATCAATGCTAATAACTAGAAATAATAATGTCATGATAATCAAAGGAAATTAAAGTTACTAAGGATACCTTGTATTTCATAAAAGCTGCCTAGAGCTAAACTTGATAGCTATGGCAAAAAGGAAAAAAAAACTATGTTTTTTCTCTACTATGCTTTAAATAATCATCTAATTTGTAAGTCAAATCTGTATGATTACATATAACATAATTCATCTTCTATGGAAGTCCATGAAAAGAGCTGAGAAATTGCAGTCACCAAAAACATTTCGACTGCTAGATATTACTTAATTAATTAATAAATCATAAATTTCTGAGGCTCACTGTCTCGGACTTTCTTCCACAGGAGAAGAGTCATCTGAAATTTCCTGGCCCTTCAAAGGTAGGTTTCACAGAGGGTATCTCCTAAGAGTTACAAGGTGCAACTGAATCTTTAGTTCAGGAAACTCCTGCTGTTTCCACACTCTGCCTTTTTTTAAACCCTAGTTAGCTCTTCCTGTTACTTTTACTTTGCCTCTGGGTTCAGACTCTAGGGCCTGCCAGAGGGTAGTTAGGATGGCCAAGAGAAGCCCCTGATTTTTACAAGTTCTTTAAACACTCCCTCCAGGGCTTACCCGAAAAGCTGAGCTGCTTCCTTCCATACTCCTCTCTATTTTTGACATCCTCTGCAGTCAGCTCATGTTTTCACTTTCTTTGTGGTCAGAACTACCTCTGCTGTTGAAGTGACCCTTCCACCCCAACTCCCAGAACAACCATCAGCACCTCCTTCTCCATAGGGCAGAGAGCAGGAGAAAGCCTCTGCTCTACAGTTGTTTGAAATAAGTAATTATTAGAATTCCCAGAAGTAGATGTTGTAAAGGTAAGTTGAGTAGGAGGCTTCACTGGGTGAGGCCAAGGTCTCTTTCTGCTCTAAGATCTTATGATTCTAGGCTTAGAGGAATTTTGTTTTAAAATCGCCCATTGACAAAAAAAAAAAATCATGAAAATATAAAGGTCACACACATGATCTCTTGTTTGCATTAGAGAGCAGTCTGCCTTAGTGAGTAGCAGGAATTTGAGTTTCTGGGGTCATTCCTGGTGGCCGTATGGTTCATAACCCAGGCTCTCTGCACCTCCCTTCTCAGAGCTGGTTGCTACTTTGTAGGCTCAGGGAACAATCATGATTTCAAGGGTGAATGGGGTTAAGGAGCCCCAGACATAGTTCCCAGGATTCCTGCAAGTCCTGGTGCCCCATTACGGTGCCTTTGTGGTCACAAAAGGTAGGGAGGTGGAGGGAGGAAAGAGGACTGAGCCTTAGTCAGTCCCAGAAACCTCTATCAGAGCTCTACATTTGTCATTCATTCACCTGATAAATTTTCCTGAGCCACTCCAGGTGCCAGGTACTATGCTGAATGCCAATGGTGATGGCGGTGACACTATTGACAAGGACTCTGCTTCTTGGACAGGAAGTGGGAGGAGGGGGTTGGGGTGTGCAGGCTGGTGGTGGCTGAGCTTCGGGAACAGAAAGCAGGACAATCCCAGTAGGCGTTACGTGCTACAAAGATTAATTAACCACTTAAAAAAGAGTGATTTGAAGGGCTGCCTTAGAGAGGATGCTACCCCAGTGAGGGGGTTGTCTCTGTCAAGCAGTTCAGGGAGAGAGTGTTTCAGGTGGATGGGCTGACAACCATGGAGGGCTAACCAGGACGGAAGCTAGATGTGTCCAGGAATCGAGGGCAGGTAAGAGTATGTCAGAAGGAAGGCAGGAGCCTGGTTACATGTGCCCTGCAGATCAGGGGTCCCCAACCTGTGGTGAGTTGTCTAATTATTTCATTATATATTATAACATAATAATAATAGAAATAAAGTGCAAAATAAATGTAATGCACTTGAATCAACCGGAAACCATCTCCCGCTCCCTTGTCCGTGGAAAAATTGTCTTCCATGAATATGGTCCCTGGTGCCAAGAAGTTTGGGAACCGCTGCATAGATTATAATACAGAGTCAGGAGTCTAACATATTGGGTTTCAGGTAAAATTTCAAATGAAAAAAAGGAGTGTAGCACGATGGATCAAATCAGGAGGTAGAAACTACACAGTAGGTTGAACAGGGGAAGTTGAACATAAATAATAATTAACTGTGATAGAAGAGTAACTGTACAATCACAGAGGGACTGCGTTCTGGGCCTGTGGCTGGGCCAGGCTTTGCCGGACGGGTCAGGCTTTACAGGGCACATGGAGGGGCTGAGTAGACATTGTCCTTTACCTGCACCGCCAAGTCCTCCTGCCAGCACTGAAAATTGTTCCTGTATTGTCCCTCCAGCATGCTTTATGAGGAAAGGTTAAAGGTTGTGCTCACTTTAAAGGAGAAGTAGTAAAAGAATTCCATTGTTTATCACAGAGCATATGTTTAAGAATGGATTTGGAGCTGAGAGGCAATAAATTGATAGCTAACACAGGTATCCAGCGGCTCAAAGTAAAATAAAATGAAAACCTTACTCAAGGCTGTCACATGTACTTGCTAATGTTGTTGGCCTCAATTCTGATGTCAGTGCTTATCAGAAGATGCATTGTCCCCCATCCTTGTATCTTGCTGTTATCCCTGGATTTCCGTGTAGGTCCCTGGGCCTGAGTGTCTATTTTAATATTCTTCCTAGTCCTCCAATCTTGGGATGGGTGTCCTGTTCTTCTGTTTTTGCATTCCTGTCCTGAAGCCTCCCTGAGCTTCCGCTCAACATCTGTGTCTCACTCTTGCTGATGGACTTCCTGGAGCTGAATGAACTACCTACCTACTAATCTGGGTTCCTGAGTGCCACTGCCCTACCATTGCAGCAAGGACCACCCTCTCAGCAGTGCCTGCCCCAGGACAGCAGATGCTGCCATGTTTTGAAGGAAAGGGCCCCAGCTTGGGCATGAATTCTCCTTGCCCTATTGCAGGGTTGTTCTGAGGGATAAGTGGAAGAACAATTTAAAATCCCAAACATAAAGTATTTAATACAATGCCTGGAACAAAGCAATCCCTCAACTCATGTTAGTTTCCTTCCATCCCAAGGAGTAGCTCCCAATCCTGTTCTGAGCATCTCCTTGCTCGTCCATCCTATCCTTTGGTAACTACCCAGTTCATGGCCAATGTTTACAAAAATAAATACAACCATAGCAACAACAACAATATCTGCTATTTATTGAGCCCTTCTTATTAATATTTTCCAGTACTTTATAAGCCTTAACTCATTCCAACATTAAAAGTGCCTTTTATGGAAATGTATCAACATCCCTTAATAAATGAGGAAA
Source organism: Cheirogaleus medius (assembly GCA_008086735.1). Taxonomy (NCBI): domain Eukaryota; kingdom Metazoa; phylum Chordata; class Mammalia; order Primates; family Cheirogaleidae; genus Cheirogaleus; species Cheirogaleus medius. The sequence goes on from VBSM01001562.1 coordinate 57,588,081, forward strand.
TTGAAGTTCAGAGGTGTTATGTAACTCATCCAAAGTCACCCATCTACTAAAGAATGGAGCTAGGGCCTAGGACATGTAGCAAAAATTCTCCTTTTTGTGCTTTTAACCAGAGGTGCCTCCTAAGGTAGAATATCAGGAGCTGATTAGCTCTTCTGGCTCTGAGCAAGTGCTCAGGTCTCACGTTGGGCATCTTCTGTGAAAGGCACTAAACTCTATGCTTTAAAATGTTATTTGGGGATAATGATACTTATCACTCTCAATACAATATAATCAAGATTAATTAGTGAATGTTGATAAAGCACTTTGGAGAGGAGTGATTTAGGCATAATCACAAGTCTTACCTCTCATCGATCTTTAGCATTCTTTTTATTTAGTATTGATTCAGTGTTATTGAACAGCTTGATGACCATTAATCAGGCTGGCTCAGGTTTTACCATTTCCAAATACATTTCTGCAAATTGGTGTTATAAGTTATTTTTGTCATAATGCATCTACGCTTCCAACTGTCATTTTAACTGAGAATTTGAAAGGTCAAATTAATTCAACCTTCAATGACAGTTTTTTCTTACTTTTATTATAGCCATTAATATATGGTACCATAATTTATTGCATATGTGTCATCTAAGGCTTCTCCATTTGAACTCTTTAGAGCAAGGATTATAATTTCTTACTTATTCCCAAATGAAATGGCTCCAGTAAGTGTCAAATATGATGTCTAACGTCTACATCAGCTGAACATTAGCCAAATGGAAGAGATGGTGTAAAAGAGTTTAGTGTACTTGAGGCAGACTCTGTTGAAATTTGGTTCGGGGGAAGACACTTAAATATTATCAGAAGCAACCTTGGAAATTTTAGGTAGTTAAAATATTTAATTTCTCTTCTCTTTCCACCTGTCGTATATTGTACTCGTTCAATTACTACCATGGCCATCTTTGCAATGACCCCAGTTTTCAATATCTCTTTTTTTGCTAGACCCTATGTAGCCACAGCACAAGAGGAGTTCTGAACAGTTGTTTTTTATTTCTTTTAGTAGGGAAGAATTGATACTGGGGATTTAGTAGATGTTACATGCATACCCATGCTAGGCATAGAACTGTACACAATGATTAGGTGGGAAGTTCATGATTACTCAGGAATTGCAGGCAAACAAACTGCAGCTCTCAAAGACTGAGTACCTTGTCTAGGTCACACAGGCAGTAAGTAGAAACTCCTGGACTTGAAATCAGGTTTTGACTGTCTCTGACTCTTGGAGCTTTCAGCCACAATATAACTCCTTCCAAGATTGTTAATCAGCCATCCCTTCTCCTTTTCTCATCAGAGAAAATGTTCCAGCAAATATTTAATCAATATGAGCAATATAGGATTCTCTAAGTAATTCATTACCACTTATTTTCATTTTATTTTATAGCTTGATCATCAACAAAAATAGAACAGGTGGAGGGCTATCGGGCAGGGAGCACCGAGCAAAGCTGGAGAGCTCTAGCAGAAAGTGGAAGCTGAATGGAATGAATGGTCTAGGCACATCTGTGAGGTCAGGGAAAATGAGAGGAAGGAACTGGGTCAGTCCCAGAAACATCTGCAGGGGAGATGGGACCTAGCTCAAGTCTTAAAGAAAGAGACATGAGTTCTCCCTTTTGTACAGTGGGCTGTTGAAACAAAGCCTGGAAGCCAACTTTGCAATACATAGTGTAATGTACAAGCCACATCCCTGCAGTGACTGCAGGGAAGAGGACAGGAGAATCTTCCTGGAAAATGTAATCACCCTGTCCTGTATTTGGGAGCTTGTGGTCTTCTAAGAAAAGCCTGCTTCTCTTCTCCTTGCCCTTCTCAGCCCTGCACTTCCGTTTACCCCTGCTCACTCCAGCATCCCTTCTTGCTGACAGCTGGAGCTCTGCAGTGGAAGCAAGCCCCGCTGCAATGCACAGTAGGCAGGGTACGTTTGGGCCACAGATGGGTTGTTGTTTTTTTCTCTTATTCCTCTTTACCTTCTGGCAAGCAGAAAGAAAAGATGAAAGGAGAGGAGGGAGGCAGAAAGACTGTGGCTGAGCTGAAGTTCCCAGCATCACTCTGAATGGGAAATGCTAATCTGCAGCCAGTGATTAATTTACTTCTCTACTAATACTATCAGTACCAGGTAGGCCTAGGTGAAAATACTGAAATGCCAGCACAGTGAGAAGCTCTGTCTTCGGGTTAGTAATGCTAAGGGAAGCAGAACCACAGACATGCAATCTTCAGAGCCCTCAAGAAATCGGAGGAGCCCTATCCCATGATTCACCAGTGGGAGAGCTAGGGGTCCATGAGTTGCCCATGAGCACATATTTAGTGGTGGGGTCATTAATGCACCTTCCATTCATTCTTCACATGTTTTTAAGTATCTACTGCTTACCAAGAAGTGTGTCATGTAAATGGATAAAGTATTAAACAAAACAGATTCAGACTTGCCCTCCAGGAGTCTACACTTCAGTGGAAAGAAAAAGCAAGACTTGAAGCCTTTTGCCAGCTCCCATCGTGATGCTCTTTCCTGAATGCCTCAGCATGAACCAGGACTCGAGGCCACTCTCCTGTCTTCTCTTGGATTCACATCTCCCCCCGGAAGACACTTTTGACTTAACATTTCTGTGTTGAGAGGGAGAGAGGGGAAGAGAGAGAGAACATTCTTACTTTCTTTCCTCATGGTGGGATGGACTCCGGGGAGAGTGTTTCTGCAGTAGCACAGATTCCTCTGGTGCCCGTTTCTATGACAGCACCTCACTGGAGATGTTGCCATAGGATCAGCCAGTCACTACCTAGCATAGTCCTGAGCCTCCTTGGGCCAACCCTGCATCTCCAACACTCTGTTTCTCCTTGTCCCATTGCTGGTAACTATTTCCTTAGATCCATAAATGTGGCCAATTAAGCTATAGTTAGCCGTTATTCCAATGGCCCTGGGAGAATTTCTGTCTCTCTTTATTACAATCTTATGTCACAAGTTCAACTTGATTGAAACTTGTAGAACATTAAATATATATGTGAGTGTGTGTATATATGTATACAAAAGAGACATCAACCTTTGACAAATTTTTCCCATAGTGCTACAAATATATCAGAGATGTATGTAAAAAATTTCCTCTCCTAAGGCTTTAAAAAAGCATACAATTACCACCCTCAGAGTTACAAACTCATAAAAGGTTCTAAGACCACAGTCTCCCTAAGAGAAGGAATTTAAAACTGGGTAGGGAAAGAAAGGATGAATAGAACTGGAGAAATCTTGAATCTCTTGTTCCACAATGACCCCCAGGAAGTTGGGAATATCTTGGAATCTCTTTATGTTGTTATACAAGAAAGTGCAACCATGAATGGGCCCAATATGTTTTGTAACTCCTTCAATTTACATGAGCTTAAATTGGCCCAAGTGATATTATAGCATCTTGGGCTCTAAAAAGACAATCTAAACTAATGATAGTACTAAAATTATTTGGAATAAGGATTTTCTTTAAACCACTGCCAAGCAAATTGAATAACATAGATATTACTATTCTTTATTCTATTTTTTGTGACTTGCACTGTTGCAAGCATACCCCATCCAGCTCCATAATTGCCTAGCAGATTGTTAAAGGGTGGTTTTGCATTGCCGCAGATGGTGCCACCTACAGCCAGTTCTTCAGTCCTTGTTTACTCTGCCAGTAGCCTTGGTCATGATCTTCTAATAGCTCATTTAGGAGAGAAGAGGGAAACCTGGGGCTTTTCTGTTCACAGTTCATTTACAATCGGCAGCCAATATTATATTGTCATGGATACAATGGTACCAGGGGTAGGCAACTACTGATTATGCCAAATTGGTTTCTAAATTATTGCTCAGGATATATTGTACAGAATTGAGATATACTGTTGATGTGGCAAAAAAGTATTAAAATAGTCACAAGAAAAACCTGTTTATCAAATATTCAAGGCTGCAATAATTATTGATGTATAGTTCAGTTTAATACAATAGAAAAACCTATTAGGCCAGTGCCAAAGTGGAATTCAGTTGAGATGTCTAAATGTGGCTGTTTTGTTTCTAGGTTATTGTCATCCTCATATATGCTATGGATGGGTTATCAGATATGCTGTCACATTTTTAAAAATCCCTTTTTATAATATTTAAATCTCAAAAAGTTCTCTGAGGGTTCATAAAGTACTCTGTTTGAAAGTTCCTTAAACATAAGCAATAGTTATTCAAATGCTTTTCATGATCACAATTCTAAATTCGTCTCCTTCCCCTCCCCCTCCCCCTCCTTCTCAGGACAATACGAGCGTATTTTGGAAGAATCATGAAGTAGGAAAGAAAATTATTCTTTGCAATCTACTTTCAAAAAAAAATGTTTAGTATCTTAGAGAGAAAGGACACATGACTATTTAGATACTATGTATAACTAAAGTATTAGTCCCTATCAAATGGTAGGTTATATTCTTTGCATGTCTACATTAGCAGTGTAGTGAAAATTTCATGCAATTGGTCAGATAACACAAGCCTCTGTCTGATTTTTCCAAATAATTGAAGCAAATACATAGGCAATATGGGATAATTACTGGATAATTATAGATGCTTTGGTGCATCATTTCATCATAAGAGTAAAATCTTGGCTCATATTTCAACTACAGACTCTAAGGTGATCCCAAAATTATTGAGGGAAAGTGAGAGAGTGAGATTGAGAAAGGGAGAGAGAGAAGGAGAGAGGGAGAGAGGAAGGAAGGGAAAGAGGACGAGAAAGACAGAGACAGTGGCACCCAGAAACATATTAAGAAGAACAATAGGAAAAGTGTTGGAACTTTCTTTTGTCCTCTGAGATGTCACCAAAGGTAGCACAGTGATTTGACTCCATGTTGATTGATGTTATTATCAGCCACATACTTCTCCATGAAGATTTTGCTCATGACAAAGTGAACACCTAGAAAACTCTATCACCACCTAGAATTTAGTCTCCCTTGGAACCTAACATGGGGTAGGGAAGATATAGAAGAGCATTTCATGGAGAGGAAGACAGAGCTAACTAAGGTTAATATATTTTGGTTGAAGATGGTAAGTATTCTATTTAAGATTTAATAAATCTGAGATTATTTAAATACTGGGAACAAAACAATTAATAAACATATACAGATAAATTTAATAGATAAAATAAATATCTATATAAGAGAAAATATGTTTATTAAAATCACCATCAAGGATGTATTAAAATTATTGCCATGATATAGAGATATTTAGATTCTTTCTTAAGCTACACGGTCCCAATTCTGAAGAAATTCTGGCATTTGTGGCTGAAAAATCATTAGTTTATCAGAGAAATCTATGACATATTAACATATAACTCTGAAGCTGACCAAGTTTGAATTTCTTTAAATTTTTTTCTTCTTGGCTTTCAGGATGTTTCTAGAATCTTTTCCCAAGGCTTTTTTTTTAATGGTATTTATTTGTACAAAAGGAAAATAGAAAATATTCTTTGTTTAACAATCTGAATGAATCAATCCCAGATAAGTTTTAAGATCAAAAGAGAAAAGAAGGAATAGAGGGGTGTGCTCTCCTCAAATATTATTTTTTAAATGTGACATACTTTTTATATATACCATTTCTGCCCAAGGTAAAGTTAGAGAAATGGCAATGACAACTGTAGGTCATGATAAGAAGGTCAATAGCTGTCTAGACACTGTCTTTGATAACAGTAAGCATTTTTAGATAGCCAGGGAAAGCAGATCCCTTTCAAAAAGGTAACTAGATAGGGTGATGTGTTCTTGTATTACCAATAATTGGCCTAGAATTAAAAGTAGAACATTTTTCTTTCCTTAACTGGCTTGTGCATCAAACAAGATACCACTTGATCTTTCATAAATGAAATTCAGAGAAAAGAGAGTTCTGGCTTTTAATAAAGGTAATGCATTGTTAGAGACCATATGAATGTTTCATATTCATTATCATGTTAGATACTATATGAATTTTTATAATGATTTCTTTTAACAGATGGAAAGCATCTATATGAATTCGACAGTATTCACATTGAGTTTTATTGCTTGTTCTTTAACATCCTCTTTTCATTCTTGGTTATTATGATTTCATGTGGTATTTTGCTGTCATTTGTTTGTTTCTACCTACACTTTTATTATCAATGATACATGTATGATATATAACAAAACATTGTAAGCATTTCTCTGCCTTTTAGTTTTTCCTTATTGCAAGGATGAGTTTTGTTGATATTGGGAGTAGAATTCAGCCTGTAAAAGCATGCTGGAGCTAGCTGAATTTAAACTTCGTCAGGTTGCAATGCAAAAATACCGTGACAAAAGAATGTTTCATCTTGTCTTTTGATGAGCACAGCACAAAGTAGAAAACGTTCCCTTTTAGCACTGGCTGCCAAATTTCTAAACCGGTGCCCTAATTACACCCTTGCAACATGAAGGCTTGTCCATTTGCACATCAGTGAGAAGCAAATCCTGCAGCACACTGAAGGGTGGGTGCTGCCAAATGAACTGGGACAGTGGATAAATGACTCTTTCTTATACAGTTTTCCCCCCAACATTTTATAATAAAATTTTTCAAACATGTAGAAAAGTTTTGAACACCTGTGTAACTTCCACCTAGATTCTACATTAACAATTTACTATACTTGCCTTATCATGTATGCATCCCTCTATCTGTCCCTCTACCTGTGAGCAACCTGTCTTTTTTTTTGTTTTGATACATTTCCAAGGGAATTGCAGTACTGTTCCCCTAAATACTTCAGCTTGCTGTAATGGTTTTGATGAAGAAAATGGATGCATTTCTACCAACCAACTTTGAAAGAGCAATTTTAGAGGCGCGAATAAAGGTAGAGGAAATTATTTTCCAGGAGCAAAGATATGAGGAAAAATAAGTTTTGAGACACCACACAGGGTCATTTTATAGCACACTGTTCTATTCCTGCAGGAATTTAAATCAATATGTCTTTTTTTTTCCTTTGCTCTCAGTAGCAAGAGAGAATTGTTCATCATCAGATTTATGTGACATTCTTAGGATCAGTAACACATTGGTATTAACTTGATATCAAGGCGTGATTAAAATATGAGAATTGCTAGTGCATTTTGCTATTGTACCACTAAGAAGATGTAGGATAATTTTGTTCACATATGCTGTTAAAACCAAAGGGGACAGTCAAGATGACCGGGGCTTAGAATGAGATAAAAGCCAACATTCTGTCAGACCATTGTTTTACTAAAATAATGAGCATTAATACATATAACAAAGTAGTTGAGACACACATTCATCTCCACACATTATTATGTTGTTCTTCGGCTGTTCAATGACTCAATCTTACTTGGTAAAAGATGGTTGAGTGAGTTACCAAGCAATGTTGGGGCGTGGAAAGTGAGTTGAACACAAAGTTCTGAACAGGGTATGTTAGGGTATGTATCCATTTAACAGGAATTCTTAAATCAGAAACAAAGATAAATTATATAGGGCAGTCCTTAATCTGCTATACACATGGAATTATAGATGATTTACCTTGAGAATTCTTCATGTTTCAGTGATTCAGGAACTGATATCATGGAGCAGGATGGTGCATAATGTTAAAATGATTGCACCGTGTGACTTATGTGGCAAAGAGAAGTAGACACCCTCTGTTACCTAGGACTGGAGGATGATGGATAGGAGGGCGGAAAACAACCATGGAAGCATCCGAGAGTTGACTGGGACCCAATAAAAAGATAAGAAAAGGGAAAAAGACTTGAAATTCCACCAGGCTTAGATTTAAAAAATAGAGAGAGAGTGTGTGTGTGTTTCAGAGGGTGATGAAGAGAGAATTGATTGAGAGTTGAAGGTTGGGAGGGAAACGTGACAATTGAGTAGAAAAGGAGAAAGAATGAGAGGTGTGCAGAAATTTTCCATGAAACAACATGGGTTTGGTTTACATCAGGGGTGCGGAACCTGTGGCCTTTTAAGTACTTAAGTGTGGCCTTTTAACTGAATCCAAATTTCACAGAACGGATCCTTTTATTTTCATTAATACATTTTTGTTTATCTTTTATATTGTTATTTTATTTTTAAGATGAACATATTTAAAATACCAAAGAATAAAATAAGTTTCAAGGAAATAATCTTCCCAGATTGACCAGCAGAATTAGAATGTTAGTAAGCCATAAGGGCTAAATTAACGGCTGCTATGCCCATGATTTAGGTCTAACTTCCCCTGCCTGACTGGTGCCACTATAGCATGAGGCTGGTTGGTGAGAGTTTATAGGGGTCGAGTATGCCAATCTGTTATCAACTTTTGATAGTGGTATACTGGTTTCTGTTTGAAGTGGAATTTGTGAATAGTTGCACAGCTCGACAGTATTTTTAAATTCTGTCTGCTTAATAGCCCATCATGTCAAATAAGACCAAGAGAACACTGAAGGAAGAGAACAGATTTTTTTAATGAGGATTAGGAATTGTAATATTATGTTTTTTCTGCTAAAAGTAAGATGATTTGCTTGCTTTGTGATATCTACATTAAAGAAATTCAATGCTCATTAGCATTACAATACTCATAAGTACCACAAATATTTTAAATTAGAGGGAGAGGCACCAAAGGTTGTATTGCAGAAATTAAAAGGTAAAAAGCAAAATCAAAGACAATTCTTTCAAGCAGCAATAAGACCTGGAAATAATACCAGTGAAGCAACTTATAAAGTAGCTTATATATCCAGGAAAAAAGGAAACCCATTCAGGGATGTAGAAATTGTGAAAGAATACATTGTCAAAAGTTGTGGGATGCCTAGACCTTGATAAAGTTTCAAAGTACAGACAACTGCCTCTTTCAAGGGGAACCATAACTGATTGGCAGCATGAAGTAGGCTTCAACTTAACAGAGCAACTTCATGCAATACTTCAAAAGAAAAATATATATGTTATTCAATTGCTTTGGATGAATCAACTGTTACCACTGACTTAGTGCAGGTTTTTTGCTTCATTTGGGTCATAACAGAAATTTTCTTTGCTAAAAAAAGCTACTTACTTTGGGCACTCTTGCAAACAGAACACTGGGAATCGGTATCTTCAACAACTTTCAAGATAAGTGTTGTGAAGTTGGACTGAGTTAGTGAGCATATGTGCACAGACAGTGCACCTTCCATGACAGGAAAACATGAAGGATTTATTGCACAGACAAAAAGTATTAATAGATCCAGATGCTCTCATTTATTTTCATTGTTTCTTGCATAAGCAAAATTTCTGTGCTAAGACTACTATTTTCAGTGACACTTTGCATCAAGTTATAAGTATTTTTAACTATATTGGTGCAAATGCCATCATCAACATGCCATCATCAGTTTGCATCATCAGTTTCATAACATGCTGTAGTTGAATGCTATTTAGTGTGGATTTTGTGTTGCTATTGCAGGGACATGTGTTAGCCAAAATTTTATCTCTGCAAGAATAGATAGTTAAATTTTATGAAGAATAGAATCAGCAATGTGAATTGTTAAGAGAAGATTTCCATAGAAATGCAGCATTTCTGTGTGATATCATGTCAAATCAAAACGACTTGAATATTTCTTTGCAAGATACAACTAAGTCTATGTATGATATGTGGCCAAAAATCTATGCTTTCTCAAAAAACTTCTTCAAAATGAAATTTCAGGTGATCCTCAGTTAGCAAAGGTCATTGATTAGCAGGATGATATATGCGAATCAATATGCAACTGTTATAGATCTATTAACTGGAGAATACAATGAAAGGCTCACTGACTTTGAGAATCATGACATCACACTCAAATTAGCATTTCAGCCTCACCTAGTTGATATCACCAAAGCACCAAAAGAACTACAGATGGAATTGACTGAGCTCTCAGTAGATGACATGTTAAAGTCATTGATACTAGAAAAGATCCAGTTGAAATGTGGTAAAGTGTAGTAGAATACCCACACTTTCAGCAATATGCCCAAAAATGCTTTCTTGCTTTTCAACCACTTTTTGCTGCAAATCTACATTCTGTTACCTAACCCAAATCAAGAAAACCTTAAGGTCACAAATGACTGATACCCATCTAGGGGATCAATTGAAACTGGAGAGCTCCATGCTGCAACCAAATATTCAAATGCTTTCCAACAAAATGCAGACACACCAAAGTCATTAAAAGGTTAGTTAACTTTTAAATTAACAAATAGTTTTTAATTTTTGAAATTATTAAGTACATAGTAGTTAGATTTTTACAAAATACTGTACATTTTTAAGTATATCTAATTGAAATATCTTGAATGCAGCCTTATTTGACTATAGCTAAATTAATGCAGCTTTCCAACATCAAGAGTTTCCCCACCCCTGGTCTACATGATCTTTCAGATAGGGGACCCTGGATTCTTTCTTTGGCCTAGAAGTTTCTACACCTTTATATCTAGGATCTGGATCAAGTCTCCTATCTTCCAGTCAACACTTCTCAGTCCTTCCACACACAGAGATCTTGTGTTTGGTGAGAAACATCACCCCCACCAGGTGAAGCTGATGCAGAGAAGCTTCTAGAGACGAAGTAAAGGACAGTGGGTACAGATGATGGATTCTTTTGGTGAAACAGAGAAACATCACAAAGTGAGAGATCTGGAGGAAAGTCATTACATTTTCATGAAAAAGAAAACAAAATCTCAAGATATAAAAATGTCCATAACTTCTAATATTATATCTTCATTTCCCCCATCTTGTTTTAATTTAAACCATTTGCCATCCTCCTAACTGAAAACTATGGCAAAGGATGAGCTTACTCAGCTTGCCGAAGCTGAACGTGCTTAATGGCAACTTCTAGAGAGCAGTACTCGGCATACATTCAGTGCCTTCTTCCCTCACTATAATTTTTTTTCATTAAGAAACATTCAAAAACTAGAGAATTAGCTAATTTAGGTAATTTTTCTCAAAATTTCTGTGTGAAGGAAAAGTGACTATCATTTGAAATTTTCTGGAAGTTACCTCAAAAATCCCAAATAATCCTGCTTTGTGGTCTGAGGCTCATGGCTACCCTCCAACGCCCACCTTACCCCCAAGCAGCCTTGTCTTTCTCTCATTCCACCCTCACTTGACACACAGCAACTCTTGGCTCACCAAATGTTTGCCACTTTTTTAATAAGAAATGGTTTTAAATTTATTACATATGAAGGTGTGTCTCTCCTCCTTTGTTCTCTTCTCCAAAACAAAAGTCAATAGCAATGTACATTATAGTCACCTTAGCTGGAACCCATTTTTGTCTGCTTAATAATTGAAGAAATTTGAATTTTAGCAAGGCATAGTTTAGAATAGGTACAATCAATAAACAATAAATATAGCCCCCAGAGATTTTTGAGAGTGAAAATATTTCCTACATTATGCATGCTAAAGGGAAAAAAAGAGGCTCCTTTGAATAACCAGAGAAAGGAATTAATGAGATAAATTATATTTAAAAGTTCTTTATTGGGCCATTGCCAAAAGATAGTCATATAAATGCACTCTTTATTTTCACATCATATATGTAATTTTCATATCTATGTCAACAAGGGTTATACCATTGTGCAAAAGGTGAAGAGACCATAAAGTTAATTATAGGGTATACTTTTAGAAATTATAGATGATTAGTAAACACAGATATTTTTCTCTTTGCTTTGTGTCTTTTATAGTTTTTATATCATTTATCCATCCTTCCATCTATCCAGCCAGCCAGTCAGCTAGCTAATATATAATACATCTGAGGCATGTGCTAGGTTTACATAAACCTAAGTGAATTCATAGTGTACTAAAATTCCCTGTCTTTCAACCTGGAGTTCACCCCCAGAGGTTCATGTAGGGCAATCCCCAAGGCCAGAGGATAAAAATGGTGTGTCTTTCCATGGGTTCGATTTCACTCTAAGGCTAAGCTATTGGGAACGTTAAATAACCAGTCATTTTAACATTTTCATAGATAAAACAAATATGAAATAGGGACAAAACTTATAAGGATTTAAAAACATTTAAGAGTAAACAAAGAACCTCACTGACATTCTCTGATTCCAGAGAAGCAATGGCAGTTTGGGTCAAAGCCCCAGAAGGAAGCACAGCAGGTGCCGACGCACTGGGGAAAATTGTGGGGAACGATACCACCTGAGCAAGTGGAGTCTGTCTGGGAAGGGACTCGCGTGTGCTGCGCTGATGAACTTGAACTTTCTCCCAGAGGTTCCAGGAAGCCACCACGAGTGAATCAGTGCAATGGAACACTGAGAACAGTTCCACTCATTTTGGTAAGCTGATATCAGGTATTGTCTAAAGCTTGTTGAGGCAGCAAAATAAATTGGATATTGTGCTACAGACTGTGAGTCAGAAAGCCTCTCTTTTGGTTTCACTAACCACTAACTATGCGATTGAACTTGTACAAGCACCTCATCCTGCTTGAGACTCAGTCCCCTGATCTACCAAAGAGGGAGGAAACCATCTGCCCTTCTGCCCCCAAGGAATCATTGTGTGTCCCAAGGGAGATCATGTCCATGAACACTCCGGGTGAATGGTGGAGCCCTGAACAATACACGAAATGGATTAATGAGTCGCTGTAACTGTGAAGTAAAAGCACTCAATATATATTTTCATAATGTTTATGTTTTCCCAAATTCTGCTTTTATTTGTTTTAACTCACATAGCATGCCCTTAGTCAGAGGATTAAGGGTTCATGTTCTTTCACGATTGCTGTTTTTCTCTGCTTTCACAGCATCTAAGCACAGCCTCTAGTGCAATGATTCAGTAGGAGTTCAATAAACGTTTCTTACATGACTGTCTTTATAGTCAATTGCTCTACATCTAACCCTGTTTATCTCCCCCTCAAACAGGTGCAATCTCTCTCTTTTTCTTGTTGTTTCTCAACTCTATGCTCAAAATTATTCTTTGATCCTGAGCCCAGTCTTTGGACTTGAGGCTATCTATCTAGGTGTCTAGATGTTTCTACAAAGCCATTCATCTCAGGGCTTCCTGATCACTGTTCTCTTTGTATTGTTTTACCTCCTTCTCTGCTCTCTTAACAGGCAAGTTTAGCCCGTTTCTTTTACTTTGTCATTATTCATTCATTTATTTATTCATACAAGAAGCATTAAATGTATCCTTACATGGTACAACATTAGATTCTGCACAATTAGAACTTTTTGTTCTTGACTTGAAGGAACTCCTGAAGGGTGGGAAAAACAAACATGCAAGAGATTACTTGTAAAGCAACACAAGAGTAATAGAATAAACATATGAACAAAGAGTTGTGGGCTTTCTGAGCAGGCACTGGCTAGCTCCCTGGGAGGATCTTAGAAGGCTTCACAAAGGGGTAGGGCATTAAATAATCTCAAGGAATGATAACCTGTTTCTTTTTAAATTTATTCATCTAGGCATTGGTAGCCCAAGTTGTTCCATAAATGGTTTCAGATGGATCTCAAAATTATAGATACTCCATATAAAAGTGAGGAAATCAGGATATTGAGAAAATAGGAAGAAAATAAAATTAAGGCAGGTGAGATTAGGATGCACACAAAAACAGAATACAATCCTTAGGCTTGTTAAAGATGGGCCACAAATTTGGCTCTGAGCTAAATTGAAGAGGAGTAACGTCTTCTGAAATAAATCGGAGTTTACTTAAGATAAACCCAAACAAGCTCTCAAGAGACCTCAACTATTCTTGGTACGAAGAGACATTTCCTTGGTGGCCCACAAAAAGAAAACCCTGTGAAACATGATAAACAATACTTTTGAACAACATCGTTATAGTCAATGGGACAGCAAAGTTTATGGGTTAGTACTCACATCGTTCCTCATGGGAACCCGTGGCAGAATGTCCATGCCAAGTTTACTAAAAGCAATTCTATGTTGTCAGGTATACAACCTGGAACAATTACTATCATTTTTCCAAGTGGGACTGGTATTTGGAGCTGAAGAAACAAGATGAATTACAGCAGAGAGTTGTGCAAGCTCCTGGACCGGCTATGGAACCAGGCATGGCTGTTGCACAGGGTGTGTCTGGGAGCTCCTGCTGCCTGTAGGATGAAATCCAAACTCCTTAGTTTTGCAGACAAGGTCTTTGATGATATGGTGGTCTACTGCCATTTCCCATCTGAAGCATTGCTGCACCTCATCACCATCCTTGGACCATAACATTTACTCTTTCTCGACTTTTAATTTTCTTTTGTTGTTTCCTAGATATCCATGCTTTTTCATGCCTACATAACTTTGTTCAGGCAATTCCCTCAGCCCAGATTGCCATAATCTGCTGCATACCCATCTCTATCTGCCAGGTCTCTTTCTCTTTCAAAATTCATCATGAGCTCTGTAAAGAAGCTACCACGTTGTGTCCAACACCTCTACTCTAGATTTCATGATGCCTTTGTTTATTTCCTTTGTTGTGCCCCTCTTTAGCTTTGTAATAGTATGTATGTGGATATCTTTGCCTTCTCTCTAGTCTGCAGCAATATGGTAAGATTCTATTTCATTCATTTTTATTTCCTTACCATCTGGCAAAGTGTCACACCTAAGTAGGCATTCAATAAATATTTGTAAAAGGAATGAAGGAAGGAAGGGAAGGAGAGCGGGAGGGAAGGAAGGAAGGAGAATTGAGGTGAAAGGCGGGGGGATGATACTGGAGTAGTTGGCTGAGAAAAGCCTGCAGAGAATCTCATACTCATGCTGAAGACTGTGGACTTTTTTGATAAAAAGTGGAACACCACTGAAGGTGTTTACATGAAGGAGTTAATGGGGCAATTAGCCATGCAGGAAGGATAACTGGGTGCATTGCGTGGATGGACTGAAGGACAGGCAGACCTGTTGGTGCTTTATTGCAGTCCCCCTGGTGTAGAATAGCACAGGCTTGAGCTGAGGCAGGGCAAAAGTGTGAGGAAATGGTTTGGAGGCGAAATTGTTCAGACCTTGAAGCCAGTTTTTTTCTGAAACTGCTTTAAGGACACTGCTCACCATGTTCTTTCCTGCTCGTCATTTATTATTTTTAAATGGAGATATAACATACATAAAGCGCACCAATCTTAAATACACAAGTCAATGAATCTGATATATTTATACAGCTGTAACTACCACTCTGATCAAGAAAGAGTACATTTCTAACATATAAGAGGGGTCCTCATGTCCTTTCCTAGAGAGGTAGCTGCTATCTGATTTTTATCATTGATGAGTTTTGTTCTTTATGCAAATGCACTGTATAATACATAGTCCCATATATCTTTCTTCTACATAGCTGTGTGTAATAATAATTCATTCATTTTCATCAATGCATAATATTTCATTTTGTGAATACAATAAATTTATTAATATATCCTATTGATGAATATTTGGGTATTTTTCAATTTGGGGCTATTATGAATGAAGTTTCATTATTTTAATATCTTCAATTGTTCCATGAGACCTACTTTGACTATAAAAGGCAATTATATTCCAAAAAGCCTTGCACTTGGAGCCCAGCCCTGGCTCTGACAGTTGTTAGCTTCATAACATTGGCAGTTTACTTCACAACTCTAAGTTTTGTATTTAGTAAAATTCAGATAACTCTCTGAACTCGCTTGATTCTAAAATCCAAGTAGGCCGGACCTAGTAAGTGTGGGCTGACTGTCTGCACGAGATGATCAGGAGGTAAGTGTGATTCACTCACTATTGTAGCTGCCGAGCCTGTCATATATTAAACGCCCCCAGATTGTTGAATAAGTAAATGAATGTTAATAATAGTTGGTAATTTTACCATTAATCTTCCCTGTCTAAACAATAAGACTTCATAGTAGACTTTTTAGTCATATACCAAGCCATTACGGGATTCATGGATAAGCTATTAAAATACACATAGTACACAAGCATGTTCTAGTGATTCCTACGTTTATCTTAGCTGAAATATGCAATGTGGAATTTGCCTGATTTTTACTGTTTTCTTAGTCACTGTTTTCTTAATGTGACATTCTACAAATGGAAGAACAAAAATGTTGCTTGAGCAGGCTTTGGGCCCTGTGGAGCACGTCTCAACACTGACTCTTATGATTGAGAGCAGATGTTACTTATCCTGTGTTTGACTTTAAGTACCATTTTAATCTCCATTTCCCCAAATGCACTTAGGTTTTCTTATTCACTATAAATGCTTGTAATATGTACCAAACATATTCCTTTGTTTAGTATCAGCCAATTTGCAATCATATCTTTCAGAAGCACACCTTTACTGTTATCTGGGCTTTGGAGTTTCCGGGTTGAGACCCTCTTACTTCTCATCTACTCAGTGCCAAAGCAACTATTTACCAAGTGCACTATTCAATCAGCCAGTTGTTTTGGCTGCAAGATACCAAGATAACTGGTTTGACTCCTGTAGAAAGATTGATAGTTTTGTTTTGTTGTTGTTGTCTTTGGTTTTGGTTTTCTTTTTAAGAGAGTGTCTCACTCTGAAAAAACTAATTTTCACACACTATGTTAGCTAAAATGGGAATATTATGTTGATAAACATTGAAACTTTGTTAAATTTGGACATCTTTTCCTATGTCCCTTGATTTTGGCTGAAGTCTGACTTCTAAGACATTTCATCTAATGAACTGTGAGGCTTTTGAGTGGTTAAAGGGCCATTCAACTCCTTCTGCTGAGCACCAACTTTTTTCTAGCCAAATGCTGATTAGGCATCTCCCCTGGGGTATTCTATAGGACAAAAAAATTCAACCCATCAAAAACAAACGCTTTTTCACTTTTCTAAACTTGTCCCATCTTTCTCATAGCCTAGTGACTGACAACAGTCAGTTGCACAAACCAGAGCCCCCTCTCCTACCCCCTTCCCCAACCACACCATCAACATATTGAACCCGTCACTGGTTTCTGTGATCTGACCTCTTTATCCCTCTCATCTGCTTCCTCCTTTCCACCTGCCCTTTCACTGCCATAACTCAAGCCCTTAGCATTATTCTCCTGGATTATTGTCTTTGGCTTCCTCCACTTCCAAAATCAACCACCTCTTCTTCTTTTCATGTTTTCTTGAATGTAATTTTTTGCTAAAATGAATATTAAACAAAGCCATTTTCTCTTCAAATTTTTTCATAGTCTCCTCAAATCTTTCAGATATCATTTAAAGACCCCTTCTTTGGCATGTAAGTCTTCCAATGAATGAGGTGGCCCTGGCTTTGCGTTTCAGACTCAGCCCCAGCCCTTCCCTATAACAAACTTCCTCAAAGGTGTCATGCAGTTTCTTTCTGTGTGCTGGTGTTTAATTTTTCCTTTTGATACTTACACAACTTATATATACATATATATTCTCATTATGCAAAATGTAAGCATCCTAAATTATGCAAAGCTTAATATGGAAGTCCCATTTATCTCCACTTCAGTTTCTTCCACAATACCATGCTGTCTCAGATTTCTGCATCTTCACATGCACTCATTTTTCTCTGCAAGGCCATTATTCCATATCATCTGGAAAACTCCATGTCATCCTTCAATACTCAGGTGGAATTCTGGCTGCTCTGAGAAAGCCTTCTCTGATACCCCCCTAAAAGAGTGACACAGCCCTGGACTTGTATTTCAACTTGTACATGTCTGAACAGCAGCATTAGCACTTGTACTGTAATTATCCATCTACTTGTCTTTCTCCCCAGCTGGAAAACCAGCTCCTTAAAGGAAGGAAGAGTTGTCTTGCTTGACTTTGTGCCCTAAAATCATGCTCAGTAAATGTTTGTTGAAAGAATGAATGAGCAAAGTATTTAACTTGTCATAAGGTCTGTTTGAAGCATGAGGCAGGAAATAGCCACTGAGAAAGGACTTTAAAGTAATGGAAAACAATCTTCTCTACAATGATAAGCTCAGAACATTTTCTTCTAATCTGAACTCATGGAGATATAGAAGCTTCTCCTATAGCAGCAGCCAAGATAAAAGGCATCTACAGGGATTTAAAGAATGTCAGTCAGTAGTGGCTATTCTATGTGGATTAATAAGGTAGCAATTAGGAAAGTAATTAGAAACAACAAATTCTTTAACCATACGTACGATGACTTCTATATAGCCTATATATCAAGGTTTAAACTCTGAGGTTTACATATGAAGAGCCTGAGATATCTTTATAGTAAAATGCCAGATGCAGTGAGTCTGGCACGGACTGGCCTGGGGCACTGAGGGTCATACCCTTCAAAAGATGAAAAGAAAAAAAGATCCAGGGGCAGGCTGAGACAGCTCAGCAGCACTCCTGTCTGTGGGTTTTAACAGCATTCTTAAACTGGTGTGGTAGGTACCAGTGCAATCTGGACATGATCACTTCTGAATATTCTGTGAACTGTTCTGTAAACTGCTGAAGCTATTTATGTTTAAGTTAACTTAACTATGTATAGAATTTATTCCATAGTGTGAAGTTATCCTTTTCAAATATTATCTTGGTTGTTTCTATAAGGTCTCAAGTTAATGAGATCCTAAGTTATTATCAGAATGGATTATATAAAATGTAGTATATGTATACCATGGAGTACTACTCAGCCGCAAAAAAACATTGGTGATCTAGCACCTCTTGTATTATCCTGAATGGAGCTGGAGCACATCCTACTAAATAAAGTATCACAAGAATGGAAAAACAAGCACCCTATGTACTCACCATCAAATTGGTATTAATTGGTCAACACTTATGTGCACATATGGCAGTAACATTCATCGGGTGTCAGACAGGTGGGAGGGGGTAGGAAGGGATGGGTATATTCACATACACTTAAAACTCTGACTTGGGTGGGGCAAAGGCAATATATGTAACCTAAACATTTGTACCCCCGTAATAAACCAAATTAAAAGAAATAATTAATTAACAAAATACTCTGTGTATTTCTACATGACAATATACAAGTTTTCTTTTATTTTTGAGATACAGTATCTTCCCTAATTGGACTAAATTGATTATATAGAATGTGATAACATACTATAATGTCATTAAAAATAAAAACTATCCTCCAGACAGTGGGCGTCACACCCATTAGGTGTGAATATACCCATCCTTGAAGCTCTGACATGGGTGAGGCAAAGGCAATATATACAACCTAAGCACTTGTGCCCCCATAATATGCTGAAATAAAATAAAAAGGAAATTAGTTATAAAGAATTTTACACCTGGAAACAACAACAACAACAAAATAAATGTTATCAATTGTTATTTTAAAAAAAAAGTAAAAACTATGAAAACAAATAAAAGAAACAAAACCCGGAGTGGAGAAACAATAAGAAGCCCTGGGAAGCAGTGATCAGAAGACTGGGATGAATTATTATGTGGATCCTATTAAAACCGAGGCCAAGACTAAGAGGAAGTCAAGCAAGATGGGACAGTGGTAACAATGACATTTTACGAACAAGTTAGAACCATAAAATTTTCATAGAGTATTAAATATGGAATAATGGTTTTTAAGAAAAGATAAATATCAAGAGATCAAGAGATTGATGAAAGTAAGAGAATGTAAAGGAATTAGGGTATACATGGCTGAGTATTTAGTTTCTTTGATGTTGCTAATTTAAAATGAATAAAATGAATAAAAGTTAATTGATTGCAAGGAAAATATATCAGCAAGCAAAATTATTGAAATTAAATATAAATAATGTAGTTCATTTACCTATGACACATAAGAAATATTTTAAATGCAAAACCTTGTGAAAATGGAGGTATGTGAAACTGCTTCCAGCATTCAGAGTAAAAGAAATAGACTCCATTGACCTTGATTTCCTTCGCTTTTATTCAGTGCTCAAATTGCCACCATCTTCCTTTTACCTCTTCAGATCCAATAAAACCATTTTAGCAGACTCATTGGTTACCTCCTTCTTGCCAAATTCAAATGGAGTAGTTCAACTCTTTCCATTAATCAGCCTCTCTGACAGAGCTGACTGTTTTTAGCTTCTTGAAAATTTCTCTTCTCTTGACTTATTTGAAGTCATTCTTTGATGACTTTCTTCATACTTCTCAAACTGGTCATTTCCAGGCTTCCCCATTCACTTTTCTCCTTAAACTAGCCCTTCTGTGTTTATATATCCTAGACTAATTATCTCTTCTGCTACTGCCAACTCCCTGGGCTCTCTGAGGACTTAGCCACCCCTAAGGTTATATCCATCAATTACATAGCAATGACACCACAAACTTTGCCTGTTCTCCATACCTTTTGTGCTCTTGTTACCAAAAGCTTGGCACATGCCCTGGAGGCTGCATCAGAAGAATGAATGAACTAGTCGTTTAAGGAGAAGGAAAGAGAAGTTTATTACTTTGCTGGCAAAGAAGTAAAAATGGTTGACTCTTGTCTCTAAAATTCCAAATGTCCTACACATAAGCAAAAATACAGAGCTTTTAAAGGGATTACCCTCAGTTCTAGGCTACTGTGTTAATGATTCTAATCTTCTCATCTCTGCCAAAGACAAAGCCCCACCTGGGCCCACCTGGGGGGCTGGCCTGAACCTGGGATGGCTGGGCTATCTCCAATAACACAAAGAACAAAAGACCTTCTCCCTCTCTCAGGAATGCAGTCCAGGCCACAGTTCCCAAAAAGAGTGGGGGAAGTTTTAAAGGGACAGAAAATATTTTTGCTGTTTTTTCAGGCCATCCATCTATTACATATTCCCTACTCAATTTTATGCTTCCATAACTTTGGGAGGAGGGACAACTACTGTGTTGCATTCTATTCTGGTGTGTTTTTCTGCCTACCACTCAGATTCCCTATGTGGGCACTTCATTGTCTTTCTAAACTGAATGTATTTTTCTTACCCCAGGTTCTTCTCTTTCTCATTCATATCCCATTAGAAATGGCACCACAGTCCAACAGTTGCTCAAGTAAGTTAACTTATGTTCATTCTTGATTCTCCCTTCTCTTTTACCCATTGTACAAAAATGTCTATCAAGTTCTGTCAAATACACAATCTAAGATTTTGTTTCTAAATAAATCTTCTCTTCCTTGTCTCCTTGCCAGTATCTTAGCTCAGACCCCTATTCTCTCTCACCCCTATTCTCTCTACACTGGTTTCTGCAGGTCATATGGAATCACAGCCTTCTTTGTGATCTCTCTGTCTTCTATCTCTCCCTGTATTCACTCATTCTCCATATTTCCTGCAGAGTAATTTTGAAGAAATGCAATTGGGATCATGCCATTCCCCAGATCTAAATACTTAAACAGTTCCCAATCACAGTGTAGGTTAAAATACAAATCACTCAGTAAGGCAAAAACAAAAACACACAACAGCAATAATAATATCAGATGTTCACCTTTTATTCCCCCAAACTTTGCTATTGCATGCTTGTGGAACACTTCCCTCCCCCACCTACCACCACAGACTATTCTTTGTCTAGTATTTTGCCTTCTGTCTTGTTGCCTTTCCACCCATTTTCTGGCTGGTGAACTCTTCCTCTTCCTCTAAGATACAACTCAAGCATTTCCTCCTTTAAGAAAACTTTCCTGCTGGTAACTCTTATCTTGGCTGTCTCGTGATCTTGTGCACATGCTCCTACTCTAGCCCTCACCAGACAGACGCTATTGTGACCATCTGTTTACCCGCCCGTTTTCCCCATTAAGCAGAGATCTTAACATTTTTTCAGATGTGACACATTTCACAGATGACATTCAATAGTACAACACATTTCCACCAGTATTCTCAATGAGGTGGCTATAATGCCACCATTTTTTCTTTCAGTCAAGAAAACATTATAATGGAAGTGAGAGTGACAGATGATAATGACCTTGGATCTGTCCATGCATGTGTATTTATTGATATTTGAAAAATTATTTAGAGCTCTCATTCTTAAGTCAGACTTCCCAGGTTTAAATTCTGGTTTTATCATTTATTGCCCAAAACCCCAAATGAATTATTTAACCCCTACAAGCCCAGTTTCTTTCTCTGTAAAACAAGAATTATAATAGTGAAAAGGATTCCTGAGAGGATAAGAGAAAAGTTAAAATAACTAATTAATGTAACTCACTTAGCACAGTTGTGAGAACATAAAGTGTTCCCAATAAATTTTAGGTATTATTATTATTGCCGTTTTATAAGAATTGATCAATTTCTCCTCCAGTGGACCATACTAACTCACTCTTCTTTTCCTGCTACAGAATCTGACTTCACATGAGTGAAGAGAAAGAAATAGTTATCCCTGAGACTTCTGTGAACTTCAGTTGCTCATGAAATTGGAAAAATAATGCCCATGGCATTGGGCAAAATAGAAAAATAACACTATTAGGGAGTATCAAATACATATGGTTCATGCAGTAAGCACTCAAATGTTCCTTCCCTTCCCGTAGCCAAACCTGCAAGCCAGGGGTAAAAAAGAGGGCAAAGCTCTTCAAATCTTTGGAGGTGGAACAGTATATGGAGACGATGATGAGATCAGCTTTGTTCAGTTATACAAAGAGAAAACCACTTTACCAGGAGAGGGTCCATCAACTTGAACACTGAAGAGAAAGAAACAAGCCTGATGATTGGAAAGGAAATTCTTTAAGTGTGAATTGCTCCGAGTACAATATAAACCTTGTCAGTTATGGGATTCCAGCTGTTGTTTTATTGCCTTTAATTTCCCATTAGTGGTTCAATGTCTGGGAAAGGTATCCGGCCTCCAGGAGGGGAACTAAGGTCGGAACTGTTGTTCCTGTCTCTGCCAACATTTTGAATAGTGCTTAAACAAAGCCATTCGAACAATTATCTTATGCCTAATTCTTATAAGGAGTGTTTGTGACTAAAATAAGCTTTTTTAGTGCCCTTTCTCCCTCTCCTCTCTCTCTTCCTCTACCCTTCTTCTATTCTTACCAAAAAATGAGATGTTGAAATAATAGAAAAGAGTCATTATAATGTAGTATCATAGTGATAGCTATTTTTTACTTGGGTGGAGGGGCACAGAGTGTTCTACCAGTGAGAGATGGGCTTCATCATCTCATTTTTCCTCTCCTGCTCTGAGGGTTAAATGCTTTCTGAGTGTGCAATGCTAAAGAGGAGGGAGTTCAAATTGGGTATGCCCTGATTACACCCCTTAATCAACAGATTACTGGGTATTTCACTGATGGAATTCATTTGTTTACTGACATGGTAGAGTAAGATATTTATTTCTTGGTTCTTATGAAGTCTACTGGTGTCTGTACTTCATCCTAGCTGTAAACTGAAGGATGATGAAAACTAGCATTTAAATTAAGGTATAAAGATATTAATAGATAGATCAACAGATCAACAGATGGATATTTTGGACTCATGGTGAAATACTTTTAATTTTTATCATTGGACTAATGATTATAGCATTCATTTGAGGCAAATAACGTCATTATTTCTATTTTTGAGGCCAGAATTTAAAGATTCTGAGAAGTGGACAGCATATAACCTTTAAGTAGAAAGGATGGGACTTGAACCCACATTTTATTAAGTAAAAATTCTAAGTTCTTCTACCTGTCCAACTTTTCCAAAAAGAAGAAGGTAGAATAACCTTATTATTATTTTTTTTTTTTTTTGCTTTCTGGACCTAAGAGAAACTTAACAATGCTGAGAAAAACCACGCAGTAAGAGGGAGAGCTATGTCCTGCCACTGATACTTTAGGGAGCTGGGTCTTCAGATCTGAATTCACCACTAACTTAGTATGTGCATACAGAGATGTCGTCTATGAAGTCTTGAAGGACTGAGTGCAAACTTCTCACTACTTGTACCTCCCACCAAAGACACTGAGATTTCTACAGAAAAGGTAGAGAAGACTCTTTCTCTTCCTTGCATGCCTGATTTTCAAATCTTTCTGTGGGGTTACAGGGGGTCAGGTAATGAAGTGCAGGTGTATTTCTCTGACAGACAGAATGTGAGGGTTACAAACATTTGGTTAGAGTATTCAGCACCTATAAATGCTAACCTTGTAATAGCAGCATTCTTATTATTTCAAACCCTGGAGTCAGGATTTCCTGGTCATGAGCACTAATATAAGCCATATTTCTTCTGTTTAATGATAGACACAATGATCACCTTAAAGTGCTCAAGGGTTAAATCAATTGCAGTAGGACAATACAATGCATACCGGAAAATACACAATAGCAGTTAATACCTGAAAGGCCAATTGAATTTAATGAGAATTTTTATTTGATGCTGTTGCTAAAGAGCAATCGCTTAGCTTCTGGTCATGGCCTAGGTTTGAGAAAAGCAATAAGCAACTATTAGTTGGGGAATGTTGTTTTCTATTAAGCAATGCATGAATACTGCTGATCCTGTATGTATTACGGGTTCCTATTTAACTCTATGTATTTCAACTCTTTCTAGTTAATGGATGAGTTATTATGATGCTTTGTTTATAATCTTGAAATTTATACTAATGAAAGTACCATTACAAATCCATTCCCTAGTGGCTTTAAGAATATAATATTATATAAACAGTTACAATTTGGGCAATATTTTCCCCCATACCATTACATAGCAGATATCAAAAGTCAAAATACTGCAGTTTTTCAGAGATTACTGTCACGTACGCTCCCTTAGCAGGGTTGAGGCAGATGGTGGTACAGAAGGGGTGGGAGACCTCGCCTCCCATGTTCTCAAAAAGCAGAGCAGAGCACGCATTACTCTGCCAAAGCCTTGCAATGTTTGGCCCCAAATAAAGTTGGACCTTGTCCTTCTGTTTCTCCATCTTTTCCTCACCTTCTGTGTGGAGACCGTTGTCTGTCTTAGTTACCATTCTGTTATGCAAATTCTGCCAAAATGGGTTGTGTATGTGGCCCAAATCGTGGAATACAGACCTGGGAGCAACCACCACATCATTCTCTCTCTCCAAGCCGGAGCAGAAGTCACTGAGAGCACCCTGACTTTAAGGCTTAGTAGTTTTTCCCAAAATGGAAATTCTGAAATTTCCTTCATCAATAATTTTTGATGATTGATGATCTGAGAATTTTCTCTTTCTTTCTAGCTGATAGTCATATCTCCATGATATGTAATTATTGGATTATATAAAAATTAATTCAGTCGTCCAAGTGGTTGGCTCCTGTGGTGCCAATCATACTGAGAGGTGGAATTTTAGTCATTAGGGACATGATAAAACTTCCATTATCAACTCTAAACATTGATTTCATTAAAATAAAGTCTTCTATCTTAATTATAATCATTGATACTTTCATACCTATAATTAAGAAATAGCATTTCATGGAAGCAAACTTCATAGTGATCCTTACAATGGAGATACGAATAAAACTTTCACTGATACATGTTTTAGTGGCATTGTCCTCACAGCAGCTATTAGTCTCTGCTTTGTCTTTTGTTGATTTTATGATTTCACTTCTCTTGAAGGACTCAAAGGATGTCACTTAAGGAAAAGTGGTAGCTTGATATTTTTCCATTTAATTCTGTCATTTTAGAAAGCAAATTTGGATAAGATGTGCAGGTTCCTTTCCCTTTGACAAAAAATTAAGAAGAGATTGAAAAGTGAAAAACAACCATAGCTCTTTCATGGCAAAATTTTGCAGTAGTTGGAGAATACATGACCCCGTGCTTTTCCTCACTGAGCCTCTTTTCCTTCTACTTTTTTGCCTCTCTGCCCCTCAGTGATATCATGATTGTTATGTCTTTTGTCCCTTTCAAAACTGCTCTTAAGATGCTGTCCACATTGAACTGGCGCGATACATCTTCACTCAGTTTATTTTAAATCAAAGCCAATGTATCTTCTCTCTTGAGAGAAATGCCTTTTATTCCTTATCTACAAATACTAAGAGAGAAGCTTTGAAAATTGTTTTAGAATCAGCAAACAAAGGGCTAGAATGAACCTTAAAAATGTCTGGTATATTCTTATAAATCATATATTCATTTATTTTGTATTCTTTTTTCAAAAAATATTTCAGAATGTCTCTGTCCTCTGGGTGCCATAGTAGGTGTTATGAGTAAATAACACAGAGTTTTTCCTGAAAGTGACTTGCCTTATCAATCTAGTAAATGAGGAAGTAAATAAAGTCAGGTAATTGAATTAAAATTTGTAGATGCAATGATATTGCCTTTATAGGGTGGAGTGCAGATGAAAAAGAGTGAAAAGGATTGAGTATATCTGATGACAGAAGTCAAATAAGGTCTCATAGAGTGGTATATATTTGAGCAGAGTCTTAAAGGAATAGTATGCATTTTCCAGGAAAGCAGTGGGGAGAAAGGTACTCAAGGCCAAAAGGTTGGGAGAATAAGGGAGGAAAGTATATTCTAGATACAGAAAAACCACATTCAGGGATCTGCAAGGAGCTCACATGGCTAGAATGTGTGGTTCATAGAAGAAGAGACTTCATGGGAACCGATAAGGCTGGGAAGGAAGTTAGGGGCCATGTGTCCTATGTCAGTGTTGTTTGCTCTGAATTGAGTTTTGGCCTTTGCTCAATCCTAGATATATCCATTTAACAGTGGCTGTTAAGGTGGATATTTTTTGTGTTAATGTAGTCCTGACATAATGAGGTACCCATTTCCCTGTACTAGCATGGCAAGGGGCTTGCTCTATGTTTCATGGGGAGGCCCTTGAAGGATTTTATTCAGAGACGTAACATGACCAGGATAGTTTTGTCAGCAGCAAGAGCAGTAAGAGATTGAAATAAGATAAGACTGGGAGTGCATTGATGATAAATACTTTAAACATCACACACTACAGAGTCTGAATAAAGTCAGTGACATCAAAAAATCTGTGGGAGATCTTAAGTAGGAAAATCAACTGGATGTGATCACCAGTTGAATATGTGGGGTGAAGGAGCATTCAGAAATCCCGGGTGTTTGATGAGAGGGATTGCATGGTGTGGCATTACAAGGAAACCAAGTCTTTGGGAGATGAATTGAGCTGAAGGTATGTTGATTAGGGGATGTGCATGAGATACCCAGGGTAATTATTTTGTAGACCTTGAATTGCAGGAGTCTGGTGCTCAAGAAATGGATAGAGGCTGGATGTACACATCTGGTATTCACCAACACCAAAGTGGCAAGTCTTTTCATAGGAGTCATCACCGAGCAAACATTTGGAGGAAGAAAAGAAAAAAGTACCAGTGTTGGAACCCTGCTGTGTGCAGAAATTTAAGGAGGGAGAAAACTTATTACCAAAAGAGGCCAAGAAGGAATATCAGAGATATAGAAGGAGAATTAAGAGGGGGGAAAGGAAGAGGAGTTATGGGAAATAACAGAAGAAGAATTATAAGCCATAAAATTGTAAAATCAGAGTTTTAGTGACATGTGGAAATGCTAATGTAGAAAGAAAGAAAAGAGGGGAGAGAAAAAGAGACGGGGGAAAGAGAGAGAAGAGAGAGCTGAACACAACAAAAAGTCTTTCTTCTTCATTGACTTTTTTTTCAATGAAAAATACAGACTGGACACTGGGGCTGAAGTGACAATGACAGGAAAAGGCTGCTTGAACAAGAATAGACAGACAAGAAGGGACATTTTTTCATCTGAGTTTGGGACTTGATGTGCATGAAAGAGGGTGTCAAAAGATGAAGTCCGCATCTAGGCCATACTAAGGAGCTTGAACTTTATCTCAAAGGAAACATCAAAGCATTTTAAGCAGGGCAGAGATAATTCTAGGGCGTGTTTTAGAAAGAACATTCTGACAGCTGTGCAGAGGAAAGTTGGACAAGAGCCAGACTACCAAAGGAGACCAATCAAGAGGTTGGTGAAATCCCGGCCAGAGAGGATGAGAACCATGCCAAGTGGTCACCAACCCCATGACTGTTCACAGAGATTCTCTTACCTCTCTTTGATAGAGTATGGCTTGTCAGCGAACCTCGGGAGTCCTAATAATAGCCCTCAGTACCAGCGACCATCTGCCCAAGCTTGCTCAGAAGGTGCATGCACATTGTTGCCACTTTGTATGATTATCCTTAGCTTTCAGCAGGACAGTGTTTCTGTCCATTTCACCATGGCCACAGCCTAGTCTTGAAGGATTGTGGTTTCAGCACTGCAATTACTCAGCTCAGGTCCAGGGGTGCATTCACATCTGAGCTCTGTGATATCACCCACTGGAGGCCTACAGTACACAGCTTCTACACTTTAAAGGGAGTTTCTACCTTTTTTCTATCCTTCACATAGGAGAATTACTAACAGTAATCCTGCAGTCTTCCTCTGCTCATCATGGGTTCAAACAGTTGATCCATATTTTAAAGTAGTGATTCTCAACCAGGGACAATTTCTCTGGCCCGGGGGACATTTGACAATGTCTAGAGACATTTTGGTTGTCACTGCTGGAAAGAAAAGGGTGAGTTACTGCTGGCATCTAATGGGTAGAAGCCAAGGATGTTGCTAAACATCCAAAGTGTACCAGAAAGTCTCCCACTTGTCCCATTCCCCAAAACAAAGAATTATCTGGTTCTGCATGTCAATAGTGCTGAGATTGAGAGACTCTACTTTAAAACCTGGGGTATTCTTTTTCTAAGGATAAGCATTTTTATTTCATAAGTTATCACAAAAATGTACTTTTCAGGTTATCTATTTGAAGCCATCTATGTATCTAACTATGAAGTGAAATGTAGAATTGAACAAGTTGTTTGGCTATGTCAATCCAAAATATTAAAAGAATTTTTACTCTATAATTATTACTCTAATCATTTTTTTAAATTTAGCAGTCCAGAGTATGCCTATACATACTAAAAGTCTCAACTGTTGTTGCATCTTTAAACTGTGAATAGTTAAAATAAAAATTGAAACATGCAGATAGATTATTTTATCAAAAAATATTAGTATTTTCGAGTGCCTGTAAACTTTTCCTGCATATACTCAAACTCTGGTGAAGCATAGAGGATAAATATTATCATTTTCCACCCCAACTGGCCTAGGATCCAAAAAGCAAATGCCCTAACCTTCATATGTGTACATTGAGATTTAAGCCACAGGTATAAGATATTGACTATCTTCAGAAACGGCCATTATCCAACAGCTTCTCTCTAAAATATTACCTTCACTGTCTTTTATTTGCTGAAAAAATAAATTGTATTTATGTTACAGTCCTCTCTTCTAGGACATTTCCAGGAAAGAACAAATTCTGGCAGAGTGCAATAGATCTATGCTTTTATAAGGCAGGAGACAATTCGCACATCCCACAATTACTAAAAATGTATTAGGTTTGTATTAGAAAGATAATCTGTCTTCCTAGAAAAGCTTGACTTAATTTTTGCTACATTCTGATGTCCATTTTTCTCAAGCCATTATTTATGAGGTTAAAGACAAATCCAAACAAAACACTGCATTTATCATAAACTAAAACTAAAATATATGTCAACAAGGCAGATATTTAAGCATTCAACAATTCAAGCAAATGGTTAAGAAAGGATCCCTGAAAGGTTTAGATTTTCTATACTGAAATAATTCAACTCCTTAGAATTAGTGTGGGAAGCAATAACACACAGGAGCCACAAAAAGATAGTCTGGCGCAGAGTCCAAGCCCACTGTATTCTTCCTCTTGGCCGTGTGCTGATCAGAGCATTTTAAAATTATATCTGAATGTGTTTTAAAATGTCATCTTGGAATTTCTAGAAGGGCATTGTGGTACCATATTTTTCCTTCTGACTTTGAGTGGGATTATTGCAAGAGGCAAAGTCCTCAAATGTACTAAAATTCAGTTATTGTATAGTCAAAAACTTTTAAAATAAAACAAAAATCCAATATGATTGTAGAGAAACCTGTTGCTGTTGTTTGTTTTGAAAAGCATTTCTAATCTTTCTTTGATTATATGACTTCAAAATAAGGGAGACTAGGTATTTAGACAACAGTTTGCTTTATTAAGTACCCTCTTCTCTGAGCTTTTTAAATAATTCATACATATCTCTGCCACTGCATTTAACACATTGAATTTGAATTATCCCTTTATGTAGCTGTCTCCCCAATAAGAATAGAGGACCTTGAGCTAAGGATGATGTATTTATTCATTTTTTATTCCAAATGCCTAGTCCAATTGTAAAAATGAATGAATGGATAGATGGATGGATGGATGGATGAAATGGAATGGAGCACTGAGAGAGTGCATTGAGAATCGGCCCAGGGACACTCACAGCATATACTATTAATGAATTTTCAGGGGAAAAACCCTCAAAGCTCCAGGACAAAATATGTTTAGGAAATGTTGGGCTTGTTTTTTACAAATTGAAGGACTTCTCAAAGCCTGTAATTTGCCCCTGTCCATTGTACAATTTTGAGAAGGAATACAGAGCATAATATTTCAGAAATTTATTTGACCCCAGGACACCCACTAACATTTCCAGAAATAATATTCAGTGAAGCATTGTTTGGAGAAGGCTGGTTTACATCCAGTGGATTTCAGTGCACCATCTCTAAAAGAAAGTTCAAAGCCATTGGTGAGGAAAAAAGGAAGAAAGCAGAAACTTTAGAGGTGAGGTTTTGAAAACTAACTCTCAGAATGAATAGTGTGGGTTTGTGATAAAGGTAAATTTTATTGAAAAACTATGAAATGGGCTGAACCCAAGTTTCCAGGCAAGAAAAAAAAATGAACATATAAAAACTTAAAGAAGTAGAGTTCCTGAGTTAAACTAGTGACAAGATATCCAATTGTCTTGGGTTTTTCTCTTCCATGTTTACTCCTTCATCATTTTATTGATATGAAAGTAGATTTAGGTACTTTGTGTCTTACCTAATAAATGACCTAAATAAGGTAACTGTCTCCCAACCTCTACTTCTGTAATATCTCTTAAGACCCTTTGTCTCTGTCTTTCTACTCCAGCCACTTGACGTCCTTGCTGTCCTTCAGACATGCTGAGCACACTCGCACCAAGAGGTCCTTCTGCCATTTTTTCTTTATCGGGAAAACTGCTCCCTAACTATCACTTCTTTCTCCCCTCTCCCAAATGGCACTACCTAAACGATTCCTTCTCTATCTAAAATATCCTGCCACTACTCTCTCTTAATCTTCTTCATTTTTTGTTATAGTGCTTACCGCTGCCTGAGATATTACATATCTGTTTATGACTAGTTTCCCTTCACTGAAGTATAACCTTAATAAGGCTTAATAAGGATCAGATATTAAGTGTGGTGATAAGCAAGACAGAGATAGCCCTTGCCTTCATGAAGCTTCCAGGCTTGGATGAATTTGGTCCCTCCTGTCCTCCACTCCCTGGACATACCAGTATTAACAGGGACTCCTCAGAATCTTTGACAACATGAGAAAACTAAGGATGATTGCAGTAATACTAAATTTTGTACAAATTTGCCAGAGGTGTGAGAAAATCCTGGCTGTATAACTTTTCACAGAGAACTTTTCCACAATGCTATTGTGAATTAAATGCGCCTTTGTGAAAGGCAAAATGCTGTAGAATCACATATTATTATTATTATTAGTGTTTAACCAGCACTTACATTTCAGTTAAGCTTATATTTCTGTGCCAAATTAATAAATTCATCTTTCAAATGAATAATTTGTCCCTGAGCTTAAATTGGGTCCATTCAGAAACATATTAGCAATTTCAAGCTCAACAACTTCTAGAATTCTAATGCTGGAAGGGGCCTCAGAGATCACCTAGTGCAACCCCTCA
This sequence comes from Cheirogaleus medius, assembly GCA_008086735.1. Taxonomy (NCBI): domain Eukaryota; kingdom Metazoa; phylum Chordata; class Mammalia; order Primates; family Cheirogaleidae; genus Cheirogaleus; species Cheirogaleus medius. The sequence continues at coordinate 57,619,460 of VBSM01001562.1, forward strand.
TTTTTGTATTTGTGCTTACAGCACTAATTATTACAATCTACTGCAATGAACAGTGGTCAAGAAGCATTAACAGACCCGAGGAGTACTCCACCAACTCAGCCTCTAATTGGCAGTTGCAACTATATCTTGGCATAAAAGAAGAATTTTTCCCCCTTTTTATAAACAGATAGCCTCAGTCTACAAAAAGTCTTTCTTTCCATATGGAAGAGTGAGTCAGAAAGGAGAAATTATGTATTAGAAATTAATCGAGCTTGTCTTTCTTTGCCGAATTACATTTTGTAGCTTGGAGAAAATAATCTGGATTGAACATTGTTCATTTAGTATTCTGAATTTTCTGATATGAATATCCTTATATCAAAATTCAATGGACTACATGATCTAACTGAACATTCAAACAGAAAATAGTCAAATCAATAGTGCAATGATCACACTAGAGAAAAATAAATGTGTCCTTTTATCAAGACACATTCCAAGAACCAGAGTGGCCTTCCTTGATGAACCATTCCAAAAATCAACTTGTGGAAATGAGTGATGGCATTTGTTAGTGACTCAAGACTTTAAGAAGTCTTTATTGTCCTTATAAGTCCACTAACAATTTAAAAAAATCCCCTGCTATAAATTACAACAATGATTAAAGTATCATTTTGCTTTTTTGTTGTTATTGTTGGAGGGGTAATAAGGAATGAATGTTATCCAAATTTTAATTATTTTTATTCTTCAACAAAATATTTTCATTAATTAAATTTAAGGTGACTGAAATATTCTTATAGCCATTATCATCACTCAAAATTTATAGTCCTGACCTACATTTTTATAATTGGTTTCAAAATTTTGTAAAATATTGTCAAGAGCAGGATTGATAAATTAAACATATAAAGAATAGCAAATAATACTTTTTACTTGGAGATAAACTTGATTATATTCTGGAGTTAATATATTTACATATACATAATTTATATATACTACACACTGAAAAAAACTTTAAAAAATTGTATGATATTTAGATGGCATTTTAATTCTTCAATACACAACTTCTGGTTTAAGTAACTCCTTTACATGTTTTCACTTGTCACTGGGATTCTGGACATAGGCTAAACTCTTTACCAAATGGATATTCAAGCAAAGCTCCAGTGTTAAATATGTACAGGAATAACAGCACTTTAAGCATCCTACTAATATATGACTAATAACTCTAAGCAATAAACTGCCTTAGATATAGATCTGTGTTTTGTAATGAAAATGTAATCATAAACTCACTAGAGTTTCTACCCGCCAAGCCAAGTTGCCATCAACAAACATGTTAATACCTGACAGCATATTTCAGCACCTCGAAGTCAGAGAGTAAGAACATGCCAATTTTATTCAGAACTCAATGGATTCCACCTACTTAGGCATCTCCCAACTTGTGGGTTAAACATAATTTTTAAATTCTGATTGCTCAATAACTGATATTCATCTTTTAGGGATTGTGTTTCTTATTTAAGAGGTAAGTCGAAATTTATAATAAAAGTGGTTTTTAAAAATAAAATGTTTCTAATAATTCACAGTTTCTAATACCCTATGGCTTCTTTAACAACAATGTTTCATAAGAGAATTATTCTATTTCTTTCTCAAGTCTTGTGTTGTACCCTATCCTGTGTGTCAAGACACACATTTCCTATCATCAAGATTGCTTTCTACCTTTATGATTCATTTTCATTCATTCATTCCACAAATATTTATTGAGTTTCTATTCCAGGGCAAGCGACACTGTGTTAGGTGCTAAGAATACAAAAACGAATAAAACATAGCCCCTTCCCCTATGAACACACAGGGTAGACATTTACATAAATAGATACCTGTGATACATTTTTATAGATAATGTAATCAAATTATAAATGAGGACTGCAGAAGCTCAGGTGAAAGGACAACTTATGACAGCACAAGAAAAACCTGTAAAGAGGAGACGTTAGTTCTAAATCTAGGGAAGATGTGGGAACTTCTTAGAAAAAAAAGAGAGAAAAGTTTGTTCTAGGCACAGAGAATAGCATGACCAAGATGCAGAGTGGCTCATGACGGGACATTCATGTTTAAGGAGTGGCGAGAAGTGGAGTGTGTTTGGACTAGAGAAGCCAGTTGGGAATAATAGGTGGGCAATATTTTAAAGAGACTTATATAGTCCATGCCAAGGAAGTTGGACTTTGTCCTGATAAAATGAAACATTACATAGTATTAAAATACGAATTTAGATTTTTAAGATCATTTCCTGCTTTTTCACCTGTCTGTTACCGACATTTTGGTTGGCTTCACTTGCATTGCCTGTGCTTCCGAGAATTATTTTAACACCAGAATTGTGTGGTTGTGGAGAACAGTCTGAGCACAAGATAACAGCGCAAGTGCACAAGGTTACTCCCTAAAAGTCATGGAAACTGAAGGAGGGTGGCGGGGTAGAGGCAAAACAAAGAAACAAAAAACACTTGTAACTAAAGAAGTTACAGGCGTCTGTGTGGCACTAGGTGTCAGATTTGAGTGAGTTCCTTTTCCAGGTCTGAGAGGACCCTCAGGCCTCCTTAGATTCTTGTCATTTGGTTTGGGCACCATCAGGCTTCCCTTTTGGCATCTTTTTGTTCTACTTGTCCCCCCCCCCCGAGTGACAGCCTCTTTCTTATGTAAACCCAATAATTTATGTCCCTGAATGCAGACTGACTTTGCAATTGCCCCCAACCCCAGTGTCCAAGAGGATTCTTGGTTCCTGGCAGGGTCTGAGGAGTCCCTGGGCAGCCTTTGTGATGTGCTGGTCACTGTCTGACTCATGTCATGAGCCAGCTTAAGGCTGAATGTCCCCAGGCCCCTGTGGTCGGTCTCAGCGGTGGTCCCTCTCATGTTGAGCTCTTCCCTGCCAAGCCAGCCCTCTCTGACTGCTTAAGACAGAGTCCTCCTCTGCTCCTGTGTCAAAGCTCCTTGTGCCCTTCTCATCCGACAAGCTACTGGCTCGTGTTTGAATACTGCCTCCTGTTCCAGTCGCACGAATGTACACAGCATTGAGGCCTGAAGGTCCAGAACTCACTGAATGATCAAGCACGTGGTCCAGAGTACTTCATCCGAGCTGTGCATGTGTGAGAGCAGAGGACAGGCGGGGTTGAGTAGCAATGTCCCAAAGTCCCCGTTATCACTCTGTGTATTCACTTACAGGAAATATGGGTAAAGATAATCATTCTTATAAATTGAAAATATTTACTGAACACTTACTGTGCACCAAGCATGTATATATGTGTCTTACATAATTTTAAAATTTTAGCTCTAAACATTACGCTGCAATGTCCTTAGAGAAAATAAGAGGCAAGTTCTCCACATTTACAGAGCATTAGGCTAGATAATGACATTCTCCTGGAGCTCCTTTATTGGTTTCCTCAATAGACATCACCTCTCTGCATCTTGCTCCAAGTGGGAACATTGCCCCTCCCTCATACACACACACACACACAGACACGCACACGTACATGCACACATTTTCAATTTCCTCTGCATTGTGTTTCATCTGGGCTGTGCTCATCATTGTAGCTCCCCTGCAGGACCCCCGTGTTGCTATCATTCTAATGTTCACTTATTAGAGTGAATAAGGACAACATATTTCCAGGTAAACTGGGGGTTTAAAAAGTGTCTTCACGATACAACAAAAATGCACATAACACATGATGAGCCAGATAGTGAAACTTTTGAGCAATGTCATAAATAAGCATTTTCTTCAGCATTTTTCACTTAAAATAGCAAAATTGGAACATAAAGACAAATTTCTTAAGCCTCCCAGAAAACCCAGGATTTAAAGAAAGTGAAAGGAAGCATGGATCACACCTGTGCCTTGACCCATTTTCTAAGATAACAAACCAAAGATCCTCTGCCTCCCCTACTCTGAAAAAAACCGCCACACTGTAAGGAATTCTTCATTATTTCCACAACTTGTCAATACCCTATTTTCAATTTTCCCATGGAGAAGAAATTTCTGACTGGTAGGAAAGAACATAAAAAAGTTATCTGGATATAATTCTGCTAAATACCCATGATTTCATAATAAAGCACTCGATTTAAATAGCGGTTCTCCAGGGCACTGATTAGGGTATTTCCTCCTATAACTGAACAAATTCCCTTTCCTCTTTCAGAGATAAGTGCTGAATTGTAGACTCAACAGCCTGCTTTTATAAATTCGAAATATTTCCAGAGTGACAGGACATCAAATCTGTAATATGCAATATTGCCAAATGAGTGCTTTGGGTTGTCCTCAGAGCCCAAATCATGTTTTAAATTAACTTCGGCAAGCACGCTACTAAAGATCTCTGAAGAGTTAAAAAGATCATATAATGCCGCAGATAAAGTGGCATATTTTCCTTGTGTATATAATATTTAATTGTGTTTAAACAGAGTAACCACAGATTGAAGGCATTTGAGCTTTCCCAATTTTCTTTATTGGGAAGCAATTAAAATATTCTCCTTACCTTAAAGATAGTCTTCTATGTGATAGGAATATTAAAGAATCTCATATACCATGCTATGTTTAGATTTATCAATATTTGAGACTTCAAAAAGTCATTATTCTCAAAATATGTCATTTTTCTGATAAACGGCTATTTGAATTATCTGAAAGGTTTAAATTTAGGCTCCACCTTATGGACGATTTGATCTGGGATAACTGATGTTCGAGAATCCAATATTTTCTTCGGATTATTTCCCTCTTTTTTATTCATGTAAGTTTTAATATCTGCCCTACACCTTATGAAGTATAGCTTAAAGTATGTATCATTTGGGATGGATTGTAATGAAACTGTAGTAACCAACAATCTCCAAATTGCAGAGTGGCTTACAATGAGAAAGGGTTTTTTTGGTTTATTGTTTTCTTCAGTCATGCTACACTTCCATCTAGTGTCAGCAGGGGGCTCCGTTCTACATTGTTCTCATTCAGGGGCCCTCACTGTCCAACCAAGACAATCTAAAATATTGCAGATCATGGTAGTAAAGAGAGGGAACATGGTGAATCACACATTGGCTCTATCGAAAAGTAGAAACTTTTTTGGACTTTACCAGAAAGCGACACACATGGCGTTTGCTCACATCCTAATGGCCAGAACAAGCAGTAACGAAAAGACTCCCAACGCCCAAGGGGTGGAGCAATGCAATCTTGTCATGTGCCTGGTGGAGACCTGGAAGCACCAATGAAGAGCATTAAGGACCTACCTCCTGGTCCTGAAATATTTAGCTTATTCTCCTTCCTGCATGCAAAATAGGCTCACTCTGTTTCCAAGTGAGACAACCCCACACTGCCACACAGTCACAGCATCAAGCTCAAAGTGCAGGATCTCTGGGTGACAGGAAGGAACGGAAGTCTTTGCCATAGGAGGTGATATGAAATAGCTGGTATGTCCAGGGCCAGTCATGCTCCTCACACACTCAGGGCTTGACAGTGGAACGCAGACAAGATCACTGCCATACATAATCGCATTCCAGCAGAAGGATGGGGTACACGCAGTGGACACAGGGCTGGCTGTTGCAATCTAAACTCCCACTCTTCAAGTCTTGTGAGGACTCCCCTTGATGAGGCACTGTTTTCACCTCCTGGGAGTAGCCTCCTTTGTCTTTTGTTCTCTGTGGGCCCTGGTTCTGCCCTCTGGGAGAGTCTTCCTCTCCATTACTCTTCTGCACATCTGAAGTGGGTACCTGAGGAGTACACCCTCCCTGAGGATCCGGCAGCCCACTCAACCCATGGACAATCGGGCCCATGGGTCATTTAAAGTTCCAAACAGTCTATTTTAATCCAAGCTGATGGTCCTTTTGGTAGCACAACTTCTTTAAGAAGATAGTTAGCTTCTTATATATTTGTTAATGAGCTCTATTTTCTAATAGTCACACCCACAGTCCTTTTTGAGATATAATTCTTCTATCCTTTGGCCTTCTCACCTCCATGCCTTTCTCTCCCTACTTTTTCTCTAATTCTGTTGAGCCCATCAAGCTTTGGTGGAAGAACCAAATACTTAGTCTCTTTTTTCAGAGCCGTTTAGTTCAACTGAATGGATTTAATGGATACCACATCCTTAGTGGTACCTTTAATCTGATACCCCTTAATTCTTTCAGTGACTTCGACAATTGGTGTGATGATCATACCCTAAATTAACTTTTGTGAAAAGCCTATGTTTTGATCAGACTTTATTGCTATAAGGTTTCTTAGTTTTTCTTTTGCTGTTAAGGAATGTAAAACAGCTGCTACTTCAAACTCTAAATGTTCTTTAATTTATGCACTCCCTCTACTTCCTTTGACCGTATTGTAAATTTTCTGTTTGTTTTCTGGGCTCATCCCTTTTTTGTAATATACCTTGCCAAATGTGACCCACAGCAAGTGACACACCCTAACAGTTTTCAATCTCTTCCTCCCTTAGAGCTACAAATGTGTTAGATACATAATCTGCTGCCCAAACCACTACAGTTTTTGAGACAATTTTACTAAAAGTTTCACTGTGCCATTGCATTGGTCATTGTCTTTCTTGCCTTCAATAACTACTTCTTTGTTAGTCGCTACCTGAACACCAAGCCATCACCATAAAATTCAGGGTTTGTTCTCATAGTACTCCACTTCAAGTTTCCATTTGGCTGGGTTATGCTGTGATAAGAAGCAATCCCCAAAATTTCAGTAGCTTAAAACAACAAAAGTTTATTTCTCACTCATTCCATATGTTCATCTTGGGTCCTCCAGAGGCCGTGCTCGCACGTTTCTCATGCAGAGATCCAGGCTGTGGAGCCTCCACTATCTGCTAAATCACCAGGGCCCAGGGGAGTGGGAAAGGTATGTAGTGAATCAAGGATTGGCATTTAAAGTTTTCTGCCTCAAAGTGGCTCATATCAGTTTGAATCATTGTCCAAATAAAGCCTCATTGTGGTGCCTAATTTCATATGGTGCAGGGAACTGTAAAACACTTCCTAGGCAATCCATAAATGCTTGAGTATAACCTGCCCTTCTTCATCTCTGAGCATTTGCTCGTGCTATTCCCTCTTCCTGCAATGTGCTTCCCTCTCTCTCTGCCTTGTGAAGTCCTAACTCAAAACACAGGTCATATGCCCCTTATGCTATGAAACGTTCCTCAACATGACACTGAGGCATAAACCGTACTCTGGTGTTATTATGGAAAGTTGATCTAGCTTTGCAAAATCTCATTTTAATTATGTATTCATATGATTCCTCCACTAGACTTTGGACTCTTTGAGGGTATGATTTTATTAATTTTTCAGTTCTAAGCATCTATACAGTGCCAGGCACATGGTAGATGCTAAAGGAATTATTATGGAGTGAATTTATTTTTGAGAAATTGATTATAAAATCCATGGTTGATTTTTTCTTTAGATTGAGATTTTAATTATACTTTTTGACATAACAATTTTTAATGAAGGATTTGGTTACGTAATTATTTTTTTTTTGAAACAGTCTTTTTCTTTCCTTTCTTTCATTCCATCTTCTATTATTATAGTCCAGGTTTTCAAAACAACACACATGGGCCATTACAACAGCTTCTTAGCTAACATGCTTAGTTTTACTCCTCATCCATTCTACAGCTAAAATAATTACTTCCTAACATTAAAAAGTTATCATTTTCACTGTACCATGCATAAGAACCCTCAATGATCTCCTATCACTTGTCAGTTCTAATTTTTAAAGTACTATGGAACTTGGAACCCGGTTTTCATGTCACAGCCTATTTCTGGTTGTCGTTATCCCTTCCCTCTTAAAACGACCTTCAGTCTCAAAGGACTTCCCAACAATTTCAGGATAAAGTCAACCAGAGATACATCTAACGTGTCTAAAATTCTTCAAATCCATCATTCTCTCTCATTTCAAGAACTTTGATCACGCTGCCTGAAATTCTCTTCCCCTGACTTTTAGTAGGTCAGATTCTACTTATCCTTTGGGTATGTCTTCATATGTTACTTCCACCACAGTGCAACCACTCCTGACTCTCCCTGGACTTGGTCATGGGTTCTTCTATAACAGCATGCCATCTTCCCATGTAACAGCACTTGCTACACTTTACTATTCTCATCCACTTAATGGTCTAGGGCTGAGGGCTGACTCATATCTGTATGTCTACAGTAATAATCATAATAGTTAATATTAAGTACTTTTGTATCAAACATTTTGATAGAAATTTTGCATATTGTTGCAGAAACTGACTAGTAGCTCTCCAATTCCTTTCCCTCTACCCCCTGGATACTTGGCTGGGCCATATTTCTCAAGCTCTTGCATAGTAGGATGTGACTCACATGTTCTACTCAATGAGAGGTAAATGGAAGTGACAAGCTTCACTGCAACATCCAGCATGTACATCCTCTCACACAAGCTCACCTGTGCTCTTTCCTCTTCTGGGAAATAATTCTGTAACAGGTTACTAGCCCAAGCAGAATACCCATTGACTTCATATGACCCAGAAATAAACTTCAACCATATTAAGACATTTTTGGTAAATTTCTTTTACAGCATCTACCATTCCTTATTCAATATAAACACATTTTATTAAATTATCTGCTATGAATATTATTATCATTATCATTTGACAAATGGTTAAACTCAGGTTAAGAGAAGTTAAGTAACTGGTCCAAGGTAACACAGCTGGTAATGATGGAGCCTAGATTCAAACTCAGACAGGCTGACCTCCGAGCCCAAATTTTAACAATAGTGCCCTCTTCTCTATTATGTAATAAAATGACGACAAAAAATCCAGACAGAAACATATTTTAAAGTTACAGTAATTGGAAGAGTGAAAGAAAACAAAGATTAGTAGAATAGAATCATGAAGCCCAGAATCAGAGTCCTATGTTTATAACCATTTAGCACATTTAGCATTTCAAATTAGGAGAGAAAGCTATGCATTCCATACTTTATGTCTCTATATATTATTTGTGCATTAAAACATTAAATATAAAAAATTAAATAAAATCATAATAAAATGGAGGATAGAATTCAGAATTTATTATTTTAACTTCTAACATAACATCTAATACTTAGAAAATGTTCAGCAAACATGTTGACAGAATTAATGAATCTGACGTTAAGACTATGTACCATTTGACTCCATTACTTTGTTCCATACTTGTTTCAGAATGTATGCTTTGGGACAGATTTGGGGCATCTATAGATGAAAAAACCTCTCTAATGGGGATGTAGTTTTTAGGTTCTATTAGATTTTATGTTAGAGGAGATATTTTAGTTTAATTAAGAAATATTAAACAGTTTTATTGAAGAGTATAAATTGGAAAAAATCTTTGGATATAAACCATCAAAACTGGAAGCTTATATTTCTAAGGACAGAGATCTATTCATAATTGTTTAGTTTCATACCCACGTTAGTTTTATTTCCAGGATGTTTACTGCTAACATGATGAGTTGAGGCATTTGGTCAATATAATGAACGTCAAATAAAGTTTCATATGTTATGGTTCATGAGTAGATATTTCAAAATTATATTCTGTTTATTTAACCCCTAAGACCCTCAAAATCAAACCTCAGAAAATTCACTTAAAGTTTTATAAACAACAAAAGTATGCTTATCCACAGGATGGGAAACTGTCACCAAATACTCAAACTCAAAAAATTTCTAGTGACCATGAATCTTTGATGAAGAAGGTCCAGGGGCTTAGGCCAGTATTAGTGTTTTTAATGTGAACATTATAAGTTTTCTAATATATAATTTTTTATTTCAATTAAAGAACTTACATGAGAATGCTTGAAACATTTCTGTGATTTTTTTTTAAGCCCTAATATCTAATTGTTTAAGCAGGGTGGCAGGATTAAAGATTCACCACTCTTCCCATGCAGTGGTGAGGTCCATGTGCTCTCTCCTTGAATCTTGGCTGTCTGGCTGACTCTCTGGTAGAATTCAGTAGAAGTGATGCTGTGGAACTTTGGAGACGAGGCCTTATGAGATCTGAAGCTTCTGGCTTTGTCTTCTTAGAATGCTACTCTCTGAAAGCACGTGACCATGCAAAGGTGGCCGTTTATGCTATTGGCCATGTTTTCTAGTATTCACGCCTTTGTGAGATCCCTTTGCTAAAATCTGGGCTGGGCCTGTGACTTACTCTTGACTAATAGAGGGTTGCTGGGGTGATGCTATGTAACTGTGAAGCCAGGTCACAGGAAACCTGACAACTTCTTGTCTGGACCTTTTGGAACATTCACTCTCTTGGAATGCTCCTTCTCAGCACCCAGCTGCCATAGTGTGGGAAGCCGGCGTCCCGTGGACAGGCCATGTGAAGGTGCTGTAGTGACAGTTACGGTTGTGCTCCCAGCAATGGCCACTGTCAACTGCCTGTTTGAGGCCTGAGATTTGGGGCATCCAGCTCAGTCAAGCTTTAGAGTGACTACACTTCAGCTGATACCTAACAGCAACCATAGGAAAGACTTCAACACCATGAGAAATAATTCATTTTTATCTTGTTACACATCAGTGGTTAGCAAGAGCAAAGTCAGCCTACTCTGAGACCTTCATTCGGTGAGGAAACCCAACACAGACACAGAGAGAGAAAGAAGCCACAACCCGGAATACAGAGAACCAGATACACAAGTGAAACCTTTTTGGACTGGTCAGCTCAGCTTAGTGACCAATTAACACAAATGAGTGTGTGACCCCAGCCGAACCACATAGAGCAGAGGAATTATTCCTCTGAGCTCTGCCTGTGTTCCTGACACCCAGAATAATGAGCAAATGAATGGTTGTTACTTTAAATCACAGTGTTTTGGAGTAATTTGTAAATTTGTAATGTAGCATGAGATAAACTACAGGGTATTTGGGGCTGTCTGTCTATCCGCAGCTAGATCTTTTTAGACTGTGCATTAAATATGTATACATATTCAGAGGAGCAGTGGACAGAAGTCTGAGGGTGCTTTAGGGGGTAAATTGCTGAGTGAATTAGAAAGAAATTAGGTTATTTAAATATTTATGGTCAAAGTGTTGAGTAGGAAGAGTGATGGAAATGGGCAGAGGAGGATCCTCAGTTGCTCCTGTATAGGTGGAAGACATGAGGCAGAAGGTTCTACAGAAGGATGCGGGATTCTGATTGCTTAAGCCCTCTAGCTATCAACCCACTGTACATACAGCAGTGCACTTGTGGGCTGCTTCTCTCTTCCACCTCCCCCCACTCTGACAAGTTTCTTTCTTCACTTCTATATGTCCCCATAAACATAGAGCATGTTCTCTCTCCTCACTATGGTATGGAGTACCGTATAGTCAAAGATCACCATCACTTGAGTCGTTAGGAGAAAACCAAAGAGCACAACCAATGCATGAGTCTACCCATGACTGACAATCCTCTCTCTGGCTGCCTTTTTCCTCCCGCCACTTCTCCAGATAGATAACAAGCTCAATGGGTGCTGTGGGGGTCATGGCATTGGCTCACCCACAGTCCCCTGCACTAGAGCCATCAGCAGTTTGTGTGTACAGCAGGGAAACAAGTTGATGATATTAGCTACTCCCCAAAGACACGCACCTCAGTCTCCACATCGTTATCTTGATTTGAGACCCACTACTTTCCAGAAATCTCCAGCCCCAGAGATTATTTATTTATTTATGGATAGAATACACTTGGACCCAAAACCGTGGTTGTAATTTGATCTGAGCAATTGTTAACTGAACAGTGTAATTGTGATGGATAACAGCAGTTGTCACTGCATTGTGAAGGACGACAGCATGATTGTCCCAAAGGAGCTGCTGTATTTGCTGAGAGTGTTACCCTCCCAGAACACAAACTCTGCCCCCTCAGATCCAACCGTCAGAGCAAGGGTGCTATTTTAGCATGTTTACCTGTCCCTATCCGTGCTCGGGTTGGCTCTGCAGAACACGGCCTGAGATTTTTTATTTCCTCTAATAAAAAAAAAAAAAAATCTAAGGTATGCAAATGTTTAGCCCAGAGGAAGAGGTGGCACTTTCATCTTCCAGAAAGTAAAAGAAGCAGTGATAAGAACTGCTAGTCTGGATTTAATTCTAACCCTACAAGGAAGGACATGTGGGTGGACTCCGAATAATAGGGAACTTAGAAGGAAGAAGTGATCTCATCTTAGAATTGCTAATTATCAAATACAAATATAACGAGTGTATCAGACTCTGATGCAGGCTTTATAAAAGCAGATTACAAAAGTTTCCAGGAAAATATATAAAATATATGTCTCAGTTGGCTAGAAATTCTAAAGTAATGGGAAATGGAAATTCTTAAAATAAGCAAACCTGGAGCAAAGGAACAGAAAAGGACATGACATTGCCGCAGCTGCAAATGTTTTCATTGAGGAAAAAATCTGGAGGAGCATGGAGTGGACGATGATATAAAAAGAAGGCAACATGGTTGTACAACAAACTTTTGACCCATTCAGATTTTAAAACATCCCATATGGAAGATGGAAGAAAGAGAGTATGGCCTAAGACAAGTGCAAATGAGTGTCAAACTCAGCAGATATAATGACAAAGAAGTTAATGATTCATGGTAAATTAAGACTTGTGGAAAATGCTTGTAACAGTGAAAACGCCTTTGGATGAAGAATAGGGAAGAAATAGACTCGTGGCTTAGGATGGTCCATTAACAAATGACAGAGAACAAAATAACAGAACCAATAAACAGATCCTCTGCTTCAATAATTTCTATGTGTAGAAAGGAAATCCAGATGTTTAAAAGCTAACTGTATTTAAATAAAATTGGTATCTGAAATGGATAAACAGCTCAGACAGATCAGCCTGAAACTGTTCCCTTCTCTGAGCCCAGGCAAATTGTTCTCCAGATTCCTGTACAAGGACAGAAACACAGACAATTTGAGGATGAAGTGGCCAATAAGAAAGACTACTTCAGTGTGTTCCACAGCCCAGGAGCACAAACATCACCTGGGATCTTGATGAAAACGCAGATTCACAGGCTTCACCCCAAACCTGCAGAATCTGCATTTTAACCAGATAGCCTGTGATCCACACACACATTAAAGTTGGGAAAGCTCCATTCTAAAAAAAGAAAGATAGGTAAGTAACTTGATTTTCAACCCAGGTCAATTCTGTACACTAAAGCGTGCCGAGTTTGACACTAATCTCAGCAGAACTTGAAGGAGAATTATTCAAGAGATGGTTTATGTACACAATGAAGGGCTATAGTAATCTCTAGGACTGGGAGAGCTCCATTAGAAACAAAGCATACAGACTAAAACCCTTTGTAAGTTAAAATTAGAGTGGTGTATCAGGATGTCAAATACTTTTGTTTGTATGAGAAAGTTCAGCATAAGGGTTAAGAACAAAGACTTTGGAGCCAGGCTACTGGATTCAGATGCTAGTTTTGCTACTTACTGTATGACTTAAGCCAATTGCTTAACTTCTCTATGTCTCAGTTTCCCTATCTGTAGAAAGGGAAAAACAATGGTACTTGTCTCATAGCTTACGATGAAGATGAAATAAGTTGATAAAAGTAAAGCAGTTCTAAATGCATGTGGAACCTAGGTTGGCTCTTGGAACAGAAAGAGAACATTGGGAGAAACTGGTAAATTCTAAATAAAACCTGTAGTTTAGTTAATGGCAATACATCAATGTTATTTTCTTAGTTTTGACAAATGTACATGGTTATGTATGATGTTAACATTGGGGGTAACTGGGTGAAGGGTATATAGAACTCTCTGTACTATATTTGCAACATTCCTATAAATTTAAAACTTTCCCAAAATAAAGTTTATTTTTAAAAAAGGTAACATAGCACCTAATGTATAATAAACTCTCTATAAATGAGAGCCTAATTATGCCTAACACATAATAGTGCCTAACACATAAAAGTGCCTAACATATAATAAACACTCAATAAACATGAGCTATTATAATTTTTTTAAAAGTTTATTTATTTATAGTCAGTATGTTAAAATCTAAGGAGCCTAATCTAGGCATAGTAATTCTAATTCAGCAATATATCTTGGATGAAGATTTAGAAGATACAATTATCAAGTTTTGAGACAGCACAAAACTGGGAGAAAGCTGATATATTTAACACTTGAATCCACTGGGTTTCTTTTAAACAAAAGACATCAACTTCAGCACTGGTGTGGCTTATAAGATCTAAAGAGGCACAGATTGACAGGCCTTGGGAAATGAGGATCCAGGAAACTGGAGGTCTAAGTAGCAGGAGCAAACGGGCAGTCTCGTCAATATACAGCTCAGGGAGGTATAAGCCATAGTCATTTTCAACTTTGGGTCCCTCAGGACTCTTATTCTAAGGAGCAAGAACAACGGATTAGTCTTGCCTGGATCATATGTCCCCTCTGGAGTCCAGCTCATGAAGAGAGAAGGGAGAAGGGAGGATAACAAGAAGGAAAGGGACAGACACCAGACAGGCAAAAGGAACAGAAATCCAGAGAAGAACACAGTTATGACAAGACCTTACTGAGCTAGAGAAGGATTCTCATGATCTAAAGTCTGGTTTACAGGTTGTTTCATAAAGGGGAAAATTAAGCTGAGGCTCTAACTATCTACAAACACAGTGTGATTTGACCTGCCGCTTACCTGCCCAAACACATCGTTATGAGGAGGGTAGAGAGTAACCACAGGAGGCAAAGGTCTTCCTGAACCCAGCCCTGATGAGAAGGGCTCTGAGTCTTCTTTGGGTTTCATATTTTAGAGGGATGTTTTCTATCTAAATAAATAAGATAAATAATATAATGTTCCTGGAAGTTCTGTTACTGGGTCCAGTGGTCTCCAAAGTGAGATACATACATTCCAGGAAGGAGCAAAATAACACTTGTGGGGGAGGTAGAATATTACAACTGCTGTTAATATTTACATTTTATAGAGAGAAAGAAATCCATCAAACTTAAGTGATACTTATTCTACAGATTGCCACTGGTATGCTCCCTGTGACCAGAAGTTGAATGGTCACGTGTCATATACCACATGCCATACATGGGGTTAGAGAAAGAATTCCAACCCGGCGCCCACACTGTCCTGTGCACAGTGGGTCATGACATACTTCAACTTAAATGGGCCCAGTTAAGTGAGTTTGGGAAGTAACTGGAGAAGACTCTCTCAATGAGGCACCAGATCAAAAGTATTAATAAAACTAATGATGGTAGAACAGGAAACCAAACAAAATGGAAGAACTTATACTTCTGTTCCCTACACAAAATTCCTCATTAGCTCCATGAAGAGGTAATATTAATAGCGATAGCAATCTAAATACACTTGCAAGAAGCTGGTCAACAAATTCAAAATTGTCAAGACTATCTGATATAGATTTATACTGATAACATTGAATTATAAAACTTGCCCTAAATCAATGGTTCTTAAAAGGGGATGACTGTCCCCCTGAGGGGACATTTGGAATATGTGGACTGTCTTAGAGACATTTTTGGCTGTTAAAACTGGGAGGTGCTACTGTCATCTCTGGGGAGAGGCCAGGGATATGGTTAAACCTCCTATAATGTACGGGATAGCCCCCCACAACAAGGAATTCTGGCCCCAAATCTATATTGTCAGGGTTGAGAAACCTGAACTAAATGCATGTTGTGCCCGGAGATATTACCAAATGCTAGAGCTGTGCATATACAATTTATAAAGTAACATATAAAGTTATGTATATATTTATAAGTAGCAATATATATATACTCAAAATACTTTTATGATAGGAGATTGTAAATTAAAAAAAGCGTTTGGGCACCATCAGAATAAGGTATAATAGATGCTTGATAAAAGTTGTCTTTTGCCTTTACTTAAAGGCTGTATAACGTTTTTGAAACCATGTCACAGAAATTATTGAATGATTTGTGATTGTGGAGTATAAAACAGAAGATGAAGGAACATGTTAGCTGTTTTCAAAAATCCAAAAGAATATTTTGTAGATGAAAGATTTGTCCTAGTGGTGTATCTCCAGAGAGTCAGAACTAAGATCATTGGAATCAAATACCAAAAGGACTATTTTGATACAACAGAAGGAAGATTTTTCTAAAAATTTTAGTGGCCAGGTGATGGAATGAGTTGATGCACTACAGGCTGTTCTCACTTGGGATGGAACATTGGCCAAGATGAGCTATGTGGGCCTCAGCTCGACAATCTTGCGAACTTGTTATTAATAAATGTGAACAGCTTTTCAAGCAGTTCATATTGTACCCCAGTGGGCCACCCTATGTGTTTAAAGTAGAGGTTGCACACTCGTGATCCTTAGAAGTGTGTTTTGCTTTCAAAAATTGTTTAAAAACATTTTAATAATAATAATAAACATTTTATTTTATTTATTTTTTATTATTATTTTTTAATTCAGGATATTACAGGGGTACAAACATTTTGGTTACATGAAATGCATTTGCCTTTACACCCCCCCACCTCCCTCCCAAACCTGACTGGCACCCAGTGAGTATTACCACCATGTGAGCACCTTAGAGTTGAAAAAAGCAAGACAGTTCACATACACAATCCAGGTTTTAGGTTTCTCTTGCAATATGAAAAAGCTCCAGCAATGTCAGGCCCATGGTCCTACCTAGCAACAAGAAGCTAGGATTGTCTACTTTCCTAATTTCTATGACCTGCCTTAACCCTAGAGTGCTTTAGTAGTGGTTAAGAAAGCTGACTCTAGAGTCATAGTACCTGGCTGCGAATCTCTCCACCATCATTTACTAGTGTTATAAGCTTTGGCAAATTATTTGACTTCTCTTTAACATTCTCATCTGTAATACAGAGATAATGATAATACCTGTGTCATAGGGGCATATACAGATTAACTGAATTCACAACATACAAAGCCTTTGGAACAGTTCCTGGCACATGGTAAGTACTCAGTAAGTGTCACTATTATTTGAGTTTGTGGCCCCTGGTGGAAAGGCTGCCTGCTTGCACAGATTCTCAGCAGAGTGTTTGGTCAGTACAGTTCCACTGACCTGATATTATCATTTTAATGGATGGCATGCTAGAGACACAAGTCATATTTCCAATCAGAATTTGAAACAATAGTCTAGACCAGTTTTGGATGTCAGCTCCTATGACTACATAGAGTAATTAAAATGAAATAAGGATGTGGTTGGGGAGATGGGAAAGGACTATTTTCTCCATGTTATGTGACTTTGATAACTTCATGCCAGAAGTTCACAGTGGAAACATAAATCTACAAAAGTGCAACCTTGGAGGAACAATATGCACCACCAGCATAGTTTAGTACAATGACACTATAGGCTAGTGGAAGAGAACCCAAAAGAGAAATTTAGAGTAGATGGAAAGGATAATGCTCAAAGATATCTATTTAAGCACCAAAGGATAACTTTAGTTGCCAGGAACCACTAGCCCACCATTTCATCATCTAGAATATTCCAGTAAGTTAATCTCAAATGATGTTTAATTCAAAATTCCATTGCCATCTTTTCTAACTGGAATAACAGATTTTTTTTTAATATTTGGGTGTGGGTCAGTTTTTTATGTTTTGCAGTTTGGTGGAAAAAATTGAAAATTGATAGAGTCCATTAGCAAATGTATTTAGTGCAGTTTTATACAGTAAACAAAAACTGGCTTTGATTTTGGTTATATAACCTTCTCATTTCTGGGTCAGGCTACCATACTTACCTTTCGACATTGGTTGCTATTCAGAGCAAAACCACAAAGCCTAGAAATTGCAGGTTCGTTCATTCCCCAGTGCTTAACAATCTCCCAAGGAAGGCAGATACATTTTCCAAGATAGTAGTTTCATCAAAGAACAGCCAATAATGACAGATAAAGAGCTGCCTGGTGACTTGAGCTTATATCTGTTTCAAGGATTTACTGAATACTAATAGAACACAGCTTCTGTTGGAGAAGAAACCCTTGCGGTCGGTTATTGCCTTGTATCATAAAACTTGACCACCAGTTGGTTTGCCCTACAGTTTCTAATATACCAAACCAGGGGGAAAATAATAATTACATATTTAAAAAAAATAAAAAGAAGTAGGATTTTAAAGTATGTACTCATTTAGTTAATAATGAAAAAGATTTGTGTGTATAATGAGTGACTTCTGTTTCATTACTATAGAGGGGTACATTGTACACGTGGGAGGTAGAAGGAAGGTACCTGGAATTATATTCTAGTAAAGGGAGTCTGAAACCCCACTTGGCTTTGTTTAAGTATTTTTTAATGAATCATCTTGTTCACATACCCTCTGTACTACACAATTAAGCTTTCCATTTCACCTTGCCTTTCATTTTCCTCTAATCATTTGGCATGCATTCATTGTGACTCCCAAACTATAATATACATTTCACAAGTTCATGGACCCTCCTGATATTTCTCTTATTCCCCCATGTTGTTCCTAAGAGAGAACTGGGCACATATCACAGGTTCAAAAATACTCATTGATTGATTGAGTGGCACAGATTGTGGATGCAGAAAGTTATGGGCAGACAGAGGAGGGCTTCTACAGCTTCCCACAGAAGCTGAGATTTCAAAGGGCTAAATGGTGACATATGTAAAATGCGACTTAAGTGATGGGAAAAATAAAACTCTGGGGAGGTAGCTTGTTCTAACTCTCTGCTGAGACAGGAGCTTCAAAACAGAAATGGAGAATTTTGAATGATGAGGAGAAATATTTAGCCATCCGAAAATGGATGTAATCTTCAAACTGTATTTGATTTCCCTATGACATGATGGATTAGGGGGCTGTAGGACCAGATTAAGTATCTCAGCTCCTTGAAATTTTTATATACAGGTTGCATCCTCATTTTTAACTGTTTCTAATCACCGTGATTATTGGCCTAATAAAGACTTAGTTAAGAATAAACATAGGGTGTCTGGTTGCCTTATTTACTGGCATTAATCATAAGAAATATGTTTACTTTCCTTCTGGGACCAGTGTTCTCATCCTCATTTGCTTGTGGATATATGAAAGGTACTGAGAATTTACTTGGAAATCAGCATCACATAAGAACTTTAACCTGATATCTTCATGTGATAGTCAAATGTCTGGACTGAGGTCATAAACACAGCCATGAGGTAGGAATGGTGAACTCAGCACTTTTTCTGAAGTTGTCTAAGACAGAGTGAATGTCATGCCCACTGTTCCATGACTTTTATAAAAGCTACGATGATTTTTATGTAAATACCAGCATCTTTGACATGTACAATTAATCTGCCTATGAGCTGAAATGCTGCCTCTCCTACCACAGATGAGTGATGGATTTTTATTATAGCAGGGCATACTCAGACCCTCCTGTGTTTTGGTAGCTTTTATAAAATCAATGCATCACTGAAGTCCTTCCTAGAGAATTTAAATTAATGGAAGCAACCACCATGTGAGTCACCACATCTATAAATTTTTATAGGGCAGGTCACCAGACATATCTCTTCTATTTTTCTATTTATTACAGAAGAGAAGGGATGGTAACTTAACATTTGTTGAACAACTCTTATGATGGGCCAAGCTCTGCAAAAGGCCCTGTCATCTTTGATTCTTCAAAGACTCTGAGTGAAGTATGGTTATTCTCATTTGTACAAGAGGAGACTGAAGCACAGAGCCGTTAGGTAACTTGCTCAAGGTATACACAGCTAATGGGTAAGAGAGTTGGGATTTGAATACAGATCTATCTTAAAGCGTAGCCCATGATGTTTATCTTTTTTCTTTGTCTTCCATTAAAAATTAAGATTTTTTTCAATCTTTTGCGATTCCGCTACCTTAATTACACCTTATTTGTAGAGCTAACATTTATTGTATATTGATTATATTTTACAGCTTCACGTACTGTTTGAAATTTATTCTCCTTTTTAATCCTCATGACAACCCTGCAAAATAGTTATAATTATCACTCCTATATTATAAATGTGGAAACCGAAGCAAAGAATTGCTCTCTAAATCATTCAAGGTTACGTGAATATTAAGTGACAAAGTGGGATTTGAGCCCAGGCATGTGGCTCTGGAGTCTGTCCTTATAATCACTATCCTCAATTGATTTACTCTGTATGCTGTACCATGTTAAATATAAGCACAGTCATAGCTTTGACCTTGAAGTGTGCCATTTAGTACATTGATATGTAATTACCTAGTAGGGACTCAAAATAGAGTTTTTCTGGGTGTCTTGCTTCAAAATGGTTTATGTACTAGCTGAATCAGACTGAATAAATAACATTTTACTGTACTATGAGTTTTACATGTTTGAGTCAATTTTTCCTGTATAATAATATTGTATCTCTGACAGACCAATTCTATCTATTCTATTAAAAACACAGGCGATTCTTCAACAAAAATATAATTTATGTGATGTTTGCCCACCAAATTATCTTTTCTGTTCAATATAAATTAATTACAGATGGTGTATGGGTCAAAGTGGGTTACAATATATTCAAGCATTCACATTATTTCAAATAGAGGACTCAAAGTAACATCTTAGAAGTGCTTTGAATTTTTTTAATAAAATAAAATAAATAGGCATCTTGCTTGCCTTTGAAGATCCCTTTGCTAATCTCAGATTGCCATCTGAAATTTTAATTAGTGACTTAAAATGTGCTTACATAAAGAACCTTGTCCAAGTTGTCTGTTTCTGCCAAATTAAACTATTAAACTAAGTAACCTAATTAAAATCCTTTTAGCTTTTAATCAATATTTTATTTACATCCATATTTCCCAGGAAGCTTGATGAGTTTTTTGGATGTGATAGTTATTTCTGCCCCATTTATCAAAGGTTGTTTTTAAGGAGTAAGTTCTCCCCTCCAAGGCCATGGAGTCAGCAAGAAGCAGTGGAGGACACCTTGGGTACATGCCTTTCTGCCCTCTACCAGCCCAGGGTACACAGGACGTTGGGTGGTGCTCATGCAACTTCTTGGTGAGGTCCAGGTTGCTGCCACAGGATACAGGAGTGGCTCTACTCTCCTACAGACAGCTAGTCCTTCTGCCCTTTCCTCCCAGGCAATATACATGTCAGTGATCACAGGAAGTGAAAACCACAACATGCTCTCCAAGAAAAAAGTAGGTTCCCACATGTTTTATTCTTAAGAGTTTAGTTTCATAAAACTTATGAAAATAACATCCTTTTCTTCCCTCTGGTCATCCTACCTCATTCATTCCATTTCCCAGAGGCAACCACTTTCAGATCATTTTATACATTTATATATCAATATCTCTAAAAAGCATACTTACAACTTCTTGAATTTCTAAATTTTAGACATCAATGATTAATGTCCTACTATAGAAGATAATGATTTAGCATTCTTTAATCTCTCCCAGCTCCCATCCTTGTACATTTCAACCACACATCCCATTCTTCCAATAGAAGTACAGCAGAATTTTGGTTACATAAACAGTCATGTTGACGTTTTTATGACCATATAAACACTATTCTCAATTAACTTATGTAGGATAGTAGGATAACTTTTCCTTTCTTGCAAAATTCTTTGTTTTCCTTGAATTAGACTGTCTTATTTCTTTTTTAGCCTAGTTTTCTATGTGTCCATCTCTAGTTTAGCCTCAAATTCTTCCTTAAGTGGTTAAATCTCCCCCAATAACCTCAAGTATATTGTACTATAAAAATATCATATTCTTAAAGACATCACTCCTAGAGCCTTCTGACATGCTCTAGTTTAGGCTGGTTGGTCTTTATGGGTGGTGGACAGCTGCTACTCTGGGATCACCCCTACCATCCTGGGGAGGCCTTCATCTCTCCATTGACTCAGGTCTCTGCTTTCCTGGATTTCCTTCATCATCTTTGTTGGTTTATTCCCAAGTCTTGGTAAAGCACATTCTCTTATAGCTTCTTGAGAATGAGTACCTGGGAGGTAAATTTTCTGATATCTAACATGTCTCAAAAATGTTTTCATTCAATCTTTGCACTTAATGAATAGTTTCTCTGGGTACAGAATTCCAGGTTGATGTGATACTGTATTTTCCAAAAGCAGTTACATTATCTCTCATCCTACATACTTTCAGAATGTGATTTTGATGCTCCTCTCATGGAGAGGTGGGGTCTCTGTTCCTTGCCCTTGAATCTGGACAGAATTGTGACTATGGTACTAGTGATACTATGTAACTTTCAAAGCTAGGACACAAAATGTTATACAGGTTTTTTTACTTCTGTTTTCCTTCTGGACATTTGCTCTTAGAACCCAACCAGTGCGCTGTGAGGAAACACACACCAGCCAGTGGAGACAGCCACATGGAAAGGACTTAATTGCCAGCACCCTCTCACTTGCCGTGTGAGTGAGCTCACTTGGAATAGGACCCTGCTGAGCACTCAAGACACCCAGCTCATGCTGCCTGCAGCAGGAAAGCCACCTCTTGGGAACCTTATCCAAATCGCCGATTTGTGAGACAAACACAGAACTTGGAGGTTTGGGATTTTTTGCTATGCAGCAATATATAACCAAAACTGTTGGGGAAAAAAATACCTAGGAGTTTCAAAGGTATTACTTTTCTATCTCTTAGGCTTCCATATTGCTGTGAGAAGCATGAAGGCATTCTAATTTCTAATTGGCTTAATAGAAAGTTTAAAACATTTTGTAGAAGTTTATAAAGTTTGGTCCTATGCAGAAATTTCACACTGTCGAGCCCTGGTATGAATCTTTTCTCATCTGTTGTGTTGAGCACCCACTCAGTTGGCAGTTGGCCCCTTAATCATGGTAAATCATCTGGCATTAGTTCTTTGTTGATTTTTTTCTCTTGCCTCTATTCTTTTTTTCTGGATGTCTCTGTGTATATTTAATCTCCTAAACTGATTCTCTAAATCTCCTATTCTCTATTTTATGATCTTTTCTTCCTCCCTTTCTATCTTTTTGTTTTGCTTTACTTTTTGGGACATTTCCAATTCTTTGCCATTCAACAATTCTTCGAGACTTTAAATTTCTTTTAGGATATTTTGAATTCTCCAGCATTTACTCTCTGTTCGTTCATATTTAATAGTGCCCTAGCTATTGTTGTTGTTGTGTTGCTGTTCTCATGAATCTATTAATACCATTTTAACTACTTCTAAGGTAGGATTAGTGATAAACACAGTTTTTTTTTTTAAAAAAAATCTACCTTTTATTCTTATATGTTCTTTCTTAAGTCTCATAGGGCATCATTCCTAAAAATAACACATTTATAAATATGTTTGTTTTTTTTTACTTTTGGCTCTATAGACTAAAGCAAAACAAGACAAAATAGCTTTCTGCATTGCCTACTTCCTCCAAGTTATCTTTTTCCTCTTGTTTGTCTTGACCTCTGTGTTTCGTGTTAGAGAATTTCCATGGGAATCCAATGCTCATCAATTGTCTGATTGCATTAAGTGTGATGCACTAAGAAGCAGATTAGAAGCTCTGCACCAGACTTATGTCAAATGTGAGCTCCACTTTAGGGTGAATTGTCTGGATTGGCCATTCCATTGGAAAAGCCTGGAAATCAGTATCTTTGTCTTTTCTGTTGGTCAAGTTTACCTGGGAAGAATTTTTTAATGTTCTCTTTGCAATTAGACTGGTTGTCAGAGTTCTGACAGCTGAATGAAAAAAGAGAGTTAGAGGTCACAACACACAGAATATAAGATTTCACTTAATTCTCTGTTTCTTTAGTGTTCATCAGTACCTTCAGCTGTGCCTGGTGTTCCCCACTCCAGAGACCCTCTCTTTTACCATCTTCATAGAATAAAGCTTCACTCCTTTTCTCTGGGTGGCCTGTAGAGAGAGTGGGCATTGGATCTCGAACTATAACTTCTTCTCAAAGGGACTTTAAAAATTATCCCCTTTTACATCCCCCTCCTGTCCAAGGGGCCTAGTGCTGCCAATTGCAGATCATTTTGGAGGTTCTACACAGAAAATTGTGTTACTTCTCATTTTATTCTATTTCTTAGTCAGCTTTGGTTTTTGTTTTTTGGCTGCTAAGTTAATTATTATTGTCCTTTTGTTTTTGTGCTTCTAAACATTGCTGTTTCTCTATTCTGTTGATTTATCTTTGTACTTGTGAGTTGATAAAAGAAAACAACACTAATGGAAGCAACAACTCCTCATTGTCATTAGATTACATTTTTGGAAGAAGAGGAGATAAATACTAATATCTTTTAGCTATTTTTGTGTGACAAACTACAAAACCACCGTAAAGCTCTGTATCTTAAAGCAACAAATATTGGGGAGGTGGGGATAGGTATATACACACCTAACGGGTGCAGTGCGCACCGTCTGAGGGATGAACATGCTTGAAGTTCTGACTTGGGTAGGACAAGGGCAATACACGTAACCTAAACATTTGCACCCCCATAATATGCTGAAATTAAAAAAAAAAGCAACAAATATTTAATATGGCTGAGAGTTCATGGATAAGGTGAAGTTTGATAATTCAAGTCTGGATGATCTCTGCTGAGCTCACTCATGGATTGTGCTCAGCTGACAAGTTGGCTAGACTCTGGCTGGTCTAGGATGGTCTTATTCATATATCTGAAGTTCCACTGGCTGCTGGCTGAAGTGATGAGATTGGCTGAACCATGGGTAGCTCATCATCCACTAGGCTGTCCCAGGCTTATTCTCATGATGGTTCTCAGGAGGAAGTTTCCAAGCGCAAAAAGAGAAGCACACAAATCTTATGATTGCATGTGGCACATCATCACTTCCACCACATTCTATTTGCCAAAACAAGTCACAAGGGCAATCCGGGTTCAAGTAGTGAGGAAATATTGGTGGAAGGAATGACAAGGAGATATCTCCAAAGGGTTTTGATACAGGGAGTGATGAAGATTTGAATACATTCTCGCAATCAATATATCACTCGTGTTCAATTCATCAATTTTAATTGCAATTCCCTTTGTGGTAGACAGAATAATTGTCCCCCCAAAATGTTCACGTTATAATCCATGGAACCTGTGCATGTGTTATCTTGCATGGTAAATAAGGCTTTGCAAGCATGATTAAATTAAGGATCTTAAGACAAGGAGATCATCCTAGATTAATCTGTTGGGCCTAAGATAATCACATGGATGATAAGAGGGTGACAGGAGAGTGACAGTTAGAGAAGGAGAGTCAGAAAAGGAGAGTTAGACTTAACAGAAGTCAGAGCGATGCCACTGCTGGGAGGCCCCACAAGCCAAGGAACACAGATGGTCTCTAGAAGATGGGAAAGCCAAGAAAGAGATTCTCCTCTAGAGCTCCCAGAGGGTATACAGCTATTCCAATCACTTGATTTTAGGACTTATGACTTCCAAAAGTGTAAGACAATAAATTTGTGTTGTTTTAAGCCATTAAGTTTAGGGTGATTTATTATTTATTTTTGGTAATAGGAAACTAATACATCTCACTCTCCTTTCAGTTCAGCCATGCTACATTGACACATGACTCCTTAGGATTTTTGTCGTATCTATGTGCCACTTCTACCATTCTTTTCTACAGAAAAGGTAATCTATTTTGGAAAAACATAGCCTCATTATAAGCACTCATATCTCTGGAATCAAGAGGTAACACATATAAAATAAATATGAGAATTAAGAAAAATATTTGTTCCTATACAGGAGAGGTATATAGTGTGCAGCATTTCTCAATTTTATGTGACCATGTTGCTCTTTCTTCATGGAGCATCCATCCACTCATTAGTTCATTGAATGAACATGTTATTGAGTACTGACTACGGACCAGGTGTGGGTGAACAAGAAAGATGAGACTTCTGCCTTCATAGAGCTTACATTCTAGTGCAGAACACAGATAATATGCACATTTTAAGAAATGAATACTATAATTTCAGTTTCTAATAAAGGAAATAAAGTGCTGTGCTAGAGAACAACTAGGGAGTATGAGGAGGAAAAGGTCTGGGATGTGGGCTATGCTGGGATCTTATAAGATTAGTTCCCTGGGAAGAGGTGATTTACAGTCTCATATTCTGCCTACTTCTACATGGAAATCTTCCAGCTCCCTGGTCAAAATTAAGTGAAGGAGATTGCTCATTCTGATTTTCCACCCTTCTAATCCATCACCCAATTATATTGATCATTGTTTATACATCGTTTTGCATCACCTAATTCCTTCCATTCTCAATTTCCCACCCAGGCTAAGATTCTTAGAGAGATTCTTACAAAATGGATTTGAATTTTTTTCTGCTCAGTAGTCTGGATGGATGCTATATCCTCCCCAGTGATTGAGAAATAAGTTCTAAAGATGAGGGCCAGGGCTAGAAGTACCATAAATGATCTAAGATGTTTCCAGAGGCCGGGGCAATTATATTAATACACTGAGGACTCAATCATTTTGAGGCAGGAGTGCCTTGTATCTACTTTAGGACAACACCAGTGTATCTTCACCAGAGAAGCAGCTCAGCACTACAGAAGCTTAAACAGAACCCTTGGGTCTACTTCCCTGGCCCTACATGCCCTTCCTGGACCAGTTCTCTCTTCTCTGCACCCAGGGGCATGCCTGAGAGCTGTCAGGCTGGGATAAGAAAGAGAACAATCAACTTCCTAATCTTTAAACTGCTAATCCATAAAGGTGAATGGCAGCAAATTTACAACAGCTTCCGGCTTGTCTTCAAGTTCACCCTTTCCCAACACATGCTGTCTGTGACCAGCTGTTTTGGCATGTAGATGGGCGTTCTTCCTGCTTTACATAACATGGTGATGTGTTTTACAGTGAAAATGTATTTGAGAGATCCAAACACAAAATTTTAAGAAATAAAGTTAAAATCCAGAGCCATCAAGCAACTGGCTCCAAATCACATAGCTAGTCAGTGACAAATCTATGATTCAAATTTGGGGTTTCTAACTTACATTGCAAGTCTGAGCTACCATATTGACCTTCATGCTGTGAATGTGTAGCATGTGAGACAGATAGAAGTCTTAAAGTTTATTTACTAATGATATTTGAAATCATATAATATGCTCTTAGATTTATTTTACTTTAATTAGAGTATAAACATTTTTTTCTGGTAACAATTTCCCACAATATATTCTATGATATTGTTGGCTGAGTTCTCTCTTTCTTAACTTATGTGTACTTGATTGTCAAGAATTCATTATCTTCTCACTGTCCCTATATCTGAGGTGATGTTATAACAAATGTTACGTAAATTCTTTTTGTTTCCCCTGCTACAATTTTCAGTGTCTTTATTACTCATGTACTGGAAGAAAAAATAGCCATGCTTCAGAGCTATCCTCAAAGGCCACTTCTTGAAATTTCCCCTGCTGTAAATCACATTTCTTTTTTTAGTTTAGAATACAGCTTTAAACGTAGACCTTCCAAGAACAAATTGCAAGGAAGTCTTCTCTGGTTTGCTGCTCTCAGAAGCACTCTTAGAATTTTCCCTGCACAATATCCTTTTTTAGCAGTTCCCACAGATTGCTGGAAATCATTAGATAACAGTTATATCTATTTCCCATTCCTCATCCAACCACTGCAAGGTGACCACCAATACATTTTCCATCTCTTGTTCTGGTTTTCAGGAAAACTTTAAAACTTTTTAAAAACAAAACATTCATGTATTTACAGGAAAATGGAATACACAAAGGAAATCAAAGTGTTTTATATTCTTTGTATAGTGTCATGATCAAAATTAAACTATGGTACTCATAACCAATCCATTTCTGGTTGCTTGTACTTTGAGTTGCCTTAGGAACAAAGAAGTGTAGCACACATGCTATTTCTCTCATTCCCTGTGCCAGGGAAGACATTGCTAACCAGTCACAGAACCCCATGGCGAGCTTTTATGTGTCCTCAGAATCTTTCTTAACACAACCTCTAGACAACCACTACTCAACAATCACCCTATATATGTGAATCTCAAACCTAAAGAGCAAATCTATACTATAGCGATTTTGTCTACCTTAAAAAAAGCACATATAAGAAACCCTAAAACTAAATGAATAGGTGAGTAATATTATATGTTATTATTATTGTTTTTCCTTTCTTTTGCCCATTGAAAACCTTTTTTGTTGTTGTTGTTATAAATGTTTCTCAGAAATCCCTCTGCTCTTAGTGTAAAAAACCTTCAGAACCTTTGTATTCTCACTGGTAAAGTAAATGAGTGAAGTAAATTAAATTCCTCAGTTCTAAAATTCTGAGTTTATTATTTGCATCAAATAGCATTAGCTAAGAAAACATTTAAATAGCCACAGAAAATTAGTACTTAAGTGTAAAGAGATATGGCACTGCCAATTTTTAAATTTCTCCAAAAGAAATGTCTCTGAAACTATAGTACGCATGAAAGGTAATAAGAAAAATGGTTTCAGGTTATATAAGTATATATACACCAACAATATGTAAGTAGAATTAGTGCATAATGTATCTTCTTATCATTAGTAAAATGTGACATGTTTTAAATGTCATTATGTAACATGTTTGTGAATGTGACTTAGTCATTCAACCAACATCTAGCCTTAATAAAAAAACAAGCAAACAAACAAAACTGAAAAAAATTCATGTCTTAAAAGGGCCTGAGAAAGGAAAACTTTTGAGTATTGGAGTCAGGATGTATAGGCATTCTTCTTAGAATTATACCTGATCGGCAGTGAAAGGAATGCATTTCAGTTGGGAAGTACAGGGAACATGATCCATTGAAGTTTACAAATCTCAATTTGTAGAGAATCTGTCATGTTGAGGGGAGGTGGAGATTAGACTGACCTTTCTCACTAGTTTCTTACATATGGGAATTTTTTTTTCAAATTACAAAAAAAAAAAAAAAAGCCTCAGGATAGGTTAACCCAGAGTCAGTACTATACAATACCCCTGGAAGTCCATCACCAATTGGAACTCAAAAGGAGAGACAGTGTGGTGATTAAACCACAAAGCCCCCAAGCAGAAATTAGCTTTAGAAACCTCGTAGACAGCTCTGTTTGTGATAAGCTGGGTATCGCCCCAGGTTTTAAGTGAGCTTGAAAGAGAAATTGAACTATGTGAAATGAATGAGAATAAGCTTTCTCCTAGAGATAGAGTTTGGACACACCTCACTTATGAAACAGTCATGTCACTCATTTTTCAAAGTATATTTTTGTACTGATTTTACAGCAAATAGTGGTGCTATCTCACTTAGAGAGAAATGGACACATAAGACACAAGCCAATTATGTTTAATTCTGTAATAGTTTTTTATGATGCAAATTTAGCTAAAAGTTTTACTCTTAGGGTTAGTGTGTCTGTAATTATTGATGGTAGATACTTAAGCTGTGGCGATCTCTAGGGCTGTTCCAGCGTTTCAGTTCTGACAGAAGTACATCCCTTATGCCATGTGACTTGCATCTGCCAGTGTAATGTGGTGAAGAACATGAGCAGCGGTGAGGTGCTACCTCCTGGGCAGAAGTCTTGGTGAGTCTCTATGTGCTTGTTGCTTTTTCCATACCACAGTGACGCTATAGATGTGGAGGTTCTGTTGTCCTGAGTCCCTAAGTGGAAGTGACACGGAACAGAGATGTTGTCAACCCAAGAGTGCAATGTAGCATAAGTGAGAAATACATTTTGTTATTCGAAGCCACTCGGATTTGAAGGTTGTGTGTTACTGTAGCACAGCACAGCCCATTGTGACTGATACGCAGGCTTTCTCCGGCATTCGGTGCTGTAGCAGAATTGCACAATGAAAAACACAATAACGGCAACTTAGCTGGAGAGAATATTGGATTGAAAATCACTTAACTTTAACATAACCCCTTATCAATACTCCACAGTTAGGTCAGAGCAAATCTCTCTGGTGACTTAAACTCTTTTCTAACACTTTGTGGACACTCCTAAGTCTTAGAAATGAATAAATTGATCTAGAGTCCGGTGGGGGAAGAGAATCAGAGTCATGATTCAGTGTGGGAGACTCAATGGAAGGAGGGATCAGGCTTACTGGAATACATGACAGGAAGAACTTAACAGTTCTATAAAGTGAGCTGTAAGGGTTTCTAAGTCAGTTATGAGGTTTGAAAGTTCAATAAGTTTGTATTTCTGTATATCCAGGATCTATGACAAGGTAAAACTGTAAGACTATCAAAGAATCAAATTGTATGACCAAAGGGGCCACCACTAGGCACTCCTTCCTAATTATACGGTCACAGTATGTGAATTCTTTACAAAGTCAGTACTGTGAAATTTCTCAGTTATCTTGGCAACCTAACCCTAGTAGCCTCAAAAGCAGATGAACTCTGTTAAAATGACACCTTTGCGTTGAGGCTCTGCATTAACTACTTATAATCTTATCATACTCATATTTATCAAAATTCCTATGTACTTAGGAAACATAGAATTCATTTTATTCAGAACCTAGTAGTTATCTTGAAAGTATCAGTCGGTGCCTTCTCAGCACTGGATGGTCTTCATTGTGTGCTTCATTCTTAAATAGTCATCTTTTGCTTTTATTTTTATTTTTCTTTTGACATCCACTGTTCTTAATTGCTTTTTGGTTCATAAATTTGCTTTTGGCCTTTGAAGAAGCTGCTTTCAAACTATGCATTTATACTTTTTCTTTGCCATAGAAATGTTTGTGGTTTTTTTTTTTCTACTTTCCCTCGGTCTAGAAGAGAGTTGTGAAATCAAAAAAAAGAAGTTCATTATGTGACTAGAACTCAGTATCTGTAGAGCTACACATTTTCTCTTGCATCAGGTTTTCTAAATGAGACTCTATTATTCTGTGTGACATTAATGTCTCTGTAGCAGGTTTGTCCATATTTTTAAGTATAAATACAGAAAAACAGGCAAAGGCATCTTGGAATACATTTCTTAATTATCCATACTTTTGATTTCCAACATCAGCTTAGAAATTCTACCTACTCCCCACCATGAAAAATTCATGGTTCTCTTCTCTGAACCCTATTGAAATTTCTTCATAACTCTATTTATCAAGTATACCTATTGTATCATACATATAAGTGGTTTGTAGTCCCACTAGATTGTGAGCTTATTAAAGCCAGTGAAAATATGGTTTTCTTTGTTTTCCAAGAACCTAGTACTGAGTTTGGCTCAGGAGACACGTTCAGTAACTAAATCCTGAGAGGAAGAATAAATGCATGAATGAATAATATATTTCCCCAACTACATTTTAAGTTTCTTAAGCATAAAAATAGTATGTTACATTTCATTGAATCTCTTCCTTAAATATTACTTAAAATTATCAAAATGGCTCCACAGAACATGAGGGAATAAGGAAAAAGCTCACATCTAGGGTTTTGTTGTATTGTATTTAGATTTAGGAATCTTAGTTACACTTTTTCTTTGCAAATGGCTAAAAAAATAATACTTTGTAGAAACCAAGGGTTTTAGATATTAGAGTCCCTGGAAGTAAATCAATTTGACTTCTGGGTCAGGTTTAAAAGAAATTGCGATAAAGGTCTTTGAGACATCTCCAAGTAAGAGGTGATGTCAATGTTCCTTTCCCTGGTACCTGGGCAGGCTTTAGCCAACAGGGAGCACGGCAGAAGTGATCCTATGTAACTTCAAAGCCTAGGCCAGGGAAGGCCATACTTCTGCATTATTCACTGCACAACCTATGCGTGGGAGGCTGAACTGCCACATAAGAAGTCTAACTCATCTGATACTGCCACGCTGAAGAAGCCAAGTGCAAAAGCTTCAATGGACAGTGTGTGCTGACTCTCAGCAGACAGGCAGTATCAGCTATAGGATGAGTGAGCCAACCTGGGCAATCAAAAGTTGAGACATCCTATGGCGGCAGCCCCAGCTAAAACCTGACTGCAGTCACTTAAGAGACCTCTAATGAAAACATCCTAGCTTTATCCTTCCCAAATTCCTGACCCACACACTTGTGAACAAAATAAGACAAAATTTAAAAAATCAGTGGTTAAATCTTGGGGTATTTATTATGTAGAAATAGATAATGAAAATAGAATTCATTGGGATTTTCTATTAGTAATGAATTTTACTGAGCTACGAACTTAGCCTTAAGATACACTGGACGTTCAGGGTTCAAACAATTCTTACCGATTCAGGGGAGAAATCGTATGTAAAACTAAAATCTGTCAATATGGGAACAGTACTATAAAATAGGAAAACATTTAGGTGCAAACCTGAAAATCAGGATCTGTTATTTACTTACAGTTACTTACAGTGTGTCTTACTCAAGTCACTTTAACCCTTTGGTCTCAGCCTGTTCATCTGCAAAAA
>VBSM01001562.1:57651454-57707534 GCA_008086735.1 Cheirogaleus medius
AAAAAAAAAAAAAAAAAAAAAAAAAAAAAATTAACCAGAATTTAAATGATTATTTAAACTAGATTGTGATAAGGTACCTTACATACAATGGTGTGCTGGTAAATGTTTATTAACCATTTTTCTGAGAAAAAATTATCCCTGATGTGTAGAGTTTGCCAATTTCTGTGGTGTAAATACTCCCAACAGAGACAATTTCAGGAGCATTTGGGAAGAGTTGATGATGATCTGCTTTCGTGAGGCAGCACCAGCTGGCTTCAGCACATCACTGTCATGTCTTTATTGTTATGGATCCTTGCAAATAAGATGACTAGTGAGAATATCATGAATTATTCCAATTCCCAGAATCTTGGTCCTTGCCTAAAGTTTTAGAATGTACTGTCTGTGCCCCATTCAGTGGCATTTAACTGCATATCGTCTTAGACATGTCTCACATTTGCATCTTACTATTTTTAAATTTAAAAAAAAAATTAAAAAAAAACCCAAAAAGATAACATAAAAAATATTTTGTAACTGTTTGATAGTTAGTGTCTTATTTTTCAAGCTAGAACATTTTGTTACATCATGTGAGGGAAAGTTTTTCTATTGTGCCTCCCAGTGTCTCTTCCACATCTTTCCCTTCCTAAAATAGAGGCCCATTTAACAGTTTTCAAGGTAAAAGTAGTGTTTAAGTATTCCCCCCACTTATTCCAGTACTGAATAAATTCAGCTTAATATCTTCATTTATATCCATGGTTACCAAGTAATAAGCCTAAATGGCTATTTTGCTTATAAGGTGCTATGCCAAATAATATCTGTCAGTTTTATTTATAGTTATTTTAAATTATGGATTTTAAATATAATAATAATTACAAGGAATAGGTTAAGAAAAAGGAATATTTTGTAGAGTTTTACCTTAAGATTAATTCTTCAGAAAATTATTTCATAATGTAGCCTACTTTCTTTCAATACAAGTGATCAGACTGTAAAATACTGACAGGGCTGCAGATTTAAAGAATAATTCACCATTTTATTGTTTACAGGCACAAATGCCCAATCTGATTACAAAATATGCTCCAAACAGCTGTTAAAAGGTTCTTTGGTTCATTTTTATTTCTAAGAAGGGGAATATTAATATTCTTGAATGTTCAAATTATGCAAGTGACATTCATTGTAGAGCACAGTATTAATTACCAACTGAATCAATGAGAAGAACAAAAAGCAATTGTTTGATTCAAAATTAAAGGTTGGAGACATTTATATGTGTGGATACGTGTTTATTTTCTGTTGCTCTAATATCCTGCATCAAGACACAAAGTAGCATTCATCAAAATGAGCTAGGTTTGTGGGAAATCAATGCAATTCAGCATCGTTTCCCAAATTGGAGCAATTTAGATAGAAATAAATTATAATAGTGCTTATCTCAGGCTTCTTAGCATGTGCCAAAAAGTGTTCATTAGCTGTTCCCAAAGAGGATCAGGGTACTAAGAACCACTGTATTTGGATGGAGGCTCACAGCTACAGCATCACCACAAATAGTGCTGGTGGATAAGATCATATATTTTCAAGACCAACAGAACTCAAAAACATAAATCGTTTCAGTTATGTATGAATGCTCTAAAATGGAGAAAGTAACTTTTCCTCTAATGGTTCCATTTATACTGATTTTGAGTTTATGTGTTATTGTCATTATTATTTTCAAAAAAGAGAGAAAAAGCGAAACACCAGAAATCCTGTTCTGTGTCTAGGAAGTAGATGGAAAATCAGCAGCTGAATGAATAAATTCCAATTCTACAGGACAGTTCTGTAATTCAGACTGTATATCAAGTTACAAATAAATGCAATGTGCTAATTCCACCAGTTAGTCAATTTTTATCAAAAGGTAAATTCTTGGTGGCTTCTTTGTTCTTGTTTAACTATGTGAAATTGCTGCCCTCAGTAAACTTGAGGGCAGATCAATTGAATGTATAAAGTTTGGACAACAGAGGAAAAAAAAACCAGACTGAACAAAAATGAGCCCAGCCTGAAGGATCTGGGGCACAGTAACAGAAGATCCAGCGTCTGTATTATTGCAGTCAAGAGGGGCAGGAGGAAGAGAGTGGGGCTGGAATAGTATTGAACAAATAATGGCTGAGAACTTGCCAAATTTGATGAAAAACACAAACCTACAGATTCAAAAAAACTGAGCAAAACTCGTATTTTCAAAAGTGAGAAAGGCAAAGGGACCTAAATAAAGCTGAAATTTCTACACTTCAGTTGAGTGGTAAGATATTAGAGATCTCTCTTCTATCTGTATTTGTATTTATACCTATATCTATATTAACAGGGTACCAGAGCAACAACTGCAAAGGTTGTGCAAAAGATACACTCTTAAAGAGATAGACTCAAAACCACTAAAAATAAATCAAGATAGAATCCCTCAAAATGTTCAAGAAATCCACAAGAAGGCAAGAAAAGTGAAACAGAGGAATGAGGAAAACAGAAGAGACAAATAGAAAACAAATACTAAAATGACAAACTTAAGCTCTTACATAGCAATAAGTACCTTAAATGTAAAGGATCTAAACACAGTACTCAAAAGATGGAAATTAGCAGAGTAGATAAAAAACATAACCAACTGTATGCTATTTATGATAAATTCATTTAAAATTCAATGACATAGGAAGGTGAAAAGTACATGAATGGAAAAATATATATCTATATATATGCCACTTAAACATCGATTAAAAAACCCTAGCAGAAGCGGCTTTATTAATATGTGACTTAATAATAAAAGAATCAATCCACCAGAAATACCTAGTGATTATAATTGTGTGCACATCAAATAGCAAAGCCTCAAAACACATGAAGCAAAAACTCAAACCTGAAAGAAGTAGACAAATCCACAATTATAGTGGAGACTTCAACACACTTTTCGGCAATTGATAAAACTAATAGACATAAAATCAGAAAGAATATAGAAATTATGGAAAACACAATCAACCAACAGGATGTAATTAACATACATAGAACACTGCAACCAACAACAGCAAAATACACACTTTTTTTCAAACACCATGGAACATTCACCAAGATATACCACACCCTGGGCCATAAAACAAATGCCAAGAATTTAAACGAGTTGGTTTCATGCTGAGTATGTTCTCTAATCATAATGTAATATTAATAGTAATCAATAACAGAAAAGCAATAGTAAAATTTCTAAACATGTGGAAATTAAACATCACATTTCTATTAATAAATAATCCGTAGGTCAAAGAGAAAGTCTCAAAGAAAATAAAAAATACATTGGACTAAAAAATAAAAGGAAAATTGTGCTGAGAAGAAAATATATCACACTAAATGCTTACCTTAGAAATGAAGAAAAGTCTTAAGTCAGTGATGTAAGTTTCTTGGCCAGGCTCGGTGTCTCATGCACTCTAGGAGGCCAAGGAGGGAAGATTGCTTGACCTCAGGAGTTCAAAACCAGCCTGAGCAAGAGAGAGACCCCATCTCTACTAAAAGTAGAAAAAAATTAGCCAGGCTGGTGGCACATGCCTGTAGTCTCAGCTGCTCAGGAGGTTGAGAGAGGAGGACCACTTGATCCCAGGACTTTGAAGTTGCAGTGAGCTATGATGATACCACTGCACTCTAGCCGGTATGACAGAGTAAGACTCCATCTCAAAGATAATAATAATAATACAAGTTTCTTGATGTTCCTACATCAGGAAACTAGAAAAAGAACAAAATAAACTGAAAGCAAGCAGGGGAAGGAAATAACAAAGAACAGAAATCATTGAAATTGAAAATAAGAAAACAATAGAAACATCAGTGGCACAAAAAGCTGGTTATTTTTAAAAAATCAATAACATTGATCAACCTCTAACAAGGCTGAAGAAAATAAAAAGCGAGAAGACACAAATCACAAATTTATATCATCAATGAAATGTAATACATTGTTATAGATCATGCAGTCATTAAAAGAATCATAGTGAATAGTATGAACAACTTTACACTACCAAAGTGACAACTTAAAAATAGATCAATTTATTGAAAACCACAAGAAACCAAAATTCAGTCTAGGAGAAATAAATGATACGAATAGTTATACACCATTAAAAATGTTTCACATCAATTAATGATGTGAAAGCTCTCTGAAAAGAAATCTCTAGGCCCAGATTGTTTAACTAAACATTTAAAGAAGTAACACCAATTTTGCATATAATCTCTTCCAGAAAATACAAGAGAGAGAATACTTACTATCTCAGTTTATAAGGTCAGTATCAGGCTGATAACAAAGAAGACAAAAAGAGCATAAGAAAAAAAGCTTAATAAACTTAAATCCTCAACAAAATATTAGCCAATATAATCAAATGCATGTAAAGAAGGGTATATCATGGCCAAGTGGAATTTATTTCAGATATTTAAGTTTCTATGTATTTCTTAAAAATTTTTGAACCTGTGAAAATTGATCAATGTAATCTATCATATCAACAGGCTAAAGAAGAAAACTCATGTTATCGTATCAACTGATGCAGAAAAGGCATTTAACAAAATCTAACATTCATTCCTGATAAAAACTCACAGAAAATTAGAAATAAAGAGGAATTATTTCAATTTAATAAAGAACTAATAAGTGAGTTTGGCAAAATCACAGGGTACAAGTTCAACATATATATATGAATTACAATTTTATATATTAACAATGAACATTAGGAAATTGAAATAAAAAACAATACCATTTATGATAACTCCCAAGATAATGAAATATTTTGATATACACTTTATCAAACGTATAGGTCCTGTATGCTGGAAATTACAAAATTCTGATAGAAGAAATCAAGAGACCTCAATAAATAGAGAGATATATGTCAATGGAGTAGAAGGTTCAACATAGTAAAGATGTAAATGGTCCCCAAGTTGATCTATAGATTTAATATAATTCCATAATTCCTATTAAAATGTCATTATGATTACATCTCTGTAATCTCATTCATACTAGTTAATAAAATTATTTTTAATCTTTGTAAAATTTAATAGGAAAAGGGCATCTTCTTACATTTACTTGATAACTACTAGGGCTGATTTTGTGTGTGTGCTGACCATTTTTAACTTTCTGAAATTATGTCTTTCATATTGATTTGTTTTTATATTCATTTTTAAGAATTATTTTCATACTGATTTATAAGACTTATTTACATAGTAGGGGTATTAACTCTATCACACATTGCAAATATTTTTCAGTGTTATAGCAGATGTTAAAAATGACTAATAACATGTAAGCACAGTAATAAAATATACATACATTTAAAAAGAGACTCCTAGGAAGAAGGAGAGGCTTATGGGTCCTGTTAGCATTCGGACACATACTCTGATCCTGGACAGAGAATTAAGGAGTTTGAAAATTATCAGAAAGAGGTTGTTAGTCTTATCAAACATTTCTGTGCTGAGGATGACTTAATTTGAATTTCACAGCAGGCTAGAATCTAGAAGTTGATATTAGTTGGTTCCAGGGAAACAAATAAATGCAATATTTCTTGCATATGTCAATTTGTAGACTGAGACCTACACCCATTATGTTGATTACATGTATATGTGTTCTATAACTTCATGGAAAGTTTCTTTAAAGACATGCCTTCATGCCTTGAGAACTGTTGATGATAGCTATCTCTGAGAAGTGGTCTGAGATCTAGGGATCTAGGGTGGGATGGAACTCACTCTTTACTGACACCATGTTTGTAATGCTCAACTTTGTTGAACTAAGAACATGGGTTAGCTGTATAAAAAAATTAAAAATGAAGACCTTCATATGCCATACACATTCACATTTTATATAATGTGCATGTTTATATGTCACATTATGTAAATATTATATATCAATATTTTAATATTTGAAATAGCTAATATTTTTAAAGGTTTTACAATAAATTATCCAACTATAAATCTGAATTCTGTACTCATTACTGATTTTTAAAAATTTCTGTTATTGAAAGGACATGTTATTGAATGAAGGGCATGGGATGTGCTTAATGACAGACAAATGATATGCTGTTTAATGTGATTGGACAGAGATTACAAAGAAATACATTGATTTTAACTGGTCTTAAATTTCTCTCTTTCTCTATATCTCTCTATTTCTGTTTCTATATCTATCTCTGCCTACCCAGTGCAATACTCTTGTTGAGATAGAGGAAAAATATGCTTCCTTTTTGGTTTCCTGATTCTACTTTTACTCTATCTTTAGAATTCAACCAGCATAGAAAAAGTTACATTTCCATGGACACTACTGAATGTGAATCCCTTTTTCAGCCAAAATGGGCTAATCGTTATTCTTCTCTTGAACAGACACAAATGACTGGCCATGCTTTCTGAAACTAGAGCTAGAATATATAGAAATTTAAATACAATTTTCATTTGCACATGAGCCACTTCTTAACTAGCTTCTTTTGTGCCTGGGAATTACTACCAGGCAACATCATCTAAATATTTTATCTACTCAGTATAGCTTAACAAAAGGATTTCTCAAAATTGCTTTTCAAAAAGATCTATATACCACACATAAAAAAGTCATATTTAAAAAGAAAAAAAATAACAAATATTTTAAATAAATTTTAGAAGCTTTCTTTAAGATAAAACACATTCACAATAATCAGATTTTTATTTGAGTTGATAGTGCCGTATTACTAAACATACTTTTTGCCATCTAAATTTGATGAAAAAGAGCAAGAGATTATCCATCAAAAATAACTTTGCCCACTAAAAGAAATTTCTGAGAGACAGAGAGACAAAGAGAAAGAGACAAACTCAAGGAAAGGCAGCCAAGTATTAATATTTTTTCTTTGGCCAAAGCACCAAATTATATTTTGGCCTCATTATAGATACAAAACCAAATCATCAAGACATTGGCAAGGATGATATGCTATGCTACTTACCAGCTGGCCCCATGTGTACATAAATCAATCAAAAAATTGATCATCCCTGTACATTTGATCCAACTTGCTCTATCAGTTTAAGTGGCCTGGTAAAAGGCCATCATTTTCAGTAGTAAATCAGTCGTGATTGATTAAATTTATCAATTGGTAAGCTAAAAGATTATTTGACAAAATCTTTTTTCTTTAAGATTTATGAATATAAGTTTTGATTTTAACCTTTTGGCTCAGCAAGAGAAACATGATCAGAAATACATATTAAAAGGCAGTCAATGCAATGCTGAGAATGTTTGTTTTCTGTTTTGAGTAAATGGTAACTCAGGTGTATTCACCTTCTGAAAATTCATTTAGCTTTACACTGTGTGGCTGTCTGAATTTTTGTTATATTAAGATTTTTTTTTAAAAAAAAGTTTAAAAAATTCACTATCTCCCAAGATGTGTTGATGTGAATTTTATCTAGAGATGATGAAATTGACCACAAATGACATTTTGATGTTTCTTCTATCATTATTTTTGATTCATGCCCAAAGCATAGCTTTTCCAACCAAAAGATTTGTTTGAATGCAATTGTGTTCTCATCTATATAGATTCAAGTTTGATAGTGTTTCAAAATGATTTTCTTTACTTTAGTCAAATGAATACATGAGCTGATCATTTTGATTGTGATCATTTAATTTCCAGTTTATGAGACTTATCTCCAATATTTAAAATGATTATTTTCCAGTAAACACAATGGAGAGGTAAATGCAATAAAATCTCATCCATAAGCATACTGATATTTTCCACAGATTTAAAACATTACTTTGGGTTGAAAGTGTGGCTCATGAGTTCTGAAATATTTGAAACAAATTTATGATGCATATAATCTTTCTGCAGATCTGCAAAAAAATGACATTGGTAGTTTAATGGGGATTGCATGGAATCTGTGAATCACTTTGGTAGAATAGGCATTTTAACAGTGTTGATTCTGCTGATCCATTAGCATGAAATGTTTTACCATTTGTTTACATCCTCTGTGATTTCCTTCTTCAGAGTTTTTTTTTTTTTTTTTGAGACAGAGTCTCACTTTGTTGCCTGGGCTAGAGTGCCGTGGCATCAGCCTAGCTCACAGCAACCTCAAATTCCTGGGCTCAAGCGATCCTTCTGCCTCAGCCTCCTGAGTAGCTGGGATTACAGGCATGCACCACCATGCCCGGCTAATTTTTTCTATATATTTTTAGTTGGCCAATTAATTTCTTTCTATTTTTAGTAGAGACGAGGTCTCACTCTTGGTCAGGCTGGTTTCGAACTCCTGACCTTGAGCGATCCACCCGCCTCGGCCTCCCAGAGTGCTAGGATTACAGGCGTGAGCCACCACGCCCGGCCCTTCTTCAGAGTTTTGTAGTTCTCCCAGTAGAAGTTTTTTACCTCCTTGGTAAATATACCAAATACCCTAAATAGCCAAAGCAACCTCATGTGAAAAGAACAAATCAGGAGGCATCTCCATACCAGACTTCAAGCTATACTACAAAGCTATAGTAACTAAAACAGAATAGTACTGACACAAGACACAAGAACAGAATAGACACAAGAACAGAAACATAGACCAATGGATTAGAACAGAGAACCCAGATATAAAACCATCCTCATATTGCTATCTGATCTTTGACAAAGCAGACAAAAACATATACTGGGGAAAAGAATCCCTGTTCAATAAATGATGCTGGGAAAATTGGATAGCCACATGTAGAAGACTGAAACAGGACCCACACCTCTCACCACTCACAAAAATTAATTCACAATGGATAACAGACTTAAACCTAAGGCATGAAACTATAAGAATTCTGGAAGAAGAGGTTGAAAAAGCTCTTATACATATCAGCTTAGGCAAAGAATTTATGAATAAGACCATAAAGGTAATCACAACAAAAATAAATAAATGGGACCGGATTAAATTAAAAAGCTTCTGCACAGCCAAGGAAACAATCAATAGAGCGAATAGACAACCTACAGAATGGGAGAAAATATTTGCATGCTACACATCTGATAAAGGCCTGATAACCAGAATCTACAAACAACTCAAGCAAATCAGCAAGAAAACATCTTTCATTTGGTATAGCAGAAGTTTTATACCTTAAAAAGAGGACTGAACTTTATATTTCAGATTACCTCAAAGGAAACTAACAAGTAGTTAAATGTTTTGCTTAACATAAAGATGAATGAAAGCAATAGTAAATACAACAACATTCTGCTTCCTCATTATCACTGTCATTGTCATTGCAATGGCTATGTTATGTTTACTATTTCTCTGCCAAGTCCAACTCTAGGTGTTTTACCTGTATTCACTAACTCATTACTATCAATAACCCTATTAAATGATCACTGTCATTGTATTCATTTTGTAAGTCAAAAAGAAAATAAATTAAAACCATGTGACACTAAGGTCAAATAATTCAGGATAAAGTAACTTCTTGAGGGAGGGAGGAAGATAAGATTTGGGAAGAGCACTTAAGGAGCTTCACAGATCATGTTTTGGAACTGCATGAGTAGTAGATGCAAGAATGAATGTTGTATCATTCTCATACCTTTTGATTATAATTTTTTTGTATCTAACTGATTTTTCTTTTAAAAAAAAACTAAACCTAAGATACAGAGAGCTGCAGAGGGACTGGCTGCAGTGTCCAGTCTATGATACTGCTTCTCATTCATTTTATAACTATTCTAGGATTTAAATATATTTCTGCTTCTCAATATAGTGACCTGTTATTTCTTTACTGTATCAAATTTTTAATTTCTCAATAAAATTGGTATGTCTGTAGTTGAAAAGTGCAGGATAGGTAAGTTGTAATGAACATGGTATTTTTAAAATGTGCCCCCATCTCAAAACATTACAGTAATTTCAGTTTGGTGAAAGCTGGGAACTAGAAAGGACACATCTAGTTCTTGTCAAACTGAAGTTAAGAAATCTAGGTGGTCTAGTAGTGCAATCCTTAACCCCCTGGCTTGGACCAGTACCTGTCCCTGGACTGTTAGGGATCAGGCTGCACAGAAGGAGGTGAGGAGAGGGCAAGTGAGCAAGCTAAGCTTCATCTGTATTTACAGACACTCCTGATCACTTGCATCACCACATAAGTTCCACCTCCTGTCAGATCAGTGGCAGCATTAGATTCTCATAGGAGAGGATCCCTACTGTAAACTGAGCATGCGAGGGATCTAGGTTGCTCTCCTGATGAGAATCTAATACCTGATGATCTGAGGTGGAGCTGAGGTGGTGATGCTAGCACTGTGGAGCAGCTGCAAATACAGATTCTCATTAGCAGAGAGGTTTGACTGCACAATAAATGTAATGCACTTGAATCATCCCGAAGCCATCCCCCAACCCCACTGGGTCTGTGGAAAAATTGTCTTCCACGAAATTAGTCCCTGGTGCCAAGAAGGTTAGGGACCACTGGTCTAGAACATGCTAAAAGAGTGCAATTGAACTGAGGAAGACAAAAAAACAAAAAGAGCCTAAACTTTCCAGGGACAGATCTAGGGATGCTATTAATAGATGTAGAAAAGGTTACATGGATGGGGATAGGAAGTTGAAGGGAAATATCTATGCAAAATGAAATATTTTAACTATGTGAGTCCAGACTTCTCAGACATTAAAAATGTGTAATAGATCAGAAGGGGACTAAAACAAGAAACCTTCAAACAACATTTTGATTAGCCTCTGCCTCCATTCACCTTGGAAAAAATAAATTTTAGTTGTTAAACGAATAAGACATGAAAACCTCTCCTAGCTAATTGAAACATCCAATATTGATGTGAACACATATGAATAACACTGCAAATAATTCAAAAGCACATTAATTAATGAAAAGAAAATTAAATTCCTGGTTGGTGACCCATTTGGTGCATGACTCAAAAGAATTATAAGTATTTATCAAAATTTTACATAAGCTTACTTAGTGTTAACCATGCAAGAAAATGAGGACATATTCATTATTTAACTTCAGCAAGTGTTCAATTTGGGAATAGTTAAATTAAATGCAAACCCTTGGTCTCTATGCTGGGAGTAAGCACAGAGAGCCTGGAGGTAAATAAACTGTTCTGGTCAGATTTAGCATGATCCCAGCAAAAAGAAAAAGCTTTTGGTGAAGCAGGATTTGAGGCCATGTTAAAGAATTATCCGACAATTTCAGCTTTGATAAATATCCCCACTACAACATGAGTTTGTGTCATATAAACCCATCCCAAACTCCCTTGTTAATCCTTTCTTACCTCCAGCCTCAGGATATTGCAGAAATTAACAGACATCTTTCAACTAGTTTGACTGGACAAATTGCTTTTATCCTCTTGAATGGTTTCTAGTAAGTCAGAAGAGTAAGAAAATAATCTGTTGAATTCAGCCAAACATAAATTCAACTGATTCTTACCCAGCCTAACAGTAAATAACAACAACAATAATGATGTGCTCTTCATATAAACAGCATAGATAGACACTGTCTGTGAATTCTGATATTGAATCTCTCATGAGTTTTAATGAATGCTCAACATTTCAATTAGATTTTTGAGAACAGTGTTAGAGGTTGAACAACCCTAATCTGAAAATTCAAAATATGGAATGCTCCAAAATCCAAAACTTTTTGGATACCAAAATAAATGACACCACAAGTAGAAAAATTTCACACTAAGTACTTAATACAAACTTTATATTTCATTCACGAAATTATTAAAAAGTATTTTATAAAATTACCTGCAGGCTTTGTGTGTAAGGTGCCTATGAAACATAAATGTAGTGCTTAGACTTGGCTCCCATCCCCAGGATATCTCATTATCTACATGCAAATATTTCAAAATCTAAAAAAATCCCAAACCCAAAACACTTCTTGTCCCAACTATTTCCAATAAGAAATACTCAACCTGTGTATAAACTGTATTTTATGATTCTGGAATCAAAATTACCTAATATTAAGCTATATCAGTATTGATCTAAAATATTTATCATGTTCATCCATATAGAAAGGAATTAATATATTTGATAAATTAGTGATCAGGATAAATATTTAAGTGTAATAAATATACAAGGCTGGCAA
The DNA here is from genome assembly GCA_008086735.1 of Cheirogaleus medius. Lineage (NCBI taxonomy): Eukaryota > Metazoa > Chordata > Mammalia > Primates > Cheirogaleidae > Cheirogaleus > Cheirogaleus medius. Next base: position 57,663,399 of record VBSM01001562.1, read on the forward strand.
CACTAAACTGGAAATTAGGAGCAATTAATTTCAGGATTGTTTTGGCTGCTTTAACAGAAGCTAATTGAAGGCAGCTTGCCCAAGATAGAAGATTTATTTCTCTCTCATGTAAAGTCTGAGTTGGTAGGTGGTCCAGGCAGGTGGGGCATCTTTACTCTCTAAGGCCATCCAGGGCCTCAGGTCCCTTCTGATTTGTTGACTGTTCGTCCTCATGGGGATGATCAAAGCTGGCTCACTCCCACCACATGTTTCCTGCCCACCACACATCTGCTTTCCAGCAAGGGAAAGGGGTAAAGAGTAAACATCTTTCCTTCAAGAACACCGCCCAGAAGGTTCACACATCAGTTTCACCCATCCACTGGCCAGAACTCAGTCACGTGGCAATACCCATTTCGAGGAAGCCTGTGAAATGTAGTCTCTAGGAGATTGGACACATATTCAGCTAAGGCTAGATTGGCTCTTTTTCCAAAAGGAAGATGGAAAAAATGGATATTAGGGGGAAATTATCAGTCTCATCAAATAGGGCAGCTAAATCCTGAAAAGGACCTTAGTTTTCTCATCCCAGAAATTAATTATATTATCCAATGACACTATCATTTTCTATGACCTAACATCGACCTTTAGCTTATCATTTAGAAATCATTCTTACTCTGGAGTGATATTATCATCTTACATGAGATTTAGGGATAATCTATGTGAAATCTTTTATAGTACAGGTATTATAATATCTTTAGGTAATCCTTATTTAAATACCAACGTATCTATTATTAAATTAAGGTAGCATCTCTAAAATAGACTTAGGTAGTGCCAACATTATCAAGAGTACATTTTAGATATTGAGTTTTGTGGGACCAGCAATTTTACTTAGTTTTCTGCCTTTACTATCACTTTTAATAAAGGTTTTAGATTTATTTCATTAGACTTTGAGAACATAAACTACTTCCAAATTTTTAACCTCCCTTTTAAACACCCTATATGTTTACCCTATTTTTTTTAGCAAGTCACCATGATAGCCTCATATCTTTTTTTATTTATTATTAATATTGTTAGGGACAGCATCTTGCCCTGCAGCCCAGGCTGGAGTGCAGTGACATAATCTTTGCTCATTGTAGCCTTTGAGTCCTGAGCTCAGGAGAATCTTTTGATTCAGCTGATACATTATTCTTAACTAAAGTCTGTATTTCATATTAGACTTCATTCTTTACATTATACATTCCATGGGTTTTGACATGTATCCACCATTACAGTACCATATATAATAGAGCCATTGCCCTAAAAATCCCATGTACTCAACTTACTCATCTCTCTTTCCCTCTCCTGGAGTCCCTGGCAACCACTGATCTTTTTACTGGCTCCATAGCTTTTCCTTTTCCAGAATGCTATATATTTGAAATCATATATTGATAGTAGGTAGCCTTTTTAGAATGGCTTCTTTCACTTAGCAATATGCATTTAAGGTTTCTCCATGTCTCTTTGTAGCTTAACCACTCAACTCTTAATATTGCTGAAGAATATTCCACTGTATATATGTACCAGTTATTTTATCCATTTACCTATTGAAGGACATTTTGATTCTTCCATGTTTTGGCAATTGTGAATAAAGCTGCTATAAACATCTGTGTGTGGGTTTTTGTGTAGAAATAAGTTTTCAACTCATTTGGATAGATAGCAAAGAGTGTAATTGCTAGATAATATGATTAAATATATGTTTGATTTTGTAAAAACTACCAACCTATCTTATAAAGTGGTTGTACCATTTTACATTCCCACTGGCAATGATGAAAATTTTTTGTTGTTCCATGTCAGCATTTGGTGTTAATGTTTTGGATTTTAGCCATTCTAATAGGCACATACTGGTGTTTCATTGTAATTCACAATTCTCTAATGATATATAATCTTAAACATCTTTTTAGGTGCTTATTTACCATCTGTATATCTTCTTTCATTAGATTTCTGTGCAGATCATTTGCCCATTTAAAATAAAATCAGGCTGTTTGTTTTCTTATTGTTGAGTTATAAGAATCTTTGTATATTTTGGATATCAGTCCTTTATCAGATATGTATCCTGAAAGATTTTCTCCAAATCTGTGGCTGTTCTTTTTATTGTCTTACCAGTGTCTTTTGAAAAATAGAAGTTTTTAATTTTTATGGAGTTCAACTTTTTTATCCATGGATTCTGCTTTTAGTGTTGTATCTATAAAGTCATCACCAATCCCGAGGTTACCTTGATTTTCTCCTATTCTATCTTCCAGGAGTTGTATAGTTTTGCATTTACTAGTATGTTGTTTTTTTTTTTACCAGCCTTCTTTTATGCACACACATAATTGATGGTATTTTTATTGGTGGAGGTTTATAGCAGAAACATCTCTGACTAATGCAGAAACTGTAGTTTAATTAGGGCATGCATGCACAAAGTTTGGGCAAAGTTACTCCTCCAAATTTGTTTTACTTTTTCAAAACTATTTCACCTAGTCTAAGGCTTTTGCATTTCCATATGAATTAGAATCAGTTTGCCAATTTCTACCCAAAGTTTCTGCTGGGATTTTGGTTGTAATTGTACTGCACCTATACATAAATTGGTGAGAATTGATACTTGTGATTCCTGAGTGTAGTGATCTCTCCATTTATTTAAATTTTTTTCAATTTCACTCAGCAAGGATTTGTAGTTTCTACTGTACAGGTCATGCACATATTTTGTTAAGTTTAAGTATTTCATACTTTTATGCTATTGTAAATGGCATTACTTTTAAAAATTTAATTCTGATTATTCATTGCTAGCATATAGAAATAAAACTGATTTTTTTCTGTTGAACTTATAGCTTACAACCTTGCTAAATTCTTTTATTGTATAGCTTTTTTACAGAATCTTTAGGATTGCAGACCATCATGTCTTCTGCATCTAGAGAAAGTTTTCTTTCTTTCCAATCTGTGGCTTTTTCTTTTCCTTGCCTTATTGTACTTGTTAGAACCTCCAGTAAAACATTGAATGTGAATGTTGAGCATGTTCATTCTTGGCTTATTCATAATCTTAGTGGAAAAATATTCAGTCTGCCACAATTTGGTATGATGTTAGCTGTAGTAACTTTTTTTGTAACTGCTTCTCATCAGTTGAGAAGTTCCCTTTTACTCCTAATATGCTGAGAATTTTTATTATGAACACATATCGAATTTTGTTACATGTTTTTTCTGCCTCTGTCAGTATGACCACGTGATTTTTATATGTACCTTAATGTGGTCAATTGTATTAATTGTTTTTCAAATGTTCAACCAGCCTTGCATTCAAGGGATAAACCCCAATAACCATAATATATACCTTTAAAATATTGTTGAATTTAATTGGCTAAATTTTTGTTCATAATTTTTGTATCTATATTTTTGAGACATAGTAAATCTATATTGTACTGTTATTATAATGTCTTTGTCTAGATTTACTATCAGGTTTCTGCTGGCACCAGAAAGAGAGAGACAGGACTCACTAGCTAAGTGAGCCCTTATCTTTTTTCAAAAGTGTGCTGGAAATACGGTTTTCTGCCAATAGATACTGAGAATCAGTAGATTTGTTCTTTTTAAAAAGAAATTTCCAGTAGCTTTCACTTGATCAGTTGCTAAAATTCTGAGCAAATCCTTATTAGAAATTGCAACTCTGGTAAATAAAGGCAACAATGTTACCTTGTTAAAAACAGTAAATGTGAAATGCTCTGAGGGGGGAATGCGTACAGTGTGTCCCAGGGATAGAAAATAAGAACAGTGGCTGGAGCATATGAAAGGGGGAAGGATGATACCAGAGGAGGTTGACATGGTAGGTGGAGGTAGATTGTGTAGGGCCTTGTAAGCCATGGCTAGGTGTTTGGATTTTATTCCAAGCAAGATGGGAAGTCTGTATGGAGTTTTGAGAATGATAGTGTTATGATTTGTAATATCTGAGTTTGTGCTTGTATCTTGGTAATTATTTTATAAGATAATTTAATAATGGTCCAGCAGTTTGACTGTGTTGCCCTTAAAATTACATAAGACAACTTAAAATTGTCTATGCTATTCAATGTTTAGTAATAGTGATAAATGATGTAATCTATTTGCTTATTTATTGACTTGACCTAATTAAAAAAGAGTAATGTTCACCAAATTATTTTTACTACCTATTGAAATTACTGGAATTATATATACACACACATACATATATGTGTAATATATGTGAGTAATTTATATATGTATATTTATAGATTATATATATCAATACTGGCATTCTTGATTTTTTAGATGTTTTCCTTAAACATTTAACAAGCCACTGGTTTAGTAGTGCTGTAGAAACTGGTGTTAATAGCTCCATCATAGAAAATCTATTGATAACTTTAAAATATTCTTGTAGAAATAATCCTCCCAGTTGTTTGGAACTAAAATATCAATACAGACAATATTAATTTTATGTTTCATACTTGGAAATATAATTGGGAAAAAAGGCATTTCAGTAGGCCTACACTTATTCATATGAAAGAAGCAACTGCCTGTATGTTATGAATGATGAGGCCACAGGGATGTTTGGCTTCCAAAAATACCTTTAATTTGGAGCAGTGAGGGAACAAGCACACACCTTAAAGTATATATATGAGAATAGAGCCCAAGTTACATAAATCATTAAGATAGCTGTCTTTTAGCAGAGTACAAAACTCTTGAGAGAATAAGAAATTTATGTTTAAAGGAGAGAGGTTTTTGAAATGTAAGATTCCTGGTATGTGACTGAGATTGAGAGTGCAGGTAGGGGACACTTTACCTACCTCACAGTTTTGGCAAATCTGGCCTTACCTTTTACATTATTTATGAATCACTTAATTTTTAGTTATAAGTTACCTTTATAGATTTGATTGCCTTGATGTGGTTCAATTTCTTCTTAAAAATTTGGTATCATTATTGCAAAACATTTTTAATATACATTTCATGGCTATCCATCCACAACATATTACTTGCTCAGAATTAAAACTATATTTTTGTGTGAGTTACATTTGGTGACATCTCAAACTAATTTTGAAGATTCATTGAATGTAATCAAGATTATAACAAATTTTCCTATATAATTCAAAAATGTGCTCATAGATATTAGTAAGCCTGTTTGAGAACCCAAAGTTATGAGATGAAAACAAAAGGTTAGCTGGGCATGGTAGCTCATACCTGAAATCCTAGAACTTTGGGATGCTGAGGTGGGAGGATTGCTTGATACCAGGAGTTTGAGACCAGCCTGGGCAACATAGTGAGACTCTCTCTCTACAAAAACCAAAAAAATTAGTATAATTAAAAAAAATAGTGGTGTGTACCTATATTTTCAGCTACTTGGGAGGCTGAGGCAGGAGGATTGCTTGAGCTTAGGAATTTGAGGCTATAGTGAACTATTATTAAGCTGCTGCACTCCAGCTTAGGCAACAGGGGTAAGACACTGTCTCTAAAAACAAATAAATAAATAAAAATAAAAACTCAAAAAGTTATAATTTTTTCTTTTGGGGTTTCATCTGTTTAATTTTAAATTAGAGTCTAAGATAGTATACAAAATATGTTAACTATTTCTTAAAGTGAACTTATTAAAAAGTGATAAATTTTAGTATAATTCCAAGATTGAAGTGTGGTGAGACATCTTTAGTTTGTGGTGTTTTCTCCTCAATCAAAATCATATGATTAAAGATAGGACTGAAATTGCAACCAATAAATATTTGTATTGAGACTCTATATAATTAGATTTGTGATTAACAAGACAAAATTGCATCAAAGACTCTGGTTTTTCCTCCAATTTCAAATAATATTAAGTATTCTTATTTAACAGGGAAAGGTTAACTTTTTCTATGTAATATGGTATGAAGCAAATGTATTTACAAGGTCAAATGGCAGATGATTTGAGAGTCCCCCACAGACATTTTACATAGCAACTTTCAGTGAAAATTATATTAGTTTTCTATTGTTTCATAAAGACATTACCCCAAAACGTACGGTTATAGGAAACATTTATTGTATCGCAGTTTCTAAGGGTCAGGGAACGGTGGTCTGCTGGTGGTTCTGGCTGGAGGTGTCTTTCAGGGTTGCAGTGAAGAAGTCAGCCAGGGCTATGGTCATCTGAAGGACTGACAGGCTGGTTAACTCACATGGCAGTTATCTGGAAGTCACAATTCCTTGTCACATGGCTTTTCCATAGGGCTGCCTGGGTATCTTCAAGACATTGCAGCTGGCTTTCCTCAGCTCCCCCAGAGACGACAAGACAGAAACTACAGTGCCTTTTATAATGTTGCCTCAGAGGAATCTTCTGCCAAGTTCTGTTGGTCATCCAAACCCACCCTGATACAATGTGGGAAGGAACAATGGCACAACCACCAGAGGCAGAGATCGTTTGGTATTATCTTAGAGGCTGCTCACTACAAAACTGAAAAGTAAATTCAGTGTGAGATTAGTCTAGTACATATCTCCCTCTCCCTCTCTAGCTCCTCCCCTTCCCTCACATCCTTTCCCATCCCCTTCTCTCCCCCATTTCCCCTTCCCCTACCTCTTCCTCTTTCTCTTCTTCATCTTCACTTTCTCCTTTTCTTTTTCCTCCTCCTTATTCTAATTCTTAAGACACACAAGACATTTAATCACCATCAATCATGCATTAACCACAAACCTAAGGAAACTCATGCTCATACACATAAATGAACCAATAGACAAATGGACCTATACACTTGCAATTTAGCACATTAAATTTCCTACATGCAAAACAATTTAAAATCTTGATCCAGAGCTTAAAAAAAATCCACACCTAAACAGCTATCGCTTACTATTTTCCTGGAAAAACAACAGGCTGGCAATCTTTATTAAGTTAATTGTGATGGTTTTCATAACTATACACATTTTTATTTGCTTAATTAGCTTAGTAGTTTTTGAACATTGTAAAATATCTTAAAATTTATTTTAAGAAAATAAAGATTTCCCATTATTTGAGCAAATCTTTTCTGCTAATAAGCATATGAGTAGGCTAATAGGAGGTGATGAATAAATAAATAACTGAAGGAAGTCTTCAAAGAGAAACTTTCATACATGTGTGTTTTTGAATGGTGCATATCAAAATGGTCTTTTTGAGTATTTTTCATGAACCACCAGAATCACTAGTAATGCTTACGAAAAATATGTGGATTCTTGGCCCTGTTAAAAACCTGACTCAGGTCTCTGGTGCTGGGTTTAGAATTCACATTTTAGCAAGCTCTTAGGTGATCGTTATGCATACTAAAGTGGTCAAGCTGTTCATCTTTGCAATATACTTTCCAGATTTAGCAAAACCCTCTTCCCCATATTTACTCTAACGAAGCCCTTGTGGGGACTAGTTTTGCATGCTGCACTTGGGCTCCATTTTATTATGTAGCCATAACATGGATCCGTAGAATAAAGAAGGGTATGATCCCCACCTGGGCAGAACCTTGCCAAGTTGCCCCACTTTCTGTGGGAGAAAAACTGCAAGTCGGGCTTTTGGTTCAGGGCTAGCAAGTCAACACACTCCTCAGCACCCTGTACTCCTTTAAAATGCTCTTAAATTTTTAAAGTTTTCCATTTTTTTAAGTGGAAATAATAAAGTGGCTTTGAATAAACAGTTTCCTCTGTTTCAGAAAGTTGTGTGTTTATCTCAGTGTAGCCAATCAATGAATTCCAAAAGGTTTATAATTTTTTGACTCTCATGGGGCAATCAAAGACTAAATTCTAAAGGATTTGGAAATGTCAACTTGTAATACAAACTTAGTTGGCCTCGGGGCCTGAGATCAGAACCATAACTCACCATGTTTACAACTTATATCATTTGGTCTAGTGTGGTAACTGTAAACTCACTGATAATTAGAGTAGAAAAAAATTACGGTCAATTTTTTTTCTTTTTTTTCATGGTGTCTGAACTGTCATGATATATGGGTTCTTCATTAGCCCTCGAACCACACAGACAAACTCCCTAGAAGCAAGTCTTGAAATCAATAGGCAGCTTGGCTTCCAGAAAATGTATGGAATTGCTATAGACTTTTTAAGAGGGAGAGCAAATGGTTTCACTAAATGAATCCCCTATGTTATTCCAGACAGATGTACACACACCTGTGATCTTTAATGGAAAGGATGAAAATAATTACATTTCATTAGGTACACATTTGAAAAGTCACTCTTTTCTTAGGGCTGTTAGTTTTCTCTTTGTTGTTCCTTTTCGACCAGTTCTCTCTCTTTGTGCTCAGAAAGGCACAATAGTGAACCTTTCTCAGGACAAAACGGAGATTTTTTACTTTGTTTCTCCCTCAATATCCTCTTTTTCCCTTTTTTTCTCTATCCCACCTCCTCTTTTCCATCTGTCTCTCTTCTCTCTCCACTAATTTAGCTTACGAAGCTGTATCATCTTTTTTTATTTGTTCTGAAGAAGATATGCTCACTTTCAGACTTTGCAAAGAAGAGAAAGGTGAGTAGCTTGTGGCTCTTCCTGACTGGTTTTTCCCTATCACCAACAAATGCAGTCTAGGAAATGCATAAATCCTGGGCTGTCAAATATTGCCATTGAACTTATGGTCAAAAGAATAATGATTTGGCCACTTCAACAGAGTAAAGAAACATCACTTATCTGCTAAGAGCCTAACAGTCTAAAATAGGTAGTACATTTATTTTTAAAACACTGGATAGTATCGGCTCTGGGTTATGTTGACATAGATACAGATATAGATATAAGCATATCCAATTTTAGAAGGGCTAATAAAGGTGGCAAAAATTAAAGAACAAAGAGAAATATGGATAAAACAGGTGCTATATTTATATTTTTATTCTAATGAATGTGTTGCCTGATATGTTAGGAAGTACTAGTGTGTGTGTGTGTGTATGTGTTTGTGTGTGTGTGTGTGTGTGTGGTGCCACCTGTGAAAACTTGCTTTTCTGTCAAAGGTGTTGAGAAGTTTTAGCCACCCTATTTTTGGGTGGCTGTTATTGATCTATACCTGACATTCTGGGCAAGATCCCATTAGAGACTGCTAACCCCATATGGAAAGAGGCCAGGAGGGTAGTGCACAAGAAAAGATGAGAGTTTGGAGGAATGCATGATACATTTTAAGGCAGAAATAATGAAATTTTGTTTAAAAAAATTCTTGGAAAATAATATGTTTCGGAAATTACTTGTATAATAATATTGAAAACGTGGGGGAACAAGTTTTTATAAGAAAACAAGTTTCTTCTTTCTCTAATTTCAAAAGACTGTGAATTAGCTCAATTGCCAAGGCTGTTGAGGAACATCCAGGAAAAGTCAAAGGTGAGGGTTGCCATTCTTAGAATCTGCAACTCAGATTCGTGGAGTTCCTTCAGTCCTACCCAGCTGCTGCTGGAGCTAAGGGCTTTGCAGTGACCCAGGGAAACTGCTGATGGGAACAGAACAGTTCCTTCAGGTGTTCTTTGGGGCCTTCCACTCATAATCAGTCCCCAAGCACCCAACCTTTGTCAAGGCCAACGACTGAGCTCTGTTAGTTCTTATTCAAGCAGACATTTAATAATCTTTTTTCTTCTTCAGGGACCAACTTAATGTTCGTTATAATTTGATATAATGTATAAACATAAATTTTCCTTTGTTCCAAACACTTTACAAAAGTATGGTAATTGTCCTGTCCTATACCATCAGTGTAGTAATGGAAACTCCATCACATTTTATGGTGGCACGTATTTGTATGAGGAGTAATGCTGATGTGCATTTTTAAAATCATTTAGTTTAAGGTTATCCACTAGTGAATTTTCTTTCTCGGGTCAACACTATTTTTTATTTGATTATCAGCTGGGTCTTAAAATACCACAAATCTCCCTGAATTCAATATTGCTCTATTACTTTGGCTCCCTTTTTTCATCTATAAAAATAAAAAATGAGATAGCAATGCTCTATCAGAACATTCTATGAATATTGATAATTCTCAAAAGTATGCTCTTACTCTTCAGGCCTACAGGAATGAAAATATGGAAAGAGCTTCTGGTTTCTTTGACAAAAAAAATCAATGAAAATATCAAGACAAGGCATAATGTCAAGTAAGTCCAATAATCAGACCATAGCTAATGGCTAAAAAAAATCATGAGGTGGCAAAAATGAAGTTTTATGTCTATTCAGGTTACTAAACAAAGGGTTGACTGATCTCCAACCGAAGTGAAAATAATCTAGAATTTATTGTACACCCTATCAGGCTTTCTGAAAGGTCATCTAATTAACATTTTGCATTAACTCTTACTCTCCACCTTGACCTCAAAACACTGAAAATATACTACAGCTTATTTTACTCAAGATTCTTAGTGACTGTGAATGCAAATAAACAGAAATCTAGAAAATACTGCAGTTAGGGAGAGCTTCCTTTATATCAGGGGCAGGAGGAGAGACGAGAACATTGAGAAGACAGACGGACATTGAGGTGAACACAAGACAGAAGCTGCAGAGTGATGCACATGCCCTGATGCTGACAAAGACAACTTAGTTCCAGAGTTCTTAAATAAGAATTATCAAAGCCCCAGAGCTGAACTCCTCTCAGGACAAAGGCAGTCCTGAGTCTTGAATATATTAATATTAAATTACCTTAGGCCTATTAGCAGAGTTAGTTGCACAGATAGATTGGAGAAGATACTTATATTAGAGAATATGGATACCCAAATAAAATATGTTTCCTATTCTGCTTATCATCGTGGTTCCAATTCCACCACTATTGATTGCTCTCTGAAATGAGTTGCTGCAAATAGTAAGGGACTGGGAGTACAGAAGAGAGGGGATACATGAAAGGCTGATTAAAAGGTCAATGGAATATTTAATAAGCACCTACTACTTCAACATATTTGTGTTGAAGGAGGAGGGAAGGATATAAGGTTGCATTTTTTTTTCACTGAATGAATGTTTACTGAATACCCAGTATACACCATACATTGTGTTAGCAGACAGACAGATCAAATCATGAAACACAACCCCAGCACTAGAGAACCTTTAATTTTTACATTTTTCTCCTATGTTCCATATTACAGAGATAAAAGGTCAAAGCTTAAAATGTCTCCACATTCATCTGCTATTGTCTCAAATCTTAGCATAAAGACAGTATCCCGGCCCCCATCCATCAATCCCTCACCCTTTCAGACTCCCTGTTTGAGCTTGAAGCTGAAGCAGAGAACATGCCTTCCATTCTTTCCCATGGCCACCTGCTCATGCCTTTAAGCCTTTTATCCAGGTTTTGTTCCCAGATCTATAGCTATCTTTACTATCGAGAGAAGGATGGGGTTGAATGGACATGGAAGCCAGGAGCACAGCTCCCCTCTGGGAGCTGCTATCTCCAGCCCCTCTGATCCTGTTTTCACATGGACATACCTATCCACTGTTTTCAATGTACAAGGAACTTCACAGAACAGAACGTGTTGTGAGTCAGAATTCATCTTCCAAGCATTTAGAAAGTGTAGAATCCTTATCACATCTCCACCATCCAGTACACACAGGATGCACCAGGTAGGCAACAATTTTGCTGCCAGCTGCTTGAAGCACCATAGGAGGAGGAGCTAACGACAGCAACCAAGAGCAAGTTGCTAGTGTCCATCCAGACAGAAAGTAGAAAATTATGTGCCTTATTGAGTATAACAGCAGAAGTGTTAATTTCAGGGTCTAGACATGGCTAATTGATCAGCACTTATTCCATAAATGATCATCCTATTTTCTCTTGTTCTTTTCCTCCCTCACTTCTCACAAACCTCTGCTATAAAAAGGATGGCCCATAATATAAATGTAAGCCACTAACCAGCCATGGACATCTAGGACAATAAAAGTGCCTTGTAAATTGTAAAGAAGTACCAAAATGTTAACATGATTATTAAATTCACAAATGAGGCAGGGGAATAGGGAAGAATTTTTACCTTCCATAAGCGAAACATAACCACTTCAGAGCCATAGCAGGGCAAGCTCCGATATGTAGTTGTTCTCTTCCAAATAATAGAACACAGAGTTAGAAATACAACATAATCAATTCAATTTAAAAATTAAAGTTAAATAGAGAACAAGGTGATATCTCTGAGTCATTCTTCCACCTCCAGGACAAAACACTTTGCACTTCTGTCTGGGCTAGTCTCTACCTTTCATGCTGAATGGCTTTAAACTCAAATTAAAATTAAGAGTTCTCTGGGAAAATGTGACTCCTTTACCTATTAGCAGTAAGTTACTCTAAGTGTGAGTGGATGGTCTGACTGAGCCGGTGAATGGAGGGAAGAGGGCATGGGAGGACCACAGTGGAGTCAGTGCCCTTTCATGATTCAGGACCAAGAAGAAAGAGGAAAGGTGTGGCCCTTGCTCTTAGCAATTCAGCACAGGGCACCTATGTGCAGAGGTATCCAGATGTTCCTCGATTTACCAGAGGTTTGCACCACCCCCAACAAACCCACCCAAAGATGAAAATACCTTAAGTCCAAAATGCATTTAAAAATACACCTAAGCTACTGAGCATCATAACTTAGCCTTGCCTACCTTGAATGTACCCAAAACACTTACATTAGCCTACAATTAGGCAAAATCATTTACATTAGCCTACAACTGGGCAAAATCATATAACACAAAGCCTATTTTACAATAAAGTGTGGAATATCTCATGTCATTTATTGAATACTACACTAGAAGTGAAAAACAGAATGTTGTATGGGTATTCAAAATACAAGTATTGTTTCTACTGATCTACTGAATGTGTTCACTTTCATAACAACCTAAACTCAAAAAATCATAAGTGGAAAAATTGTTAAATTGGGGATCTTCTGTATAGGGATATGTACAGAGGTATCCAGGGCCTTACCAATTCAAGTAAAATGTTGGGATTTAAAAAATACAGGGGAACTTGGAGGACAGGACATATTTGTCCTTAAGGGATATGAGCATTAAGTCTGGAATATGAGCCTAGTAAAATTGGACACATGAATTTAATATTTCTACTGCATTCTCATGTGAATGTGAGTGGGCAATGAAAGTTTGGAGGAAATTAGAAAAATGGCTCAATGAGTTTTAGTATTTATATAATTTTTAGTCCCTTAAAATTTTCTTCTAGAACTTGGTTTTATATTAGTCAATGAACTTGCGCAATTCCATGTGTCAAATGTTTTGGCAAACTTCTCAATTGGTTCTTCTCCAGCTTTGACTTTTGTATCTGGCCAAGGTTTCTGCAAACTCCCTATAGTGAAGATGGCAGCTGTCCCTTCTTAGTGGAGAGCTGTTGCTGGGAATTGGTGCCTTCCCAGACGCTGTTTTGTCCATGCCCCACCACTTGCATCTAGGGGCCACATGACTGAATTCTGGTCATTATAATATAGGCAGTATTGATGTTCACTATGTATAGGCCTGAGCCATGTAAAAACCCTATGTGCATAATCCTGTGCTCTCTTCCCTGATGGCAGCTGGAAGTCATCTCCCAGGATAACCTTCAGAGCCATGTGTTGAAGAAAATGATTTGGTCAGTATGGACCAGAGGTCCTCAAACTTTTTAAACAGGGGTCCAGTTCACTGTCCCTCAGACCATTGGAGGGCTGGACTATAGTTTAAAAAAAACCTATGAGCAAATTCCTATGCACACTGCACATATCTTATTTTGAAGTAAAAAAACAAAACGGGAACAAATTGTCCTCGACGGGCCTCATGTAGCCCGCAGGCCATAGTTTGAAGACCCCTGGCTCTGGACCCTTCTGTCCCCCACTACAGCTGTGGATTGGACTTTCTTTGGGGAAAAACTAAGGCTCTATTTAAAGTCATATGGGACTTACCTATGATATGACTTTTGTGTCTTATAGAATCTGGTATCCTCTTGGTGCACAACTAATTCTTTTCCATCTTGATGTGTTGGTTCTGAAGTGCTAACACATTTCCTCTGTGTCTGCTAGGAAATCTGTAAATAGCTTCTAGTCAATTGTGTGCATCTAGTCTCTGAATCCTTAACAGAGACAGGTCCCCTTTGAAGACAATTCTAGCATACGTGACCCTCATGTGATAGGGCCTGCTCAGCAACAGAGAATTGGGGATTCAGCTTCAAGACAATGCTAACTACAGTGGTTGTCTCTAAAGGTCATTTACAGAAGGAAGTGGTAACCATCATACAATTATAATAGGATTCTAAACAAACACACATATAGGCAAGGAGATTTTCATTTTTTGTATTCCTGTCTTTTTCCCTCTTAAGCTTTAGAGAAACAACAGAACAAGGGCAAAAGTAGCTTGTACTTGTTGTGCAAATACTCTATTCTTAGTGCTATGGGAAATAGCAACAGCAAGAATAGCCAAAGCTGAAAAGAAAGGGTTTTACTGAAGTATCTGTAGCAAAAAGAAACACCAACAACAAATATTTCTGCCAGTCCTGGCCTATGTTTTGATCATGAATCTTGAAATGTATTTAACAAAAGATATCTAAATGATTAAATTTATAGTGAGTCAATGGCAATGTTTAGTCAAATAGAATAAACTTAAACTAAGGGATGGAGAAAATGCCAAAATCAAGAAGAAACTGGTAAGCCATTGCTCTGGTTCTATTTTTGCAGGATAATTAAACCGATTTAAGGGAATGATGGGATTAAGAGACAGAAATTGAGAGGTCATCTAATCCACCAGTTTTTCAAAAGCCAGTCCTCTGATCTGAGATAATATTTTCACAGTTAATGGACAAATGAAATAAATTAGAAAAATGAATGAGTTCTTTAATAAAGTATTCGACATAAATTATTTTTCTTTGTCCTATGATAATGTGCTTTCTAATTTTTATGCTAAATGTTCTTTCTCTAAAAAAATTGGTCATAATATTTTTTATTGATATTTTTAGTATCTTTAACCAAAAAATAAAGTCAAACCTTTGTTCTTTTATTTTGTTTTTAATTTTACCAGTTTCTGAAATTCTAGAAGCTATTCTAATTCATTCCCTGCATTCAAGAAAGACTATAGGCCGGGCGTGGTGGCTCACGCCTGTAATCCTAGTACTCTGGGAGGCTGAGGCAGGAGGATTGCTTGAGCCCAGGAGTTTGAGGTTGCTGTGAACCAGGCTGATGCCACGGCACTCTAGCCCAGACAACAGAGTGAGACTCTGTCTCGAAGACTATAATTCAGACTTTAAAACAGAATTGTACATCATATTTTTTCAGAAAGAGCAAACATTTTATAACATCCCTGGATAATACTTGTCTATACTAAAGATATTTCACCATTTGAAATGCTTTCTTTTTCTCTAATACTAATCCCTCAACGTGCTAAATTTCCTAATAGAATTTCTTTTTTCTGCCCAGTATCATATAAATGTAGAGCCAGATAGGACACTTAAAAACATCTAGTTGAGCTACTTCCTTCTATGTATAGATGGGGAGGTGGAAACATGCAACAGAAAAGTGACTGGATCTGTATTATGCAATGGGGTAATTGTACAAATATGTCCTTTGAACTCTCAGCCACAGTCTTTTCTGTATAGTGTATAGGCTTCTTATTAAATAACAAATCCCACTTGCCAGGTGAAGACTTTTTAAACTGTGGCAAGCTTTGGTTTAATCTGAACTTTATTTGGACTGTGTCTATATAATAAAAATAATAATGATTAATATAAATTGTGTTTCATTTGAACATTAAAGTAACTGTGTACTTCTATACATGTCCCATGCAGAAAAAATAGGAAATGTTTGCCAACAGGGCGGTCATGATGCCAGTGGAGGGTGCTATGATTGGGATAGTTGGGTTTATCTCAAGGGTAGAGAAGGGGAAAGGAGAACCAAACTAAAAACACTTTTTTTCTTAAAATAAGTTCCATTTTGGCAAACAACAATTTTTATTTACAACTGATACACAAATGAAGGCAAGATATAGAGAAAATGTGTGTAGTGTTTTAAACAAACTGAACTCTTTCACACCCCATATTTAATATAATTCCAAAATTTCATAGGAAATGGAGTTCCTCTAAAACATAATTCAACTTGAACCTGTGTTGCTGGCATTTTTGAGTCTTTAAAAGATAGATATTTTAACCTAAGATTTCTAAGACCCTATTTCTGGACAACTATATGTGTAAAAATATTATCATTATAGGAGAATGTTAACGTAATACAATCTAGGTTTACAAATTAAAGAGGAGATATACGTGGAAAATATGAAGCAAGAAAGATAAGAACTGGGCAGAAGATAAAAGGGGAATTGCTACTGTGGTATTAGCCCTCAGTCTCCCAGAAACCAGAGAGAAAATGACGCTTCTCTCCTCAGCTGGTCAGCTATGAGGGCAGAGAATGGGTCTGGGGAGAGGAACAGAGCACACCCAGTGTCGGTGACAAAAATGTGCTTTGCTTACTTTGAAAACTGGTGTTTGTCTTCTGGTAGAATCACCATTCAACACTTCTGACATTTATAACACTTGCCTCGGTGGAGTATCCCATTAACATGAAGCAAATACTGCACAAATGAAAAACCTCTATCGTGTTATTATTTACATGTTAATGTGTACACAAATGTATAACAAATATATACGTATGTTTGTTCCTGTACAACCATGTATTTAACTGAATCAACCTTTGTTCTCTTTCACTATCCTATTATACCTGCACATTTTGGGGAGTGTTAGGGATCATTTATAACCCTGCCCCAGTCATTTCCACTTCCTTGCTACAAAGGCTCTAGCTGTGCTCACCCCTCTCCCTGGAAGTGTCTCTTCCTCTGGGTACTTACTGCCATAAACAGCACTTCCTGCTGTATGAAATTTAACTCATTTCTTCCTGCCTGACCTACCAAGTTCAAAACTTCAAGTCCTCTTTGTAACTACTGGCCTTTCCAACTTGATTCCTTATCAGAGTTGAGATTTTTCCCTGTTCCTCAATAATTGCCTCTGTTCTTCTGCACACACCAGCTGTTATGTTCTTAAGGAGACAAGACCTGTCTTTCTCTCTTTTTGTCTGGTTTACCCTTTTAAGCCTTTATATTAAAGTATGCAGTTTGGAAAAATATGTGTGTGTTATTATTCTGGACAGAATTTTATTCACAGTTGGATATAAAATTGATATGCATTTCTCCATAAAAATCTTAACTAAATTTAAATGGAAGCTGTATGAAAGTAAAACTCCATGGAAACAAATACTGACCCTCAGCCTGGTACTGTGTTTTTTTGTTTTAGAACTGAAAATTCCTGCTCCTTAGCTGACTCATTCACTAACCACTGTAAAAATATTGAATGCTTTTGTTTTATTTTAGCAGATATTCTCCCTATAGACAAATACATTTTGACATGATGGAGTGGGGGTTAGCGTTGTTTTAATTCCTAGTTCAATCTCAATATTACGTTCCCACTTCATACCTCACTAGCCATACTTAGTAAATAGTGAATTCTAGGAAGTTTGAAATACATTTTTTCCATAGTGAAATTCATTATAATTAAGGGAAAAACATACCAGTTGTCAAAATTAACTTATAAGGGAGTAAATATTATTCATTCATATATATATATGAAGGATGGTATGTGTGTGTGTATATATATATATATATATATGTATGTATTCCATCTCTTAACATGTAGACTTCAGCATCTGTTATAATATTTTCATGTTCCTGTTTAAAACAGACTGCTTGGAAGCCATTATTTCATAAAGTTGACATCACTGGGCTGTTCGGTGAATTGAGGCAAGGAATGTGGGCATGGTGTGCACATTCTCTGGCATTTGTAGCTATGTTTTAAGAAGTGGATCAGCATGCTTCTTATCAGTTAATAGGCTAAGGAGATTCTGTTGTTACTCTGAAGTGTTTCAAATAAAGGGAAGAGTACATGCCTTCGTGGATCATCATACTCTCTCTGGCTTTACTCATTGGTAAAGATAGTTGACTACCAGGTGTAATGTGATCAGCTCCACAAAAGTCCTTCACCAACATTTTGTCCTCTCTTTGCTTCTTATTCTACTGAAAACAGCACCAACACAGCACCAGCCTGTGGGGTAAGGCAGTACAGCCCAATGGTTAAAAGCATAAACTCTGGACCTGGATTAGTGAGTCCAAAGTGCAGTTCCAGTACCCACCAGCTGTGTGACTTTGATCATCTACCTAAGCCCCCCAAGCATCAATTTCCTCATCTCTATAATGAAGAAAATAATATGACCTGATCCTTGCTGTAGGATTAAATATGTGAATATGTACAAAGTATTTAGAACAGTGCCTACCACATAGTTTGTGCCATTGAGCATTTTGGGGGGATAGAAAACACTGACCTAAAATCAGAAACTAGTGACTGTAATGTGTCTGTAGGAAGTCTGGTGGGTAGAGGAACTCTAACAAAAAGAGAGAGTATCAAAGATAAACTGATTTCTCTGGGGTTCCACCAAAACTTCATAGTTCTAAATATCATATCCTCTGGCAAGTAGATAGGTTTGTGTTTTTACAACCAAGCAAAAGTATTCTGAGAATTGTTAGAATGGCAGCTTCTGGCAATTGACTTGGGATACAAAGCAACGTGCTCTCTTAGGGGAGCAACTTGGGCCTCCAGGTGCGTCTGTCCATGGCTATGGCATCTGAGCTAGTCCTGCCCTGCCAGTGGGAACCCGGGGTAGGGAAAGACTTACAGGCCATTCTAGTTTTTTCTGGGCTATCCCCAGAACTACAAGTTCTAGGATGGTCATGCTATCCCTGTAGCAATCTCAGAATATTAAGTTTCTCTGATGGTGAGTTCTTGGGTATGTAAGTGAAAGAAATGCTCACTAAGGACAATTATTAAGAGCAAACTGTGTACAGAGTTGCCTGTATGATATGACTTGAGATGACCAGTGGCTGTCTTTTCATCAGCAACAGAATTTAAAAATGAAATAATGTGAACATTGAAAGAATACTAAATGTACATTACTCTGGTGAGCATTATTCATATTGCTTGGCATGTATTAGTTGCTCAATAAATGTCTAATAAATGAATGGATGAATGAAAACATGGCCTAGCTTCTGTAGCAAACCATAAATTTCATCTGTCTAAAGCCTGAACATTGCTAATGATGAGAAATTTATTACCCAATGCAAGATTTCTTAACCTCTTTTTTTGTGGCATGGACTTTGGCAGTCTGATGAAGGCCATGGACATCTACTTAGACAGGTGTTTATTTTTTTATCTCAATTTTATTGAGATATAATTGAAGTAGAACAAACTTTGCATATTTATAATACAATGTACAATGTGATCAGTTTTCACATATGTAGACACCACAATCAAGATAAAAACATTTGATCACTCCCAAAAGATTCTTCATACCCATTTGCAATCTATTCCTCCCTCTACCCCATCTCTAGGTGCTTTGAGAAAGACACTCCCCAAACCATGCTTTCCTTTAAACTCTACAACAATCAACACAGAAGAGGACTTCTGTGAACAAATGTGAGTTTTTCCCACACACACCAAGCAGGGGACACCAGCTGGGTGACCTCTCATTCAATTCTGACACTATCTACCCAGAGATAGCGTCAGATCCCACAGGATGAGGATTCAGTCCCCAAGACTGGCCCCTCACTGACACTAGTAGCAAGTATGGGCCTCCCCACCTGGTTAACTTCCCCAAGATATGACTTCTCTGAATAACTCACCAGTGTAGTTGTTTTTTTGGTTTTTATCCAGAGTTTCTTTTCATCATTAATGGGATATATGTGTTGTCAGAACCACCATGCTAAAACTAAAACTCCCAGATAAGGATTTCTTTTTTCAAACCTAAATGGGTATACTTATTATCCATTTGGGGTTAAGGGATTTTATCTAGTCTCCAGTGAGAAGACATTTTAAATATAATTAGAATGCCTTTGTACATCTTTGTGGTTTTGTTGTATATAAGTAGGCTTCAATTAGCTATATGATAATATGTTTATAATTCCCATTTTGAATGTTATTGCTGTTCCTTTTGCTGTCTTTATAAAATGAAGTCCAAAACTAGAAAAATAAAAGTCATTCAAATTCTGCATAAGACTTCAGAATAAGGTTTTTAAATGCTTAAAATAAAAACAAAGAAAATCAATTGTGTAATACACTTATCTGATTGTGCATGATGTCTTAATTCTCTCATTAAGCCATGTCATTATCAAATGTTAAAATTGGGAGAGTCCTTGTAAGTCACTCAGTTTGCTCTCATTATTGTATAAGCGAAGGGCTGGAGACAATAAAAATATAGTGACATTTTCAAAAGCCTAGAGCTGATTAATGACAAAACTCATACTTTAACACAGATCTCCTGATCAATTCTACTAATCTAGTCCAATTCTTTTACTCACAATTATACTTAGATATTTGGTCCTTTAAACTAAGGCATGTATACTCAAGATTTGCCATGGAAAGGTCATCACACTTATACGGCCATGACTATTATTAACTGCAAAAATCTTTAAGTGAGTTTCTTCCAGGCATATTATAAGAATCATTTCATTTAATCAACAAATAATACTCTGAACTATGTATAATTTTTATCTCCATTTTCTAGATGAAGGAATTATTAAGAGAATAGGTCCAAAGTTGTCCAAGGTTGCAAAGCAAGTAAATTGGCCAAGGCTGACTCCAAAGTCTATAAATTGACCCTTCTAACTCCAAAGTTTATAGTCTTAACTATATGAAATGATGTCTCATAATCCAGCCAAAAAGTTATTTTTGTAAATTTATTAATGTAAAATTACAATAAAATGTCACCTTTGATTTTCTGTATATCAAAAATTACTTTTACTTAAATGAATAACATTATATGTAGTACAATTCATCCTGGAAAATCTGAACTGTGATTT
Source organism: Cheirogaleus medius (assembly GCA_008086735.1). Lineage (NCBI taxonomy): Eukaryota > Metazoa > Chordata > Mammalia > Primates > Cheirogaleidae > Cheirogaleus > Cheirogaleus medius. The sequence continues at coordinate 57,684,121 of VBSM01001562.1, forward strand.
ACACACAGGCATCCGATAAATATTGATTGAAGAAATGAGTGATGCCACCATCTTCATTATCATCAGCACTAATAAATGTTATGAAACATTAGTGCTGTTTAGAACAACAGCACTGTTCTAAACTCTTCATGTGTACTTTGTTTTTTAATTTTCAGAATAAATCTTCTTTATTATATACCAGATGTGAAAATTGAGGCACAAAGAAGTAGAGTAACTATTCCAAGTTCATAAAGTTAATAAATAGTAGATAGAGCTGGGACAAAAATCCGGGCAAGTCTGCAAACAGTGCTTTTAACCAACATAAAAAGAAGAGCATATGTCAGTACTTTTTCAGTGAAGAAATATCCCTAAATATTGATTTTATTTAGTAACACATCATTAGGCACCATTTGACATTTGTTATCACTTCATTATTTAGTTTTGCAATTTCAACACCCCACCCCCTGCCATCTTGGCTACTGTTCCCCAAATGGGAGCAGTATGTAAGGGTTCATCCTACTTCCTTGCTGTCCTTACTTAATCGTGAACATTGTACTCTTTTAACAAAATTTCAAAGTGAAAACAGACCTATTTATAAAAATAGATGAAATAACCATATAACAAGTATTCTTAAAGGCAGCTTCAAAAAAAACTTCTTAAAGACCAAATAATTACAGTAGGATTTTATGTCCTTACCAATAGAATTCCTCCATTTGCTTTACCAGTTTACACCAAATCCTTCCCTGATGGCCAGCATAAAACCTAACTCGGTCAAAGCTTTCTCTCAATAGCTGGGCTCTCTGCATTCTAATATAAGTTACCCACCTCTTCTGAATTGGCCTTTCTAATTGTATCATCCTAATAAAGTCTATTTTCTTCTTTAGAAAGAACAAAAGCAGACTTTTTTGGGGTAGAGGGACCATGTGTTATTCCTGTTCAAATTCACTACATGTCTTACCCTCACTATTCAATAAAGCCTCACTTAACCAGTGAAAGAAGAAAGCCTCTAGCCAGATTATCACAAGCATCCATAGATGTTAAACTAAACAGAATGACAGAGAAAAAAATGCACAAAGTGTCTTACTGCCATTTCCTCACTCTTTCCCAATGACTTTTTACGAAAAAGAAGAACTCTTCAACTTTTCTCTTTCTGGTCCTCAACTTCTCTTTGCTATACTTAATATTGTTCTAACTTGGCTGGGTGCAAAACGCTTGCATTTAACCCTTGTTTTCTTCTCTAATTGTGTCCTCCATTTGGCTTTCCATAACCAAGTATTTCTTCAAAACAACGTTCTCAAAAGACCACTTTTTCTTACCAAAACAAAATATTTTAAAACTTCAACATAGCTATTGAGCCAGATGTTTAATTCAATGTCATGATATCTAGAGTAAATCTGGGGGAAGAGATGACTTGATGAGAAAACTTAAGCCTGAAATATCTTTCAGTAATTGCAATTTCAGAAACAAGAATTTATGGAAAGTGAACACACAGACTTATTTATCATGATGTTTGTAGATGTAAAAAAAATTAATAGGTAAAACAACATGTGGGTTAATATCTTGTTTAAAATAAAATATTATTTCCTTAGCACCATATGGGGGGAGGAAACACAAAGACTTGGGTTCTGAAAGCTTCCATGCTCATTAGACCAGAAAAATAAAATACTTTACAAGTTAAGTTAATGTTGCTAATGTACAAGATGGTGTCCAAGAGTTGGATTCTGTGCTACTCTCCCAGGAACTTTTTCGGTAACATATGCGTGAGCTAGAGATGGGAAGTGTTTTAAATGAACCCCTCCAGGTTCTCTGAAACAATGTCGGCTCAGGTCTACATTTCCTTATTAAACTCGTGTTGGACTTGCGGGAGCTTGGACATGAAAGCTGCAAATTCCTGACAAGGTTGTGACCCTCTGTGGTGGGCTTTGCGAGACAATAAAAAGGGTAAGTTCCCAGCTGTGTACATGTCAACTAGTGAACCTCAAAAATAGGGTCATTGAGAAGAGACAAAGACTTAATTTTATATAGGTTAAAAAACAATAAAGAGCACAAGTTAGAGAGTAGGGAGATGGCAAAATATGGAATAAGAAATCAGCTTGCTTACAGGTGTGTGGGGAGGATGGAAAGTGCCTTGCTGGCCTCCTAAATAGAAAAAGGAGAAAGCAATAAGCAACAGAAGATTCTTAATGATCTGAATATGGCCACAGATGCCTGAGGCTGGGCCTATTTCAGGCCAATAATGAGGTTTTGGGCTTATGGAGTCATTTATTTGGCTCTGCCTCCTGGAGCCCAAGGGCACTGTTCATTAGGAAGCAGGAACTTTACCTAAGGGTTGTTTGTGTTGGTCTTTCTTGCCAGAATGAATTGTTCATTAGCATCTGAGAGAAATTCACCTTCTCCCTCTACAGATAAATGGTTTAAAATAAAACTTGTTGATTGGGGTTGGGGTGAGAAGGGAAAGGGGTGTTCAATGGGAACTGCTAAGCCCCTCTGATGATGGTTGAGGGGCACATAAGGCTGTGCAGCATAAATAAATCCTAAATCACTGCATAACTAACCAGGTTTTATCATTAACATGGCAAATTAACTTTGCCCTATGTATGGTCCAGTTATTTGTATTGACTTAATGATGTAATTGGATCAATCAAGTGGTAATTCACTTGCTAATGCAAGCTATCAGCTAGCAGTCCCATTGTATAGTTACTGCACCTAACCACCACCAGCAACCTGCCAGGGATTTTCTTGCCTGGTGGAGATGCATAGGAGTGGATAGGGGATCCAGAATTCTGGGATTTGGAATGTCAAAGGCTTGGTGAATGTGGCAGCCATGTGGTGACTTCTTACTTGTCTTACCTGATGTGATAGTAGAGAGGTCTCTTGCTTTTTACTGGGGAATTTAGGCTTAATGGTATTTTGCAAGTGATTATTCCTATTCTTTGTGGGGCCTTTGTCAGTAATGACATGGAAATGTTAAATGGTTCTTTGTTTCTCTCTTTCCTGAAATTCTCTAGAAAGTAATTTAGAGAGTTGAAAATGCATATAACCTAGAGACTATAATAGAATAATTTAAAAAATAAAAAAGGAAAAAAAATCAAATTAACCAAAAATAAACTTACTTTCCAGATGGAGATTTTCATAGTCTAGAATGAAGTACACAGGGAGGCTTATATAACTGGCTAGTGACAAGAAGGCTCAGAAACAAATGCTAAGCTGCATGAAGGGTGCTGCTGGTGACACCAGAGCTGCAAATTTCTCACTCCCCAAAAGGACAGAAGAAATAGGCTGCTGCAAATCAGAAAACCAACTTTTGTCCTGAAGGTTCCCCTTAATTGAGGTTAATTGCTATGTTTCCTTAATTACTGTGCTTTCCTCTAGTTCTAGCAAATATTCCATTGGCCCTGACTCCAGCAATAGCCACTGAAATGTTGTAAAATTACCCGTGGCTGGAAGAGGGAGCAATACATTAAGAGAGCCCCTTACAGATTGTATTAGTTCTTGTGAGGACCCACTGCTAATGATTTCTCAGCAAATTGAGCTTTGGTAACTTAAGCAAGACACATCTTTTTTCACAATATATTCATCAGATACGGAAATATACAGATGCTTTCACAGCCCTACATGACGAATTAATAACCTATAAATTAATTATAGGTGTCCTTTGTATCTCTCGCCCGATTACTTTAATGTTCCTTCCCCACCACTTTCTTTTTTTAATTAAAAAAGCTCTCTTCCCATCAAATATGCCAAGACTGGGAATCTCAAACTTTTAAGCTTTTTCTAATCCTCAGTATTTGGAATCACTAAGCAGTAAGGAGTGTCAACATAAAAATTCATCGTACCCACCAGCTGCATTAACATATTTTTTTCGGGAGCATCTTCTGCTGCTGGTTTTCATGTTAATGTATTTCTAGTGTCTTGCTTCAAGTGAATAGTGCCCTGTTTCTCTCTGCCCTAGGTTCATATGAATCTTTTCCAATGAACAATATAGCTATTATCACTCTTGGAAAGCGTAAAATTTTGTGAATGTACCATAGTAAATTATTATTACTTTTTGTGTGTGTGTGTGTGTCAATTTAGCTATCCTCTGTTTTACTTGGCTTAGAGGGAATGAAATTACCAGTGCCAAGCTCAGCAATTGGAACTGTCTACCTACAGAATCAAAGAAATGAGAAAATGATATACATTGCCTCCAAAGCAAATGTTTGCCATTTTCTCCATAACTTTTAATGTCTTATTATTTAATAAAATAATGAGCTATGAATCAACAAAATTTGCTTTATTATTTAACCTTGTTACAATTTCCAATCACATATTGCCTAGATTATGTCATGCTTTCCTGATGTTGGCAGTATATAACTTTCATTTGGGACCTTCATTATAAAAGACAATATTTAGATCATTTGAAGTTGTTTCAGACTAGAGATTCAAATTGATTTCTTTTCACCAGGGGCTTTTCTTGGAACACTAATTTCTTGACTACTTCATATAGTCTCTGGATACTTGCCATTTATCTATTTCATACCATGTCTTCAACAACTGACAGTTTAGTTGTGACTTAATAAGGAATCTCCATAAGAAATATATCATTGAGCAAACAATGACTCTTCATCCATATGCATCATTTTAATATTATACTTACCAACATAAGGGATGGGAGGAAAAGACAATATATTCATATTTTTAAAATTTGGTAAATATAGTAAAATACAAAAAATTATGAGAGTAATATTAAAATTGTAATGTACCCAGAAACTAGTGTTAAAAATAATAAAATATTTTTTTATTGTTGCTTATGGTATATCTTTTTAAAGGAAATGAAAGATTAAAGAAAAAAATTATACCACTAAGCTTCTTTCCCAAACTTTTTCACCCTTTTCCTTACTCAGAAACTACCACTATCAAATTGTGGGATATATTTCTAGCTCAGTATTGTGTATGTGCATGTCTACAAAAATGGATGTGTGTTTTATATAAATGGTATCATACTGCACTCAACAGTCTTCATCCTGATTCTTTACACTAAATGTGCTTTTAGATCTATATATGGAAGTCAGTAGCTCCAACTTGTTCTTAATTACTGTGTAGCATTTTATTATTTTCCATAATGTATGTATAGATTTTCTTACTGTTGGATATTTAAGTTGTTTCCATTCTTATAGCCATTATAAGGAAGGCTTCAAGGGACATTCTTGGTTAGTTTCCTGATGCATATGTGCAAGAATTTCTCTGTAAAATATATTCAAAAGTACAGCTGTGGGTCCTAGAACAAACATGTATTTAACTTACCAGATATTACCAAATTGTTCTCCAAAGTTCCTCCCGTTTTTGAGAACCATTTGCTCTCGCATCAGTGACTGTTCATCCATAAATCCATCAACTTACAGTATTTATGTACTTTAAACAAATTTTGCCAAATGAATAGTTATACGATGGGAATATTTTTTTAAAAGGCATGATTTTATGTTTATCCGATACCGTGTGAGCCTGAGCACCCTTTAATGAATTATTTTTGAGAAAGGCATCCTTGGACTGCCTTTTCTATGAATTGCTTGTCTAGGTCTTTTTTCCATTTTCCTACGTGGTAGCTTATGTTTTCCTCATACGTATGTACGACTGTTTCTACATTTAGGTACTAATGCTTTATTTTAATCTTTGTGAGTATTACCTTCTGGTTTTTGCTGATTCAACTTTGTTCATTTGCCTTTTATGGGAAGCATGTTTTCATTTTAATGTAGTTAGTCCTAATTATCTATTTTTTTCTGACTTATACTTTAAGCTAAGAAATATAACCTTCTCAGAATTTATGAAGAAATTATATTAATATTTCTCTAATAATTGTAAAGTTGGTTGTTCATATTTTGGTTTTTAATATCTTATATTTAATTTGGGGGGTATAATATGAAGTAAAACTTAATTTAACTTTTTCCATAAAGAAAACTAATTGGCCTAACACTGTCCTTTGTTGTCTGTCACATACCAAATTCCCTTACATGCTTGGTCTTTCTATGGGGTCTTAATTCTGTTGCATTGAGTCCTCTCTTCCTACATTAACACACACTCATTTAATTACTATAGCTTTTTAGGAATTCTTGCTCTCTGGTAAAACAAGTCCCACATATTTATTCTTTTAAATTGTCTTGGCTGCTGTTGTATCTTTATTCTTTAATAGGAATTTCTTTTTTTTATTATTTTAAATTTTTTTTTATTTCAGCATATTATGGGAGTACAAATATTATGGTTACGTACATTGCCCATGCCCCCCTCCTCCCTCGAGGCAGAGCCTCAGGCATGACCATCCCCCAGACGTTGCACATCTCACTCATTATGTTTGTGTATACCCATCCCCTCCTCCCTCCTCCCGCCCGCCCGACACCCGACAAATGTTATTCCTATATGTCCACTTAGGTGTTGATCTGTTATTTAATGTGAATTTCAATAATAGTTTTCCTAGTTCTATCAAAAATGTGTTTGAGATTCTTATGGAATATGTAAATACGTAGACTAATATGGGGGAGAATAAAACATCTTATGATATTAAATATCTATCCACAAACATGGGATATGTCCCTATTTAATCAAGGGTTCTTTAGGAATTTTCAATTATATTTTATGTATTTCTGTTCTTGCTCATCTTTTGTTTGATTTATTCTTAGCTTGCTTATAATTTTTCTTGATATTGTTTAACTGCATCTTTTAAAATATTTTAAATGATTATTTCACTATTTTTTTCTATGCTTATATTAATTCCAGTAACTCTGATGAAAAACCTTATTAAATGTTAATCCTTTGTTTTCATTTCTTTTGGATTTTCTTTATAGAGAATTTTCTCTCTAGCGTTCATTTCTTTTTTTTTTTTTTCTATCATTAGCTTAGAAAGGACTGCCAGGAAAATGTTGACCAGTAGAGATGATACTAGCCATCCTTATCTTATTCCTGACTTTCTTAGAACTGCTCTGAACTCTACCATTAAGGGCTGTTCGATGTATTATAGATAAAATGTACTAGGAAAATGATGTATCTCCCTATTAATAACTTGCAAAAGACTTCATCAGGAATGAGTATTAAATTGAACAATTGCTTTTGCTATGATTGTTGAGATGATTATATGTTTTCTGCTTCTTGATCTGTTAATGTGGTGAATTACATTAATATATTGCCACGTAATACCTTGGTTGTATTTTTTGAATAGCTAATCATATATGTCATATATACTTGAATACATGATAATACACATTGTTGGATTTGGTTTTCTAATATTGTACCTAGATTTTTGTGTCTATGTTCATAATGAGATTAGGCCATAATCGTACTCTGGAACTGTTTATACCAGATTTAAGCACCAAAGATATACTAGAGTCATACTTTGGGAAGGATGAATCACACTTTTTTTCTCTTCTCTCAAACAATTCGAGTAAGATAGACATACTGTATTCCTCGAAAGTTCAGTGACATGCCAGTAACGCAGTCTGAAACTGGTGTTTTTTGCAGTACGTGTGTAGAAAAAGTATGTACTATGTGGGAGGTAACCATTTCTTATCGAGTCAATTCTTCTAATGGTATTATTTGTCTAATCAATTCATATGTATATTCTATAATAAAATAGTTAATTATGATTTTCCATAAAATTTTGCAATTATCTAAGATTGCAAATTTATTGTTATAAATTTTCTGTAGGATTCTCTTAATAGTCTTTAAAACTCTACTATATTTGAAATTATATAACTTTCTATAATATAGATATTACTTTTCTGCGCCTTTTCTCCTTTCCTGTATTATTTTTCTTAGATATTTATCTGTTTTAAGGGTTTATTTTGTTTGTTTGGTTGATTTATAAGAATCACTTTTTTATTTCTATTGATTTTTTTCTATTTTTGTAATTTCTACTATCTATATACTTTCCATTTCTCTACTGCAACTATAAATTGCTCTGTTACTAACATTATTTATTTTGGTACACAAATTGCATCAGATTTGGCAGACGAGATCTCCTTCAAGCTAGTACTCTTGTCTTTTTTGACATAGGCCCATCATTCTTGGCATATCTTTTCTGGAACAAGAAGTTGTTTTCTGCCCCAGTTCTGGAATGAGATACCTCTCTAAGAATCCCTGGCTCCTGTTAGTGGACAATGGCATTTAGAAGCCAAACTCAGAAGCCAAACTCAGGGTGCTAGTTGTGTTCATTGCTATTGGAGTATTGGTACTCTGAGGCAGAGCTAAGGGGGATATATATATATATATATGCGATACACATATATATCACAACAATATAGTATGATACATATATGCACATAGACATAAGCATATATATTTATATTTATCTCTATAGCTTGAAAACCATGCACTCAAACTAAAATCTCTTCCAATTTTAATACAGCAGCACTGGTTTATTCTAGATTTCTCCCTTTCTATTTTTGTAACTTCTTTCTCCAACAGTGAGAAATTTGGCTCCTATTGTCTTTAGTATATGTACTTATTTAATCAGTCCCCGTGTTTGTAACCAAACTCTCTTTACTGCTACTGCACTGTCCACTGAGCAGAAACCCTTCCCTCTCCTCCTAGGTTCTGACATCCTCTGACTGGCCACCCCTGCCCCCACCATGTGGGTGCACTTTCTTCCCCGAGTTGGGTTCCAACCCTCAGTGCTGAATACTCCATCAGTCAGGTGTTCTCCTCCTCATGGCCAGTTCTGAAACCCCACGTGGAAGCTTCCCTTTGCTGGGACATCCTGTTTTCCCTGTTTGGGCTCACATCCCCATTCTGCGATGCCCCCTCCAGTGTGGAGGCCCTCTTCACTCACTTGGGCTTTATCCAAGCCCAAGGATAAAGCCCAAGGATCTGGGCTTGCTCAGATCCAACACACATTGCCAGGTCATCTCTCAAGTCCCTCCCTCTAGAGGACACTCTCCGCTCATCACCCTGGCCTGGCTTGTTCTTTAGCACCTTACACTAAGCCATGTCCTGCGTGGACATTCTCCTTATCCTGCCCTTGCCAGGCAGTCATCATCTATGGATGTCTTCCTCACTCTGTTCGGGCTCCAGATCACACTCTGGGTTACTGGGGCTCAACCATCCTCCAGCACAGACACTTATTTTGCTCTATGCAATTTAACGGCTTTAGGCTTATTTTGCTCACCAAAGGAAGAAAAGGGAAGGAAAAAAAACAGGAAGAAGAATACACTTAAATTTTTAACATTAATATTTAACAAACTCTAAAGTTAATTTATGTATTTATGTTTCTGTCAAACAAATTGAGAAGCCTAGAAAATTTTTATCAATTCCCCTTCCATCTTGCGTGTTATTTGCCTATATTTTAGTTCCACTTTATTATTAAATATCACCACCAGGATTGTTGTTTCTGTCATTATTATTATAATGATTTTTACAGTCTAAATTTATTGAGTTATTTTACATGGTAATCTGTTTCTTCACTCATCATTATTTATTGCATCCTTTTTCTTTCTTCTAAGTTTATAATTTTTTTCCTTACCAAATTTGGTTCTTTTTAAAAAAAGAGTGTCTATTAGTATGAAAGTTAGTCATCCTTGGAAGATCTGTTATTTCTCAACATCCTATTCCCTTCTTTTGGATTTATTTATTTTTTTTCTTGCTGACATTTATATTTTAGTTTATCCTATAGTTTTAGTCCATCAGTAGTAACTTTTGTTAACCTTTGTGGATCTCAAAATCTTTTTACTTTGTCTTATCTTGAATGGTAATTTATCTGCATATAGACATATAGATGTCTAGGTTAACACTTATATTCCCCCAGAATTTTAGAGATACCATTCTATGTTTTTTTTTTTTTTTGGCATTTTTTTGCTGCTTATGAGAAATCTGACCAATTGCAGTTTCTTTGTAATTAATTTTCTTTTCTCTTTAGATACTTTTAAGAGTCTTTGCCATAGCTTTCTGTCATTTCAGTATTACATTTGGGGTAGTAGTATGTTTTTGGCTCATTCAGTTAGGGACTCATATCTTTTTCCCTTGACAAGTTTTATACTTGTACCCCTGTACTTTGCACCCCTGTCCCACCCCTGCCTTTTTCTGTGAGCTGTATCCAGGGTAATTTTTTCATTTCTAGTTTTCAACTAACAATCCTTTTTTTTCAGCAGTGTCCTGTCTGCTGTTTACTCATCCCCTTAAGTTACTTTTTAAATTTTTCTCAGCATATTATGGGGGTACAAATATTAAGGTTACCTATATTGCCCTTCCCCCCTCTCCCCTCAAGTCAGAGCTTCAAGTATGTCCATGCCCCAGTTGGTGTGCATCACACTCATTATGTATGTATATACCCATCCCCTCCCCCCAACCTGCCCGACACCCGATATTTGAATGAATATATTTTAGTTTTCAGAATCTCCATTTGATTAATGTACAAATCTCCCTGTCTGTTGTATATAGGGTTCTCTTCTTGAGGCATCATTTCTACTTCTTTCTTTATTGCTTTTAACTTTTTAAATACAAATTATTTTTAAGTCTCTTTCAGACTTGTCTGTGGTTTGAATTTATCAGAGTTTAAATTGCCCTATTGTGTCTTTTCTTTCATGTGTTTTTCCATCTTTTCTCTTGCTTATTGCTTCCTGTGCCTTCTAACTTCTTTAAGGAATCTAAATTCCACCTCGCTGAGTACTGGGGATCTGAGGACCATATTCTCCTTCCTAACCCTGAATCAGTACTCTGTCTGTTAAGACCTTCGACTGGTGTTACCATCACCATAAACATTTCTGCTTTAGCTTCTGGTCCCCACTCTGACATTTTAGTTACCATCTTGTTTCTAGCATCTAGAGGAAACTTTTATTTCTGGTTAGCATGGATTTATAGTTCTTAAATTAAAGAATGTTTCTATTTTTGGAAGCAGGAAGCAAAAAGTAGAAGAGTCAGAAAGAGGATTTGGAGAAATTTCCACTTAAGTGAGAGCTGCCATATTGATCTAAAATCAGAGCACTATACTATTAATAATTAAGAAGAGATTAAAAATAGGAAAATATAGTAATATCTCAAGTTAAACTTATATATTAAAAATTTGAGATAAGAGCTAAGAATTACCTTTTTAATACTTTTGAAGAAATTGTAATTACTAGGAAAAACCCAATGTGATAGACTTTAAATTACTTAAGTACATAGTGTATATTTAATGGTATTTCAGCACTTATTTTTGATGCATTTTTCCATTAATTATAAGTGATATATTGATAAATGACATGTGACTGAGGCCCATCTTTAGAGTCTTGGGTTCCATTTTAACAATTGTTTCCCTTTTCAGTGGAAATTTGTTTTCTTCTCTTTGTGTTTAAGAATCTCTTCTTTAACCCATTTTAAAATATGAGAATACATGGCAGAATTCCATGATGCTTTGAGTATTAAACCAATATGTCTTTTTCCTAGGGATATTTACAATTTAGATGAAGCTCAGAAGGATGTATTGGAAGAAGGGATCAGTAGTGGGAGAATTTCTAGCTCAGCAAGGTAGTGATGCATTTGTGGGCTCGGGCGTATTATGATAACTTCCCTAAAATCATATTATATAGATGATTGCCTCAGACCAAAGGCCAGCCCTGCCACTAATAAAAATCAAACTTAGTAGCTTGTCTCTGAAAACATTTTGCTGGTATAGTTTAAAAATATTACTAAAATGTATAATAAGTACATTAAAATAATCAATTATTTGGAAATTTCTTATTTACACTCATTCTATCTGCTTTAATTTATTTTATGTAAAAAACTTAAAATATAGTTAATTATGATGAATACTTATTATAACTTCATTGTATATCTTCTAAGTAATAAAGTATGTAATAGGGATATATGAATACTAAATTATATGATATAATCATATGCCAGAAATTCTTACCAAGGATTCTTCAAGTTTGTTGGCTTTCTTACTGCTTTGAGAAAATGATAAGAGATTTTAACAATTTCCTCTGAAAAAATCTTCGTAAATTTGGAGGTACAGTGATCCTAAAGCTCCGATCAGAACTCAGGTTATATTCTCTGATTGTAGACCATCTGATTTTTTTGTACCATACAGATAAAATTAATCATGAACCACCTCAGAAATAGAATTGTTAACTTTTCTTTTATGATGATAGTATTTTGTTCTTTTTTTTTTTAAAATCTTTTCACATTTTCTGAAATCAGATGTGTGAAGTTAGTGATATCAGTTTTAAATCTGAACCTCTAAGCAAAATGAATAAAAATAGCAGATGCTTTCCTGATGCAAAATACTAAATTAATGATTTATATTAAAAATATTATCTTTTTTTTACAGATTTCCTCGCCCTCGTGTCCTCACACACAATCTTTTGCTGCTCACTTGAGTTAGATGACATGCACTCCCAAGGGTTAGATCCAATATTCTATAAGATTTTTAAATCCCTTTTGCACTATTAGATTTATGCAATTTTAAAGTGAAATAGACCTCAAGGACATAAAGTCTTCTGAGAAATAAAATTTAAATCTATTTCTGGTTACTGTTTTGTGACTTCCAACTTAAACGTATCCTATTCTTTCACTTTCTCTCACACACATAAAAGCCATATTTGGTATACACTTATTTTTCAAAGTTAATTGGGTGAGGTATGTTTTTTTTTTAAGAAAAAGTATTTAGAAAGACTTTCTTGAATGCTTTTAAGATAATTAAGATAGCTTACAGGTGCTGAGAATCACTATTTTTCATATGTATATATTCATATTAAGCCAACTCTTCTGAAACATTGCTTGGGTAAATTAACATCATTTTTCACTCTTTTAATGTTTTCAGAATATTATAGCATTTTAAAAAATCAGAATAACTCATCACTATGTGGCAGATAATTTACTTTATTCTTTAAAAGGGGTCTGTTAGGTCAAAAATGATGTTTACGATAATCTAAACAAATCATTTGGCTTTTTACAAATAACGTTTATTTAAAGCTCTATCAGACATGAAAAAACAAAATGTGAAGTTTCCAAACAGAGCTTTATTTTATTTAACAAATAATGGAACATTAACATGATTATTCATGAGACTTATTCTTGAAGGATATTCTAATTAAAGGATATACTAGAGTTCATGAGTTTCAATTTAGAAGAAAAGAAGCTCTACTTTTCATATAAATATCTTGATACTCATTAGGCATAATCATTGAAATGATTTTCTAAATTGAAGAATTATGTTATAGTTAATGAAGCCTGTATTCAACAGTGCATATTAAGAAAAGGCAAATTTCCTCACTTATAACATTTCCCAGGTTGTTAAAAGATGTAGCATTGATCACACTGCTATGCACGTGTGCTGAGAGGCAGAGCTTGGCCTTGAATTTGGCCATGACAAAAATGTGGAGGATTTATATAAATTATGCTAGTGCAGATTCTAGAAGGCTGTGGGTAGTTCCTTTTAGGAGATCTCAATAGATTGGGACTAAGCTCAATCTTTGAAGGAGGCAAAATAACCAGTTGGGCCAGGCTGTAGTTCATTCATTTATGTACATATAATATATCTTAATTTCACTATGAAACATTTTAGCTTTTGCATCTTTTATGAAATGCACACACGTGTGTGGTGAATGCATGTGTGTCCTCTTTTTCATGATAGTTTTGCACTCATGTCTGACTTTCTCCACTGAAGAAGGTCCCTTCTGAAGGCTTGGTGTCTGGTGCAGTGAAGCTCACAAGCTGTGTCATCAAACTTCTAAGTCTTGAAAGCAGTTCTGCTGCTTATTACCTGTGTGATCTTGGGCAAGTATCTCCAAATTCTGTTTTCTCATGTGTACAAAGGTGGCTTACTCAATTCAAGCTACTATAACAACATAACACAAAATACCACAAACTGGGTAGCTTTATTTCTCACAGTTTTAGAGGTTGGGAAGTCCAAGATCCAGGCACCAGCAGATTCAGTGTCTGGTGAAAGCCATTCTCTGAACCACCATCTCTGATTCAGAGATGGTGCCTTCTTGATGTGCCCTCACGTGGTGGAAAGGGCAAGGCAGTTCTCTGGGGCCTCTTTTATTATATAAGGTCACTAATCCCATCTAATCTCCTCCCAACAGTCCCCCCATCACGTTAGGGGGTAGGATTTCAACATATAAATTTTTGTGGGATACAAACGTTCAGACCATTGCAAAAGAGTAGGTGAAAAACAATCCCAGTTTCTCCAGAACTCAGGGGGTGGGTTTCCTGGACACCAGTCTTGCAATAATAAAACCAAGAAATTACCAGGAAAAACTGGGAGGAAGTGGTCACCCTAACAAAGGGGGAAATAAAGGTACCTAGCACCAGTGGTGTGCTGAAACCAGCTCCTATGAGTTATGAGCACCAATTGTTGAAAAGTCAGAAATTTTGTGGGCCAATCCAGCTCCTATGAGTTATGAGCACCAATTGTTGAAAAGTCAGAAATTTTGTGGGCCAATAGTAATATATTTAGAAGTGTAGTGAATCCTTGGTAGCTTGAAAAGATCTGTGATGGGAATGTTTGCACCATGGTAATGAGCATTTACTACAAATCAGGGCATTTTTCATTTTCCAGAGAGCCAGTTAATTAGCATTCTATTGCCTACCACACACCAAAATTGATGAAATTACTATTGAAATTATCTATGTACAACGCTCAGTGAAGTGCGGGTGCAAGGTAAGTGCTAATTCAGTGTTACTAATTAGAAACTTATTGTTAGCACTATTAATTATGCATATGCAGTCAATATATATATGTTAAATTGAACTGAACTGTGCCTGAAGTCACACCCTATAAATTATTTCAATGAATTTTTAAAATTTATTGAAATAATTCAATAAATTTAAAGTTATCCAGGAGCTAGATTAAGTGTATCTTCTAGGTCTCCAAAGTCGTGGTTTTCTCCGTCTCTCTACTTCCTCTAAATTTCCTCTCTGTGAACCTAAAAGGCCTCTCCCTGTCCCTTCCCCACTGTTGCCAGTCCTCAGACATTGCACACGTCTGGCTGAGGCAGTGACAATAGCTCTGAGAGCACGTGAAGAATTATGCATCAGTGCTGTGCAGGTGTGGTAAATCAGATTATGCTAATTAGGTCTGTTCCTAGAGGACACAATGAAGCTGGTCCCCTCTGTTGTGACTGACACAACCACCACTTGGCTTGCCCTTGCCCACTGCCCAAATCTTCCCCCATTTCTCTCATCTCCAAAACTGTCAGAAATTCCTATTCTTAGTTTTTGAATTATAGAGTTTAAGACACATCTTTCAGTGCAAATCTGTTACCTACTTGGGAAAGGTAACCCACACATGAGGTCATCAACATAGCGCAAATTAGATTATCAAGTTAGCTCTAGCAAAAATCCTTGCTTTGAGAAAACTGGCCCAGGAGGATGGCCAGAAAACGTTCTGCAGCTTGGGATGTTACAGGAGAGGGCAGATCTGGGACTGGAAAAGCTATAGACACCTGGTAGGCAGCACTAGGGAGTGCCGGTTCTTGGGATGGAGGCATGAATTAAAGGGGGAGGGCAGAGCTAGTGCAAGAAAGAAAACAAAGGGAAATAAGGGCAAATATGCATTCTTGATTCTTGATTTTTGAGGGCTAAGAGGAATTATCCAAGCAACCCTCTGAATGCTCCGATTATAGAAAGAAGCTGGAATCAAGAGAAGTAAAATGGTTTAATGCCCCATCACAACTTTGTCGGAGCCAGTCTAGATCTTCAAGCACTATATATATATATATATATATATATATAAAATACGTCTAAGTAATTTTACCTCTGCTTCATTAGGAAGCCTATGGCACAGAAATGAAGACACTGTGTCTGGACTGATGCAGGATGAACAAGCCCTAATCTAAACGTATTAGATCATCACTGGAGGATTTTGTCCTCTCTCTGGCTCTGTCCAGCTGAAGCTAGCAGGCCATCCCTCCTAGGGAGGAACAGATCAATCTCTTAGGATGGGGATGTTGATTTGCTCCGAGGAGCCCTACTGGTCTCCCAGCAAGGCGTTGCAAGGAGAAGCAGTGCGCGAGCCAGTTCGTTCCTTCTCAGTGTTGAGGGATTTCCAGCTGATCGCTCTGATTGCTCTCATAGAGATAATGTAGCATCATAAAAGGGGAGTTTCTGTAGCAGCTTACTTGCAATCAATGGCTGCCTGTGGTGACTCGGCGTTCCCTGATGGGAATGCTAGTTTCAGTGTCTATACAGTTTAAGAGAGAAAGGGAAAGGATGGCTGAGGGGTACGAGGGAATTTTTGTCCAGACATAGGTCTTCAAAAGTGCCGGAGTAGAAAGAGGGGCCAACTGGAAACCGCAGCAGCCAGGGTATGCTCAGTACATGGACATGCATTAGACACCCAGCCCAGGTTATTAAAAAAAGATTCAATCTCTATATTGAGCCAAATGTTCATTCCTGCATCTGTTTGTATTCTCTCTCTCTCTCTCTTTCTCTCTCTCTCTCTCTCTCTCTCCCCTCAATGGTCCCTTGGCTTTTAAAACTATTGACTGAAAGCTTTTTCCTTCCTCCAGTCAATTCACTTCAAAAAGTATGTGCTCCTGTGTCGTCTGCAGCATACTCTATTCATACCGTAGAGCCAAGAGGAAGAGACAGAAAGCCTGGTCTGTGTGCTTCAGCCGCTCATGTCAGGGGCAAGTATCCAGCGCACACTTTTCCAAGAAGTGAATTTTTTAAAAATAAAAAGTTTTAAAAACTTAGATGATGTTACAATGTCATGTATGACTTCAGGAAACAAAGAGCTCATTGTGGATAATGAAGAAGTGAGGCAGATATTCTAGCCCTTTGTAGGAGAGTTGCTAATTATTAATACAAAATAAAAGATAATGAAAATAAAAGAACAAAATTTTAGGCAAGGGAAACCAGAGCATCAAAAGCACAGAGTTTGGAATGAACAGCATGTGGTGTCTGTGTGTGTGTGCAGTGTTTGTTCTTTCATACAATAAATGTGCTGGCATTATTCAAGGGACCTGCATGGTTCATCCTTGAAAAGAACAGTCATGTGTCTTCTAGAGTTTATTTTCTAGTGGAGCCAATAAGTAAATGAATTATTTAAAAATAGTTTCAATTAGAGATTAGTACAAGTAAGAAAATAATAGAGAATAAAGTGATGGAAAGTGCTTGGGGTGGGGCTCTTGGAGTTAAGATGGCCAGGGAAGGTCTTTCTGAGTTGGTGGCAATTTTTTTGTGACCTGAAGAATGAAATAAAAACAAGACATGTGAAGGGCCAGGGCAGAGCTTCCCAGACCAAGGGAGCAAGTAAGGACCGCAAACAGGAAATATTTTGTCAATCTGCAGTCAACCCTGATTGCACATTAGAATTACTTGCAGAGCACTTAAAAATATGTCTGTAATTGGGCCCCACCCCCAGAGAATCTGATTTAATTGGTTTGGGGTGGTACCCAGACATGGGTATTTTTTAAAACTTCCTCAGGAGATTCAAATGTCAGTAAAGCTGAGAACTGCTGGGGTGGAGATCCGTGATTCTCAAATTCATGCCTTAGAATTCCCAGGGGGCTTGTTGCATCCAGATGGCTAAACACACCCCACCCCCAGAGTCTCTGGTTCGGCATATCTGGGCTGGGGCCCAAGAATTTTCATTTCTAATAAGTTTCCTGCTAATGCTGATGCTGCTGCTCTGGGAACCACACATTGGGCTAGAGAGCAGAAACAGGAGCCAGTACTGAAAGACGAGGGGAGTGAAGTGAAGGAAAATAAAAGGAAGTTGGAACTTCTCTCCTGGAAATGTAGAACACAGCCACAAACACAGAAATGACACGGGCAGATACGAAACTAAGAGGACCGTTCTGGACGACCAAAGAGAAGACATGCAAAGCAAAGTTCAGGCACAGATGGCAGGACAAATGCACAACCAAGAGGACTGTTCTGGAGGAGCAGGGTAAGACATAGATGGGGAAGGGCAGACACAGAAGTGGCTGGGGGAAGAGGGGCAACTGGAAGCCTTATAGAGTCATCAGCACCCATAGATGGTGTTTCAGCAACAGGACTGAATTTGGTCTTGTACGGAGAGTTTAGATAAGTGAAGCTAGAAGTGAAGCTGTGTGCTGAAAATGAGTGAATAGTTGAGAAGGTAGAAAGCAACCAAATGCGAGCTCTTGAAACCACTACAGATCTACTCATGCATTCAGAGAGCAGTCAGGTGATGGAAATCAGTGAGGAGGGTCAGGTGTGAGGACCTGGAACAAGCATGATATTTCTAAGTATGGTTGCAGAGATTCAGTACCAGGTGACTATGGCCATTCAGGATCACAAGTCTTCTCACTATTCTGCTGAAAATGCCAATGGAAGTAGCCCGTGCAAATGGGCTTCAGTTTGTTTTTATGACATCACACATATCAGACCTGTGAATGCCAAATCAACAGGGTTTATGGGCGAGTTTGTTACCTCTGGACTACTTAGTATTTATGATCCTTTGTATCCCTAAGTTTGTGGTGTAAATGAATAGCGAGAAGTCATCCAGAAGTATTGTACAGTGTTTTTAAAAAATGGAGAAAGAGGGTTGACCTCACACACGTGAGCTGACCTATGTAAGCAGAGTGGGAATCAGCAGTGGTCATGAACCGGCTGCCTGATCAAAGCATGCAACTTAGCATGAGCAAGATACTGGTTCAGATCATACTTACAGGGCTGTGCTCAGTGTGGGGCATTTAATTTAAAAACTGATAAGGATACACTGGAGGGCATTCAGAGAAGACTGACCAGGAATGTGAGGTTCTTCTTTCCCCAAGTCTAAAGAGAAATAGTTGAATGATTTGGGGGTAATTGGCTTGAGGGAATGACTGCTCAGTCAGTGTAACTGTTCCCAAATTTCGAAAGAATGTCATGAGGAAGAGGAATTAATTTATTCCAACTAGCATGAGTAGGCTTTGTGGTGACTTTTCCCCCAATTTAATAAACATCTTTCCGTAGTCGGAACCATCTGTGATGGAGTGGACTTCCCGTCCTCAGAAAGCACCATGCACAAAATGCACAACCACTGGGCAGGGTGATGTTGAAGGGACCCAAACATGCACAGGATTTTTGGAAGATGACCATTCACAGGCCTCAAAATATGTGTTTTTATTATTCTATATCTTCTTGAAAATGAACAAAGTTCTGGAAAACTTTTGTGAAGTAAATGAAAGTATGTGCCTCGGGGATCCTGGGGGTTAGATTTGTAGCCATCATTTTCCTGGAAGATTCAGTAAGCCACAAGGCGTGAGTGACTGCAATTTTGGGTGTGTTTAATCTGAACACACTCCCAGGTTCTATAACACATTTGCATGATGAAAGGACAGTAAGCAGGAGAGATAATCAGATGTAAGTCTTGAATAACCAAGTGGAAATCCTTTTACTGCTTTTAATACTGAGCATTTAATTCTCCCTACTGGGTACCAATTTCTATACTAAGCCTTTCCTTATGTTATCTCATTTTGTCCTTTTAATACCCCTTTGGGGTTGCTACACTTTCAATACCTATTTAACACTTGAGGGAAATTAAAGCCTCAAATCAGAGGCAGCAAATGAACCCAGGTCTCTCTGAGACCCACGCAACCTTCGGCAAGTCATTTAGTCTTTCTGAAAATTAGTTTTGGCATTTGTAAAATGAAGATACTATTTTTAGCTTAGAAGTTTGTTGTTTCAAATGAGCACCTTCATATAAACTTCTCTATAAATTTTAAAATGCAGATATTATTATTAAAAATATGTGAATCTATGAAATAAACCCTCAATATCTTTTTCTCTTGCTACATGGGTAGAAGAGGTAGAAGGTGTTTTGTGATTATGGGATTTTTGAGTTGAGAGTGATTTAAAATCTTTTATAATTCTATGCTCTGCCCTGGAAATAATGAAGAAAAGGATTAAAAGGACAAACTACTATGCAGGCAGATTTCAATATTTAAAAATCAAGCCCATAATGGGATAAGCAATTGTCTCTATGTGAGTCCTGGCAATTTCAGTGCTAAAAATATAAAAGCTGAAAAATAATAATATTTACATTTTAATGCAACAGTCGACTGAATGGCTCCTCATCTTTAAAATATCTGAGAAGACTGATTTTTTAAAAAATATGCAAGTACAAATTATATCATATTTCTTCAAATAGAAGGGGTTATCTGGTAGCAGAGAAAACACACTAGGCCAAATTCATCCTAATTAAAATCAACCACCTCTTCCTCAGTCTTCACTGAGTGTGTGTTTCATTTAAACAAAGTCATAATCTCCTTTCCAGATACACATATTCTTTCACCAACTCCTTAGAAAATGAGCTTCCATTTTATTGTATTTACATATAAGCAGAACAGTCATTCACAGCATTTGAGAGGCCACATATCTAGCTAACAATGATAAATACAACCTGTGGGTTTTTCTTAATCCTCTTGTTCTTATTTTTTGAAAAATATCTTCACAATTAGAAACCATTTATTTACATATTGACATATTTGAAGCTACTTAAAAGTAGCCTGATGTGTTTATCACACACTTCGTTATGAGATATACTGCTTGTTCCTTTGGCTGCACCTTTATTAAGATTATTTTTCTCCGTCTTAAACGTTTGTTTGTTTTTGTTTTTTATTTCCTTTCAAACCTATCTTTGGGTTAGGCCTGGCCCTATTCCCTCCTTGAAGCCTGAATCAAATGCTGGCGTTTGGTTCCTTTTCTATTTCTACAGCAATTATTGTCTATACTACCTACTAAAACACTACTTGTAAGACAGTGGAACTTGATTGTTTTTCCCCTCAGCAAAATACATTAGTTAAAGAGAATCTTTAAATGGATGCCTAATATGTAAAATAGAAGAGAACCTAGCAGAGCCTTTCTGTTAGAATCCATTAGGCCTGGCTTAGGAACTTGCAGTGAATTCTTACAAGTTTATGGTGCCTCCGCATCCATTTTGAATACAAGTAACTATTGCAAATCAGAAGCAGGGCTTAGTCACCCTTGACACAGTTTTCAGTTCTGCATCACACCCAAATGGCTCCAGCCCATGGCCAGAGATAGGAACTTAGAGGCATCTCTGCTGCCTGGTTTCCTCACTTTCTTTGAAGGGACAATTCAGGTAGTTGCCCACAGACTTCAAGTGACCCACACTCTATTCCCTTATATATATTGCCAGCTGCCTTGCACTCTTTCTCTCTGACTTTTTATTCCTGCCCCACATGACACTGGGGCAGGGACAGAGGAGTACTCTTATGACTCATTATGTCCTTCTTGCCTGGGATCTATAAGTAAAAAATCTTTGATCTTGTTTCCTATTATTGTAGTATATTCAATTTGCCCCTTCCATCTGAAGAACCAAGGGCTTCCCCAGGCCAGGGAGAACACTAGGTCAGGCTCCTAATGCCAGAGTGGTGGTCAAACAGGCATAAATTGGACACAAGTCATGCAAGAGCCACAGGGTGTCTGCTGGAATAAAGTTTCCCATGTAAGGGACCTCTTTTTCATGGGTCAAACAACTAGGCATTAGGCCGTCCACCAGGTAAAGGAAGTATCCCATGAAAGGCACACTGTGGACACTCCGTCCAGTTCCCCTTCATTTTCCATCAGGGCAGTGTTGCTAGCCACCCCAATTTAGCTGTGGGCTCTAAAACAGAGCCACCTTGTCCCTGACCAGCAGAGAACCTCATCAGAACTTCTAAGATTCCCCAAAGTATAATTTGGAAACCAATAAGGAAAAAGTTGCAGGTCCTCATTTTTGTAGGGGTTAGACAGGCGATATAAAGGAAAGAAATGTGCTAATGGGAACTGGACTATATAAGCGGTATGTGCTCAGTCTAAAGGAACTGTTATCTCTCAAGCTCGTCCACTGATGTCAGATAGAAACTGAAGGCCCGGTCTTTCTAGATCATATAATCCTTCAAGAGAAACCAGACTTCCAGATTGCCTTTAATATAATCCTCTCAACTTTTGAATGTTAGCAATAAATTTATATATTCTTTATAAATTACTGACAGGCCAAATAAAGCACATCTGCTGGCTTATTCTGCCCTGTAAACTGCCAGATAATGACCTCTGCATCCTTGAATGCAGGCCTGAGGAAGGAAAAGGTCATGCTTGTTCTAGTTATTACTTTATCTTCAGTGCCAAGCACAATCCCTGGTGCAGAGCAGGTGTTCAAATCTGTTGAATGAAAGAATAAAATGATGAATGGATAAATTAAATAGATCACTATCATAATGTTTCCAACAATTTCATTGTTTCCTGAACTAAAGAAAGGCAATATGATGTAATAGAAAGAGCACCTGTTCAGAAGGATGAAGGTATAGATCCTAGTCTAAATCTGTCTACTGCCAGCTATGAGGTTTTAGACAATTCACTTTACTTGAGTCTTAGTTTCATCATGTACAAAATGCTGACATGGATTACAGTGTTTTATTTTCAAATGATGTTTCAAGGAGCTTTTAGGATTTTGGTAGGAGATGATTCAAGAGGCTTCTGAAGGGATGAGACAGGTGCCTGATGAGGAGAGGGTCTTCAGGATTTCAGGATTCAGAATAAGATTACATTGGCTTTCAGCCTAAACAGAATTATTCATTTGCTTTTTCTAAGAACCCTGAAGAAATGACAGAAAATGTGTTTTTGTTTGCTTGTTTGTTTGTTTTATAAGGCATAAAAATACACAGACCAAGAGAATGAAGAACAATACAGGAGAAAAAAGAAATTAGAAACTGGGGACTTAGCAAGCTCAAGAATGTTTAATTCTTAGTCAGCCTGCTATTTTTACACCATGTCAAGTCTTGTAGGATTCTATGACTCTTTGGACTATGTCCATGTTTAACTTTTCAAATGTATTTTAAAAGGATAAATTTGAACAGAAAGTTCTAATGCTAAAAAAATATTGTAAACCCCTTGAATAGAAAGTCCTCCCAGTGCTTCAAGTCTATGAATATATGCTGGACAGTAGGCTGTATTGTATGGAGCTGTGGGTATCATACATTCCTCCAAGTCCTAACCAACATGTTAGGTGAGCACACAGCTGCAAATTCATAAATGCTTCTAGTCGAAATCACATTTCTCTGGCATCTTTACTCACGAACGTTAGAAGTAGAGTCCAAGGAAAGAAACATGGCACCCTTTGAAGTAATGAGTTCTATGAAATCCCATGGTCTTTAAGTCTGTTGTCAAACCTTCCACTTATGAAACATCTGTTGGAATTGAGTACCTACGTCACTGGTTATAGTAATTTGTTAATTGGTGTTTCAGAGCCAAGACAACAAGCATGGCCAAAGAATCATTTCTTATGCGATCAGCAATAGCAAAACTGAAGGAATCTCCTTTTAGAAAACATCTAAATGGGGTTCAGGCATCAGTGTGTTTCAGATTCTTTCACAGCTTCAAATATAATGGGCAGAGCTGGGTTTCCTTAAGATAGCATTTCAGTGAAACACTTTTTAATTCATTTTACACAGCTCTTATTAGATTTGTAAGAGGATACACATTGTATAAGCACTCCATGGTCACTTGAGAGGAGAGCAGTTATGTGACTCATTTAACAG
>VBSM01001562.1:57707634-57734354 GCA_008086735.1 Cheirogaleus medius
AGAGCAAATATTTTCTCCCTCTATTGTGTCTTATACTATACGTTAATTTATAATTATCTCAAGGTAAAAATTTTAAAAAATAGTAGTTGTTGACTGCATCTATTGATTTGGTGAATATCACCAGCTCTACTTGATGTCTTATTGTATCATTCTACTTACCAGTACTGTAAGATAAGACTGTGGCTCTGACTTCCGGGCAGCTGGGCTTCATGTGGAAAAGCAACTTCTAAAAGGCTTATGTGTTTCAGAATGTTATTGCAGATGGTAGAATTTGGGTTAGGACAGAATTCTATTTTCTTGCTCTTCTTGGGCATGGCTTGGAATTTGGGATCCAGAGAGTTGGAATAACATCCTTCCTTTATTTCCTATGAGTGCACTACAGTGTAAGAGGCTGGTGGTTTTGTTGAGCTCTGGATCAGGTTGATGGAGATATTGAAGGTGGTAACCTGACAGGTGGGTCATTGGACTCTTCTGAGAGTATCCTTGTGATTGATTTCATTAATGGTTTCTATTCATGCCCTTTGCCATGTAACTTTGTAGACCTCCCTCTGTGAATGGGGCTGTTCCTACCCTTCGACTCTGGATCTGGCCTTGGGGCTTGCTTTGGGCAATGTGTTGTTAACAGACATGAATAAGCAGAGACTTGAAAATCATTTGTGTGGTTGAGCTTGCTCTCTTGAAGTTAGGCCATCACCAGGACAAAAATGTGCCCAGACTAGCCCACTTATCCTAGCAAGAGGATGAGAAAAATGTAGAGCAGAGTTGGCCTGTTTAACTGCCCCAGCAAAAGCCCGGCCTGAAGCAGAATCCCCAGCTGACCTGCAGACCCATGAGTAAGCCCAGTCCAGAGCAATGGCGCTCCATAGACACATGCGTTCCAGTAGTAAGTGTTGTTTGACACTGTTGAGTTTTGAGGCGGTTTTACATGCAGTAGTAGTTGGCAACCATTGTAATTGTGAGAGGTAATCTATTGGATTTCAGATAGGTGTCTGGGAAGTGGAAGATTGAAATGGAGGGGCAGTGGAGAGGTGGGTGTATGTTAATACTCCAAACTTGTAGAAGTTAGAACGCAAAGTGTCAACTTGTTATATGGGAAATGGATAGATACCCATTATTAGAGTTTAGGAGATAAGGTCTCTTGAGGTCATGAAGTGAAGTTAACCTGATGCTCAGACACTTGAGCTTTTGAATGAAATTCATTTGTATTAGACCAAGTGGAGCTGAACCAGCAGGAGGGCATTAAGTGGCCTCGGCCACAGATCTATGGAGGAAGGAGGCAAGCAGGTAGTTTTAGCTTTAATCTAAATCAGGAGGTGGCATTATTTTTTTTCCAGAAAAGGGCAGGATAGCAAATATTTTAGGCTTTGTGGACTCTATAATCTCTGTCACAACTATTCAAGATGTCTGTTGTAGCACAAAAGCACATGTAGACAGCATGCAGACAAATGAGTGTAATTGTGTTTCAATAAAACTTCATTTACAAAAATATGCAGTGGCTGTAATTGGCCTACAGGTTATAGTTTCCTTACTTCTGATTTAGATCCTTATAATCATACCATATTATAGAATAAAACATCTAAAACTAATTCTTTGTGAAAAATTTAAGGTAAAGATGGCAAATAATATGACATGTGTGGCCAACGTTTTCCCTCTTGAGCCTACAATAGACATCACAAATCTACCCGGGAATTCTTTCTTCTGGTTTGGAAATGTCCTCTGAATTCTTCACATCTCAGCAAATCAAGCTGTCATTATGAATCCATCATTTCTTGTAAGCTACATAAAGGAAAGTAATAAAAAATACTTTTTAAACTTCAATTCAAAGGCTTCTCTTATCTGTCTTAGAAAAATAACACAACTTTAAAAAGTGATTGTGCATTAAGTGAAATTGTTCTGACAACAAATGGAAGATAACTATAGTAGAATAATAATTTAAAAACACATGAATTTGTACAAATTTCTTAAAGTCAAAGTATTTGCTTTTAACACATGCATGTTTGCTTTTGAAACTGTGACACTTGGATTGAGAATACCATAGGAGACATAAAGACTCACACTAGGGAGCATCTTGTTAAGGTAACACCAGAGTTAAGAGCTATAAAAGGTAAAGACATTGGGGGAAGAGTGGGGGAAAAGCTTAGATGGTCTATTTGGTGGGATGCTCCATGAATTTAGCTACCCATGTCAACCTTCTGTGGGCAGTGAGACATGATGATGGGACAGATTGGATAAATCTGGTTCCCTGAGCTCAGTGGAGGTGAACATAGTCTTTGCCACAGAGCTATGATTGCTGAAGGTGGAAGAAGGTTTGAGGAAAAACTGTGAACCTTACAAGCTATTTTGAGGAAATCTATCAAAACTGAAACCTATTTTCTCCTCAATGGGCCAACATAAATCGAATATAGATTATTGCTCATATCTTTTTGTAATTTCATTTGAACTGAGCCTAAATCATGGGCGCATGCAGCTGACTAACTGCCAAGGTTGTTTAATTGTGAAATCCACTCCAAGGCATCATAGCTTCTAGCCAAGGCCTCTTTGCTCACCGGTAATGTTGCATCTGGCATAACTAATAAGAGACAACACTGGCTTTCTGTAATAGCGATGGGAGTTCCTCCTTGCATTCTTTATGGGGCCCTCATCCCTTGGTAATGGCTTGTGAGCAGCTTGAACTCCTCGGGCAATTCTCAAATAACCTCTCCCACCACACTGCTGTAAAGAAGGCCAGCCTGGAGACTTGCAATTTATCACAATTTGATCAGTCCGTGGAGAGGGCTGGTGAATTCTCTTGATACCAACATTTGGGAAGAAACAGTAAAATTGGGTCTGATCTGCAGTGGCAGGTGGTTCAGACATCATCAGTGCAGTCATTTAATGACATAAACCAAAATTTGTGGAACTGCATGCGTGGTGAAAAAATTAAACAGGTAGAATTATTCTTGGGAAAGTTTCTCCCAAAAGGCTTGGAAGAAGTAAAAATTGTAGGGCTATTAGTAATACTTTTAAATGAATTCCTGGATCTTTCTGATTCCTGCCATCACAGGGAGGTTTTTTAAAGCATCAAGTTAGGTGAGGTTCCTCTTGTAGCGAGGATTTCCTGTTACTCTAGAGTCACAAGGGGCTTGGCAGCTAGGACAGCTGTGACTGAACTTGCATCTCCACAGCCTATGTTCAAGTGAAAGACAGAGATTCAGGGAGCAAGTGACACTGATCACCTTGAGCAGAGACTTACTGACATTGCTATCTACCTCCAGTCTTTCTTTGACACCTTGCTCACCATTCCCCACCCACCTACCCTCTATGAACAGCTCTGAGCATGAGAATAGAGTAAGGAGAAGGGATCTCTCCTCTCTATCTTGTCTTTCTGTTTCAAACCCTCTCCTGTCCTACATGACTGGACAGACCAGTCATGAGTGAAGTGGAATCTAACAGGGTCAGGTGTCTATAAATTACTATGCTCTCACATCCACTAAATCTCAAGCAGAAAATATCTGTTGAAAGTACAGATCCCTCCAGTATGCCAAAACAAATGTTTCAAGATAGAACTTGAAGGAGTCTCCACGACTCAAACTCCCTTGACTCAATCCGCCAACCCCTTTACTTCTAAAATTCTGCTCCTGAGACGGGGAGAAAGATGAGAGGAGTGTTCAGGACTATGAGGTTGAGAGTTGAGGGTAGGGATTAAACAAAAAGGTACAGGCCATGCATGTGTGAGGCTTCTGGAGGAGTCTTTGCAAGACACGAGCTGGATTTTATTTGCCATAAAGGCTTTCAGTAATTATGTTTCTCATATGACTCAGGCACTTGTCGTCTGGCCAGCTAACGAAACATCTGTTTGCAGAAAAGTGATGAAATATGCAAAGTACCGCTGCTAATTGTTATTTCTATTATACCCTGTTCATTTTCTTTCCAGACTGGAAGCTCAGGAGCTTTTCTCATTCTTTTACTAAGAAGAAAATGACCGGCAGGAGAAAGATGTAAAATTCACTGAGCCCTGAATGAAATGCAAGAAATTATTATTGTGAAATAGTCTACCTAATCAATAATTTTGCTATTTTGAACTTCAGTGTCTGGTTGACAGCTGACTTAATATAACCTAAATATGAAGACAATAAAGCTCATCTAGGGAAACTCATTTTAAATTTTATTAATGTTGTTTTCCTCAGTCTGTACGCCTGCTGGCAAATCATTTTATTTTCAGCGATAGAGTCCTACAGAACCCCATAATAGGCCGTATAACCTACATTATGGCCTTTCTGTGTCACTGTGGGAGTGACTCACAGTACATCCCCATCTGGAAACATTATGTGATGCCTGATATGACTGATTAGATGAAACAACCACTCTCTTCACAATGAAGCTTACTGCATAGAAATTTACAGGGAAGATATTCTGTAAACTTTAAAATCCCAAATATTTACATCTTTATCAATGATCATATGGTCTTTCTCTTTTTAAAATCCTATAACTGTACATTTGAACATAGTTGTAAACACAGTGTGTACATATGGTTTCGTGTTTTTGCTTTCCTCACCTAACGTATCGCACACATATTTCCATAATGGAATACACAATATGATTTTAAAGCCCACAGACGGTTCGACATATTGATGTATTCAGTGAATATTTTAATACTTCTTCTCTGTTCTGAAGCTAATATTCTAACATCTGCCAATTGGAAGTAATTTTTAACCGAATTAAATATGTATGTACTTGTTTCCCAGGACACACAAGCCTGGAAGTTGCAAGACACAGTGTTTACACTTCTCACTGAGAAGAGATATTGGCTCTGGGCCTCACCAGCGTAATTCTAGGCCCCACCTCAAGTCCCTTTCTCGTGATGGCAGAATTCTTTTGAGGGTTCACGCATGTTCTTGGAAAGCCATTATCATTTTCCTCTTTGCCCCCATATGGCTCTCCGTCTGCTACATATCGAGCACTTTGTATCTTTCCACTGCCCCTTTAGTGCCTTACCAGCTTTTGCTGAATGTTAGTATTTCTTTTCTCTGTGTGGTCCTACCTACACTAACCCTCAGGAAGTTGTCCTGAAGTAGGGGAAGACTGGGGGAACGAATCTCTTTCCAACATTGATCAAATTGTGTTGTTGGTTCTCAGCCTACAACAGGCTTTTCTGCATGCACTCATCTGTTCACCAAACAGCAGTGGGCACCTTCTGTGGCTTTGGTCCCATGCATGGCCTGGGGGATATAACGGTGGGTGTGCGGGCAGATTCTATCCTTCATGAAGGTTACAGTCTTGCAATTGTCTTCTGTTACTTCACATTAGCAGTTGTTTGGGTTGTGTGTGTTTCTTACCTGCTTTGTCAGTTTAGTATTTCCCCACTATTTCCACCCTCCCTGAACATAGGGAACTTCTCTGAAAGTGACTATATCCACACCGCTGACAGCCAGTCCATATCCCCAGGGCGTGGTAATACACTTTCTCTTCTACCAAGTGAAATCTTTCCTCTTCTAACATACTTATTGAGAGGTTAGGACTGTTGCCTACACTTCCTCTCAGCCTTATTTTCAAAAGTATCAATGCATCACATCTATTTGCTGCCTCACTCATAGATTCTAACCAGGAGTGCCTATGGACACACACAAAACAAGACCATTTGGGGGAACTTCATTATCTTTGTACCTAAAATGTATGCAAGGCACCTCAATTTGAATTGAGTAATACAGACTCATGTGTTTCCTAGCTTAATATAATGCAATATGATAAAATGGCTACAAATGAGTGCTATAAAATAAACTAGCTGTTCATATCTGGGACTTCTGAAACTGGTGACAGTAACCCAGCAACTGCCACTTGTTGCTTGAAGCAACCTAACTTAGATGTTGATTGCTCAGTGAGGAGATGGGGGTAGGTAGAGAGGATGGTGAAGTAGAAAAGCAACCACTGAAAACCCCACGGATGTAGCCCTTCTATCTTATTATCTTAAAATAATGTGTTTGGCATCTCTTATCCATAAATGTTGTAAGTGGAATACGGGAGAGGACTTGGAATGCTTCCACATTTTGAATAATCTCGCGAGAGCAGAGAGGAAAGCCCCACTTCCTCTTCCCCTTCAAAGAGCTCTTCATTCCATTGCGTGTGTGCTTGATATTCCCCAGCGTGCTGGCTTCTACAGAGAGCTGAAGATACAGATCATTCTGAAGTGAACCAGATGGAACTAAATCCAGGCTTTGACATGGGCAGATGACCTTTCTTATTAAGTTCAGTTTCTTCAAGTAACAAAATTATGACCTTTTGGATTGTTGAGAACATATTTAAAAGCCTCCTGCACATTGTCCTGGTATGCGGTTAACCAGTTGATCCCTTCCTTCCTATTTCTCTTCTTCATTCCCTCTTTCTCTCCTTTCCCTACAAGTCTTTTTTTCTCCTTCCCATTATTAAGGAGATGATAATCTATTTTTTAAAGTCAAAACTAATTTTAATGGTAAGCATATTTATATTCCAACATCAAAATAACAATGTGTGTGTATATATATGTATATATATATACATATATATATGACTTCACAAAACAATACAACTCTTCCCAATCTGTTTGAGGAAATCCAAGTGATATTGATGCTAAAAACAATACAACACAATATTCACAATAGCAATAATAAAAACACAATAACATTTATAGGAGATTATGCATATCATCTCATCTGATCCTCATTATAATCCTGTGACACAGGTTTTATCGTCACCTCCACAAAGACTCAAATAATTTATGGTAGCTGCCAGAACAAGACAGCTATGAAGTGGTAGAGGTAGGATTTGAACCCAAGTCTTCTGATTCTAAGTCTAATGTTCTTTCTCCTATACAATACTGCTTGTGTTTTCAAATAATTGTGTAAGCAAGAAGCTCTCCCTTATAGAAGTATAGAAGTTTATGCCAAGGTTTATGGGAGTAAACCATAGGTCTTCCTCAGTGCCTTCCCTTACCTATATCACATCTGACACAGATACTCATACTCATTTGCATATACATAGTTATAGCAGAATGGAGCCTTCATACCTTTTGTTGCAGGTGAATATTTTTCCATATTTTTGTACATGTATTTTTAATAGACCTTTTATAAAACTCCGTGGCATTCCCATTCAAGTCTAGCAGGTTTTTCTAAAATAATGACTTCTAAAAGAATAGACTAGGTTTTTCAAGTGAATTTAAGCTTTCATTTTGAACAAATGATTTCATCTTGATCTATATTTATTTAATACTTACGGAATAGCCATGCTTGGAATTTTATGCCATTAGTCAACATACATTAATCCTTTTGGCTCTTAGCTTATTTTACAAACCTTTAAGAAGGGCATAAATTCTTTTGTTGCATCTTAAATTGCCTTCTATCAACAAGAAACTGTACCACTGATTATGGTACCATGTGGATATTTGAGTGCACAATGAGTGTTGTGATAATGGTAGCGAAAAAGAAAATGCATTCCCTAATGCAAAAGGACAAGAGAAGAAAGAATTTTAGTGTCAGTAGAAAATCTGAATGAAATAACTTGAATTCTGCTGACAGAAGAGTTTCGTGCTCTTTTTGTCTACTCCTCTTTGTCACCTCTATACGTTCTGCTGTGGCTTGAATCTGTCCTTTCCAAACTTCATGTACTGAAATAATGGCCAATGTGATAGTATTAAAGGCAGGGACTTTAAGAGGTGATTAATTGGGTCATGGGGGCTTATCCCTCAGGAATGGGACTAAGGCTCTTCTAAAAGGGGCTTTGTGCATTGCTCAGCTGGCTTGTTCTTCCACCTCCGAAGTGTTCCTCCCCTCTGAAGGATGCAGCAACAAGGCACCAGTCTGGAAGCAAAGAGTAGCCCTCACCAGACACCAAACCTGCAGGCACCTTGATCTTGGACTTCCCAGTCTCTAGAACTGTGAGGAAGTAAATTTCTCTTCTTTATAAATCACCCAGTCTCAGGAATTTTGTTATAGTAGCACAAACTAAGAAACCTTCTATCTCGACACATTTGGTAGGTTTGAACAAGTAGCTGGAATCAACAACAGGAAAGAATAGAGCCTCAGCCACGGAAAGATAATAAATGACCATGTTACTCATTGTAGGAAAGAAGTGGTGCCCCAAAACAGTGAACAGTGCCCAGTTCAAAAGAAAATTCAGCCAAGGTCATGAGCAAGAGAGGGGCTCCTGCAATAATGTGGGAACTCCTATGTCAGCAGCTTTACAAATATCTCTTCTTAGCTAGGACTTGGATCTGACTACAGATCAGAATGGACCTCAAAGTGGAGCAAGGGTTCCAGAGATTACAGTGCAGTGGTCTTCAAGGATAAGACTAGCATCATTCTGAGCCACATGTGTCACATTACTGGAAAGATTAAACCTTAATTAGATTGTAGCAGGTAAAATTTATTTAAGTTGCAGCTACACAATCACCTGAAAACACAGGGTAATAATATGAATGAAAACAAGGCTTTACTTTAGATTTGCTCTGTAGGTTCAAAGGCATCTCTCTTGAACTGTGATACAAGAAAAAGGATAACACACACATTAAAAGGATATTCTTCAGAGATTGTGAAAATCAGTTAAATGATAGAAAATGAAACCATCCAAATATCAGTACTCTCATTCTTCTCTGAGGCATAAAATGCCACAGCTTAATAGGAAAGTTACAAATGAGCTACAGGGAGAAAAGAAGAAAATCTTCAGACATACAGAGTGAGGCTTTTCTTTATTGTTACCGTGATAAAACTATAATCTATCAAGAAAAATTACCATCATCACAACTTATCATCCATATTACAACCAGTGATAAGAATGTAATGGTTAAGGACAAAGTTAAATGATTTGCCTCAAATTATTACTACCACCACTGCATTTTGATATACAAATATAAAATAACAATCACTTGGCAATCATTTATTAATTCTAAATTGTACCAAATAGTACATGTTCTTAGATACAACGAAAAAACATGAAGGAATTCTATTAGCTGTTAAGTGCCTCTATCCATATGTCAGCCTAAATCTCTGCTTGCCCATCATGTTGTAATGAATCTAGAATATCTCCATGGTAACTTCTAGACACATATCTGTCTATGTAACAATTTTCTGTTTGTTTCACATATTTCATTTTATACATGGACATGCCCTGTCATGTGATTGCATTTGTATGACAACTATATATGCACACACACATACATACATATACACACCCAAATTTCCCAAAAGAATTTAAAATAATTTAGGAAAAAATGTTACAGTTAGCACAGAGAAGGTAAAATATTTGATTGTGATTATTACAAGGGGAAAGATAATTGTACCAGGAAAATTGGATAAAATAATTTAAATATTCTGATAGTTCCAGCTATCTGGGCAGTAAGGAAAATGTATTCATCATTATATAGTTCTCATTTTCTCATTTGATAAAAAAGAAATAAAAGACAAACTCATCTTCATCCTTAATTGAAACAGGAATTCATTGAGTTGTATCTTAAGTAAAAGACATTGAAACTGTGATAAAAAAGACTCCTATTACCCTGAGGAAAACATCTAAATGCAAACTGTATAGAGCCATGTGTCTATTTCATTTATAGCGTCTGAGGAAGGCTGGGGGACTGAGCTGACAAGGTGGAAGTCTTGCGTACCTTTATGGAGGTAACACGTTTGAATCTGCTCTGAGAGGTCAACTAAAGGGTACCCAGTTACCGAGTGAATGAGGTGAAATTGTTCTATTTCCACATTCTCTCATGCAATTTCCTCCGCCATCCAGTCACATTTTCCTCACTTCTACACACTGAAACCTATTCCTGGGGAGTATTTTATAGTTACTTAATTAAGTCTATATTTTAGGATTCTGTAGTATTTGAGTTTAAGATTTGCTTCCAATATGAAATGAGACAATTTTGCCTTCGTTATTCAGTCTTGGGGAAAGAGGAAGAGATTCATTTGGGGTGGGCATGAGAAGCCTTCCTAGTGGCTGCCTCTTCTTCAAATTGTCTTTCTGTCCCAAGGTAAGGACCTCAGTGATGTCAATTAAGAGGCACCTGAGCCTGGGTGGGATGACAAGTAAGAGAGAGATTTGTCTCATTCCCACTGATTAAATAAGTTGCTCAGAAAAAGTTTTAGAAAGATATTTACTAAAGATGACAGGGTATAGCAATTTCTAAAATGTCACTTGGTTGTACGAATGATCAGAGTTGGGGTAGAATGAAAATCCAGAACAGTTTCTAGCAGATATTATCAGCTGAAGACATTTGGTTTAATGTCTAGGGATACAATACAAAACAGAGTTTAACCACATCAACAATTATTTGAGTGCTGACCCGTGGACCACAGTGTGGTTAAAAGCGTGGATGCTGGAGGCAGATGGCCCAAGGGTTCATATCCCTGCTGTGTCATTTATAATTTCTATGATCACGGGCAAGATATTTAACCTCTTTAAGCCTCAGTTTTCTTGTACATAAGTTGAAATAAAGCTTTGCCTTCCTCATGAGGTTGGTGCAACGAATACTTTAGATGCTGTATATAAAGTGATCAATACCTTGCCGTGAATGTAGTAATTGCTCCAAAAATGTTAATTATTGCCACCGTCATCCTAATATTATTAAAATTGTTATTTTTTATATGTCTGCTAAAAAATATAGTGAACATGTAAGCTTGAAAACTTTCTTATATGCAGCAGAATATAAAAAATTAGTATAAATAGTTCCTTTTTCATGACCTTTGCTTAGAGATCACCTGCTAATGAACGTGAAAATGTAGAAAAGAAAAAGATTTATGTAGAATTGAGGTTATTTTCAGTTTTTCTAACAGTTAGAAACAATGAGAACATTTTAAAAAAATTTTATCTTGGAGAACTCCATTAAATCAAAATGCTTTGAAATATTTTATTTAAAGAAATGCTAATTTGGATATCTTAAAAAAGAATGAGATCTAAAAGATATCAGATGGCAGACCAAAAGAAAACTGGGCATAGTTTTCAGAAAAATATTTTATACTCTGCCCTTCATTTTCATTTATTTTTGGGTAAGTTTCCATGGAGTTCTATCCTTGTGGGGTAATTGGACTATGCTGATATCTAAGAAGCAAGAAAATATTCTAGAAAACTAAACCTGAAAGCTAACATAACTTTCTCGTATCAAGCATTTAAGTGAGATGGGGTTTCTCAAGTTGGTATTTAAGGATTATCTGTATAATAATGACCTGGAGGTATTTATTTAAAAAGCAGATTACTAAACACCAAAAACGTCACACTAATATATTGCCATAAATGTACCTGAAGATATGAAGATGCTTGTTCATTTGTGTGCTCATTATAGATCCAGGACGTTTCTACTTAATTGAAATGGGTCTATTTAATTCAGTCTATATAATACACAAAAAGCAATATTATATGCATATATAAGAGAATCTCAGATAACAGGCAGAATGCGACCAGAACATTAGCTCTCTCTATGCAAAAATGTTTAAATGAATTATTAAGTGAAACATTAAAACCAGTCTTCAAAGGGTAGAATTTTCTACATACTCCCCATAGGCTGTATCTTTTTTGCTGTAGACCTATTCATGTAAATTGGAAGTCATATTCTGCGAAATCTGTGAGTAACATTTTTCACATGTGGTGTTAGAAGAGTCATTGAAAGAGAGAGATACTAGATTTCAGAATGATGAAAGAAAAAACACACATTAAAATGGCTTAATAAAATTTAAATTTTAAAATATAATTTCACACGTTTCATCTGGGCATAAATTTAATAGATCATCAGCTAGATGTTGGGGTTTCTGCCAAATCTCTTTAATTTCTTTGCAATGGAAATTATAAAAGCAGAGGTGTGTGTGTGTAAAACAGTCAAATGTTATAAATTCTCCTTTGAGGTAACTTAATTCTGCTTGAAATTCTCTAATATGATAATTTTTTTATTTCAGCATATTATGGGAGTACAAATTTTAATTTTTTTTTAATTTGAACTTTTTACTTTTTTTGATAGAGATGGGGGCTCACTCTTGCTCAGGCTGGTCTCAAACTCCTGAGCTCAAGCAATACTCCCACCTCAGCCTCCCAGAGTAATAGGATTATAGGCATGAGCCACCGCACCTGGCCTAATATGATATTTTTTAAAAAGGACAGTAAGAGGGCTCGAAAATTAAAAGATTACCTAGGAAATGAGGTAAGTTCATGCCTGTCAATATTTCTGAGTTCTGCTATTAATAAAAAGGATTCAGAAATACCATTTTTTAAATTAATACTATAGTAAAACAAACAAAAAACAAAAACCCTTCTCTCTCTCTCTCTCTCTCTCTCTCTCACACACACACACACACACACACACCCACTCACCCCTTACTCCTAAAGAATATCTATCTTTAAAGAAAAAGGGAATCTCTTGTTATGCTTCTTTAAATGTTAAAAGGTTCATTGCCTGACATTCTTCTATTTCTCTCTTTCTTAATGCTTTCTGATCTGTGGTCAGGCATTTGGGTAGCAGCCAATCAGCACTTTATAAATAGAAGAGTATGAAAATTACTGGAAATCACTAAGTTACCCCTTGCTTCCAGCACAGTAGAAATATGTAATCGGTTCTTCGTTGCCTTCATTGTCCACTCCACCCTTGATTATTGAGGAATTTGTTCTGTAAGCCCCAGAACTGGATTTATGGTTTTACTAACAAATTCAAAGGTATGTGAACAACAATTTGACTTAAGATCTTTGTTTTATATGCAGCAACAAAGTAATTAGTGGCCAATGATTACCATTTTTCTGATTCCCATCTCCCAATCTTTGGCATATTAAATTAATATCTATTTTGGATTGAGTTCAGTTGTGAAACCCAGTGAGAATAAACTTTTTTCTTAATCCATTATGGCTTTCTGGAAACTCCCTAATGTTTCTGAGGCAGGAACTTTCATCGATCTAATGCATCACCTAATTTTATCCCAGAATCTGTTCTGGGAACTTCTGATCTTCTCTGCGCTCTCCTTCTTGGAGGATCCCATGTATAGGTCAATATTGAATTTCCTTTATGATTTTCTTTCTAGATTTCACTGCTGCTTGCAATCAACCAAGAGATCTTTTCCATCATCTTGGAGATATGATGGTCTGGTGGATGTTTCATCCTCAGTGTTCGAATGAGGACCTCCATTTCTCCTAAGGTCTGCTCTTGGCTGGTTTTTATACAGTACGACTCCTATTGCCAATCCCCAGTCAACCCCCAGACTTGGAATCGATAAAGTAACCCATCCTTCTCTTCTCATTGCATGTGTTGCACAATATATCCAGGATCTTCAGGTTATTTTTGAGCATTACAGCAAAGTCTTTGGAAGTCCATCACGTGAATTCAACCTCTTTCCACCTTTCCTTTAAATTACTTTGGCAGGAACTGAATTGATTGTATATAGGGGAGACCGTGCTTCAAGGATTTTCTAGGAGTTCATGGATTTATGAAGAGAATGTGAGAGAATCTATGGGGAGATTACTTCTTATCACAAAGGAAAACCAAACACAGCAGTTTTTAGGTGGTAACCACAGATGATGATTTCTCATTAGCAAAATGCTAACGTTCTTTTGACACACAGTATGTCCAGAGTTTCTGATTACCGCCACCTCCATCATCACACTGTAGCGATATATTTGAACTGTACTTCTTTGACTTTAAAAAGTGCTATCACCCCTCTTGTTCACTTAACCTCACAAGCTCTCATTAGCTCTGGCATTTACTAGTGTGCAGTCATCCCTTAAATAAGATTAAATCTAAAATCAGCACATCAGGCAAAAATTGTGTAGAGTGGAAACGGCCCTTCAAAAACCTTTTTAAAATCTCATGAAATGTAGCATAAATGATATTTTTGTGTACTTCTTCTTCCTTATGTGAACAATCCAACCAGTTTTCCTACTACATTGAAAAAGGTCACTATGTTTTTGGTTGAGTACCAAAGGAAGTAGTAGTTCATATGTGTTTATGGTCTTGTGGT
This sequence comes from Cheirogaleus medius, assembly GCA_008086735.1. NCBI lineage: Eukaryota > Metazoa > Chordata > Mammalia > Primates > Cheirogaleidae > Cheirogaleus > Cheirogaleus medius. The sequence goes on from VBSM01001562.1 coordinate 57,721,569, forward strand.
AGGAAAATTATTATTGCTCTTGGTTTTGTTATTTGTTGAATATATATAGTTAATTTTGCAAAGTCAAATAATATATGTACTTCATATAACATAATACTACCAGATGTTTCTCCATTAAAAGATGAGGAGAAATACAGGCCAAGTGAGGTTAAGTAATTTGCCTAAAGTCACAGCTAAATGCTAAAAGAGATGAGTTTATAACTCAGGTCTCCCATCATAAATTCAAGTCTCTTTCTATGAGATGGAAGTTGGCTAATTACTTCCACCCCTACGAACTGATTGATTGCTAATGTTTGTCCACTTTCCTGTATTGAGAAGGATTCTGAAGCTGAGTCTAGGGTCAGCATGCAAGAGCACGATGATCACCAGTGTGCAATGGACAAGGGTGGCTTACCTCACATTTGCAATTTCTGCACTAGACCACACTGTCCAAGAACTTGAAATGGAAATATGGAGTGAAAACAGGGAGGAAATCAATAATCAAGAAACAATAATAGTTCTTTCCTTTCTCAACCTATTAGTGAAATTACAGGAAAATTTTGAATCTAAGAATTAATCGTATCTTTTCTATATGGTATCAGTAAAATGAGAAGGCATTAAAAAAATAGGAGAAAACATTAACAGAAGAGATAATTCATTGACTAATTTTTAAGTGTATTTTTATGATGGACAAGTTCCCTGAAGTGTTCATTAACTAATGGAATCACGGCAGTGTGTGATTGCTGTCTCTACAGAACAAGAGGTTAAAAAGTGTAAGGGCATAATAGCCCCCTGTCTTCCAAAGAGCTGAGGGACAGCCCCGCACACTGGCCCATGCTGAGAAGGATCAAGGGTCTTATTGATATTCATGGTTATGTTCCCCTAAACCTTACTAGACTCCTCCACTTACAGACAGCCCTAAAGGATTAGGGGAAAAGAGAAAAGAAAAATCTGCCACTGCCTGTGGGAAACAGCCATTTAGAGACAATGTGGAATTGGGTTCATGATTCCAGGGGGATTCATCTCGACAAAACATCTTTTCCAACTTCCTTCAAGGCTGCTAGAGACCAAGGCCTGGAAGTTTTCCAAGCATTTATGGTGCCTGCCCTATGTGGGGGCCCCTAGTTAGGGGTAACATGGTAAGGGGACAGCGTGAGAACAATCTTATAGACCTGCTTCCTAGAAGTCTCCTTTCAGAGACCCAGCAGGACAAGGCCCTTTAACTCCAATATAAAGTGTCTCCTTCAGTTTGATGGGAAAAGAAGATTCATTTGTGTCAAGTGCAGAATTGCCCAGAGAGCAGCTGTTTCTTTGCTGATACCTCGTCCTTGATTTTCACTCTTAGCTTTGGGACATTATTCTTCCTCAACACCTTTTATTACATGGGGTGGACCATCCATCCTCCTTGTGCTTTGGGGAAAACTCTAATTGCCCAGGGCCTTTGCATGTGGCTGATTTTTCTAAAGATGAGGGTGTTAACAATGGTATAAGGGTACAGGGAGGAAACTGTCTGATAACTTCAGAATTGAAGACAACTTAGTTGTGAATACTAGACCTTAGCTCTCCTAACATGTTCCTTGGTTATTCTGGTCATCCGGGTCTTCTCTCTGCCACTTTCCCCCTGAGCAATCCCTGCTTCTTGCAGGGCACCTTCCTGACTCCTCCTCTTGGCTTCAGATATGTTTTTCATAGCTCTCCTCCTGGGACACTCTGCAGGGTCCTCACCCCCAGACTCCTTGGCTACCATCTGGAGTTCCAAAATTCTGAAATCTGTTACTTTACCATGCCTTTGAATTTCACATATCCCTGGTACGTGGAACTGTGGCATGTTTTTATTTTAATCGTTTCAGAGAGAAAGAGAGAGAGAGAGAGAGAGAGAGAGAGAGAGAGAAATTCTAGGCATGATACTGGGAACATTTAAGTGGTTTTATTATTTAGTAAATAAACTACCTTTACCTCTCACAGTGTTTCAGCACCTCGGTGATGAATTCAAACAGACCAGGTTCAAATACCAGCCCTACCTCTTCTGTAAGATTTTAGGCAAGCTATTTAACATTTCAATTTGTTCATCTGTAAAGTAGAAATAACCATCCCTGAACAAAGGCTTCTTGTGATAATTAAATAAGGTACACCATGAAAGCAATGCACACAGAACCTCTATTAAGCACATACTACTATTGCTGCTGCTGCCACCATTATTAGTAATATTATTATGACATTAGGAACTGTTTCTCCAAAGTCCAGTTGGAGAGACAAAACTACACACTTATTTCCATTTCCACAATGTGATCACTCCTTAGGAGATCCAAGACAAAGGGATCCAGAGATCGTCCCAGCCAAAGTGCCCTCACGTTATACTGTCCTTGTAGGGTGCCAGGTTTGCTGAAGACACCTCGAGAATGGGACCACTGGCATTACCACGGACTTCAAGGGTCATACGCAGGAGCATCCAGAGCATCTTGTTTCCAGAGACTCATAGTCATGGACAATCCCTTTCCATCCTTCATATCTTCAGGTACATTTATGGCAATATATTAGTGCTCGCTCATTACTAATATAGTATGAGGGAAGAGTAGTGAAAGTTAAGAAAACAAACAACGCAAATGTCTTACCTTGGCCAGTGAGATGTTCCTCGCCTACACCTCTCTACCTCTAGCCTCTGTTTACATCTGCCCTGCTTACCTTGTTCTTCTCCACCACACTCTTGTAGCAATAGAACAGAGTACTATTTTACATTAAACACAGAAACCAAGAGCTTTCCTTCCCCACTTAACTCTTTATATGCCAGCCACATTCATAGCAGTAGAGCAGAACACTGTTTAATATAAAACACAAAAACCAAGAGCTTTCCTAAAGGCTGGCAATAGCTAATTATCATTTTATAATGGATAAAAAAGATATCATTTATCATCTCAGTAGAAACTATTACCATACATAAGAATAAAATTGACCTTGAAAAATATGAGATCTATATGAAGGGAATACAAGAAATTTTATTGAAAGTCTTAAATAGCAAGACTATAAGAAGAGGTCTTTGGGGAACATGGGGACTTTTTGACACTCTTAATATATTATAAGTAAATGCCTCATCTATCTATGTAGCTGGATGAGGGCTTAAGCCGGCAAAGACTGTCTAAAATCCACAGTCAATTCTCCCACCCACTAATACCCCTTCTCACAATTCCTTCAGATTAATGTTCTCAACGTAGCCCAGATCATTAAAGTTTAACCTCATCTTGAATGCTTCCTTGTCTCTCACATAACTAATCTGTTTCCATGTTTTATCGAACATTTATGTTGTGCCAGGGGCTGCTTGATAAAAAGTTCCCCAATACGTTCACCAGAGTGTTCTCCTAAGTGTCCACATTTTCTCTCCCTATGGTCACTGACCTAGTCCAGGATGAATGATGGCAATCCTCTTCTTGCTTATTGGTGACACTCTCACCCTTCATCATTCTTGTAAAGCCATTGCAGTCATCTCCTAATGCATTTCTGAACTTGTTACTACCCTGATTACAAAGTCTCAATCGTTCCCTATTTCCTACCTGCAAAACTCTCAAATCCAGAATTGTCATTAAAGCTCTCTGCAATGTTCTTCTTATAGTCCTATTCCCTTCTCCTGATTCTTTGAAATTTTAATTTTATTGTGAAAGACTTAAAACTTTCAAAAAGTACAGGGTGCTCATAAACTCACTACTAAGCAAACTCACTACTAAACAGAATTAAACATTATGTTAGGAGGAACAGTTCTTCCCTATATCTTTTGTTTCTTTTCATGGAAGGGCTATTCAATTGGCCTAACACACCTGGGAAGATGGAGTAATTAGCAGATTGGAAAATGTTGGCATGTTGAGTTCAGTTTCTCCTACCTTCCTCTTAGGAGTGAATCTGACTGTAGTAATCACAAGTTTGTATCTGCAACTGTGCTAGTATTATTTTAGAGAAGGTGGTTGAATTTACTTAATTCTGGAGTCCTTTTAGCATATCTGAGTTACATTTTTGAGTTTTATCTTCATTGATAATAAAGAAATATTTGTTTATATAAATGGAGTCATGAATATGTAACATTTGAGTATGGCTTTTTTTCACTCAGCGTAATTCCTTTGATCTATGGTAGACAGAATAATGCTCCCCCACCTCAAAAGATGTCCATGTTCTCATCCCCGAACCTATAAATATAGCAGATATAGCAAAAGAGACTTTTCTGGTGTGATTCAGTTGAGGATCTTGAGATGGGTAGGTTATCCTGGACTATCCAGGTAGACTCCATATACCCACAAAGGTCCTTACAAAGGGGGATGAGGTCAAAGAGAAGTAAGAGATGTGACAATGGAAGCATGAGATTGGAGAGATTCAAGGAAGGGGTCACAGACAACAAATGCAGGCAGCTTCTAGAAGCTGAAAAAGGAAAGAACACAGATTCTTCCCTGAAGCCTCCAGAAAGAAGTCAGCCTAGATACCACCTTGATTTCATACTTCTAACCTCGAGAACTGTAAGAACATAAATTTTGTTGTTTTGAGCTACTATATTTGTGGTTATTTGTTACAGAAGCATTAGGAAACAAGTACAAAATCGGTCTATTTTGTGCATGTATCAATACATTGTCCCTTTTAATTCTCGAGTGGTAGTCCATGGTATGGAGATAGCACACAGTTTCTTTAACCATTCACCTGTTGAAGGACAGGTGATCATTTCCAGTTTTTGGCTGTTACACATAAACCTGCTATGCACACTTTTCTGCAGATCTTTGAGGGAACATACGTTTTTCACTTCACTGGGATCAGTGCTCTAGAGTACAATAGCTAGGTCATATGGTAAACACATGTTTAACTATGCAAGGCACTGCCATAGTGTTCCCCTACTGTTTTATTGAGATGATCAAATTGAAAGATACTGCAAGACTGGAACAAAATGCCTTTGACCATTCGGGCTCTAACGCAAATCTTGAGCCCCTAAAGTTACATAGCAGTAACCAGGATCCAATTTCTATACGCCCTCCAAGGATTATACACTTCCTAACTCATTTCAGATACACAGTGTGGAGAATGATGGACAAAAAGGAATCTCTAACAGTACCAAGGACAAGATGGTCCCTCCCAAAGAGCAGAACTGGGGTCTAACCAAAGAATTATCCCACCGTCAGGTAGAGAGACCCTTGTAATACTCATGATTTGATCATTGCTTTGAAGTGCTTGGTATGTGTCTTCTATTTTGACTTTCTTGAATGGTTGTTTATTGTAGTCACTCTACCCATGTTCCTCTATGGTGACAGTGAAGGTGAGGGTGGGAGGGAATATGTGCTTTGTCTTTTAATTCATAAATCCCTGGATGACAAAGAGCCACATCCTGACCTGAGGAATGCATATCACTTGGGATCCCAACTTTGAACTGAATTTCCCATAAGACAGGACTTTGCTTTGTATCCCTTGGGGACAAGGGTGGGTATGTTTTATGTGTGATGCTCTAATGACACAGTTTAATTTAAGAGTTTAAGTTAATGCTTTAATTTAATATGTTTTAATGAAAAAGGTATTTGGTAACTGCAAAAGAATAATTCAGTCAGTAACTACTAGATGATCAGCAAACTCATCTTCTCTTTTTCCTGGGGTATTCTTCCAAGTAATCTAGATTTTCCAACCTCTTTTATTAATAGTTATTAGCAGTTGTGGCAATATGGCTTATTAACAAAAGCTGTGTGGGCATATGCCACTTCCAGGAACCTCCACAGAAACTTCTCACACATGATTCCCTTTGCATAGCTACCCCCTCTTGAGGTTAAAGAAGTTTCTTTTTATTTCTAGGTTTTCTAAGAATTATTAACATAAATGCATGTTGAATTTTATCAAAAGATTTTCCTTTGCAGAAATTAATATAATTTTATTTTTTCCTCTTATCCAATAATATAGTGAATTGCATTCACAGATTTTCCATTATTAAACTACCCACATATTCCTTATGTAATTATAACTTTATGCTCAGCTTTATGTGTTTAGCTCTCTCTTGGCTTCAAATAAGAGATAGCCCTAATTTAGTCTCAGCACCACAAAATTCACCACCTTGTAGCAAATGGAAGGACTAATGTTGCAATCAAATAAAACAATTCAATGTTTGCCTAATCCTTTGCAAATCATCATCTCTATAGCTTTGCATACATTGTTCCTTCTACCTACAATGGCCTTCTTTCTCATCTCTGCATTTCTAAATTATACCATTTTTTTAAAGTTTCACTCAAATGCTATTTCTTGCATGAAGTGTTTCCTCATAATCTCTATAATATTTTGTATTTTTCTTAGAATAGTTTTTGCTTATTATTAATTATTGCTGCAAAACATTACTCCAAACTTACTGGCTTAAAATGATTAAAATATTTATCATCTCCCAGTTTCTATGGGTCAGGAATTCAGGAATGGCTTAGGAGGTTCTATCTCAGGGTCTCTCATGGAGCTGTGGTCAGGAAGTAGGCTTGCCTGGATCTAGTGTTGGCTTCCACACTGGCTCTCATATGGTTAGCTGGTGCTGGTTAGGTGGTGAGAGCAGGCCTCATTTTCTCTCTACACAGCCCTTACGCAGGGCTGCTTGAATGTCTTCACAACATGCAACTGGCTTCCTCCAGAGCAAGAGATCCAAGAAAGAGCAAGGCAGGACCTACCAAAGTTTCTTATGACTAAGGCTCAGGAGTCACTCACAGTCACTGCCTGGGTATCATATTAATAACACAAGCAGCCACAATTCAATATGGAAGGGGTCTAAACAAAATGTGAAAACCAGGAGGTGATCAGTGAGTGTCATCTTGGAAGCTGACCACTGCATTTATTGTTTTGCATTTGTCTATTATCATATCAGCCTTAGAGGGAACATTCATTTTGGGTTTTGCTTTTCATCTTTTAAATAATCAGCATGTGGTAAATACCTGATACATGTCTCATGTAAGAGCAAATAAACAGATGGTAAGAAATTTAGGTAGGCATCACGGAAACTGCTAGTGCTCACGTTTAATGGTATCATGCAGGCAGACACAGCTTAGTCATAGTTCTTGGAACAGAAGCAGAAGTGACTGTCTGGAAACTACTGTAACTACAAAAACAAAGAAACCTACCTTTGGTATTTTATTTCACCTTAATATATTTCATATGTATCATTCAAAAAATATGTGTATTTAAGAGAAGGTCCCCCGTCCTTGAAACATGGCATATTTGGGAATGTTTCTATCATATAGTGGTATTCACCATCATAAAACAAAATACTTTATGGAAAAGATTGATGTCAATTTAGTTTAATGTGTCATATTTTTATCTGACATTCAATTTATGCCATTTTTTAATGCTCCAAGCTAAAATTAAAAAAACAAAGGGAAAAAGTACCAAAAGTAACACTAAAACAATAAGTCATTTTTGCTGTAAAGGAATTCACAACACATTTCAGTATCTATAAAATGAAAATTATGCAGAATTCATAGAGTTAAGTTATAGAGGGAAAGTATTGCAGTTTTAATATATTCAATTATCCAGAAAAGCAAATCAATTTTGTTTTTATTAATAGCACCAAAATATGCATGCCACTCTTTTAATTAAAGTCGTTTAGAGCACATGTTCACTTCATGCCCATATATTTCCTCTGGGAGCTTTATGATAAAGCATAGTGAAAATAATTTATATATAAAACAATAAACCCAATTCTCTAACCCAGAATTTTTCAAATGAAGTATTTTCAGATTACCTATCTCAGCATCTCCCTGGGAAAGAAGGTGCTATAGATTAAATTGTTGATTACTAGGACTCACCTCAAATCTACAAATGAAATCTCCTAGGAGGAGGCCAGGGAATTTTTCATGAATGACTCAGGTAATTTTTGTACACACAAATTTTGGAGTCCAGTTATCTAATAGCAGAAGCCAGTGGTTCACTCAATGGTAAGGTCAAACGTCTGAGGAATAATACAGAACCCAAAAGAAAGGATAGAGGCAGCTCTCTGCATCCCTCTCTGTGACCTACAGAGAACTATGTTCCAAAAGGAAGAAAGTGAGAAATACTTGGTAACCAACACTAATGACTGCAACAAGCCCCAATTGAACCTATCATCCACATTTACCAAGAAACAGTAGTCCCACCTTGAAGCACTTTTAATTGACCTTTTTCCTATTTTTAATTTTCTTGAGTGAGAAATCGATAGACATCTATTCAAGTTCATTTAATATATATTCAGACATCCTATGGTTCTTTTTCTATTTTGTTCACCTTATTTGAGATGATGTATATCAATATTTCCTCCTACTATGATTGTGATTCTGCTACATTTTTTCCTTGCATTTTCTCAAGATTATTGTAGATAGATAGATACACTGAATGGTTTTTCATGTAATGGTTCATAGTTACTATAGCTTTGTATTGTGGATTATGCCCTTATTGTAGATAGAGCACAAATTATTCATGTGAAGACAGGTGTGTAGAGTAAAAGAGTATGTCCTAGATAGAGGAAAACCTGCACTCAAGCACATTAATGAGAAACAACATGGACCTTGTGTTGAGAATTACAAGCAATAGCTTCTTGCTTGTTGGGCAACAGTATTGCATAAGGAATTATGAGAAACAGGGCTGGAGAGTGAGATGGGATGAATGGTGATGTAACTTTTCTGTCTTTATTATTCCTGAGATGGTTATGATGAAGAATAAAAATTAAGTGCAATAACTCTCAACAAAAATGTTTTGAGAATGATGTGATCATTAAAGTCACCTCAAATTGAAACAAAGAACATGTTCAATCACAATTACCTTATTCTCAGTTTTAGAGTCACTGATATTGCAGGAATCAGTTTTGGCATGGAGTTATGTTACCCCAGAAGCATTATGAGCTGGCAGAAAAAACTCTCAATGAGGCACATGAAGATTCATGCCCTATTCCTGCTTTTTGTCATTAAGCAGTTCTATAACCTAGATAGCTCAGGGAACCTTTGTGTCTCAATTTCTTCATAAATAAGATTGATATTTTTATGGTTTTCCTATTTAAATCATACAGTTATTACATAATGGGTATGTAAAGGTACCTTGAAAAATAAAATTAAAATTACCATAAATAATCAAAGTATTCTTGATCCTCATGATAAACAATTCATAGGACATGCTATCAGTATTCAAAGCAATAAAAATCTGACATTTAGTTCAGGTCTTCGGTACTGATGAAATATTCTATTAGTTTTTTTATAATAAATCCCATCAAGACTGGAATCACTTCCTGAATAAATAAAAATGTACTTTTTGAGGATTAAGCCTCCCCAAAAATTAAACTAATGTAAACTGGACCAAATTTTAAACATTTCTTTTAAACATACATCTGTATATACGACTTATATGAAGGAAATTGTCATTACTGGCTGCTTAGGTCTTCATTTAAGAACTTAACACAATAATTAGGATGGTCACTTTTAATTCTGGAGTATGTTATTTTATAAACCATTGTAATTTTCCATTAATTATAAATGTTAACCTCTTGACCAATCAGAAGATTTTCAATCAGTTTAATTATTCCTCAAGAATCCCAATTACTTTGTCAATAATCAAAATAAATGCCATTAGTCATAAACTTTTATGTGCCATTTAATGAAGCTTATGTTACTTTGAAAGGCAAACCACCTCTACATGTCCCCTTTGAATTTGATGCTCATGATTTTCAATGGCATGAGTAGAGTTCTGAGAACCGAGTTATGAGTACCAAGAAAGAGGGAATCACATAAAGAAACCCCAACCCCAGGGGTGGAATCATCATATTTCTCTGTAGAATCCAATCCACTGATGAGGATCAGGCCTTGCCGTTCTATTTTAACAAAATACTTCATTTAACATGTGTTTAATGTGTACTTAATATATACTAAGCTCTGTAATCGAAATTTCAGCAAAAAGGTAAGGTAGACAATATTTCTGACTACCAGGAATTTACAGTATTTTTTTGTTTCTGTTTTTTAACTAAGGCAAAATTTACCTATAGTGAAATGCCTAGATATCAAGTGTACAATTGCATGAATATTGGCAAGTATATTCCACCTGTGTGACAGTGACATCATAAGAAATATATGTATTTGGTCTTTGGCCCTGGCTCCTACACAGAGCTCCCAAAGCCCTGGTAATTCCCCGAATGATGGAATTGATAGAGTGAGAGCTCCTAACTCCCTCAGAATTTTCTGAGTGACAGAAACATGTTCTGCTCTAATAAGATGACTCTTGTTGGGCTCCTGGATGGTGTCAGGATAGGGGCAGGTCATGAGAAAACCAAGCCATGATTATAAGCTTGGAACTGTCAGCCCCACCCCATCCTCCAAGGAGGGGAGAGGGGCTGGAGATTGACTTGAGCTAATAATTGATCATTACTACGTGGTGAAGCCACCATAAAAATCCCTAACATATAGCATTTAAAAAGTTTCTGAGTTGGATGTCCTTTATAATACATCAGTAAATGTAAGTAAATGTTTCTTTGAGTTCTGGGAGCTGGTAGAGCAGATTATTGAAACTGAGGAGGAGGTTGTGGAAAATACTTATTTGTACACAAATTGGACAGAAATGTGGTTACCCTGGGGTCTACTACTTGCAATTGGCATGTGAAGTGGGGAGAAGACAGTCTTGTGGACCGAGCTTTTAACGTGTGGAGTCTGTTCTAACACTGGTAGTGTCAGAATTGAATTTAGTTATTGGACACCACTTAGTTGGGTGGAGTGGGGAAAAACACCTCCACACTGGTGTCAGGAGAGTTGTGAATAGAGGAATAGATTTTCTTCAGTAACCAACAATCCACTTAAGGTACAGACCATATCCATCACCTCACAGAGTTCTCCCATGCTTCCTTTCTCATAGGTAACCTCTGTCCTGATTTCTGTACAGATATTATTATTTTGACTTCTCTTAGAAATTTATAGAGGTTGACTCCTATAGTCCATATTCTTCTGTGTCTAGCATATTTTTATTTCATGTAGTGTAACATTCTCAAGATTCATAATTTTTTATGTTCGTTCTTTTTTATTACGCAGATGGTATTCCATTCTATAAATATGTCACTATTTGTGGTATCTGTTTTTGAACATGTGTTAATTCCAGGTTTGGCTACAATTAATAAAGCTGCTATAAATATCATATAATGGACTTTTTGTGAATATATGTTTTCATATCCCTTGGATATATACCTAGGAGGAAATAGCTGGACTATATGGTAGGAGTATGTTTAACTTCAAAAGAAATTGCCAAACACTTTTCCAAAATGGTTGTAGCACTTTGTATTTCAAACAGAAATGTTTGAATATTCCAATTGCTCCATATCATTATGATGCTGTCAGTGAAGTGGCACGTTTTCCTTTTCATGTGCTTATTAGACATTTCTTTATCTTCTTTTTGAGCTGTTATTACTGAGTTTTGGGGGGGTTTATAAAAATATATTCTGAATGTAAGTCCTTTGTTAAATATATTACAAATACTTCCCTCAGGTTTGGACTTGTCTTTTATATTTTCTTAATACTATGTTTGATGAGAAAAATTATGTAATTTTGGTGAAGTCTAGTTTATAACTTTTAATTTTTATGGTTAGTGATTTTCGTGTCTTCTCCTAAACTTCTTTTTTTACTATAGATCATGGAGATATTCTCCTATATTTTAAAAAAGCTTTAAAATATTAACTTATATTTATGTCTATGTTACACTTAAAATAAATTTTGTATATGATGTGAGGTAGATACCAATGTTCAAACTTTTCCATTCATTTATCTAGTTGATCCAGTACCATTTGTTGAAAAAAAATTATTCATTAAATTTTCTTCAATTTTTGCTAAAAATCAACCAACTTTATATTTGTGAATTATTTCTAGATTCTATTTTTTTCATTGATCTATTTATCTATCCACATGCCAATACCAATAGTCATTGTAACTTTATGATAAGCTGTAAAATCTGGTGATATACATCCTACACTTTTTACCCTTATTTTCTGAGATTATTTTGTTGTTCTTTTTTCTAGGTATTTTTAATTTCCATATTGTTTTACAATCAACTGGCCCATTTCAATAAAAATGGCTTATTGGATTGTGATTGAGACTACATTGTATCTATAGGTCAATTTGGTGAGGATCAATATCTTAACAATATTGAGTCTTCTAATCCATAAACATACTGATTGGGCCAGATCTTCATCATCTTCTAATCCTATGCACAATTCTACATCACTGTCAAGGTCTTAGTCTTGTAGCAAGCACTTCGTTCTTCTCCTTGGCTTTGTAGAGTCTCTCTATGTAGGTACAGCTCACCCTTTGATTAAGAACTCAGTAGAAACCTTTATATAGACTTTTCCTTAGTTCCATCCGCTCTGATACCATGCTCCACCATTTCCATTCTCTCCAGCAACACTGTATTCCAATTTCAGCCCTCTCAGCACAGCCAGATCACTTGCTTTGCTTGGGATACACCTCTGTGTGCATTTGTTTTCCCAGGAAGAAAATCAGGGCAAACAAATACGGCACTAAACTTGTATTTTTTCCCTTTTCTCAAAGATTGCAATCTTACATTGCTTTTTTTAATGTACAGAAAGAGTTGTCTCATATTTTATCCAATTTTACAATTCTTTATGGTGAGAAGTCTAGTCTAGTATCAGTTACATCATCAGGGCAAGTAATAGAATTATTGTAATTTATGATTTTAAAGAATTGGACCAATATTAAACACATAATTTCTGAATTTCAAAAGGAAATACTGTACCCCGTGTGTGTATGCACACGCACATGTATGTGTTAAAAGATAAGCTACTATAATTTAGAGGTTTAAAAAAGGCCTCTTGGAGCA
>VBSM01001562.1:57734454-57752828 GCA_008086735.1 Cheirogaleus medius
GTACCATGGAGTACTATTCAGCTTTAAGAAACAATGCTGATATAGCACCTCTTGCATTTTCCTGGATACAGCTGGAGCAATTGGTTTTTAAGTATACACCTGAAAGTTGAAGTAGAGTAAGATGGATGAAAAGAGTGGGAGAGAGTTGAAGTGCTCTGTTTTAAACTATAATGCATGAAGACTATGGGCAGATGCTATTGCCAAGGAGTCAGCGCATAAGGCTCAAGCATGTGTGAAAACACCATTATATTCCTTGAATATCCTTCTCCCTAGGGGCCCATCATATTGCCACTTGCTTGTAGATGAAGGGCATGTCTCAGACTGCTAGGACTTCCAGTGACTGAAATTGAAATAGGATTTCTATGAAAGATACTTTTGGTCTCTGAAATATTGTATGTCAAATTATGTAGATAATTCAGAGTTCTTTTTTATAATGTTATTTCTTCAGATAAAAAAAATTAAAAATGTAATTTTAGACTATGATTAACAAAGTAGCCTTTCTATGTTTAAAATTTATCAGAAGATTTTCATATTTAATTTGTTTAAGGAACACAGGAATCTCATATTAATTTTCTCCTGTATTCAGAAAGAGAAAACCTTAAAATATATCGATAAATTAAACTGCACTAATCACCTACTTCAGAAAAGAAAATACAATATCCTATTATCTAAATGACATTGTACTACTTTAAATTCTCTGCCTTGGACTGTCCCTTGAAGTAGAAGCTGGCCCAAAAGGAACAGAGGAAAACACTTCCCCACCATCTTCATTTTGGTTATGCTCTGTTTTAACTCCCTGAGAACAGAGAAAACTTATGCATAATATACGTGGGGTTTACTTTTTTTTTTATGTTTAGCAACATAAAAGATTAGTAAAATTTTTCCGATGTACTCATTTATCTATTGAGAATTTAAAGTATATTAGGAATTCCCATTTTCAATTAAATTTTGTTCCCTATGCCCTTCAAATACCAGGAGGGAAAGTACCAGGCAAAAGGAAAAGTTATTAACCAAGAATGTAATCTCAATGTGTCTTGTTATCCCATAGCTTTTAGTGTCTTTCCCCTCTCCTGCGCCTTAGAGACTGTAGTCAAGCTACATTCGTATTTGCAGTGTTACGGTCTATTTTAGATTTGTAGTTAGACAAGCTTTTTAAAATATTCTGTTCACTGTGCAGTCATATGTATTTATAGTGCTCCGGAGGATAACTCCTGCTTGAGGCATTAAACTTATAGACTTGGGTGATACTCCAGCCCATGTTGTTTGAGGTTCAGAAAGTACAATAATATTTTGCCATTGTGGTTTGGTTTTGGGCATCTATTTTTTGGTTGAAATGTCAGGAAACCTATTTTCAAATCAAAACATGAAAAATGAGATTGATTCTCTCCTTATACAAGCCCATGTAGGCATTCACATAAAATTCTAATGAAAATTCTGGGGTTCGGGGAGGAGGAGATTTAACAAGAAGCAATTTTAGTTATTTAGATGAGTTTAATGTTATTTGAAAACTAAATAAATTCCTTTTAATTTTTTAAATAAACCAAATATTGTAGAATAGATTTAGAATTCCAGAAAAGTCGCAAAGATTGTACAGAGAGGTCTCATATAACTCATACCCAATTTCCCCTATTATTAACATGTTGTATTGGCATGACGTATTTGTCACAGTCAATGAATCAATATTTATACATTATTATTCACTAAAGTCCATATTTTATTCAACCTTCCTTAGATTTTTTGCAATGTCCTTTTTCTGATCCTGCAGAGGGTGACATTACATTTAGTTACCGTGGCTTCTTGGGTTCCTCTTGCAGTGACAGTTTCTCAGACTTCCCTTTTTGTAGATGACCTTGACTGTTCTGAGGGGTACTTGTCAGGTATTTTGTAGATTTTTTATCCATTGAATTGTTCTGATGTTATTCTTATGATCAGGCTGTGATGATGGTGCTTGAAAACATATGTATGAGTAAAATTTGTTGTTTGGAGCTGGGAGTTTCATTATGAAACCAACACCAGGTTGTCCCTGCAATCATTCCAGCAGTACCAAAAATATGGATGAAATTTATAGGGAATGCAAGTTTCTAAAAATATTGGTTTTGATATTAATTTCTATGTGAAATCCTAGAAACACAATTTACTGCCTAGTGAAGGGAAATAAATGAAATGCCCCTCCTTTTAAACTATTTTTTTCTTTTTTTTCTTTCTTGAGGCAATATCACTAAACCCAATCTCTGAGCCTTTAAGTTGCTTTTATTTCTTCTTCTAATTGTATCTTCCCTTGTGATCCTTTTAGTTTTTTTTTTCTTTTTTAACCATCGCCTTCTCCTCCCTGGTTACCTTCTTCTGTCCCTCCAGGTAAGGTTCTGCTACTTGGTAATGCTCAGACAAAAAATGTCTTGATACCAAGTAAACCTTATATAAGATATTTTTCCTCCTGGGCTTGAATTCCTTAATCTGAAAATATATTTGGACTAGATGCTATCCCAAATTCCACATAGTTCTAAAATTTCATGATTCTGGTATCCTGTGGTTTGGCGGGTGTAAAGAGACTATGCCATAGCACCCGCTGCTTAGTTGCAGATTGAGACAACAGGTTGCACACAGAGTAAGTGATGGAATCAGGAATAGCTCCAGGTCCCTGCCCATCAAGCATTCCCACCAGCCTCTTCACTCTACTGCCTTATGCATGGTGTGTATTGATGAGATGCTCATCAAGCTGATTTCTTTGGGATTTGATGTAACAGAGGAATTTATGTGCAAAGTGTTATGGGACTTCCCAAAGGAGATGATTTTGAGTTTCTTCTTGAAGATAGAGTAAAACTTCAGCTATGTGTAAAAATCACATGCTTAGGAGCAGTCATGGGACTGTCTGGTGGATTCAAGCAAGAGCAATTAGTTACAGAATGAGAAACTGCTCTTCTCAGTAAAGATTTCCTTCCTTCCTTCCTTCCTTCCTTCCTTCCTTCCTTCCTTCCTTCCTTCCTTCCTTCCTTCTTTCCTTTCCAACCTAACATGATGGTGAGATGCACTAGCAGTCCTGATGGAAGAGCATGTGGTTTTGTTAGAATTATAGAAGTAAGTAAGTAGTTGGGAATCATGGGAACTTGCTGCACCACTTCTAAGATGAGTGCTCCTTGAATACCCAGTATCCAGGGCTACTCTGTACCCCTTTGAATTGTACCTGTAAGACTACATTTCCCTTTACTCAGAATGAGCACGCTAACCTTTTACCATTTTTTTCAAGTCGTACCGGTTATTTTTTGTCCAACCCATTAGCTAATTTTCCATAGAATAGAGAAACTAGAGCCACCTGTTACAACTCCCTAGTCTTTCTACTTCTATCAAGGTCTCTGTAGTCCTACTCACTGATTATTTCTTTGTACATTTTCTAAGTAGAAAATATATCTGCCTTCAATTCCAGTTTAACATCTCTGCCTGTGCCCCTGTGCCCTTGTGATGAGTAAAACTTCTCTCTAAAATTCTCTTTTCTCATTGTCCATGGACTGGAACTCATCTTAGCCTGGTCTGCCCTATGAAGTGAGCCTCTTTATGTAGGCACCATCACACCCCCAGACCCCTCAAAGGAACATCGACCCAGGACTGCTAGTGCATCTCCCCATCATGTCAGGTTGGTTTCCTCATTAGACTGTTAGATCTTCAAACGAGGAAGTTTATCTTGTTTGGTGGATGAAGGTTTCTCTG
Organism: Cheirogaleus medius; assembly: GCA_008086735.1. Lineage (NCBI taxonomy): Eukaryota > Metazoa > Chordata > Mammalia > Primates > Cheirogaleidae > Cheirogaleus > Cheirogaleus medius. The sequence continues at coordinate 57,738,157 of VBSM01001562.1, forward strand.
GAATTTCCCATATTTGTTTTAAAACTTTTTATTAAAAGTGTAATACATCTTTATTGTGGAAAGTTTTGAAAACAGAAACATAAAAAAGAACATACAAATAACTACTCGTATCCCACTTTAGAGAAATCTTACTTTTCAGTAGTATAAATTTCCTTCTAGTCATTTTCCTTTATCAAATGTATAAAATTAACATGCCAGTTTTACATTAGTAAAATATGCATAATTTTATATCCTCTTTTCCTTGCTCAACATTATACGTAGTTCTTCACATCATCAAACAGCCTTAAAATATATTAAATATAATACTTCTCTCTATAACTTATTTAACCTTTCCAGAAAATGTTTTGTTCTTGTTGCAAATTTATATCTATATAAAGTTATGATAAACTTCTCTATACATAAATATTGTCCACACCACTTAGAATGTATTCCTTAAAGTAGCATTATGGGCTCAAAGGTATATACCTCAGAATATATTATTTAAAATATTTAATATTCTTACTTATTCTTTGCCAAATTGTTTCCTAGAAGTTAGCACTAATTCATACTTTCATCTGTATCATATGAAAATACCAATGTCAGTGTCTATCCAATAGTATTAGAGACCATTTTTGTAATCTGCTAGTTTGGAAAAATTTAGTATCTGACTTTTAAACTGGCATTTTCTTGATAATAAGCTGAAAGTGTATAACATTCAGGTATTAGTTATTTGTATGTCTGTCTTTGTGAATTGTGTGACTTAGTTTTTTGGTTAAGATCATTTTTCTATTATTGTCTTAGAAATTAACTTTTTCTGTATTAAGGAAATAAATATTTATTATTTGCATTTTTAAAATTTATGATATCTTATGTAATTTTAAAAGTTCAAATTTATCCTTTTGGTTTATAATAATACATTATTCTTTTATATTTATCAAATACTTCTTTATCTAGATAAAATAAACATGTAATTAATTACATGTTAGAATTTTATTTTTTAATTATTTGCATGTAGTTAGAACTTTATTTACAGTTTGGTGTTAAAAAGAATTCTAAAAAAGCTTTTATTTCCATATAATACACTTTTCTGTAGCATCTTTAAGTAGCCTATTTTTCATCAATGTTTGGTATTCTTCTATTATATATTTACCACATTTAAATAACTGTTTATATAAAATACCTCATATATTTATTAATATATTATTTCTATTAGATATACTTACTTATACATATATAAAACTATAATTATATTTACTCCTATATACATTATACCTATACATATTGCTGTATACATAAAAATATATGTAAATTAATATGTGCTGACTACATATTTACAATTGTGTGCAAATATGTGTGCATGTGTGTGTGTGTGTGTGTGTTTTCCTGGCTGTCCATTGAAATTCATTGACCTGAAATATCTATTTATGCAATAGTAACTGACTGTTAAGCATTGCAGTTTTAAAATATCTGGTAAGAAAAAGATCCCCTCCACTTTATTCTTCTTTTTCAATTTTATAACAATAGTGTATTTTTCTATAATATAAATTTTATATAAATAAACTTTGAGAATAGTTTTTGCTATAGTATGAATGTTGGCATTCTCCCCTCCCCCAAATTCATATATTGCAATCTTGCCTCTCAAAATGATGGCATTAGGGGGTGAGACCTTTGGGAGGTTTGAGGGTCTCATGAAGGGAATTCAGACCTCTCTAAAGGAGGCCTAGGAAAGCTTGGTTGCCCTTTTCATCATGAAAGGACATAGTAAGAAGGTGCCATCTATGAACTAGGAAATGGGCCCTCACCAGACACCAAATCTGCCAGCATCTTGATCTTGGACTTCCTAGCCACCAGAACTATGAGAAATAACTTTTCCTTGCTCATAAAATACCCATTTATCAATTTGTTATAGCAGCCTGAATGAACTAAGACAGTTTTATTATGTCATCTGTACTCCTTCCTTGTTATTCACCATCAAAAGCCATTAAATTCATATGAAATTTCATTCATTCTATATATTATGTTGGAAAGAATTGGAATTTTTATAATATACACTTTTTATCTTTGGGAACATAACCTGTTTCTCCAATTCTTTATATCTTCTTTAACATTTTTTTTAAGGTTTGTAGTTTTCTTCATATTGATCTAGTCCAATTTAGGGCTGTTAATGGATTTTTTCTTCGTTTTCTAACCATTTTCTAATTGGCAATTTATAACCTACAAAAAACTATTTGTATATTTATCTTATAGACAATCTAATTTCTGTACTTTTAATTAACTTACAAGGTTTTTGCAGTTAATTTTTGTTTACTATGAAAAATTACAAACCTATATGAAATTTTCTATAAGAATAAATATCCTCTTATAAGGGTTTTATATGTCTATTTGCATATATATTTTTATTTCCATTTCATTAATTCATAATTATCCCTTTTAAAAGTGCTATGCATATATTATCTATGATTTTTTGAATTATGTTTGATACCTTCTTAAGACTTGAGAAGCATCAACAATGATTTTGAAAATAGTTAAACATGATCTTTGGTATGTACTATAAAAGGGTAAAAATAGATTTAAATGTTTTAATTATTATTGCTATTGGATAAATTAGTCGGATCTTGGAAAGACACCTCGTATTAAGGAAATAGATTTTATCTTTCGTGTCAACTGCATGTAGCTGTTAGGGGCTGCTTGAAGCACTCTCTTAAGGAGACCAGGTCAAAGACTAGACTCAATGGAAAAGAATGACACAGCTGGTTACTAATCCTGCCATGGACACAAGATGAGGAAGCGACACACATATTTGACACCTATGGGTGAAATCCTTACTAGATGAAGCAACACTCTTAAGTCATATTCAAACAGAACCAACATTCAGTTTTTTTATACTAGTGATTTTTTATACTATACAGTTTTTTATACTAGTGATTTCCAGATTTGTCACTTTGGGAGATCTCCTTTGTTATGACAGAGGAATAATGGACTTTACAATAGTATGAAAGGATTGCATATTTTCTCAAGCAAAGGATATTTAAAGCACAACTATTATATAAACAATTAACATGCTTAAGTTTATTTGTATTTTATTGATTACAATTTCATCTATATGCACTTGAAAAAAGATATGAATATTTATGAAATATATGGTTTTATTTACTCAGTGTATTGATGGTACTCGAAGTATAGCCCCCTTTGCACTTAAATGCCAAAGTGACTAAAAAAATAATAATAGAGAATGAAACTTAACCATTCTCCAATTAAAATAAATATAAATAGAAAAACAAAAACTATCTTAGTAAAATAATAGAAAATTTTAAATCATGATTATTTGCAGGGCTTCCATTTACAGAGTATTTTCTATTTGTCAAGCACTAAGTTAAATACTTTTTGGTCATTCGTTCATTTAGTTATCATGGCCATGCTATGAGTACATGTTACAATTCCTGAATTACTCTGCAGCTTTGACACAAATACTACATATAAATATAAATATTTCTACAGTGGATAAATTGTGCATCTAAACTTTAAGAGTAGTTCTCTTTGGATGTAATCCTTGTGCTATTACTGTGTATCTCTTGCCCCTCTGAATATCACGTTAGTCTAAGGTACTCTGCTTTGGGGTTTGGAATGCATTATATATTGTTCTTTTTATTTTAAGTTCATCTTCTAATTATCTTTGACTTAGGTTCATAATAAGGTAAGTCTACATATTTTGAATTAACTTTATCTGAGGACCATTGAGATAACCCAGAAAAAAGTACATGACAGGAAAAATCTGGTTGGGATTAAGTTATTGCAATGGGTGACTGAAAACTGGGATGCTCTACATGCAAGAACCTGCACATGGTTCTGAGCACTTTGGTTTCATCCTACATAAAGGGAGATGATAAGAAGCAATGAAGCTCAAATGATTTACATTTGATAAATTGTAGAAATAATGTTTAGACATCATAGAAGGAGAGAAAAAATTAGTGCCTGAGAATAAGAGGAGAGGAATCACTTTTAATTTTACATTGTGAACAGTCTTGGTTACATATAAATATGATGTAACCAAGACACACACACACACACACACACACATAACTTTTAAATGTTCGAGAAAAATTGAAACTGTTCGTGTTTCAGTTTTTAATAGCAGCCCTATTTTCCAATCACCCTGGATAATACTGTAGTCCTTATGTGAACTGCAGTTTCTTTTTCCTTTTTTTAAAAAAATCTTGGCTCAAGTGCACCTGTTCTATTGGCCTTTGTATCTATAAAAGGGATATCTTTCATAAACACTTTTAATTGCCAGTACTGTAGAAAATGCAAATGTACCACATGGCATCTGTTTTCCAATTAATTGGTGATAAAAAGAGGCAGCAGCTTTATTATTATTTCTACAATAGTTATTTCCTAAGACAAGACATTTTTCTTTGCTTACCCTTGTGAGAATAATTCTCCATTGAGTGTTCTGTCGTTAGAAGAACAACACTTAAATTCTCCTTCTCCTTCTAATTGAAGAAGAACTGGCATCACTACATCACACATATTCCATCACTTCTACAGGCTATGAATCAGGGCACAAGGTGAAATATTATAGAATGACATCTGAAATTATTGTGACATCGCATGAATCCTTATAAAGATATTTAAATCTGTAGTCTTTATTGTTATTAAAATCATTAAATACAAATTAACTATTAAGCCAGCTTCCTTGATGAGTTGATTCATACCAACAAATATTTAAGAATGATTCATATTTATGTTTGAGACCATTTTAGTATCTTTTAATCAGTAAAAATTCAAAAATATCAAATCAAAAGATTTACTTTATGGTTTGGTCCATCAACATGGTCTTATATCACATGATGCCCTTAGGTTGTGGGGAAAAATAGTCACTGATTAAACTGAAAATGTTTTAAGTAGGAAGAATGAGAGTGAGGCCCATGCAAAAGGTGTCTGGCTTTTTAGCACTTTGTAGACACAAAAGTAGGTGTCTGGCTTTTTAGCACTTTGTAGACACAAAAGTGTTTGTGTCTACACAAATGTGTTTACTGTTTACTGAGCAAATAATTTTATGCCAATAACCCATGTGCCATTACTATACCTCCCTTTGCACAAAATCAGTTAAGAGTTTATGAAAAATACATGTTTTTAACCAAATATTATGTTTAATATTACATTGAAGGCAGTTCAAAATACAAACACAAATGCTACTATTATATTTTGTTGTTTTCATATTTTCATTTAATTTGGTTGGTGGACAGTCTAGTTGTGTTCAATAATGTGGTGCTTTTGATCATTTCATCAAATTCAACAACTTTACATTGACTCTACAGGATAACTTTACGGAGCTTGCTACAACTTATGAATGGGAAGACAATATCAAAATCACTAGGGAAGGATATTGTTTTGAATGCTGTATTTCAGTCTGTCACATCTCTACTCTTTCACAGATTTCGATTTTGTGTTAAAAAATAAATTATGCTATGATCTCAAACTTAGGTTACTAGGCCATAAGAGACTTCTGAGACAACAGTTTAAATAGTCTGTTAAGCAATATGAGTTTTATTCCTTAGTCAAATGCCACTGATAAGTTTAGAATGATGTATTTCCCTTCAACACTGCAGAAGCTGAAGATTATATGCTCTGGCAGCCACATTCTGTGATAAACCTGAGTAAACGTAACATGCCATCACTTCCTGGTGGGGGAAGGGCATTTACAAAGGTCCTTAGAAAGAATGTGCTCCACAGTGCAAATGATCACATAGCTTAGGTTTCTGTAATAATCAGGTTTGGGGAGAATTTAATTGAACTTGGGGAAGGCGATCAGTGGAGGGATGCAGAGAGTGTGGGATTTAGTACTTCATTTGTGCTCGGCTCAGAACCAAAATATAAAATTCCAAAGAAAACTAAGACATGCTGGACATTCTTATGTTCCCTGTCCTTTGTGAGATTTTGGAGGACACATAGAGATATTCAATTTTCTATTCAAGAGTGAAAGGACTTGCGCATGTCTATGGAACCGACATTGGAAATTAGTGATGCTAGCACCTGCATCAAAAATTCAAAAATCATGAAAGTCATGTGACTTGTGACAGAGCAGGACTTTGTGACATGATTTATCTGGTACTGTAGGTATTCTAGGATCCATCCTTCCAGATCTCACTCTACCCATGACCTCAACAACCACATCCCTGAGAGTAACCTCACTCCTGACCTCACCACTCACACTAACCAAAACTCACTCTCACTGCCTTTTCTTTGCTTTCTTTCATCTTGACCTTCTCCTTCATCTTACTCCCTCTAATATAAACTCCTTTTCTGAGCTTCATCTCATAGTTGGGAGAAGCAGCTACTTGGAAGAGGGTCAGGTTATGAGACCGTGTGCATGGAACATTTTACTTGACAAAGAGAAAACAATAATAACATTGAAAGGATAATGATTGTTGTTTTAAGCCTTACTATGAACCAGGTGTGACAGTCAAATGTTCCTCCTACTGAAATATCTGTGTCAAAATGCCATACATCCACTGTGGACATATTGTCTGGGGAAGTGACTTAAAATGTACCATGCATGTAGGTTGCAGTCAATTGATACTACCCAACATGCAGGGGTTCTTATGGAGCCATATGCTATTGCCGCTGTTAGTGTGACTCTGGAGAGACTTAGATCCAATTCATCAGACATTCATCTGCTCAGATGTGGTATATTTAGAATTTATCCATATAAGTTATATAAAGCCAGCGTCATTCTGAGACTGAGTAAACAATCCTTCCATAAAAGATTGTACTTTTCCCTTCGCATTTTAATGTCGATGGTACAGGACCATATATTTTATAAGCTGAAAGAAACTCAAGGTGACCATGTGATTTATTTTTTTCACTTTCCAGATAAGTGTGCCTGGGGTTGAGTGATACATACAGGGAGAAGGCCTCTGACTTACTTTAGGTCTCTGGTTGCGTAATGGCTGGTAGATTTGTCAAGGTCTAGAACGTTGAGAAGTTGTAGCTGGCTTTCAGAATTAGGGCAACGTGACAAAGTGAAAGAGGCTCTCCTCTGGGATTATAGTCGACACTTTCTGTCCTGTGAAAATCTGGCCACTGTGTGACTTTCTTATTGTTCCAACTGTACTGGGAAGCAACAGGTTCTGAAGAAATGTCTTGCCTTATATCATAAATTAGAAAAAAAGAATTTCTCATAAGATTCTAAACAATCTGTCTGGTTTTGATATTTAAAAAGACAGTGGAGAGTAGAAGGGGTGAAGAAGAGAAGCAGGCAGGGAGAGGGGAGCAAGGGAATGAAGATAAAGGAGGAGTATTCAGAGCTGCAAGACAGAGCAATACCTCTGTTCTTGTGGTGGCAACTTCCCAAAGTGTCACTGAGTTCTCCTATGTTCTCCTTTCTTCTCTTTCCACCCTGGGACTTTTTAGCATTAAATATTTGCAATACGATCCTTAATCATGTATTTTAATTCTCCAGCCCTTCTGTGGGATATTGACTCAGTCAACACATGCACAGCATCAGATGTGGCTCAGTCAGCACACATGAAGCATTCAGTCAAAGGTAAAAGTGTTCAGGGTGGCTCTAGGGAAACTGTGTGGTCTATATGGTAGCATTCCATCATGTCCCCCTACAACCTTCCTGCTGTAAGCAACCAGGCTTCTCAAAACGAATACTTCCTAAAAGATTCACTAAGGTGGTGCATCACACCGTTTTTACAAACCTATACTCGTGTTTAGGTAAATGAATGAACATGTTTCTACCTAAACTAGACTGCTGCCTTTTGGTAGGCAAAAGGATAGTTTTTTTATTGGATTTTCACAGATATTATTATTAGTGAACTAAAATAAGCATAGAAGACAGAATGAGCTTTTTCTTAGGGAATATAGTGCTCACCTTTTGACAATAATTCATCTCATTTCAGTATATATAACTGTTTAAAATATGATGAAAATTAGGTTTTAGATAATCTAAAACCTTTCAAAACACTAAAAATGAAAAGCTTAAAATAAAATATTGATATATTTAATAATATCGATATTAGTAATATTGAGATGTAAAACATTTTGCAGAAATGTACTCCATGAAATAAATTTAAAGAGATATATAAAAACTGAAAAAGTTGCAATGTATATGATTAGAAAAGGTTAATGATCTTAATTATGTAAAATATTCTTACATATTTTAAGAAAATATTGATATACATAATTAAAAATAAATACAAATGGTAAAATATGAATGCTTAATTTCACTAGAAGTCAAATTTCTGCAAATTGAAATATGTATAAAACTTTTCAAATTTCAAGTAAGACTGGATTATATTTTTAAAGATATTGTTAAAAATGAAGGATAAGAAACCCTAAGGTGCTTATGGGAAGTAAATTTCTTTACAAACCTTTGGAAGGTGATTTGGCAATGTAAAATTTGACATAATTTAGTAATTCTGCTTCTAAAAATGGATCCTATGGAAATGGGGTTAAGTTCATGACACTGTTGTACAAAAATGCTCATCACAGATTTTGCAATATTAAAAATAATGGAATTTTACTAAATTTCCAACAAAAGAGTATTAAAGACATAACAGTATTTCCATGATAGACTATATTAAAGATTGTGTGCTAATAAATATTAAGGTATTCCTAAATTTAAGTGAAAAAAGATTTCATGTATACAATTTAAATAAACTGTTTTGTTAAAAATGGAAATATACGTTACTTAATATAATTCTTTCTAAACATTGTGTGTGCATTGTATAGGTGTGTGTATATATAAGCATATGTGTAGTATCCATCTCTCTCTATATATATACACACATACACATGCACCTCTCACTGTTAGTAATAATTAATTATTAATAGTTAATTCTAGGTGTCATAAATGCATAAAAATATTGTTTACTTTCATAGTTAAATAAAAAATGTTATTAAATAAATAAATCTTTCTCCTCCTTTTCCTCAATCTCTCTCACCCACCGGTACTAAATTCTCTGACCCTACTCAATGCTCCATACACCAACAGGAGGCTGTGGTGGTGTTGGGAAAAAGGAATTGAATAAGTTTAATATTTAGCTCAGCTTGATTTTGGAGACAGGCTGCCAGTCCCTTTGGGTCTCTAAGCAACAAATAGAGCACATCCTCTTCTAGAGCCTCTACAGGATTTTGCTGGCACCTTCTCTACTCTGACCCCCCTGCACATGTTCCAGATAGTCTTGTGCAAGAAAAGAAAATGTTCCTTCACAACCCACAATTTTCATCTACAATGAACACCAGTCTTTTTATCTAGCTACAATATGATTCTTATAATGCAGCTTTTAGAAAATATCTTAATCATGGGGAAAAACAACTTCAGGTCATCGTGCAAAACAAGATCCTTCGTGATTATAAGAAAATCAACATTCCCTGAAAATACACATTTTGTGGGAAGGAGGAGAAAGGAGAGAAGGGAGAGGAGAAAAAGGAATGATATAGTTATCTCTCAGTTGAGTACATGTGGCTTTAGGAGTTTCAAATACGGATGTTGCAGAGGGAAACTAATTTATCCTAAATAATTAAAAATCTTAAATAAGATTTTCAAGCTGGATCAATTAGATGAATGACTCTCCTACTGATCAGAGTAGCTAAGCTCTCTTAGACACTGTGATAAAAAATGCCTTGCAAAAAATAAGAAAGAACAAAATACTCCTAGTAACTTGTGAAAAAGAAGTCCCAGGAAACATTCTTAAGGTCCAGAGACAGCAGTGAGTCTGTCAGTATCAGTAGAGAGAAATATTCTGGAGAGGCAAAATGCTACAAAGGATAAATGAAGAGTGATTTGCTGGACACGTCTGCAAACATAAGCCAGGATGATAGTTCTAGTGCTAGAAATCACTATCATGACTGAACGTATTTATACTGCACCTAAGTTTTCCAATTAGTGTACTTTTTATTTCTTTTCTCTATAGAGCAAGTCAAAAACAGATCTTTATTTTTATAATGGGAACCAATGGAAAATTTAATTTACTTTACGTCTGTCTTTCTTTGACCATATCTGTTATAAAATGTGGGAGAAAGAGCTGTAAAATAAGTATTATTAAGAAGGTAGGTTCTCAAAAATAGAATAATCATAGAAATAAAAATGCATGTAGGCATGAAAGCAATAGTTTGAACATAAGGTGAACTTTAACAGTTAGTTAAAACGGTATAAAATTATCGAGAAGGCATTTGTTTGAGTTTACGTTTAAACTACCAGAAGAAAAATAATCTTAAAATAGTCTCAAACATTTGGAGCACTTCTGAATTAGGATTCTTTGAAGCATGAAGATAAATCGATTCCACGATGATTCCACAAAGGCACCAAAAAAGTCATAAAGCTGCTGAGTGCATACAACTGTTCAATGTTTAGTCTATGAGCTCGACACGTTTTCTAGGCCTCGGATGATGGAGATTTTATTGCAGATGGGCAAGATGGTTTAAGTTGGGGTAAGGCTGTCATTTTGATATACTTGTGAGCTTTAATGTCTCTAACCCTTGAAAAATCCTTAAAATTCAAATGTCAAGCACACCTAATTGCTTCTGAAGTTTTAGCTCATTGTAAAGGATTTACAAAGAGTAAATGTTTCCTATCTAGCATCCTGCATTAACTCTGTTGGCTATGTATGGGCACATGTTAAACTTCGTAGAGTCATATAATTTTATTAGACAACTTGAAAACTTTACAGACATCATGCATTATGTAGTAGAGCAATTCATTAACAAACATTTTCAGGCTTTTAAAATTTTGATTTATTTATTTTATTTTGAGGATTTGGTTTTGGCTGCAGGAAAGAGAACAGTACAATAAACTATTAATGATTACACAGAATCATTACTTCAAATAGTTTAAATAGTCAGAATATTTGAGTCATTTTATCAAGATACTGATTCAGTGCTGTACTTTGTCTCCAGAAATATCATAGGAACCAGGTATTCTATTCAGAGTCTCGGTCCACGTGTCAGCTCCAAAGGAGCTGTTCATGTTTAATTGCATTCTGGGACCACATGTGTGTTCCTGCTTATTTACAAGTGTCTTCTCCTCACCTCCTGGGACTCCTCTATCAATCTTCCATTTATCCTTTTAATCTTCACGGGGCTCAGTGTGTTCCTTCCCACAGAGAAAACAGAACAGCTTGTGTACCTCCCACAATTCTTTGCAAGGTCTCATTTATTGAGGGTTACATGGTAGCCATTAAGCTGCTTTCATGGAGGATATGAGAGGCTACAGAAGAGGTGAGGAGGCTGAACAAAAAAGAAAATCAAGTATGCACTGGTCCCGTGGATGTGTACCTTCGGGTTTCAGCTATATTGGAGAAAAATGGGGAGAATTCTGCTTTTGTCTGTATGGGTTCCATCCTCTCCTTTTTGGAAAGACAAACTTTATAGATCTGCTTTGATGGTGCAGTATAAGGAACAGGGGCACAGAGCCAGAGACAGACCTAAACTACGATTCAAATCTTAGCTTTGCTAAACTTGGTCTGTATGGCATTGGGTGAGTTGCTTGAATTCCCTAAGTTGGCAGCCCCCAACATTTTTGGCACCAGAGACTTGTTTCATGGAAGACAATTTTTCCAAAGACTGTGTGGTTGGGGGGAGGATGGTTTCGGGATGATTCGAGGGCATTACAAAAGTCAAACCTCTCTGCTAGTGATAATCTGTATTTGCAGCCACTCCCCAGCGCTAGCATCACCACCTCAGCTCCACCTCAGATCATCAGGCATTGGAATCTCATAAGGAGTGTGCAACCTAGATCCCTCGCATGTGCAGTTTACAGTAAGGTTCGCGCTCCTATGAGAATCTAATGCCACTGCTGATCTGACAGGAGGCGGAGATTATGTGGTGATGTGAGCGATAAATATAGATGGCTATAAATATAGAGTGGCTATAAATATAGATGATGTTTCGCTTGCTTACCCAATGTGCACCTCTTGCTGTGTGGCCCAGTTCCTAACAGGCCACTGGCTGGTACTGGTGCAAGCCTGGAGGTTGAGGACTGCAGTTCTAAGCTACAGTTTCCTTAACTATAAAATGTCAATAAAAGTTCCTAACTTATCAAGTTATCTTCAAAATGAAACAATATAAATAATTGTAATCACGTTTCATAGTTAGAATTGAATAAATGGTAACAGTGGCTATTATACTGGATGGTTCAGGAAACAGTCCAGCTACCTGTTCACCCACAAGCTGACTGCTTATGTAACCATAGGGCCAAGAATAGCCTCAGTTACCTTTCAAGATGACGTAATTTCCTTTGCCCAAGCCCAGAACCTAAGAGTATATCTTCTTCCTGGATCTCAATAATCTGATCCCTTCCTGTGCAAAAATTCTGGCCACCATGTATAAAAATCTTTTTTATGAGGGGAAAAAGTCAGCAACTACAATAGAAAAGAAGTAGTATAGAACTGAAACTCCCTTAGATTTTTAGATTTGGGGAATTTGGTTTTGAAATACCCATATGTGTTCAGAGAACCCAACGTGCCCACAGCTCACTGGTGCCGTATTAGTCATGTGCTTCCCACTCGTGCTCGGTTCTTCCCACTTTTGCTGCCACTGATATGGTGAACATGCTTTCTCTAAAAAGTAAAAAGTTTTCTACACGTTTTCTGAGATGTTAACTCAAAATCAATGTATAAATGAATTTTCTCATATACAGTTTGAAAAAATAAAGAAAACACGCAGAAAAAAAAAAGAAAAAGTAAACATCAGACATAAGTACTTGGTGTCCATAACAAAGATTTGAGAATTTGTCCACATGCAGACATTTCTAAAGCCCCTCCTCACATTACTTATATCCGCAATCCAACCATGGGTGGTGATGCCACTATGAACATTGTCGAACTGTAACTTAAAGTTTCTGAATGAAGGATCTATGCCTAAAGATCCCTCTGGGCTGAGAGTTGTTGCTGTCGAGTAGATTCAAGCACAAACTTCAGAGAAAATCATGAATTACAGCCAACAATAAATTGTATATTTGGAAATCCGTTAGAGTTTGTATTCTGAAGCTGCTGTTCCAGAGACATCTGTAGTGATGCTGTCTGTTGGGGAAAAAAAAAGATTCTTGGTCCTTTTCTCTTGCTTCAAATTTTTTTTTTAATTTTAGATTTTTTTAATTGACAGATAACATTGTACATATAATCAAGCAAGCTCACTACTCCAAAGGAAGTGAAATCAATATGTCAAAGAGATACCTGCACTCCCATGTTTATTGCAACATTATTCACAGTAGCCAAGATATGAAATCAACCTGAATGTCCCTCAATGACTGAATGGGTAAAGGAAATGTGGTATATGTACACAAACTCAATTTCTTGAGCAAGACTCCAAGTTGCAGGGGATGAGAAAGGTAGAGGAGTTGTAGTGGTTCTTAATTGTATCAGTTTAGAAGTATCCTAATCTATTGGTCAAAACTTGTTACATGGCTCCAACCTAACTACAGAAAAACGATCTATGGGAACATATGAATATTTGGTGAGTGTTAACTCTTTGCCAGAGTACGTATGCATACACTAAAATATGTATACACACAGATATGGGTGTGCATTTATGTATGAACATAAAATGCATAAAATTTATTAAAATATTCTGCAAATTTCATAATCTATTATTAACTAGTAACCATGGGGAAGCTACTGGGATTAAGTAGACAGTGAATGGGAATTTTTAAGATTTTTTAATGTGTATCTGTATTGCAATTTTCACAAAAATCATATTTTACATATTTTTTAATTTTTATTTTTATAGAGTAGTCCTCATTTACGTTTTGCAATTCCCATCTTCCACTGGCTTACAAACTTACTCAATTTCTCTTCCCACCACTCCATAAAAACAGCATTCACAGATCTTATCAAGGACTTAATTGTTAAATTCAGCAGCCCCACTTAAATTTTAATTGTACTTGACTTCCTGTAGCATTTGCCACTGTTAAGCATATGGCTCTTTGAAATTCTCACCACCTATGACATTACACTCTCTTGCTTTCTCTCCTACTTCTCTGATTATTCTTTCTCTTTAAAATTTTATCTGGTTCCTTACTGGTTCCTTAACTTAAGGAATCCACACAAATTTTTTTCCACCTGTCTTCTTATGCCATACTATATTCCTGAGCAGTTTTAACAATACTCAGAGATTTAAATTTCACACTTGTAAGCAGAAGACTCATAAATGTGCATCCTAGTTTCTCTCATGATCGTCTGCACTCAGTTTCAAATTATATTCCAGAGAACTATATATCAATGTTCAATAGGTAATTTAAACTCTCTACATAAAATACTGATCACATAACTGCCGTCCCTACAACATTCTCACCATCTTAAGTTTCATATCCTCCTATGTCTTCTCCCAGAAAGTGAACTCACCTGATCTTTAGTCAAACAGGGTTGAAAGGTAATTCTGCAAATTTACTAGGTATGTCTTTGGTAAAATTAAAAAACTCCCAGAGTATTAGATTATCATCTAAAAAGTAACTATTGGCTGTGCAGAAGCTTTTTAATTTGATCAGGTCCCATTTGTTTATTTTTGTTGCTGCTGTGATTGCCTTTGGGGTCTTCTTCATAAATTCTTTGCCTAGGCCAATGTCTAGAAGAGTATTTCCAATGTTTTCCTCCAGAATTCTAATAGTTTCATACCTAAGATTCAAGTCTGTTACTCAGCATGAGTTGATTTTTGTGAGAGGTGACAGGTGTGTGTCCTGTTTCAGTCTT
>VBSM01001562.1:57752928-57836851 GCA_008086735.1 Cheirogaleus medius
TGCCTCGAGGGAGGAGGGGGGCATGGGCAATATACATAACCGTAATATTTGTACACCATAATATGCTGAAATAAAAAATAAAATAAAATAAAATAACAGTTCCTATAAGAAAAGAAAAGGAAAGAGTATATGGAGGAAGAACTTTGAATTTATGCAATGTTTTATTTTCTTTTTATTTAAAGTAAATGTGGCAAAATAAAAATTTATAAAGCTGAATGAATGCTGTATAAAAAAAATTAAAAAAAAAAAGTAACTATTTGTAGCAATAATTTCCCCTAATGGTTGATGAAGAGATTTTAATATATATAAAGAACTTGATAAGGTGTAAAAAGATTTTTATTTTTGTTTTGTAATCTTAGACACTGAGACCTGAAACCTCAGTGTATTCTTTCTCTTCTCATGATCGCTCTCACACAACATGTATTTAAAAGGGTATCAGAGCTTATCAATTCTTCTGCTAAATTGTCTCCTACTTCACTTCCTTCTTTCAAGAACCTCATCTTTTCTAAGTTGGATTATGACGATACCCTTCACTAGTCTCCTTGCCTTCTGTCACAATAGCATTTATGGGCTCCCATTGCTATCAGAATAATTTCCAAATTAATGAAATCCATTTTCACTTTAGCCAAAAACTGCAATCAGGATCCAATTTCTCCTTCCAGCGTGATTCCTCACCAAGAACTCTACATCCTAATCATTTCAAACAATATGCTGCTGCTTTTAAATCTTCTATAACTTTACCCATGTCTATCCCTTTGTCTAAATACCTCTTTCTTCCTTCTTCTTTATCTGTTGAAACCCTCTTTGAAGTTCATCTCGAAAGCTTCTGCCACCATCAGAGATGTTCTGGTGACCTCCCATCCCATAAAGAATTGTCTCCTTATTTTCTCTCTCATGGATATTGACTTTTATTTCTCTGCCATCTTTATATCATGCCTTCTTGTATGCCTTTGCTTATTCATTCATTCAACAAAGCCTTTCAGAGTGGATCTACTATGTCAGACACAGTGAATTACTCCAGTGACACAATTATGAGCAACCTGTGTACAGTTTTCTTTCTCACACTGTTTAAGTTCCTGGCAGGCACTTCTGGAGTCTTTTCATCTGTCCATCTTCCTACAGTTCAGCTCATTCTTTGCATGGAATAGATGGTTATCAAATGCTCATCAATCCAATCAGGCTAGCATTTACAACTCTTTCTGCAAAGTCTATCTCTAAAAATAAAATGTCAGGTCAAAGATACTTTCTTCAGAAGGTTAGCTCACCTATTTGGAATCAAATTCTCTCTGAAAGTCCAAAGCATAAACTGGGTTTCCTTTTTTCAGGGAGTCCTAACCCTCTCCTTTGAAGTCTATGTCTGCCATACTTATGAGAAAATATTGATGGAAAGGATGCTTAAGGTCAGGTATCTCCATGGAATTACCAAACCTGGAATTTTCAAGGTACTCCAACAAATATTCTCCTAGAGTAGATACTGATTAAGCTTCTTTAGAAATAATTAAATTATCTTGGGCTCTCCAGCGAAGGTAACAGCCCTAAATCCCTAGTCCTAGATGAAGTCAGCTCTGACTTTTGAAACCTGGATGGCTATAGTCTTGTCTTAAACTCTACTAAATCTTTTTAAGGAAGGTAAGAAAAGGGAGAGTGTGCTAGTAAAGTCAGAGAGTGAGGGTACAGAGGAGGCGGGGCCAAGCAGTGAGCTTAGAATCCTTGTTCTAACTCAGCACACCCTGAAGAGGAAGGAGGTTTAGTGGCAATTTGTGTTTCTCAGCCTGTAAATCATGTCTGCGCTCCACCAGGTCAACATGTTTTTCAAGATTTCTTTTAGTGTCATATTGCACCTTACACTCACATTTTCCATGCAAAATGTTACAACTGTGATTATGTTCTTCTGCTTGTGCACATTTATATATGAAAAAAGTCTAATTGTTTTTTGAAAAATCTTCCCTACAGAAATTTTTAAAATACTCCATACTCAAATTTCTGTTCTGTTTCCGAACTTATCAAATATGTAATTCCATATACTACAATAATACATAACCTTGTCACTGTATAAGAGGAGAAAGAGCAAATGCTTTAAAAAATAATGATAGCCTTTCTTTTTCAAATTCAAGTGCTTCTTTCTTTTGTGGGACAAACAAAATTATCTAAATAACTGGGTTTTTTGGTCTATGTGATTCTACTAATTGGTTTATGTAATTTTTATGGTTACTGTTCTTATGATATAAATAAAATAGTTTAATTTTAAGTAACAACAGAGAAATAACTATGACTATAATCCACAGAGTAAGGAAACAATTATATAGCCACAACAGCAAATACATGCATGTAAAAATATTTCTAGGGTGAGGGGAGAGTTTTATCCTTGGACCAAGGTCATCAAACTTTACAAATCTGATGGAATGGATATTACTTTTTACTTTTTTTTTTTTAGCAAAAATTCTATTTGGTAAAATGGGAAAATCAAATTAATTTTTGGCAATTGTATGTACTTATATTAATATCTACCATTTGAATAACTGAAAGTTTATTAAAATAAACAAATTGGAATTGTCTTTAAACAAATTTGATGATTTTGTGAAAATGTCTTATTTAGATAACCTAATTAGGAAGGAAAAAAAGAAGGAAGGAAAGAAGGAAGGAAGGAAGGAAGGAAGGAAGGAAGGAAGGAAGGAAGGAAGGAAGAGTGAGGGAGAAAGGGGGAAGAAGGGCTGCTGTTTAGGAATTTAGGATTGATGAGAGGAATCTTGTAAAAACTTTGCAATAGCTCCTTGCAATATGTTTTACTGAATATAGATGATCTATGGTTTGGCCTGTGAATTATGGAGTATTTGAACTAAGTGATACAAAGTCTCCTAAATGGTACCTGACTCCCAGGTGGCTAGATGTCTGATTCTAAAATTGCTTTCTTAGAACAATTGCATATAATAATAACTGTAGCTAGCATTTATTAAGCACATGTCATATGTCCAGCATTGTTTTAAGTTCTTTATGTGCATCATCTTCTTTAAATCACTTAAATATCCTATGAGGTTGTTAACATTATTACCTCCATTTCACAGATGAGGAAACTGAGGCACAGGAATATTCAGTAGCTTGTATGTATTTGTACAGTCAGGAAATGGTAGCCCTTGGTGTTTCACCCAGGAAGTCTGATTGCCAAACCCATATCTTTAATGATTTTCTTGTCCATATGGAAGTGCACATTCTATTCAGATACAGTCATTGTTAACTTTTTTAATCTTGGAAGATCAAGGTTCTATTCCCCTCCTGCAGCAGTGATTCAAGGGATGCTTGGAATAGACATAGCCATATTCCCAAATATAATTTCCCCTTCCTTTCTCTAAAATCTTTTAAATCATCATCTTAATAAACTCCATGTCAGCATATTGTCTGGGAAATAGTTGTTGAAGTATAACTTTGAATGCAAGCTTTGTGCTCAGGAAGATAAAGTATTCCTACTGTTAGATCCCCTCTCTCCCACCCCTACATCTGTGAAGTTTGGGTGCATCCTTACCAATGTATTCATTAAGTTTCAAATATTTAAACATTTACTCCAGGAAAGTAAAACATTGGTGACCCTGAAGAGCTGTGTTTTAGAAGCTGCCTTGGCTCTCCCTGATGGTCTAAGTGAAATTACTTTGGCTTCCAAAAGTGACTGAGCTCAGTGTAAAATGCCACGTGGGTGCAGATGCTCCTTTAACATTTTTGTTGTGAAAAGAAGTCCCTGAGCATTGCTTCCTTTTGTTCATTCTTAATGCTGGAAACATTTCGCAGATTTTATGGAATTCCCACTGAGAAAAATGAAATGCTGCCTTTAGACAGCCCATGTCGTAATGATTGAATAGGTATTCAGCACATTGTAGTTGCTCAATAAAGGCTTGCTGAAGGGAATTACATTTTATCGATGGCTTGATTCCAAGAAAAACATCTGTTAGGATGCTAAGTTCAATTTTAGGTGCTCCCTGTGTGGCTTATTTAGGCCAGGTGTCGAGTAAAGGGACTTTAAACTGAAACCTTAAGATGAAGAAAGGTGGAAACGTTTTAAAGGTAAATCAAGTATAGTGATACCTTACCTTTTTATCATGGTTGCCAATTTTCTACCACCCCGCGATGTAGGCGGAAAATATTGTCTGCGTTTGGCAGGTTAGACAGCGGGAGTCACATTTGCAAGATTAGCCAGTTTGTGCGTGATAAAACTGAGACCGGAGTGGAGGAGATTTGACTCCAGGCAACCACACCACACTGCAACTCAAAAGAAAACTCTCCTGAAACCAGACAGCATTGTTTTTGTGTCAGATCTATTTACCCTACCTCCACCCGAACTTTCCTTCCCACAAGACTTAATTACTCACTGCTAGTACCACGCACATTCAAAAGGCATGTGTGTGGTATTCATTAAGAGAGAAAAATAACAGAAAATAGCTCAGCGATGTATCTGCTTCCCCTGGGAAGGGTGAAATGACTCCCACAGACAGGGGAACCTTAGGGTGCAGATGGCGGAGACAAGTGAGAGGGGAGGAGGCGGCAGGGAGGCCAGAGCCTTGGTGGGTGGGGTGGATATTTACATGAGCTCCTCGCTTCACTCCATCAACTTTATTACTCACCAGTGCACAACAATTACTCCTCCTTTCCTAATATTTCCCTTGGACAAGTTGGCTTATTGTGCTGCTGATGTTCATAAGCTTTTTGGGGTCTGAGTATTCCTAAGGCTTAGATACATTCTTGTTAAAAAGGGATCCATTTTGCATAATTCTTACAATGTAAATTAAAAATAACTTTGAGTATTATAGCTGATACTTTTATTGCTGCCTGGTGGCTGAACTGCTATTAGGAACACTGAATTTAACACTGTACTGAGACAGGCAGGGGCTCTGCAGTGTGTGTGCACAAATGCCCACATAATCCCAGGCTCTGATCCAAAATATTCATAAAGCTGAATTCTTTATCTTCCAGAATTGGTTGGGCTTCCATTTAGGAGGTGAGGTAGGAACCTTAAAATCTGGGAATTTGGCTGCATCTGAAAATAAGGAACATTGAAAATGAATGAAGTTAAGCATCTTTTGAAACTGGTAAGCCTGTTTTGGATATCCAAATAAAGCCAGCAAGAAGAATTTATTGATTTACAGAATTCTGGAAACCTCCAGATGTAAGGAGCACCTGCATTGATAATTAGATTTTTTTCTTTGTAAGCCTCTACTGGTAACAGAACATCAATGACTAATTTCCTCACTGCCATGGGAAAAGACCCAAATTCTAGGAACTGAACCCCATATTCCAGGGCCTACAGAAATGATATCAGCACTAATAGCCATTCTGAGTCTAGAAACACTTTAGTCATTAACTCCTTTTAGGCTCTTCTCCAGGTAATGACAGCAACACTCCTTTCCAAAGAAAAAAGTATTATATATTTTTGTAAGTGAAATAACTATATAATGAAAATATAGTAATCACAAGCTGCACATATCTGGGCTCTGAGTAAGCAAGTGGAATGTCATGGAATACTAAAAGATAGTTAAGGCCAATGATCAGGGTTTAAACTTAAGTCCTATTATATATTAGGCCAGCTTTGAATATTTTTTCAAAGAGTAGGTATCAGGAAGTGCTGTTTATCTGCCAATCAAATTAGCCTGGATCACTTCGGCAGCTGGTCACAGAAAAGGAAATCACAGTGCAGCTACAGGGCTGGGGTGAAGGGCAGCCAGGGGAAAATAACCAGGCTATTCTGGGGAAAATAATACTGATTCATTTTTCTTAGTGGAAAATATATAGAGAGTACCTATTAATGCCAGTACAAGGTGTAAGTCTAGGCACTTCAGCACTTTGACTTAGTCATGTATTTTATTCTCACTGGATAAAATCTATAGTTGTAAATACTTTTCATGAATGGCAGGAAGTAATACACTTCATCAAAAAGTAATAACAAATGTGCTCTGTCGGCTCAAAGAAGTCTAAAATCACTCCTGATATGAGGAGTGATATGAGGCTTTTAAGATAGAATAAAAGAAATGTGGAGCATGTGGAGGTGCAGGCCATTCTAGACAAAGGGAATATTATTTTAATACATATATAATAAAACAAGTAATATTAACAAAGGCACAAAATTGAGGAAGTGTAAAATGGGCACATGCAACTACCTGCTTGGCTAAAGGGATAGGGTGAGGAATTAAGATGAAAATTATGACAGACCAAGTTGTGGTAATTATTGAAGGTTTTATGTATCTACTTATCAGACAGGGACATTATACAGTGGATGTATTAAGGACTAATATGGCAGTTGTGTATATGTATGGTACATTGGTGAGGAGATCTATAGATAGACCACTACTATTTTTAAATAAGAAGTAATAGGGCAAAGACTTGCTCGATCTAGGCAAAGAAAAGAGACAATGACACCAAGAATTTGGAGTGAGTTCCCAGAGAAACTGGTGGCACATTTAACAGAATGGGGAAATCAGAAAAGAAGAAAAGCTTTGCAAGGGAAAATGAATGAGCTCAGCTCCAGATAATGCCTTAGAGATCACAATTCAGATAATCTAACTCCAACAGGAGTTAGAAATCCAATCTTGAAACCCAGGAGAGAGACCAAGATGGTAAATATAGATTCGAGAGTCATCCACTGCCTAGATGCAATCACTGAAGCTGACAGATTAGATGAGAGTGTTAAGGGAATGATTGCCAAGGAAAGAGGAAAGTCAAGGACAAAGACCCTAATGTCTTTCTTTTGGGAGCAAAAATGTTGGAATTCTAAATAGTCACTGCTTCACCAAGTGCATTTTTTCTTGCCTCCAAATATTTTAAAACTGTTTGTAGTATTTTAAGACAGAAGTTGCCAATATGTTGCTTAGCAGTAGTTAACACATTTTTCTAGTGATTTGAGTTTCAATGCAGCCCAAGTGTGTTGTGCATGCATGACAATAGCAATGGAGATAATGACAGTGGTTGTACATTTGTGTGTGTGTGTGTGTGTGTGTGTGTATGGGGAGAGCAGGTATAGCCAGATTTTCCTTATCAGAAAAAAGCTAAATAGAGAAATGTATACAACTATTGCCACCATAATATTAACAATATTGCTACATGTGTTAATAATTAAGTACTATATGTAGCATTTACCCTCACAATTCTTTGAGGCAGGTACTATTATCAACCACACTTGATATACAAGGGTGTGAATCTCAGTATAGTTCAGTGTCTCTCTCAACATTTCAAAACTATTAAGTAGCATAAAAAGATTCCAATTACTGACTCTAAAACTGAGATCGTAATCATTATTTTTTCTTATGTTGAGGTTATTTCTGCATCAATGGTAAATCACAGCCTGCTAACTGATCCTATTATCATTATCTATTCATTTATACTCTGATTTAATTTAATTTTTGAATTAATATACACTAAATTGACTTTTTAGGGGTACAGCTCTATGATTTTTAACATGTGTAAATTTGTGTAACATTCACTCCAATCAGAATACAGAGCAGCTCCATCAGGCCACATGCTCCCTGGTCCCTGGCAACCCCTTTGTCCCTCCCCTAACTCCTAGTCCCTGGCAACCACTGATCTGCTCTCCAACACTATGCTTTTCTTCTTTGGAGAGTGTCTAATCTAAATGAAATCATACTGTATGAAATCTTTTGAGACTGGCTTCTCTATCTCAGCATAATGTCTTTGGGATTCATCCAAGTTTTTGCATATATCACTCGTTTGTTGAGTAGTTTTCCATTTTATGGATGTAATCCAGTTCGTTTATCCATTCACCAGTGGATGAGCATTTGTTTTTTTCCCAGTTTTTAGCAATTATGAATAGAACTGCAATAAACATTCTCATAGCCGTTATTATGTAAACATATGTTTTTATTTCTCTAGAGTAAATATCCAGGAGTGTTTTCGCTGAGTCATGTAGTAAGTGTACTTCTGTCATTTTTTTTTAAACAACATTTGAAGTAAGAGGACCATGTTGTAACACCTACAGCAAGCCATCGTGGTTATCTGTGAGGAAACACTTTCCAAAATGTGCTACAAGTGAAAGGAAGAGTGGTACACTAGTGTAAGTTTGTGGCAGACGGAATCCAGAAAAGCATCAGTTGAATCTCCACATAGTGGGAGTACGTAGAAGTCATATCCACCATTCTCTACAATCTAAAGGGAAAGCAAAAGTGGCCCCAGTCCACTGTGACTTGTCACATCATAAGTCTTAACTTGGCCAGCGCCAAGTGAGGCCCCTCAACTCCCAAGCCATGGGGAAGAACTGACCCAGAAAGGAAAATGAAACTTTTCTCAGGAGAAGCTGCAACCTTTATGGGAGTAGGGATAACAATTACAAGTTTTAAAGATGAAGATAGATATTCCCGATTTTAAACTTTAAGGATTTTTCTAATGGCTTACATGAGTATGTTTATCAAAAATTTCTCTATTTCAATGTTCTGAAGTTATAAACACCAATTTGAAGTCTTCTACAAATATTTAAGCATGAGCGATATCCTTTTGTAAATATAACATCATGTCAAGAAATTGTGAAGAGTTGGTTCCATTCTGGGCATTTTGAGGTCATTATATGTAAAACAAATGTTTAATGCTAACCAAATATCTCACTATATAAACAACTATGCCTCATGTTATACTAAACAACATGAACTTCATAGCTTATGAAGTCTATATGTTTAAGAGCAATCCATGCCCATTTGCTATAGAGTAATTATTATAGCTTATATTTTCCCAGTACCTGAATTCTGCATGTAATGTTTTGTTTTAAGGTCTGCTGAATTTGGCAGATAATAAAATATTAAAAATTCTAGTATTTTCCAAGTGAAAAAGAGAAGCATAAAGGTATTAATATATTTAAAGCTAAAGTTCATTTCTACTTTAAACGTAATGTCTGTGAAGAGAAATGCTCTCCTGGGAAGTGTGAATTTAAGGGAGGAGGGGTGGCAGAAAAGGGAAAAAATGATGAGACCATTGTCTATTTTACCTAAAGATTATTGATATAAATACACAGAAAGCAAGTGTGACTAAGAAGACTGCCACTGGTTTGTGGAGGTCTGAGACTCTCCTGTGCTTTTTGGCATGGACTGATGTCCAACTCTGTTCACTTGTAAGGGTAAAGATGACAGCTTAACTCCAAAGTAGTGACAGATGAAGTTCTAGGTAGATTGCTGACTTCTTTTTTAATAACTAAAAATAATTAATTTTTTTAAGAGGAAGAAAGAACCAAGTTAAAGGAAAATCAAACAGAAAAGTAATTCTGGATGAAAAATAGAGACCTGCCCCCCACTCCACATATAGAGGAGAGGAAAGGGTGGTACCCACAGCACAGGATGGTGCCCTGGGAAACGTCAAGTCCCCATCATTTCTCTGATGATGACTGCTAATGGTGATATTTCTTGACAGACTGATTCTTTGCAGGATCATTGATATTCATGTTCAATCTATTGATTTAATGTTTAGTGCTGCTTTATGACAAATGATACATGTTTTTAATGGCTCAAAGGACCCCACAGTGATATTTTATCCATTTGCTAAATTCCAGTGTCTTATTCAGGTTCCTGTGCAATTAGTTCACTTAAGACAGTGGCGTGGACACTCTGATCACCTATGTTCTATCTTCCTGGTGACCATAATCCATAACTTACCTGGGTGGAAAAAATATGAAAAGATTCTTTTGTTAATCTGTAATGGAACATTAACAGAATGAGACTAGGAGCTGGTAATACAGAGGGAGAAACATTTCAGGGCAGGGGAGTGGAGGGGAAGTGAATGAAGAGTGAGTGTGGATGAGGCCAGGGCTGGGACAAAGTGCTGGAGTTCTGGAACACTGGGTTCATACTCTGGCTCTGCCATTCATAAGCTGGTTGCTTTCCCGGTATCGGCCCCTCTGGTGGGTGTTGAAAGAACCCTCCTCATTGTGAATGGAGGCCAGGCTGTAATCTTGAGGCCAGAGGCTGAGTGAGGACGCCTTACTCTGAGAGCAGAGAGTGAAGACCAACAGCTGTGGCTGAGGGTGGAGGTATGAAAAAGCACAGAACACCCAAAGAGGAACCTGAAGGGTCACAAATCTGAGGGGATCAGAGCAAAAGTCAAATTTGGAATACGAGAGCAAGCACTAGCTAGTTTAGATGTGAATAGCGATATATTAGCATTAATGTTGCTGTTAGTAATAATAATAGGCTGATTGACTGACTATCTGTGATTTCTTTTCTCACCTTATCTCAGTGATAACTTTCCTTTTTAGCCAGATGATCTGGGAGTAGATGCCTTGCTTTAACTTGCTGACTACTGAGCGTTAATGTTTGTTAATGGCATAAGGGGAAAATACTATATATAGGCTGGGAGCACTAAGAGTAAGAAATTGTTACAGAACAAACCACTTTCTACCCTCTGGAAACACTTTCGTCATAGAGCTCTAGCTGCTTATTGATTATTAAGCATTCAGACCAGTCATGCTAACTGGATAACTACGCTCCATGAGACTCCCCACTCTCCTCAGTGATTTTATTTCTCATTGCTGGAAGGATTTTACTGGCCTGAAATGATACACGGCCTCGTTCACAGTGGCAAACACATGAAAACAACTGGAATTCCGTAGACACACATACATTACCGTCCATTTTTCCTACAGACACATACTAACATGAGTAGGGTAAGTACAACTGTACTTAGAACTAGATGTAGCCCTTATGAATATTGTTATATGGTAGATAGATTATTA
The DNA here is from genome assembly GCA_008086735.1 of Cheirogaleus medius. Lineage (NCBI taxonomy): Eukaryota > Metazoa > Chordata > Mammalia > Primates > Cheirogaleidae > Cheirogaleus > Cheirogaleus medius. The sequence continues at coordinate 57,763,631 of VBSM01001562.1, forward strand.
TGGGGGTCATCTCTGGAATTGAGCCGAATAAGGAAAGAGGGTTTTTAATCTATTACTCCTGTTAATTTATCCAGATCCCTTTTAAACGAAGAAGCCAGACTCAAACTCCAACATTTCTGGAAGCCACTGTTTATTTTTTTTAGAAAAAGAAATCATGATATAACAATTATATTAAAGTAAATTCTGATGATAAAATCTCAGCATTCCTGAACTCCAAAATATTAAATATTTATTTTTTCACAATATTTCCTCATCCTTGTCCAAGCGAATACCTATTTTTATGGTTCCAACTATTATACATTCTGCTTCTTTCTCATCTTATGTCATGATCTTTTCCTATGCTTTCTATACAGTTTTCAGATTTATGATTTTAGTAACTAATGATTGGTAAAGTTGACAATGACCCCTACCTGATCTAATACAAAGAGTTCGTGGTATTTATGTACAGATTGAGAATAAGTACAGCTATAACATAGCTATAAATAGATATCCATTGTTATGGCCATGCTGAAATATTATAGATTCTTGATTATATCACTATAACGAAGACTAAGTCCTTGATTTGGCAGCTCAGGTAATACAAAATTGATTTTGCTTTTGTGGTGCTAAATATTGAATTTAGGCATAACTTTCTGGTAAATAGTAATCATGTTAGATATATCTAGGATGACACAATAATTTGTCATAAGTTAACAGCCATATTGTTAAATATAAGAAGGAAAAACATACCTAAACATGTTTGTGGTTCACCCATTGCTAATCTCCTTAACACTGTGCCCTGAGACTCCAGTGAGTGCCTTTAGGAATGTTTTAAGAATCAGTATGCCTTTGTACTTGACTCTTCAGCAAACTCTCTGGGTCAATGACAGCTGCTCTTGCAATTAGCCCTTCTCCCGACCTCATGGTCAACCACAATAGCCTTGGAGATTTCAGGAAGGGAAACTATTACTTTTAAGGTATCTGGACAAGACCTGCATGTGTGCAAATTAATAGGGGAACTGTTTTCTCTACTTTCTTCTTCTTCTTCTCTCTTGGTTACAAATTGTCCCCATACATATGTGACAGGCACATCTGGTTACCTACTCTAATGGGTGCAGAAATGGATATAACAGGAAGGGGAAGCCATATAATACTCCCCAGGAATGTTTAAAAGAGGATTCCTCAGACTTTCATGGAAAACAGGAGTCTTAAGGGGGCATCCTAGGCAAATTAAGAATAATTTGCTTGCTTGACTTGACTCTCTTAATTCAGAAGTTAGATATATGTAGAATAAGATAATATGAGGATGTGCCAAGAATATAAAAATACAATACATGAAGCAGTTTAAAATCTTTCACTGAGTGCAATGGTAAGTTTATTATAAGCTAACATCTCTTCCCTCTTCTTATCACCCTCAATCTCCCCATCTTATGGAGGGGTTGAAGGCCATGAATATCCACTTCCTTCAAGTCCATATCTGCTGAGTCCAAAAGGCAGACTGTGCCTCAGGATTTAGCTTGGAGTCATCTGGGAGTGAGGCCAGTGACCCCATGTGAACAAGCCCTGCTCTCTCTACCCTTCATGCTGTCCTTTTATTTCAGGATTTGATTTCAGGTAGATTTGTCTACAAGCTGTGAGAAATAGGGTTGCATTGGAGAAATCAATGACTCGTGTCCACATAAGTCTCATTATAAAAAATCTAAGAGTCAGGAGGAGAGTTGGAACAATGAGACAATAATTATTGAGAAAGGAGGTGCTAACAGCAGAATAGATGGAAATAAGGTTCTAGGAGCTGTGAGGGAAAGAGAAAGAAGAGACTGAAATTGGAGCTGGAGTACAGTGATTGATGAGCTCTTAGCGGAGCTGATGCAGGCTGTCAAAATTGGAATATCGTAGCAAAGCATTTTCCTAAGTATTTTCAAGTGATGGTGACACATGTGCAAACTTGTCCAAACAGAACAAAGAGAAGAGGAGTGTTGGAACTACGGGATAGTCTCAAAGGAAGTGAAAAAATGAATTATTATTTTGCAAAAGGCCTATGAAAACAATATTCCAGAAATTCTTTTCACTCTCTTTCTGGTCAGACTCCCAGAATCTTTCAAAATGAAGAGGGTTACGCAACTAATTTTGCCAATTATATTCTGCATATTATGACAATCCTGCCTAAATTGCTTTCTAATATATATATATATATATATGTTAATAGACATCAGGAAAATTGAATTGATAAAATAAGGAAATTCTTATGTAGTGCTAACAAAATAACCCCATAACGTAATCAAAATGGTCATGGCAAAAATATTCTTTGGAATTATAGCTTTAATTTACTCATTATAGTTGTCCTGTTATATATGACAATTTTTAAAAATAAGAAAATGCGTTTCATATTGACTCTTTGAGCTGTTTTAGTTGCCAAAGCACATAGAGAAATCATGCTATGAAGAATATTACTTCACTTTATTATCTTAAGTACTTATATCAGTGTGACAATGAAAGCTACCACATTACATAGGAAATGTTCCATAAATGTTTGTCAAATGAACTAAGTAAAACATAAAAGGAGTTGCAACAAGTATTTAAATATTACAAGCAACTGTCAAATAAATGAGTTTTTAAAATAGTTCTAAGAGAGGGAAAATGCACTCCCCTCCCCCAGATATTTAACAAGGAGCCCCAAGTATAGGAAAAGAGTAAGTCATTAATGACAGCAGTCATTCCAGGAATTCTTGATGAAGTTAGCATTTTAAAATATTTCCGGTAGAATTAAAATTTAAATTCTCCTGTGAAATATCCTTTGGCAATAGGCTGAGAGGTCTTTACCCACGGAGGTCAGCAAGTGTTCCCAGAAGACAGGAAGAATAGATAACTCTTTTATCTTGGGTCTCTCACATGCACTGCCAAGTCTTTGGCAGCTGACTCTATTTAAGCTGCATCAGAGCAGTGCCCGAGAGACTTTGGATTAATCTGAAGTTGCTGCTTTGACCGTATTAGTGATATTAAACCAATAAGTACATGGATTATTCAAATTGGTGTCCTTGGATGATCTCAAAATCTTTTAGTAGGTAACCTCTAAGTGCCAAGAAATTTGATTTAATTAATGCTAATGACATTAATAAAATTTAATAAAAATTTTCCTGGAAAAATTGTTAGTTTCTTTAAGATAGAGATGTAAGGTGTATACCCATGGTTCTCAACTGGGAGTCATGTTTGCCTCCTATCCCCAAGGGACATGTGGCAATATCTGGGGACAATTTTGGTGTCATACCTGGACATGGAAGGAACTACTGGTACCTAATGGGTAGAGGCCAGAGATGCTGCTAAGCATCCTATAATGCTTTAGAACTGTCCACTAGCCCACAATAGAGAATTATTAGTCCAAAATGTCTATAGTGTCACTATTAAGAAACTGTGGTATATAAGTATAAAGATAAATTATCATGCAATTTGAGGGAGCACCAGACTAAAGACACTTAAGATTCTGATTTATGGTCATGAAAAATTCTGACAAAGAACATTTCCCCTGTGCCTAAACTACTCCCTAATAATAAATTAGGCTTCTTATGACACTGTATTAACTGTTTAAAACCACTAGGGAGCTATTCAGTATGTTGCTACTTTGGTGTATTAAATACAGCTTTTAGGGTATTTAGAAAGTTAAGAGAACTTTCAAAAGTACCTAATTTACAATAGAGCATTAAGGAAACCAACACATGTGAAAGAGACATAAATGCACTTAAAAAGGAATGCATAAACAAGCTCAGATGTTCAGAGGACACAAAGTGATCTAAGTTGGGGGTGTGTGCATTTGTATTGAAGGGAGAGGAGTCATTAGTTAGGAATGGCTGGAAGTGAGTTTTGATCTGGGTTTTAAAGAAAAATAAAAGTGCGGATTAGTTAGGAGAACATTCTAGCTATTCAGTAGGCTTTGTTAATATAAAACAGAAAGAGGCTAATTGCTAATTCGATTTCCTGAGGGTTTTCAACAAATAGGAGTCGAAGAAAGAGATTAGTTTCTACTGAGCAAAAACTGTTTAAAATTAATACATTTCTGATAAATTTCTAATATATTTTTATGATAACATTAACAATGTTCTGGGTACCTAAAGTACGATTGATGATTTTAAAGTAAATCTGAAAATTAAAAGAAAAAAATTGTAGCATTTTACCATGTCACAAAGGTAGCTCGCTAATTGCATGGAAGAAGACGCTGCCTTAAATCCATGTTGGTACTTAAAGAACTGACAAGTTTTAAAGGTGGGCCCTTTAACCATGGAGTTTTAAATACAACGGGGATGATTTTTATTTTTGGTTTCTACAGATACTTCTGGAAGAAAAAAGAAGAAATTTTAGCTCTGGTTGTTAAACTATCCTCCCTCCCTTGACTGTATAGCAGAGCACCTGCTGCACAAGCAGAGGTGGGAGGAAGACTCAGACCCATTTGTCAAAACCCGGGAGATGATCCATTAGTAAAACTATATAGTTAAGAGCAGATCTTTTATTTTATTTTCTGAATATGCTTTATACATTAACTTTGCTAGATGCAGTATCTCATTATCAATCTAAATAACAAAGAGATAGGCTCCCTAAAAGAAAATGATGCTTGTTGGGGAAAAGAGCATTGCAATGGGAAGACACATGCTCCAATAAACTATTTGTATATTCAGGGAGTTAAAGAACCAACAAGGTTTTTAAAGGAAAAAAAATGAGGTTTACATGATTGTTTTGAAATAATTATTCTTGACTACAAAGATCAACAACAAGGGTGATGCCAGTTGAGGTTGAACAAGAGATGCTAGGCAGATGTCCATGAAGAAGTATTTTTTATGGAAGGTTGTGACTGGCCTTCGTGTGATATTGTGATTTTTGCAGAATTTTTTTTGTGGCAGATTTTGTTATTAGGTTTAATTTATAATCATGAGAATCTATTCATAGCCTTCCTCAGCTCTATTTGTCAGGGTTTTTTTGTTTTTAACATTAATAACTCCATTTTTATTCTGGCAACTTTCACATCATATTTTGGGAGACAAAGAGGGGTAAAAACAATTTCATAACTGAATGATTTTTAGGGAAAGTAAAGAATTCTGGAGTACCACTTCCTCTGCCAGGACCCTGCTAGCTTTTGACCTCCATGGTGACTAGAACCCCAAAGACAATCTAATTACCATAACAGCTGTCAACAGACCTGTGATGATTAATTTTATGTGTCAGTTTGGGTAAGCCATGGTACCCAATATTGGATCAAACATTATTATAGGTGTTTCTGTGAAAGTATTTTTTAGATGCAATTAATAATTAAATGAGTAGACTTTGATTAAAGCAAATTATCTTCCATAATATGAGTTGACCTCATCTACTGAGTTGAAGGCCTTAAGAGAACAAAGACTGATATCCCTGGAGGAAAGGGACTTCTGCCTCAGACTGTTCCTTGACTCAAACTGCAACTCTTTCCTGGATCTCTGGCCTGCTGGCCTCCCCTGCAGATTTTGGACTCCCCAGTCTTTACGATCCTGTAGGCCAAATCCCTAAATATCTCTCTCTGTCTCCCTGTCTCTCTCTAGCAAGTCCCCTACTTATGATGGTCCAACTTACGATTTTGACTTTATGATGCTACCCATACAACCATTCTGTTTTTCATTTTTAGTACAGTCTTCAATAAGTTACACGAGATATTCAACATTACTATAAAATAAGCTTTGGTTGGAAGATTTTGTCCAACTGTTGGTTAATGAAAGTGTTCTGAGCACATTTAAGGTAGGTTAGGCTAAGCTATGATGTTTGGTAGGTTAGGTGTACTAAATGCATTTTTTGACTTAGGATATTTTCAACTTATCATGTGTTGATCATGGTGTGACCCCATCATAAGTCAAGGAGCAACTGTGTACACACACACGTATCCTGTCACTTCTGTTTCCCTAGAGAACCCTGATTAACACAAGACCAAAGACCACACTCTGGACTACTGGGAATTTATATATGCCCTTCCTTCACACTCTCCTTCCTTCCACAAATATTTGCAAATGTTCTCAGGTAGGAAGAACTGCAGTAATGGCTGGGATGCGATGCTGAGCAAAATCAGACATTATCCCTGCTGTTATAAAGCTTCAGAAGCTATGCTAATCTAGCTAAAGTAGATTTTAAGGCAAGAAGAAATACTTGGGAGGATATTTCATAATCAGTAGAGTTAAAAGGGGACATTTGGAATATATCATAGACATTATTTGCTTATGCTTGACACCAGAGCTTCAAAATACATAAGTAGAACTGATAGAACCAAAAAAGATAAATGGACAAATCTACAAACACAGTGAAAGACTTTAACATACCATTCTCACTAGCTAACACAGCAGGCGGACTTACAATAGGTAAGGATATTGAAGATCTGAATAATTTACAAATCTGGCCTAATTTTTGTATATATGTTTATACTCATATTCTTTTCATGAGCACAAAGAATATATTAAAAATCAACTGTGTAGTTAGTCATAAATAAAGCCTCTCCTTTTCAAAATTTGAGATAATTCATGATATATTCTCTGATAATATTGGAAATAAGCTGGACCTACACAATTAGAAATCTTGAATTGTCTAAACAGTAAATAAAACATTAGATAATATATTTCATGTTAACACATGAGATAAAGGAGAAAAAAAATGAAAATAGAAAATATTTTTAGCTCTTTGAAGTATCTCCATATTACTTTCCACAGAGGTTGTACTAATTTGCAGTCCCACCAGCTGATCCAGCAATCCCACTACTGGATATTTACCCAAAGGGAAAAACGGCAATCTATAATGAAGACATCTGCACTCAAATGTTTATAGCAGCACAATTCACAATTGCAAAGATGTGGAAACAACCCAAGTGCCCATCAATACATGAGTGTATTAATAAAATGTGGTATATGTATATCATGGAGTACTACTTAGCCATAAAAATGATGGTGAACTAGCCCCTCTTGTATTAATATTATCCTGGATAGAGTTGGAGCCCGTTCTTCTAAGTGAAGTATCAAAAGAATGCAAAAATCAAACACCACATGTACTCACCATTAAATTGGCACCAATTGATCAACACTTACGTGCACATGTGGAATTAACATTCATCGGGTGTCGGACAGGTGGGATGGGAGAGAAAGGGGTGGGTAAATTCGCACCTAATGGGTGCGATACACACTTTCTGGAGGATGGGCACACTTGTAGCTCTGACCCAGGTGGTGCAAAGGCAATATATGTAATCAATGTGTTTGTACCCTTGTAATATTCTGAAATAAAATAATAAATAAATAAATAAATAAAATGAAAGGGGAAGATTTAAAAAAAAGAAAATATTTTTAAATGAGTGGCGCATCATATGAAGAATGTAGCTAAAGTAACGCTTAGAAAAAATGTATACCTGAAGTGCACATATTACATAAGAAGATTAAAATAAATTATTTAAGCTTCCATTTCAAGCCACTGTAACAAAAATAGCAAATTAATTCTAAGTAAGTGAAATAAAATAAATTACAAAGATTAAAATACAAATAAATTTTAAAAAATAGAAAAATGTACCATATAAAATTCAACAAAGCAAACAGTTGTTTAAAAGATAATCCAATGGTAACCCTCTAGTAAGACTGATTAAAAAATAGAGAGATTGTCAATATGGGATTAAGAGAATCTCTTAATCGTGGTGGGTCACACCATGAGAAACTCAGATCCTACAGACATTCAAAAATTATTAAGTACATATTATGAACACTAGTAAGGTGACAATTTGGATTAAATTGGTACAATTCTTTTTTTAAAAAACTTACCAAAACTGACAGAAGAAATAAAAATCTAAATAATTTAACTTCTTCTAAGAAATTTAAACTATTATTACAAACTTCCTTCTATTAAAAAATCTGGGCTTATTTGTCTTCACTGGGTAATTCCTCGAAAAATATTTGGTAGAAACAACACCAATCTGCCGGGCGCGGTGGCTCACGCCTGTAATCCTAGCACTCTGGGAGGCCGAGGCGGGTGGATAGCTCAAGGTCAGGAGTTCGTAACCAGCCTGACCAAGAGCGAGACCCCGTCTCTAAAAAAAAAAAAAAAAAAAAAAAAAAAAAGAAACAACACCAATCTTATGCATGTTCTGCCAAGAAATGAACACGTTTTCAAGAAATTTATACTAAAAATTCAAAACTTTACCGAGAGATATTTTAAAAGAAATAAACAGAAGATATGGCATGTTTCTAGATTGGAAAATTCAATATTATAAATCTTTTAATTCTCCATAAATGTATCAATAGATTGATATGATATTAATAGAAACTTGTAAACTCTTTCTAAAATGCACATGCAGATGAAAAGTGCCGAGGCTAACCAAGGCAATCTTAAATTACAAAGTTGGGAGACTTACAGTAAGAGATACTAAGATTGAATCAAGCTATCACTAAGGCAGTTTTATATGGATACGAGAAAAGATAAACTGACTTAGGGTACAGAATAGAGTCCACAAATCGATATACACGAACAAACACATGATTTACACCAAAACAACACTAGAGTGTGGTAGAAAAGACAGTTTTTCTCATAAACAATACCGAGTTAATTTGTTATCCATATGGATGAATAATGTGTGCCTTGATTCCCATTTCATATCATACACGGAACAGTGTACATACACAATTCCAAATGGATTGCAGATCTAGCTATGAAAGGAGAAACCATAAAGATTTTTAGGGAAAAACATAGGAGAACACTCTTGCGAACTTGGCATTGGCAAAGGTTTTATATATAGGACACAAAAGGGCCTAACTATAAACAAGCAAAGAGATGAAAGACAAATTTATTTTAAAATTAAGAACTTGTGTTCATCAGAAGACATCATTAACAGAGTAAAAATACAACCCAAAAAGTGGCTGGAGTTATTTTCAATACATATAACTGGCAATTAGTTACATCCAGAATATGTAAACAACCCCCCCCAAAATTATGAGTAATAAAAAAGACAGACCATCAAATAGGAAAAAAAAGGCAAAAAGACTTGAATGGACACTTAAAAAGAGAGGATATTATAAAACTAATAAATATATAAGAAGGCACTCATATTTATTTGTCATCAGGGAAATACCTATTAAAATCACACTGTGATAAAAGTGCTTATCTTCCATAATTGCGGAAATGAAAAAGACATTCAATATTAAGTGTTGACAAGGATGTTGAACAAGTGACACTTTCATATACTATTCGTGGGAGCCTAAGTGGTATATCCTTTTTGTGTCTTCTGTTGGTAAACATCCTATGATGCAGCAATTTTACTTGTAAGTATATATGCAGAAGAAAGGAGGCCATAGGTTCACCAGCCCCAAAATAAAAACTACTCATATGCCCATCAATGGTAAAATGGGTGAGGAAAAGGTCATATATTCATACAATAGAACTATACAACAAGTATGAATGATAAATACCTACATGCAAAATATAAATGCATCTCGCAAATATAATGTTGAACAAAGAAAAGTCAAACACAGAACACATACTGTATGCTTCCATTTATTTAAAAAGTACAAAATGGAAAAAAGTAACCTATGCTGGTAGAAATAGTAATAATAGTGGTTACCTGTAGAAAGATAGTGTTTAACCTCAGGAGGGTAGGGTAGGCACTGAAGAAGGAGCAGCAACTGTACTTCTGGAGTGCCGATAATTCTACGTTTCTCCAACGGAATGCTGGTTACACATGTGGGTTCAGTTTGTAAAAAAATATCAAGCTGTACACTTGTATTCACTTTTTTGAGTGCACATTATTCTTCAATTTTTTACAAAACAATAAACCTTGGCTGTGGAGGTCAGAGTACTTAGGTCCAACACTCATACCTACTAGCTAAGTAAGCTTGGGCAGGTGATTTACCTGTACTGCATCTAATTCTTCATATGAAAAATGGCCATAAAAGAGTACTTAGTTTCCAAATTGTGAGGATTATCTGACTTAATGCATTGAAAACACACAGAACGTTCCCAAAAGAAAGTAACTACTCAATTAGTGGTTGTCAAAGAATGGCTCATAGGCACATTTTAGCTAGAACTCAGCTGAAGTTTACTCACATACGAGGGAGCCCAATCCTAAATAGATTGTCTCTCTGAAAGGTAGGGTTTAAAAAGGCAAAATCCACAGATGGTCCCTGAAATAGAAAATCTTATTTTATTTTCTTCTAGGGTAAACGGATTGATTAAAGATATCAAAGGGGGCAGTCTCCCCTTGAGCAAACTGGAGGGGTTCACTGGGGAAAGAAGAGCAGTTCTTTGTAGGTTGTCAAAAAACCCTCTGCTCTCTAGGTGGAAGGGTGGGTGGAACCTTAGGTAAGTGCTTCTACCTCAATCTAGATTTGCAACCCTTCTCTCGTTATGATTCTTTTATTTTTATTTATTTATTTATTTATTTTTTCCCAGCATATTGTGGGGGTACAAATGTTAAGGTTATGTATGTTGCCCTTGCCCTCCCTCCCCCCTTGAGTCAGAGCTTCAACATATAGGAATATCATTATGATTCTTAATCTCCTCTTCTAGTTAAGCTCAGCTTCCAAAGGAACTAAGTTGACCATGAGAACTTCTACCTCTTTTTGAAGTGGTGTCATCAGCTGGATGTCAGCTCCAGGTAACGGACGTGTAGGTATCTTGAACCATCGGCAAATCAAATAGTGGAAAAAGGCAAGAAAATGAGAGACATCATAAGAAATGTTAAGGATTACTTTGTTTCCAGGTTTTGTTATTGGCCTAGCCCTAACCTAAAGAATAGTCCCCAAAATTGCTTTGGCTGACTTTAGAAAACCAGGCATCCTTTTATTTTAATTGAGTAATTGAATGTTTTATTTCCTGAATTGCATTCCCAGATGAAACAAGATACTCTAGTGTGTGCATAGACTCCATCTTTGATGGCCAGAAAATGGTTGCAGGCAACTCTATTGCCTAAAACTATTTTAACTGATTAATATATGGTGGTCTATTAGGCCTCTAACAGTTGTGCTGTTTTATTTGCTATCTGGGCCATAGTCCGGGATAAATAGCAGAACACCTAAGTTTACTTTGGGAAATTTTAGGCAAGGTTAAATTTTGTACGAGCCAGTGAATTCTAATGTCTTACACCCCTTCTAAGAAATGAACATCACTTTGTCTTAATAAAATATAAGCAATCTGTTCTGAGTTGATGACCATATCCACGTGCCAGGAGGTGGCATACTCCAACTCCACAGGGACAGAAGCTCCTGCGCTTGGGACCGTTACTGACCTTGCCGTACGTACCTCTTCATTTGGCCATTCAACTGTATCCTTCATAATATTCTTTGTAATAAATGGGTAAAATGTTTCCCTGAGTTCTGTGAGCCATTCTAGCAAATTATCAAGCCCAAAGAGGGAGGATTAAAGAAATCTCCATTTATAGCCAGTAAGTCAGAAGGTCAGGTGACAACCTGGGACTTGCTAGTGGCATCTGAAGTGAAGGGCAGTCTTGTGGGACTGAGCCCTTAACCTGTGGGATCGGATGCTATCCTTAGGTGCATAGTATCAGAAATGAATTGAATTATAGAACACCTAGTTGGCGTCTGCTAGAGAATTGCTTATTGGTAGGGAAAAATCTCCACACATCTGATCACAGAAGTGTTCTGTGCTACACTGAGTATGAGAGCAGGGAAAAGAGTTTAGTTGTTGAATCTAATGTGCAGCCAGAGAAATAAAATAAGAAAAAAATAAGGAAATATGAGGCTGTTATTCTGCTCATGCATTTTAAGCCAATGGTCTTAGAAAGAAGTTGTCTACAACTGAAATAGTCTTGATATTTAATTCACTATATTCATATGCTTGAGATAACTGTCTACTTCCGGGATGAAATTTTTCTGAGGCATTTTAGTGAACCTCAGAGTTATAGCATTAATTGAATTGGATATCCAGGTTGTAAGATCTGTAGCACATTTATATTGAGAATTCTGGATCCACAGGAGATATGCTCTAGAGTGGAAGAATTGATTAATGAACTAAAATGTTTCTTTCCAATATGGTGCTAAGGTTGACTTCAGTTTGTGTCTTTTTCTACATATCAAATTTCTTGTTTGCATATCACGTAGGGCTATATTCAATTGTATCACTTTTGAAAGGCAGCTTATACTTGTTGGGCATGAGGCTATAGTATTCATTTTTTAATAATAGCCAACAAAATGAGAATAAAATAAAGTAGATGCTGACAAAAAGTTCTTAGGTTGCCAATGCTGTTAGAAAAAGCCAATTTACTATACAAAGCCCTTAAATTCCTTTTACTCTCATTTTCATGAAAACAAGAACTCATTTTGCCAAAGATTTGCCTTTGGTATGAACCTCATCCCAGACAACCAAGGCAGTAACTTAAATAGCTGTGTCACCACCACATGCCATGTACATCCCAATCCTTGACTAACTGGATTTTCAATGCCTTCAGCTTTTATCAGACCAGATAACTGATTCCAGATTTCTTCCATTTCCTTGAGGTTTTGCCTTGTTGCTTACTATCCACTGCCAATTTCAACTTCTCTACCAATAGGGATCTTGATTGCAAATAACTAACTCTGATTAACTTCATCAGGAGAGGACTATACTTGGGAAGAGGTTGGGTAGTTCATAGACTCAGTAGGAAACCAGGATAACATGGTTCTAAAAATGGGCAGAAATCAAAGGCAGCCAGAAATGCTGACAAGAACCCATAACAAGAACAACCAGATTAAAAATGCCCTGGCTATTGCCCCAGAATGATGTCTACACTGCAACTAATACTATCGCTACCACTACCAGCACCATTTCTGGCTAATGGCCACCACTACTAGCACCACTAGGCACAGAATGAGAGGTTTTCTGTCTCTGCATTTGTGTGTCATTCAATTTAAATTCAAAGTTCTGGGTGGAAACATTGGAGTGTCTGAGCTTAGATTTTGCATTTGTGTTCTACATGCCAAGGACCTAGAAAAGTTGAAGGCACTAGAGAATATTTTTTCAAAAACCAGGGGAAGTTTCAGATCCTAGTGGGAAAAAAAATGACAAATTTCCACTTCATAACCCACAAGATTTTATGCTAGAAGATTTCATGCTAGATAGAAAAATAGATATATACATACATAGATAAATAGAATTATGCATGAATATATACATACATACAAAGGGAGAAAGATCTTTCAGGCTTTTGCAGAGGAGCCATAGAAGGCACATATACTTTTATTTATCTGGCTTAAATTCATTTATGCTTCTCATCTCTTTTATATATTTACTACAACATATAATCCTGACAACATTGCAATCTCCGTAAGGAAAGAAGATGTATCTTATAAATCTAGCATCCTCTATAGCACTAGAGGATGTTGTACAGAATATGTCCCTGATAAGTAAATATTGATTTATTGACCCTGTCTGTCAATATCTCTTTGAGCACCAATTGATTTACGAGCTAAAAGAAAGGCTGAGATGTCAGAAGGCTGTGGAGAAAACTATGGATATCAAGCCATGGGCAAGTTCAGAGAGTATGGCATTCAATCCAGTAGGTGTGAAAAAGACTCATGGATTTCTTTCTTTGAAATTGAAGAAAAAAAAAAATGAAAATCATGGCCATTAAAGAGTTAGAATTGAACCTAGATGTTTGTTTTTCTTTAAAAGCATACTAAATACAACTATAATATCTACCCAAAATAATACCATATTTGACTATCTAAGTAATATGCACTGTTTTTCCTCCAGGAGCACATAAGTTAAGGAAAAAGATGCTATTTTATCCAAAGCTGAAACCAGATCTACCTGCTGTTAGATATATATAAGTTTAACTTGTAAATCTAGACATCTGAAGTAACTAAAGTACTCTCATAAAGTACTCGTGTTGTCTTACTTCATGCCCTCCAATTTGGTGCCTGTAATTTTGTACTAATTGATATTGACCAGCAAAATTATACATATCACATTGAGTCCAAATGATAAGTTTTTCTCATGCAACTAGGGCAAAAAAATGCCAAGTTATTTCAATATCAGGCCCACTTGTATTTTTCAAACAAATTCTGAAAGGGGAAATCCTTATAAAGAAATATTAATATATTGAACTCTCAAAAGCGCAAGAACATTTCTTAATTAAAATGTCATTGTTGAAAAATTCAATTATGCTTTAATGTTTACTCAGCTGGCTATATTGACATATAAAGATGTATTTCAACATGATGGCAATGTTGACTAGTCTAGAATTTTAATATGCAGAACTTATTAGTGAAATTATGGAAAATATCTAAGAGGCAGATCAGCAAAGGTCTAAGTAACCTAGGTCATGAGTAAAAATAGAAGCATTCTAATATTCGCCCATTTCAAAATCAATCCATACATGTTTACAGGGATGTTTGAAAGCCAAACCTAGTGTGCAGAGGTGAGGTGTACATTGGGAGAGAAGAGCAGGACTGGTAACGACAACAACCTTGTGTCTTCAGGAAGAACATGGCTGGGAAGGGAAACATTCCATGGAAAATGGAGATGGGAATGGTGTCACGGCCAGGTGTGATGGAGATGGTCAGGACAAGGTATCATATGCTGTTCTCAATCCTCATATCAGATCTCTAGGGGGAGGATACACTAGGAGGCTCCAAGGACATAGGACACTGTTTATCACGAGATAGCCTTTTGTGCTCAAATCCCCGTAGGACCTCCTACCTTTAAGAAGCTGCAATGAGCTTAGTAAGCCCCAAGATTCTCTTTGCCTTTTGACTGCAAGAAATAGGAAACAGGTTGAGGTGGCCCGTGTCATTGTTTCTTCTACCCAGGTCAACCCTGGGATGTTGGCCCTCTGAATTTCTGCACTGTGAGAAGATACATGAAGAAGGTAGAAAACAGAGTCCTTCTGTTCAGACTTGAAATAGATGTGGCCTTCTCCACTCACTTTTTCCCATGGAACTTTTCCATGTTTCCCATTTGGCCTTCCTAGAGCTGGAGATATTGGGTGACCTAGGCTACTGGTTCTCAATACTGATACTTGGGCCCCACTTCCAGAGATTCTGATTTCATCGGTCTGGGTTATAGCTTGGGCATCAGAGAAAAACTCCTCAGGTGATTATAACAAACAACTGAGAGTGAGGACAACTGACCTGGACCAGAGGTAATATAAATTTTGATTGCAAACAATCAAGTTTGCAATAAGAGCACCTACCACCTGAAAAGACAGTCAAGAGAAATACAAGAATAATGATGGGGTAAATGACAGCCAACCATGTGAAAGAGCTGTTTTATTTCTTTGCTGTACCACAGAGTATACTCCCTACTAATTCTGACTGCCTAATATGTTTTCCAGTCCCAACTTGAAGTAGCAAATAGATGCATCCAATATAATCAGATTTCTCTAGATGTAAGAGTATTTGGTTATTGGCCTTTTTGCTTTTATGCAAAGATGCAAACTCTTAAACTAATTTACTATCACCATTCTCTATAAGAAAATTAGGGCCTGGTTAATGTAAATGAAAAGAGAAAAATCAATCCCTTGAAACAGTTACCTTTAGCAATTACCATAGGCAGTCAGAATTCATCAGAACAAAAATTTTAATAAACTTTTTTCTAGTGTATCAAATAGGAACTCTCCTTTATGATCAAGATGTGCTCTCAGGAAACATGATGAAAGGAAGGAACTTTACATATGTTAATATACTTTGAGGGGTAGGAAAGAAAACTCAAACTAGTCTAAACAATAAAGAAGATGTATTGACTTATATACAATGGGAAATCTAGAGGTAAAGGGAGTTTGAGCTGCAGTTTGGTCAGGATTCCAACTTTATTTCCCTGCTCTTCTTATAGTTTTGTTTTCTTTCTTGCACTGGACTTGTCCTCAGGCTGGCTTTTCTTATGGGGGCAAAATGGCAGCCAACAGCTATAGGGATCTCCTTGGTTGGTGTTTTTCACTTGCAAGAAATTGTATTTTCTGGCTGTGCTCTTGAAGGCATCAGGAAGGTTCTTCTTACATTTTCATTTCAGTCTCCACCAAACAGCTCATGAAGTCTTACTGTCTTGAATTGGACCACATATCCTTCCCTGAACCCATCACCATGGCTAGTAGAATGGGGTGGATGGAAAGGCTTGAGCAAGATATGGCCCACTGATGAATCTGGGGGAGGCAGCAACCTTTGTAGAATCACATGAGACCCAGATTTAGAAAAGAAAAAGTGAAAAGAGGAAAAATGGGACTGGGCAGGTAGGAAAGATATGTATAGCAGAAACTTCTAACAGGGAACCAGTGTAGCTGGGATCCGATTTAAATTCTGCCAACTAGTTTTGTGTCTTTGGTTAAATACGGCACTTTCATTGCTAATCTGAGTATGTTTGACAAGGTGATCTGATTTCTAAGGTCTTGTTAAATCCTAAAATCTTTAACTTTGTATCTCTGAAATATCTTGTGCCTAAGCTACTGGCTTTCAGTCCTATTTTTGAGAATTGTTTAAAGATATAGATCTGATTTATGGTTTGGGGCAAAATTGTCAAAGGAAATGAGAAGAACGTTTCTACTTTTCTCTGGTAACACAGACACCTCTGGTCTTTTAGCATCTATTGATGGAGCCAGTTTCTCTTCTACTATTTCTCTGGGTGACTGATAAATCAGAGCAATTTCTCTGACTTGTATAAGAAGGGATTTTCTTGTATTTGTTTTAAGACTTCCTAGAATGATTCACTTTGCTACCACCATTCTGTTGCACTTGCAAAACGTTATGTGACACTGCAAAGGTAAATTTATTGAGGCTCTCAATTTTAATTAGTTTTTTCTCATATTTTCTCTGAAAAGTTAATCCCCTTTTAATGAAATTGTAAAATATAAGCAAATCTTACATGACACTTTTATCACCTGCTCATTTGAGATCAAAAGTCCAACTGTACTGCCTTCTAAAATTGTATGAAATTTTAAGTGCATATTAAAATGGTAATTTTTATCTCAGATCAATGGCTGAGCTTTAATTTATTTGAGCAAAATAAAACAATGCAGATAATGGTTTACTGCTGTATTTCAACATGTTTTATAGTACTAAAATATTATTATAGTAATTTTATCACCATTTGAAGTATAGTAGGAAACAGATTCTTATCTTTAAAACTAAATAGTGTAAACTTTCCATCAGAAAATAATCTACCACATAACTTTTTCATAATAAAAAAGAGATTCACTCTGGTTTCTCTCCCAAGTTTTATGATGTAAAATAGTACCTGCTGTTACATTTGGGTGATTGTAAAAATCTAGTGCATGTGAGAGTTTGCTGGGCTAATAGTATTATTACTTTAGCTTAGTGTTAAAGAAAATATTTGTACTCTAATCTCTCTTCTGGATTTTCCTAATATATCTATTACATTTAAGATCTGAAATGGCATTTTTGGATCCATGAACAGTGCAGTTGTATCTTCCATTTAATTTGGGCACCCCAGTTTACATTGTTTTAGCTTTCTTCTTTATTTATGATCAAAGTGTAGGCTCACTTTGTAGCCTTATGCTGACAATTTACAGCCAGCTCATAAATGCTCCATCTTGTGAT
The DNA here is from genome assembly GCA_008086735.1 of Cheirogaleus medius. Lineage (NCBI taxonomy): Eukaryota > Metazoa > Chordata > Mammalia > Primates > Cheirogaleidae > Cheirogaleus > Cheirogaleus medius. The sequence goes on from VBSM01001562.1 coordinate 57,781,120, forward strand.
TTATGGGGGGCCTCCTACTTGCCGTCCATGACCTCTTTCTCCCAGGTCCCCACTCATTGCTCATCTCGGCAACCAGTTGAAATTCATTAGCTTAGGTACCTGTTGAAAAAGGAAAGCCAGCATTTAAACAATGTCTACATTATCTCCAAGTCTTGATGCCAGTGCGTCAAAGGACTGGAAGGTAACGATTTGTGATGGTGTGGTCTGCCAACTGCTTAGAATATAACTGAACTTTGTTGATAAAAGTCTAGGTAACACTCATCAGAGGAAAAATAAAAGGCAAAACTAGTTTTGGTAATGAAATTAATTGAGAAAAAGCCAGTCTAGCTGTCAAAAGAGAAGAACCTTGAGAAGAAAGGCAGCTTCTAAAGGTCAATACTCAGCGTGCTGTAATCTTTACCATCTGTGTTCAGGCTGGTAAGATTCTGAGACTGTCATATGTAGTCTTTTTTCTGAAAATAACAGACAAAGGAAAAAAAAGGCTTGCCCAACAGGGAGCCTGGATGTACTTAGCTGAGTAGAAAATGAAAACACTATATGGTATAAACTTAGGATGACCCCTAATTTTCCTTCCCCTTGACCTACATGGGTCCACAGATAGTTTGAAAAGTAGTGCCATGGCAAATTGAAATAATTCGATCACCAATGAAATGTAATGTTATATTGACAAGGTGGAACAGGAGGCAGCTAGATTCAATGCAAACACTCTCCGTCGTCTGACTCTATTCTGATGGAGGCTAACAAAGCCATCTCCATTTTTTCCCTAATAGGAAACTTTTAAAAAATGAGTGGAAAAATGGGCTTTGTTTCTCTTTACCCAAAGGTTTAACAGATATGTTAGAAATCTAGAATTTTGTGATCGTATGTATGGTGACATAGCTTTTTCCCGTTGGAACATTTGGAGGTTTGATGTTATGAAGGTTTTTTGGAAAACTTATACAAATATGCCAAAAGTCATTATTACTAAAAAGGATAATTCCATGAACTCTCATTTCTTAAATCTGTAGTGTTGTTATATAATGAAAAATTATTGAAAAAAAATATATATAATATTAATATACCTATATGTATGTATATATACATATAGAGGCATGTAAACATTATATAACCTATTATATATTATTAATATTATTTATTAGATAAATTATCATGTATAAACTTTAAATTATTTTATTGAATCTTTGTATATTCTGATTAATGAATTAAAGTATAAAATATTCTTTGTTTTACCTTCCACCATTACATACAAAATAAAATATTTTCAATATTATTCATAGAATATCAATTTCCCTCTTTTCTAAAAATCCAATACTTTAAATGTTTTCAGTTCTAACCAATTCTAACTTTTGTTATAGTACTACTTCCACCTAAGATTACCTCATCTGAAGAGCTCATTTTTTATGCACATTACTTATTTGATATAACATTCAAGAGGTTCATGAATACACATTTGATTTCAAAGATCCATGATACAGTCATATAATAAAACATCTCCCTGTTTATTGGTGCTGTTTTAATCATGATAGGGGTGGCAGATTTTACAAACTATGCTGACATCTAAACTTCATAGATAAAGCCGCAGGTTAACTGATTTGTTTTTCCTCTTCTGTGATTTTCTTGATTTGTTTTAGAAACACAAAATATGAGTTTCTAGTCTGTGCAACATTTGTCACTGCTTCCACAGCCTCCCAGGAAAATAGGATCCATAAAATCTCAGACATAAAAAATAATAACACTCTCCAAATGCTAGTTAATAAAATGCTCCACCTCTTTAGGAGAAAGAGATATTTTATTTGAATTCATTAGGGTGACCTAACCACTCACTAGTACACTTTATTATACCTCTCCTGTGTGATGTAATAGCTTGAACACATGAAAGTAGAGCATGCAGATTGTATTGTTTTCTCTCTCCACATATTTAAAACACAGATACCCTTTGTTTCTCCCCTTGCTCACCCTCCTTTTGGTTTACTCCTCTTACCTTCCTCTTCTTTTTCCTTCCCTTCCTGCTCCCTGCTCTCCTACCAAAAACTCCCCTAGGGTGCTATTTGCTTTTACATTCTGAAGGCAATCTTGCTGGTTAAAACCCCTGCGAGATTACACTAGTGGGTTAGTTTTATTTTCTTGTTGTTGTTTTGACATCGTGGGTTGCATATTACTCACCTCAACTGGTTTATGTTGACCTTAAGAGCTTTTCTTTTTGTTAGAATGCATTGTTTTATGATTAATTAGCAAAGATGAAATAATCTTAATTAATGAAAATTGAACCACAGAATGAAAAGCTGCTTCTAGAAAAAGAGAAATAGAGAAAGAAAGAAACTGTTTACACATAAGCTACTAAATAAATGTTGCTTTCCCTTAATTTTCGGAAAAGGAATGTCACCACAAACAAATGTTTCTGCTCTGAGCCTGTTGTGTTGAATATTATATGTCACTGTCAATCACTTTGCAATCTACAGAGCAATAATTCTCCATTCTAACTGCCAAATTTAGTCAATATATTTGCATAATTTTGCTTTAGAGGTTTATGAAATGCAAATAAAAATTCTACTAATAATGCTTCTTACTTAATTAGTTCTGCCTGGTGGATATTCTCTTTCTTAAGCAAAGTCTTAAAAACAAGAACCCCAATCTCAAGCCTGATATGGCTATTTGCCCATTCTTTGTTTGTATTGCTGGCCCATTGCTTTGAAGTTACTGATCAGGAGACAGAAGTTAAGGCATGAGAAATAAGATCTTCTCTTGAAAGAAGGTGCACTATACAGAAATCGATCATTAAGCATAGTACTTAAAAATCCAGACGAAAGAATCATACCCATATTATTATATTTTAGCTATTTTTAAAAGTGTATTTTGGGCACTGTGGACAGACACTGTACTTCCATCAGAAGTCAAAGTCATCCACTCTGAATGTCCTGCTCTATTATTTTACTGAATTTATACGCACATTCACACAGTATTGTTCATTCTGGGAAAATACCGCCTACGGCAAATGCATTATTAGTAGAATTTTCATTTGCATCTCTCTTGCACTCCATGGTAATCCTGTTTATGTATATGGTGGACAAGTGGCACAGGCCTAGTTCATCAGAATATATTCTATTGCCCTGAGCACAATTGGGGATAGAAGCTGCCCACTAGTTGGCTGTGGAACCTACGACCATTATCCAGGATGTGTCCTTCCCCCTGGATGGGATACACTTGTCCTATCTTCTTTCCACAATTTTTGGCTCTTTGGAGCACACCCTTATCTCAGTGTTGTCAGGGAGGCAAGGTAGTTGGATTGAACTTCAGGAACCTTGGTTTAAACCACAGGATGATTCGTTCACAGCCAATTAGGTACAATATGTGTTACACATATTTGAGCGTCTTTTATAAGGTATTCTATTAGTAACATATCTCTATCACTGATATGACACAATCTTAAACTGATATAATTTTTTAGACTAGGATGGTATCATTCTTTCTTTTTTCTTTTTCTTTCATAACTCCTTTATAACTACAAATCTCACATGAGTCTAAAAATATACTTTGTAAAGAAATTCAGCTGCTGTTGTGGAGCAAACCAGGACATTTCTTTTTTCTAGAACTCCTTCTTTTCCAACTTCTTGTGCTCTACATGGATCCCAAAATTATTCTATGGAAATAAGTCTCAGCAGGAAAAGAAAAAGCTTTTAGAATGACTAAGACATTGCATTATTAAAAGTATGAGAATCACCTCTTCAGGCTCAATCATTCTTTGAAATATATTCCTATGTCATCAACACACTAGTGGTTATTCATTTTAATTAATAAGAAGATATAGAAATGGGTAGCTGGTTGGGTGAATGGATGGATGGCTGAGAGCAGGTTTGTACTCACGAAAGAGAGAATAGAGATATATCAGTCTGGAGTACTGAGTAGAGGAGACAGCTGTGCCACAATAGAGAGGAACACTGACATGTCAGCAACATTATAGTGAGTCCCTAAAGGAAAGAGATTGGTTTAAGAGAAAGGTAAGAATAACAAACATGGAGTCAGTACATTTCATCTACTTCCCAACTTTGCCAAGGAATGGGTCTGCCACAACCAATTTCTTCCTTGACTTGGTATTATATATTAATAGATATAGCCATGACTGAAAATGAAAGTGGTCCCATTTTGGGCATTAAGGCACTGCCACCCACACCCATATGTGCTAATTTGATTCCTGCCAAAACTTGTCTTTTGAATCATGTAGGCTTGTGCTAAGGGAGAAATCAGGCAGCTTGTTCAATGGAATGTAGAAAAATATTCATGAACTCATGGGTCTGTGACTTCCCACAGGAAGTTTTGGTTTTTGCTTTCAAATTAACCTGTCCAGGTGTTGCTCAGAAGCTTAAAGATTATGGAGATTGATTCAAAATATCCACAGTAATTGCTTTTGTAGTTAAGATTCTGACTTCCTATTAGAGAATTCCCGTGTTGTTAACAGAACAATAGGCAGAAAACACATAACTCAGTACTCCAACCATTTACAGGACACAGGGGTCTAGATAGATTGCTCCAATGACAGGGAAGGACAAACAAAACAACAACAAAACCTGTAGATCACACTTAAACACTCAGGGTAAATATGAACAAAGAATAGACTATATTTTTCTAAGGCATCTGGGCGTAAACCTTTTTTCCCCCCTTTGCCAGAAACCACAGTGTTTATAGGCATGTTTTACTGGAAATCTGCTGCTTCTCACAATGTTTCCTGCACAACTGTCTTAGTAAAACTACATCTGGAAATGACAAGCACACAGTTGTAAATCTGGAAGTCAGTGTGCTGTTGTAATAGCTTGCAGCTACAACATGGCTGTCTTACAGAACGCCAAGGGGAGTTACAAAGACAGAGGCCAGCTGTGGCTACTGAAATGGATGCTATTTTTATGAGGGGACAGAGTGGGGTTTAATAGGTTACGATGTCTCCAGTGAAACTGCCAAATGAACTGAGGTAGCATTGAACTTATTGTCTCTTGGACAAATCAGTTATTCAGGAAAATTGACAATCCTCTTGTATTGATCAAGTATGATTTGTTGGATAGAGTGAAAAAAGGTAGCAATCCATTGACTTGTGGCCTTCTAGAGTTAGCCTGCGTCTTAGGGGCTATCTACATCAGATGTCTTTCTAAACAATGAGCCTTCTTCCCAAGAGCCACAAAATTCCATCCTTAAGTATCAGCTTGAACATCCAGGAGTCAGCGGTTCTCAGTTCTAGATGATGGATGTGATCCATACATAGGACCCAAATAAAGCAACCTATGTACTTAGCTTGAAGTTTGACCTATACAATGATTTGAATGTGTGTTCTCCAAAACTCATGTGTTGAAACTTAATGGCCAGTGTGATGGTAATAAGAGCTGGGGCCTTTAAGAGGCAATTAGATCATGAGGGATCCTTTCTCATGAATGAGACTAAGGCTCTAAACCCTAAGAGGCTTCAGGCTGCATTCAGCTCTTTTCCCCTTCTATCCCTTTCGCTGGGTAAGGCACAGCATTCCTCCCCTACAGAGAATGCAGCGACAAGGGGACAAGGGAACCACCTTGGAAGGAGAGACTGGGTCCCTCATCAGACACTGAGACTGCTGGTGCCTTGACTTTAGACTTCCCAGCTGGTGAAAAATAAATTTCTGGGTTTTTTTTTTTAACATTCTTAAAATTTTTAAATAAATTACCCAACCTACAGCATTTTGTTATAGCAGCACAAACAGACTGAGATACTTTATGAATGTTTCTTTGAACCTTTTTAAAATTAACTTGGGAACTAAAGAATGATTCACCACCATAGGAGGTTCATCAAACCCCATTTTGATGTAAAAGCCACCAGTAAGAATTGTAATGACGAGTTCAGTAAACATTATTTAGTAATAGAGAAAGGTAAAATATCAGCCAAATTCTTATTTGTTTATTATTCAGATAAGAATTGAGTATTGGTAAATTTAGATGCTATAAGCTTTGGTTGTAACATATATATATTATATATATATATATGCATTATATATAGCTTATACTTTCAGTAATGTCTCCAAGCCTACCTTTATCAACAGGTGTATATTTAAAATAACTACAGTGTCTTACCTCTTCTTTATCTCTACTCTGTTTCTAACATGATCTGATTTCCTTCTCTTCTGTCTCCAAGGAAAAAGAGAACATCTCTTTTACAGGGCCAAACTGTCCTTTCACATTTCTTCCTTTGCATCTCATTCTCAATTCCAAAAATAATTTTGTCTTCCATCACTTACTCTTTCTCTTGTATCTTCAATGTTTGAATTTCCCTTCTAAGTCTTTTATCCTTGCTTTCAATCATATGCAAATCTGTTCTACATAGAAATAATTTTGAAGTAAACTATGCATCCTACTGAATCTACTAGAATTGGAAAAAAATCCATAAAACTTGTTGAACAAGTGCTTTTGTAAGATCCACCATGGCAGGGGAACTGTCTGAGTTATTGGTATTCCCAGTTTTGAAAAGAATGCTTAGCCATAGTAGGTGCTCAATGGATATTTGTCAAATAAATGAATGATAACAGTAAATAAGCAAATTAAAACAAAAATGTATATCTACTAGCTGCCTCGCCACCCTCACAATTTGCTGGCTGTTTTTCTTTCCCCCACACCAGGTTCCTCAAAAATCATCCTGATCTGCTAAACATCATGTCATCAATTCTACTAGCTTATTCCATCTTCATTTTCCTATCCTTCCTATAAATTTAAGACTTTGGACTGCCCACCACCAGCACCACACCCTAAACAGCCCCCCCCACACACACACATGTGAATAGATTTCTCTTTCATAGCTTTCATGATGGGACACCAGCTGAATTCTGACCCAACCTCTCTGTGCATCCTGGTATCCTTCCCTGTCTTTGACTTTGCCAGGAGACACCTTTCCCTTGGCTCCAACTCCCATAGGTGCTGGACTTGGACTGGCCTCCTCTCACATCTTGGTGATCTAATGGCCTCTCCTTTCTGAGAGGGAGGAAATGAGTGAGGAGGAAGGGAGAAAGAAAAGAATGGAGAGGTCTAAGTGGGAGTTTGTAGTCAGAGAATACCTTTCCAAGGAAGCCCAATACTTCCCCTCCTCCTCCCACTTCCACTCTGTTTCTCACATTGTGGCCTCAATACGACCTGTGTCAGAAGTGCTACAAATATTGCTGTCCAGGCCCCACCTTAATCTCTTACTCCTACTAAAATAGAATTCCAAGGATGGGACCTCCAAAATCTATATTAAAAAACTAAAACTAAAACTCCTCAGATGGTTCTGATTTGCAGCAAGGTTTTTGGGACCACTGAACTATATAACACTGTATAGAGGCAAATAAGGAAAAAATGAAGGATGAAAACATACCCATTCGAAGGCACCTGAGTTTTTCATCAAGACCTACAACATCACTGCAGCCCTCTCCTCCCCCAATTTAATAAGGATCTTGTATTGGATTCAGCTTCCTTCAGTATGCTGGAGACTATTTATTAACTTCTTACCTTCACTATGCACAGGTACCTCATCCTATATGAGATGACGCTAGCTAATAGTTTTCTGTGAAGTTGATAAATCTTTATGGATTATCAGAGGAGTTTCCTCAAGTAAACACTGATCCAACCAAATTATATTATATACTGAGACTCTAGTACATCTATTTCATCCAAAATCCTATAAATTTCTACTTCTATTTTCATATTTATCTTTACTTTTTATCTTTCCTATCTGTACTAAAGTTTTATGCTTCAACCATAAATCAATTTCAATAATTTCTGCTTTTTGAAATGGAAATATTTTATTTATGATATCATGCATATTATCAACAAATGTAAAATTGCTCCTAAAAATTAAGGGATGGGGATAATTGCAAATACTTGGTATGAAATATGATTTACTTACAAAGCATATAATAATGGCACTAGTTTATAGCCACCCACAAAGTTAATGGCATTTCTTTATAACTATTAATACAAATGTAGAGTGGATAGAGAGAGAAATGAAAAGAGAAAGATTGATTAATAACCATCTGCCCATTAATAGTTGTTTTATTGATACACACATTAATTTTACTCTGTGAAACTCCTGAGGAACAAAACGTTTGCATATTCATTGGTTTCAGTCCTGTCCCACTATCAAGTCATGTTCCTCTTTGGCATTTAGCAGTGACAGTTCTTATTAGGGGCCACACTGTGCCATATCCCCTTTGCACGAGGAGAGAAAATACTGCCACAAAGTGTAAGCAAAGGAAAGTCTTCAAAACTACAACTTGGTCAAGACCCCATGGCTCTCCTATCAGGCCTAGGAATTAGATGGAGGAACACACAGAATTTTACAAATGATAATCATTCCCACTAGCTCTTGATATGTTTAGTGCTTCAATATGCTTTTTCTGTTTTTTCTCCTACCAAGCAATTGCTGTTTGAAAGGCTCCTCATTGATATCTGGCATGATACGTCAGAAAATACGTGTGAAGTCTGGCTATGTTATAACCTTGAGATTTTGCATTTGTGGTTCAACCTTGACTACAGATGAGCTGTCTCCACTCTATCTCCTTAAATTTGGATGTCATTACCTATCTAGCTACAATTTGATCTTCTCTTTCCACTTTAGAAAAGTTATATCCTTGTTACCATCTTTATTTCTTTTTCTCCTTTTTTTTCTTTTTATTAATTTGTTGATGTTGCTCTTCCTAATTATAATATTTGCAAAATGTGGAAAACTCCAACGAAAATAACAACTCATCATATCATAACACTCATAATATCACTGCTGCTGTTAACCACTGTTAACATGTTTAGTACTTCCACTCAGCCTCTTCCTTTTCTGCCTTTTTAGAGTTGAAATCATCATGGACATTTTAAAATATTTTCTTTAGTTTTTTCAGCATTTCATTATAAGCACTTTCAATTTAATAAAATATTTGATAAATATTATTTCAATGGTTGCATGATTCTCTAATAAATGACAATAATATAATTTATGTGAGCATTTTCATAATTGGGGACATTGAAACTATTTCCAAGGGTCTGAATAACATATATTTGAGAAATGAACATAAAAACATTCATTTATAGGTTTTTAGTCGATTTGTTTTCCGAGGACAGAATTGCTGATGTAGGCTCAATGGATCAGACTGTGAGTATTTTTATGCCTCTCAATATATAACTCCTGCTCATTTTCAAACCTGATTTTGTTTTACCCAGCTCCAGATTGTTATGCCTATAGGTAGTCAATATTTATTTATGAGAATTGTTAACTAAATGTAACGGCAAGTAATTGCAGGGAAATTTACAGGGGAGGGTAATTTCCTTGAAACTTCTAGTTTGAGGAGTTAGTTTATCCTTGATTAAATTATATACAAATGCTATTTAACAATTTGGCTTTTTTGACTGTAGAGAACATGCTAACCCTTTCAGCTTTGCTTTACAAATGGTCCTCAGGGTCCTTCTTGCCTACATTTTCTTCTGCTTCTTAAGTGAATTTATACTTTCTCTTCCACTGTTCTGATGCAAACATCTGCCTGGGCTGGGCAAAGGAATTCATTCTTCTTTTTGTTCTTCCCTGCCTTTGATTCACTTTCAGTTGTAACACAAAACAAGTTATTCCTCTGTTTTCTAAACATTTTTGTGCTCTCAATTCTATTCTGTCCTTCAGATTCTTTTTTTTTTTGGCTATCTCCGGCTATCATCATTCACTCAGACACTTCTGTGTGATACTTGTTGCTTCAGATTATCAGCCTCATTCAAACTGTGGCCTGAGGATTATATACTCAGAAGGGTTTCCAATGTCACCGTTCCACAATCTTACAGTGAAATTCCTTTAAACCGTGTTAAAGTGTCGTTCACATTGTTCTCACTCTAACATGAATCTCTATCTTTTCTCCTTCAGGAAACACAGCTGAGTCCTTCAGCTGAGGTCCTATCTTGTCAGCAGATCATCCCTTCTAGGGACAGAGCTGTGTACACTAAGAAACAGCACTAACATTCCGACGGTGACTTTCCCTAAGGAGCAGCATCTTAGGAATTGAACAGGGAGATGGGTGGCCGTAGCTGCTCTGTATGTGTTGGGTTTTGTATGTCTCTGTATGAGCAGCAAAGCACAGTGAAATGGGCAGGGGTGTACAGAAATAGTCCTTTATTTTCAGACTGAAAAAAACAAAATTTTGATAATGTAATTCTACATGTAGCAACATTTCTTAAGTAAGTTAGGAATTTAATAGCAAGAATCACTGGTGTGCTACTGGAGGACTTCACCAGTCTTCCCTGTAAATGACAAACTGCTGGAATGTAAAGCATTTGTTTTTTCACAACTGCTTTTACTTGGTTTGGAAGCCGTGATCTATGTTTCAGGTCAAAGGCAAGAACACGCTTTCCCCTATCTGTTTCCTGTCTCCAAGAGATCAATCATTTATTTCCCTAGGGTTTGTAGTTCTTGGGCATGTGGCCTGTTTTCTATTGGCTTCTATTATCATTTGCTAATTAGATTACAACCTAGTATTTACCTTACTCTGTGGGTTTGAGACCTTCCCCTGCAGTGTTTTTCTGTTAGTTTTACAAATGCTACAGATCACGCTTTCTCTTGGTCTGTTGTGTTAAACTAGGAAAAGTGGGGAACTTTACGTTCACATCTGACTTTTTTGAAGGGGAGAGCTAAAAAATTAAAAATAAATTAATCTTACTTTATGTAAAATTCACCTTTGGGGATATATACTTAGAAAATTTCAGAGATCCCTGGACTACTTTAGGTTTTAAAATATAAATCTCACCTTACATTAATACTTTGCTTATACTTAATAAAAATTTATTCTCTGACATCAAATAGTTTTGTGTTCCACTATGATGGTTAATTTTATCTGTTAACTTTGTTAGGCTGTGTTGCCCACTTGTTTGGTCAAGCACTAGTCTAGATATTGCTGTGAAGATTATTTTTAAAAAGTGATTAACATTTAAATCAGTAGAATTTGAGTAAAGCTCAAAGTGTAATGTGCTTCATCTAATCAGACAAGGCCTTAAAAGTCCTAAGATCCTCTCAAAGAAAGGAAGTTTTGTTTCTAGACTGCATCATAAAAATTCTGAGTTTTCAGTCTTTGGGCTCAAAACTGCAATATCAGTCCTTGAGGGAGTTTCTAGATTCTGCCCTATAGATTTTGAACTTGTGAGTCCCCACAATTACATGAGACAATTACTTAAAATCTGTTTACACATGTGTGTGTGCACACGCGTGTTTGCATATGTACATATCCTATGGTTTCTCTTTCTCTGGAGAACCCTGACTACTATACTAACTCTGGTCCATTCACTTCCAATTTTTTCTAAATTTCTCCTTAAGATCCTATTTATCCAGGAACTTTCTTCTAAGACACCTTATTCATTCAAGCACCAATATACGTTAGCTTCTATTTTGACATCATAAGGATAGATATCTTTATTTCCTGTAAATTAAAAGCTCTTAGTGCCCTTAGGGACAGTAGACATCACAAGGGGGGAAAAAAACAAACACAAAACAAAAGATAGTCCCGCTGCTAAGGTAAGAAACCTTTCTCTACAGCACAGGAGAGGCATTTATCACAATGGAATTATTGGTTGTAAAATGTTTAAGGCACATTTTCAATGGAATCTTGTTTACCCAAATCAACCTATAAATCAGAGATAGCATTTTACAAGTTAGCTACAGAGGTTCTCTGTGGGGATGGGGGTGGTGTGGGGCGTACATCAAATCTCCCTTAAAGCTTGATGAGCTTCCCCCTTAATTCGAGAAGACTCCTTGTCCAGTGCGTCCCTGCTCCTGCTGCTTGCACAGGCTTCCGGGACCAACCCCTCCTTGCCAGACCCTCCCGCTCACTGTCTCCCACCACCATTTGACTACCTCTGGGCTCTTAAGAGATCAGAGCAGGCGTATCAGAGGAGGCTTTCTAACCCTGCGTTAGAGAAAATTCCCACTTGAAAGTGCAGTCCAAGTTTATTTTAGAACTTCCAAAATATTATAGACTCCCCGTAATGAAGACTTGCTCCAGAGGATCGGTTGCAAATTTCTTTCCAGGAATCCTGTCAGAATTGACTGTTTCTATTTAACTTCCAAATCCCCAAAACTCTCTCCATCACAATCGAAAGTATGGGATGGGAAGAATGGAGGCGCGGACAAGTGGAATACACATGAAAGAGCTCATTAATTTTGTCAACCTAAAGTAATGAAGAAGGTTGGAATCTAGTTTAAAGAGAGATTATTCCAGCACCAAGTCGAGGACTGCAATGGGGACACACTTCCAGGCTGCCTTGGGGAGTGCTCCTGGGAACAAAATAGAGGATCAAGTTGTTAAAGAAAAAAAGGATGAATCAGGAGATGGTGCAATTACAAAAGCTGTTTGTCAGGAATTCTCATTGCTTTACAAAAATAACATTGGCTGGTGATTGGCTATCCATTGTTAAAGCATGGGCTGTGCGGCACCTATGGCTACTTGACGTCAGTGAGTCTAGAGTCCCATAGCAAGTGGCTTCAAGAGGTAATTATTTAGCTCAAGGGGGAATGAGACACGACTGCTGGTACATTTTAAATGCCCCTCTGGGCCTGATAATTTAAAGGGGTTCACATTTCCTAGATAAAAAGGTTTTTCTTTTGCAATTTCTTGGTTCTCATTGAGCATTTCATTATAAGTGCTATGTTGGGAAAATGCACGTTGGGTAAATGCAAAACATAATCTTTAGTGTACAGCTGGACAATAATACATTTCTCATGGGTGAAAACTAAGTGACATTAGAAAATGAGAATGTGGCACACTTCCTACCTTTACCGAGATTCCAATTTAGTTGAGAAGAAAAGTCCCCCAAACAATGATAGGACTGAGGAGCTTCCCAGGGAAGGACTTTCAATATTAAAACTGGAAGAGCCCAGCTAACCAGGGATTAGTTAGTCACTCTAAAGTATCAGGCAGGAATTAAGACCAAGAGTGTTGGAAAATACAGAGGAGCCGTACAATTGAAGCAGTATGGTGAGTCAAGACCTCCTGGAGTAGAGGCAACCCTCAGAGTGTAAGAATAGGGAGAATATGCCTAGGCAGGAGGAAGGAGATATTCCTAGGAGAAAGCTCAGCAAGAATGAGGAAATGAGCCTAGTTTAAGCCTAATGTGGCCAGAAGACAGACGGGAGATAAGAGTGGAGAGGCTGGTTGGGTCAGACCCAGGAATTCAGATTTTATTCCGATAAATAAGAACCAGTAGATTTTGAGCAGGGTCCTGTCGTGATCTGAAGAATGTTTTTGTTTTAGGCTATAAAAAAATTGAATAGGAGATACAACAGACTAGTGTCTGGGAGATCAGGTATTTTACTAATTAAAATTTGAGAAAACTAAATAAGATAAACTCGTTTGATTGCAGTAGAAATATTAAAGTAAGAGCACATATGAGAAACATGTCAAATAAAGAGCTGGCAGAATATTTTGACTGATTAGAAATAGGAGTGGGTAAAGAACATGGAATCAGTGAAGCCAGCAGACCTTCTGGAGCCGGAATCCCTGTGAAAATTCTGGCAGCCTGGGAGCGCTTTTCTTCCGGGGGCCGGGGGAGGGAAGCTGATGCCCTTTGTTCATAGGCTGATATCTTCCCTGGAGGCAAATGAAGGGATTTAGACACTATTGCTGATGCCTTAAATCACTTAGTAGCTGGTTTTCAGTACAGGTTTGTTTTGTGTATGTATCACAGGTCCACAAACTAAAACATATATAACTCCACTTCAACTTAATTTCTATTTTAAGCCCACTTGACCCAGGGTAGCAAAATTTTAAACACAAGTTTTTGAGCCAGTTCGTTCACTAGGATTGTACCTAAATTCTAAGTGTTTAAAGAATGACAAAAGCAAGCATGGGACAGAGGCAATGACAATCTAGGCTTGAAGTCATCTTGCCAGGTGGCCTCTGAGATAAGAGTCATATTCTGGTGTCCCATAAAGGTGGCTTCTGAAATGACCCCCATTTTCTTCCAACTAACCATTGCATGGGCAGCTCTCATTCAGCTACGTCTCATATTGCTCAGAGGCTTGCATTCTCCTGTTTCCATGACTTGCTGGGGCATAGACATCTTTGCCAGTTGGCTAGGATCCTGACCATCTCAGTTTATTGTGCAGCCATCCTTTTTCTGGGGTCTGTTTGCCTTCATGATGTCTGGTCCCCACAAAAGGAGGCAGCTGGGCCCCATTAACAGGTTCTGGGTAATGTTCACACATTCCTCATGTGACCACCATCTAGTCCAGTGCCTCCCAAACTGATGGAGAATCAGTCTCCTCCCCACCACACACACACTTTGCCATGGACTGATAATTTTATAAACAAAAATGAAATAAAGAATAGTGAAATATAAAAAAGACAATGGGGGAGGGGTGGCAGGGGTAATATATGTAATCCTAACAATACTTGTACCCCCATAATAAGAGGAAATAAAAAAATAAAATAAATAAAAAAGACAAGCCCATTCACTGTGTTATTTCTGGGTCATCAAACATAAAATTACTCTTTCCAATTGTGGTAGACATTTCTGAATGCTTCCTCTTCATATCTGTACTTATCTCTTGGAGGACTATTCATACACCTGGGACCCCATCCACAGTCCACACCTTCACTGGCATAAACCTAGCTCTCCACTTTTGGCCTGGAAATATTTTCTCTGATCAGGGGTAGAGTTGAAAATAAATCACATAAATTATCAAGAGAAAATTAATATCTCAAAATCTATTGCCACATAATGTTAAAGTTAAGGTTCTCTGAGCATTGCATTCTCTTTCTCTCTCTCTCTCTCTCTCTCACACACACACACACACACAATTATTTTAAAATTATAAAACCGGACAAATTACTGAAACTCCAAGCCTCACTGACCTCATCTGTAAAATGGGATTAAGCATTGCACCTATGAAAGTTCATAAGTACATGAGGATTCCATAAGGAAATGTGTGTAGAGAGTCTGTTGATTGGGAATGATGGCTATTACCATGAAGACAAAGGCTCAAGGAAAAATGAAGTTGGGGTGAAGGGATTCTGCAATCCATTTCAGAAATGGGTTTTCAAAGGCAAGAAGGATGAGACCTACTTGGGATATCTTTGGCTCTTTATCATGGAGCTCTAAGTTCTTGCTAAGTATAATCTAATTAATCTTGCTAATACTTATGGGGGTGTCATGTGTTAAAGTATAGTGTAAGCTATTCAGTCACTAACTACTAGGAGCCTCACCACTTTGTGACTCAGATGCTTGTCTGCTAGACTGCTTTACCACGTGGAAGTTAAATGACTCCCTTGTATATATGGTTTTTAAAGCACTTTGGGATGCTGGAGGATTAAACACACTATAAGAATGTCTAGATTGCAATAATAATATCATTGCTTATCCATGCAATGTTAAATACTCCAACATACAGGATTTTCAATATAATCTAGGCAAACAAATCTTTAAGTTATCTTTCTTGTTAAATAAAAATGACACAAATTTAAATTAATAACTGATATAGCAATAAAACTGCTAAAAGATAGGATTCATTGTGCATTAAGCCCTAGATTCTTTATTTAGGCTAGAAGTGATTATGTGATAATAGGATAAATGCTTTGCTAAAAAACTAAAATACTCTGTATATCATCAAGGCATATTACATTTATAAGGCATTAATTTACCTCATTACACAATAAATTTTTTCTTTTTAAGTGAAATCTCAAGGAGAAATCAATTTGCTGAATGGAACTCGAGATACGTTAACCTTGGCTAAGAATCAGCATTTGCCATAAGTTCCATGTCATCCAAATGGCTTTCTCTTGACCTTTAAAAAAAGGAAAGAATTCTAGAGAAATCCTAACACATCTTGGCAAAAATTCAAGCATTCTATTCTACTCATTCAATATTTTTTCATTGGAAAAATCATGCCTGGTTCCTAACACCTATAGGCAATGAATTAATCATCAGTTTGAACATAGGTGTGGCTATAAGTCAAAATAGTTTATCACTATATGGAGAAAACATAGGAGAGTGAATAGTTACAATTTTGTAATGACTTTACAAAGTTATTGATTAAGCAAACAAACAAACAAAAACCTGTGATACTGTTTGGGTCAACATAATCCACTTTTTTATTTGTTTGACTACTGAAGATACATTTGGTTCCACTGTAATTGTTTAGATGACATTGGAGGTAACCAGAAGTACAATAATACTTAATAGTTTAAGCCAAGAGTTAACTCAATTTTCTCTTTCTTGTCTCCACTATGTCCACATTCAAGCCGTTGCTCCGTCCTGGTAGTTCAACTGTACAACTATATCTCAAATCCATGCATTTCTCTCTATGTTTAACAAAATCTTAGTGTAAGCCATCATCATCTGTTGCCTGCTCTGTGCAATTGCTTCCTAATTGGCCTTCCAGATTTCTCTCTTACCCTTTGATGGTCTATTTTTCCCCTAGCAGCCAAATATTTTAAAAATGTAAATCAAATAATATCACTCCACGGATGAAGCTTCCAGTGACATTCTACTACATTAGAATAAAATCCATGGCATTCTCTGAGTCAAGTCTACTTCTGCATTCTCTTTTCATATCATTCTCCTCCCTTTTCACTATGATCTATTCAAGTTGGCCTTCAGATACTCAAAGGTCCTCCCAATTCAGTGCGCTACACATGCTATTCATTTTGATAGAATGCATTTCTCTAAAAGTCTTGCAAGGCTGACTCTCTGTTATCAACCAAGTCTTCCCTTCAATGCTTCCTTCTCAGAAAGTTCTTCTCTGACCACCCTATGTAATGTGATCATTTCCAGTTAATTTTATTCCATTATTTCCTTTGTATCACTTACCACAAGGAAATATCTTGTGCCTTGGTTGGTTGGTTTGTGGTCTATTTCCCCTGATCAGAGTCTCCATGAGAGTAATGACTGGGTTTGCCTTGTCACTGTTGTATCCCCAGAGCCAGCACTGTGCCTGCCACTCAGTACGTCCTCAATAAATACTTTTTGGATAAATTCACTGACTAAACTATGTAGATTCTGACAGGCATGGTGCTGGCTTATGAAAGGGCTTTCTGGCCTGTCCAAAATAGAAATATGAAAGGACAAATGTTCAAATGATTTGCATCATCTTAACAAGCTCTCATCGAAGACCTCCTTTAAACAAGCAAATTCATTTAGAAATGATTGGTTTGTTAAGCCCTTTGAACCATCTCTGGAGGCTTATGATTGACTGATGACATTTCATGCACCTTTAGAGAGGTGTTCTTAATGTTACTACATTCTCTTGTGAACTATTTCAGCAATATGTGTTACTATTTTGCCATTTTTATTTTCACTCCATAAAGTACATAAATCAAAAAGGATGTTGCTATCACAGATGATAGGCATTTTATCAATTCTTGCTGCCAGCATTAAAAATAATGTTTGGAGTGTTCCCCCAAGAGATATTTAATTCTCTTGATAAATTAATGGCTGGCCTTGGCCTCTGACAGAATAAATGAAACTCCTCTTAATCTATGCAATTAAGGAAATGGGCTCCTATATGTGCTTGCTTCCGGATGCTAACAACACAGGCAGTACATTGCCAGAAACATACATTACTGGATTACTTACAGCCAAATTCACTCAATTTTCCTTAAAATGTTTAAATAAAGCTAATGCAAAATTTAAAGTTCACACTGGGAAGGTGGTAGGGGACAGGTATTACCCCAAGAAAGATGATAGGAAGAAAATGAGAAAGCAAAACACTGAAAACAAACACATCCCAGTTTAGATCTTCAAGAGGATTAAGTAGAAGAAAACATATTTTGGAATCAATATGCATGTTTCATTTTTTCTTAATTAGAAATCCCTTTGAGATATTGCTTTTTCTAGGCTTCTGTCAGCATTTTCTCCTGTCCCTTTATTTTTCTATTACTTCATCTGGGACATTCTTCCAAAGGTCAGTCTCCTCTCCAGAATAATCCACAAAATTTTTAAATGTCACAGATCAATGACTGGGGAGGGGGGCGGCGAGGGGAGGAAGAGCAAGTACATAAGTGCACGTGGAACTCGTTGGCTCAGCAGGGGTGTGGGAGAAATGGAAAGGCAAGCCCAAGGAGCTGGGGAGAAGTGAAAAGGTCGGAATCTAGAGGGGGTGACTTCTGGGGCCACAGGAAGCCACAGCCTGACCTGGAGCCAGGCGGAACATGTCCTTTTTCCCTTATGCCTCCTTCATAATGGAGGCTGGTGAGGTGCAGGTGTCACTTACAGAAAAGACAGGGCCAGAGTACAAGGCAGGAGGCTCAGTGGACACACAGGGAGAGAACTGACTTGGACATTTTCTAGCAAGGCACATTCAGAGTCTGCTGACCTCTACGGCACACTCTGGGCCTTTGAGAAGTTAGGGTGGTCAAAGGAAAATCAGGAAGCAGCCTAAAAGAAGTATTCTATAATTGTCGCTCCTTCTCCCTTGGCCCCTATTCCTCACAACACATAGAATTTGTTCAGTTGTTCTCTAGAATTTCTATTCTCAAGACTTCTTTAAGTATCTTTGTGCTATTAATATCCATCTGATATAGTTAACTTCCTACTCCAGTTGCCAAAGCCCCTCTGGCTTCTCCTCCCAAATTACTCTCCATGTATATTGTTGGGTGAATGACCTGTAAGTTAGCTTCATCTCTTTTAGGAGCTGGTGTATTAACTATCATCAGACTTTCAAAGAGATGAGGCAAAGTGAACATATAGTGGAAAACAGTAATACAGTCTAGAGCAGATGTTTTCAAAAGATCCTTGTTTAGTCAGCATGAACCTCAAGTCCATAAAAAAAAAGGCATGCAAGAAATGTCCATTTATTTTCTTTAAATTAAGTTAAATTATATAAAGTCTCCATCCTTGTCAGGAGGTGATATGGTGAATTTAGACATTCCTGCTCCTCACCCCATTCTCTGACCTGACTCCTGATCAACTCAAACCAGAAAAGGGGATAGTTAAGTCATGCCCAGAAAGCAGGATCGTGACCGTGAGTCACAGATGTCTTCCTTTTCCAGGCCCGGTGGCAGGTGTGTCTGGTGCTTCTTAGCCACAAATGAGGCTGGGAAATCTTTGCTAAGTTTCAACTGTGCTCCTACCACTCCTTGGGACATAACAATGGAGCAATAATGCAGGCAAAACACTGCCCTGGACCTCTCTGGGAGGACTCTCCACCTCTGTTCTCTTTTCTTTTCAGAGTCATTCCCTGTCAGCCTCTCATTGTCCTCAAAATTCCTCAGCAAAATCTCACCAATAAATAAATTTCTTTTTATTTTTTGTTAATACCAAAGATATGAGACTGTGTTTCTCATGCAGAAACACTAAGGTCCTAAGTAACCCCCAGGTCACCACGCAAATGGGTTATCTCTTAACAACCAATTCTATTTGATCATGGGAATAGGTGAGGTTTCCCTGCTCTGTCACCAGGGCCTTGTTGCCAGTGCAGGCTAGCTGCTCTCTCCAGGGAACTCATCCAGTCATCTTCTGGGACCCAGCTGGCCCTCCAGGGATGTGGGAGAGCCATCAGAATGCCTTAGCCAAAGTCCAACATAGGAGTGCCATGAGCCGCTACAAAGGAACCAAGATTTCCTGCTGTTTTATAACCTAACTTAGGCTAATTTGTTGGTATACTTAAATGTTCTACTCCAATTTTTCCGACAACCAGCAGAGCAGTCCCACTTTTGTGTTTTGTAAAACTACTGGTCACCCTCCCAACAACACATCCACACAGATGTCCCCAAAACCGTAGGCTGTAGTATATGTAAATGTCCTGATATATACACATACACATACATAACCACATAGCTGGCTATTCTACGGGATGGACCGTGATGCTTGCCACTTAAAGCTCCAATTATTTTTTTCCCTGTAAGTAATTTTGAAATATGTGACACTGACTTGAATTTTCCTAACTAAAAGCAGATTCTCTTTCATCCCATTCTTAATGGAGAATAAAGCTATTTCCTGGAGAACCTCATTTGCTTCACTAAAAAATCACCCTTACATTCTCATATCTGATGACTGTGGGTGGAGGACTCTCTCCCCATCTGTCTACCTACACTCTGGGAACCCCAGCATGGTACTCTTCTCTTGAAAGAGAGTGTACCCTGTGCAACCCATTTGGAAAATGACCTCACTGGGAACAGGTAAGCATGGATCAGTCTGCAAGAATCTATAAAACTGTCATTTATTTGGGGTTCCAGTTGGATATTGCAGCCCTTTAGAGAGTTGGTGAGGGTGATGGGAGCTTTGGGAGAGGCCTCTTTGCCCCTTTCACCATCGATCCCTCCCCAGTTTCTCTTTGTACTACTCCCTCTTCTGCCTTGCTGTCTGCATGCACTGCATCCGTGGATGCCTTAGTCCTCTAGCTTTTCCCTTGCCTAAGCAATGGGAGCCCAAGCAAGAGATGAAGGGAGGGACAGTGAGGTAAGGACATTCATCGCTCAAGCTCCCTCCTTGAAGAGTCGACTCTGGCAGGCTCACCCTTACCCAAAGGCCCAGGCTTCCTCCATACCACTGTCCTGCAGAGTCCCAGTACCCACTTCCTTTCCTGGCACTTAAGGCTGAGGTGCAGTAGCAATTCCTTTACCAAGGTATTCATAAGTCATCCTAACTTGAGTGTCCTATTTGTCAGTCAGTTATTCTCACCTTGTTATACTGCTGGATGGCTGAGACCCTTGCAGGGAGAGAAAGGAAAGGGAGACTTCTCTGTGATCTGCCTCGGGTGTGGACTAGTTCAAGATTATCAAGCCCTGGCACTGCTCAGGTTAATAAGCCCATGGGATATTTTAGAAAAGTATATGTCTCTTTTTTGGTGTTATCCTAGTCTGATTTATGCCTAGATTCAGGGGGTAAAAGAAGGGCAAAGGAGAACAATTAATCCTGTCCCATTGAGCTTTGTTTTAAACCCAACAAATGGATACTGAGCACCTATGAAGATGGGTGGGACAGGAGGACAGAACATAAACAAACAGAAATTGCATACCAGGTGGTGATGAGGGCTGTGGGGTGAAGGAGAAGCCACGTGCATAGTCAGGCTTCTCATCTGAGACACACTGGGCAGGGGAGGCCTCATAAAGACTGTGTCTTTTCAGCAAAGACATTAAGGAGGCGAGGAAGAACCACAGGGCGAGTTGGACTAACAGAGCCACAAGCCATGGGCCTCTCACCCTAGGGTGGGACTCCTTTCCCACCCATTTGCAACTGTGTGGACATGTGTTAGGTTGTCAGAATGACTGCGAGGTAAGAGAGGTGAGGGGAAGATGCACTACTGCTGTCCATCAGGTGACAGAACCAAAGAAGCTCAAGGTCGTGCTATATACAGGACAACCACAGGCAATAAAGAATTGAAGAATTGTCCAACAACAAAAACAGAAAAAAACAATGCCAGGTGCATCCCATCCCTGTTGACAAACAAGAAGTAGAAAGAGCCCAAGTGCAAAAGCCTTGAGGCAGTAGCACTCCCGCACACCTCCGTGGGTCCTTTTACTTAACCTAAAGCAGGGATGTTGTGGTCTCCACTTCTTCTCATCTTCCCCCAGCACATAATGCGGGCACTAAGGCTCAGATGCAGTTCATGCTGTGTGTCTGCCCTTCGGTAATGTGTGCATTGTATTCCAGCACTTGGAGTAGAGCAGAGCTCCCTAGCACCATGATGAGAGTGCTCATGGTTGTCTTTCAGACTTGAAGGTGAATTTGCTGGTGGCGACGGATGTCTGCAAGGCTGGAAAGCCCAGCAGAAGACCAAAGGTCCTGCCCACTCTGTGCATGGGCAGAAATTGCTCTTTGTCTGGAGAGCTATTTCCTTAAAAAAATACTTGAAGCTCTACAACATAAAATACTCCCAAGGATTCACTCACTTTGCTGGGAACTCTGGAAGAAATTAACTAACACTTTTCATGGGTAACTTAGACACAAATTGATCAATTTATAGGTTGTATTTATGGAGAAATGTGATGTATTTTGCATTTTCCCTCCACCTACAAATGTTCATAATTTCTTTGAAAATGAATGTATCTGGTATAGTTTGCTATACACCTCAGATACTCTCTATAAATTTCTTCCTTCTCATTTTAGGATAAGCTTCTAAAGTAGTAGGATAAAAATATTAAGCTCTACTTTGATAAATTTAACTTTTTTAAAGACTGAACTTCCTTGTGGCTTAAAAATCCCTTTAATATATACCTCCTGTATGTTTGAGCTACTGTCTTCTATCCACTGAAATCTCACATGCTTTTTAATAATGCTGTTGTTTTACCAACTTTGAAGAAAAACAGTATAACAAGATAAGGATTAGATCCTTATTCTACATTTTATTTTGTTTTATTGAACAGGATCCTGGAAGAGGCATCAGAAAAAAAAATTAGCCTCCAACTAAGTTTCAGAGCTTGTTGCCTTGCAAGGCCCTCTAGTCAGCAAGCCATGCTATAATCTAACTCTAGCAACAGGTTGCATGGAATAGAATAATTGACTGGATCAATGCTCCTTACCAAAATGTGACAGTTTCTTGGAGATCAGGAAGCAAGGCCAGAGTGAAGGCATGAGTTGAAGTAGAACCTTGACAGCTTATCTCTGATCATTCCATCAAGATATTTTCTTTTTTTTTGGTAATTATTTAGTAAATAGTACCTTGCAGAACTGGTTTATTGGAGCGATATTCTCCCTAATTTCTTCCTTTCAGTCCTGAAGGACATAACAATACATCTTCTGTAGCACTGAAGAAGGGACAGCCCTGCCTTTGCTCTTTGCACATTTAACCTAAGCTGAACTTATGATCAATTCCTGGGAGGGAATATTTAATATTCACAGGTAGCCTGGTCAGCAACTGTTCTAGGCATACTTCATCAGATCCTTAAAAAACACGTATAAATGTGCCAATGAATGATTTGGTTCACTTTGGACCTGGAAACTATGTCCTAATGTTTCTTCCTCATATTGATTATGGTCATGTGGACATGGTTAGAGGAGCAAAACCCTTTCAAGAATTTAAACTTTCCTGTGAGAGAGAAAGGAGAAAATTAATGTTTCATTTGGTGAAGAACCTTCTTCTTTTACCGGTGGGCTTTCATTCATCCCTGGGATGAGGTCATCGGTGGTTTGCACTGGGATGTGGAAATACACAGAACAAAGCATCTCTTTCCACAGTGGCTGCATCCCATCCAACCTATGGCGTGTTTCAAGGTTCTAGGTGATCTCCAGTATTACCCAGGGAAAACTGCTAAGATCTAACACTGTTATTACCCTAAACATTGAGGGAAAACAATTTCCATGAGGTCAAAAGTTCTTGAATAACACCCCATAATTATCTCAGCTTTTGAAGTTCAATTACACTTAATTCATACATTTATTACGGTGCTCATTTCAGTTTTTATACCTATACTAAGGTCATTTTTATGCCTGATATTCTGAAATGGATTACACATTTCTTGAGAACTTTATCATCTGTTTTTCCATGACACTTGCAGTAGGAGGAAACTACTGTAGATAACCATGAAATGTGGATTAAATAAATGAATTTAAAACTAGCCATGTACCCACACAGCACTGTTACTATTTCAAGAATTATGAGGGATGATCATTACTAATAATTCAAGCTAGAGGACTTGCAGGTAGAATCGCTTGCTTTGGTAAATATACTATGTTGAGCTATCAGCTTTTAAGTGAAATGCAATACAAAATATTTTCATACACAAGGAATCTTTTTTTCCAAAATGGTCACAGAAATTCAAAACCATTATCCATTATCAAAATAAATGTGTCTATCTTTCTAGCTAGAATATGGATCTCATTAAGGCAGGTATTGTACCTCCTCTAGATAGAGATTAAATACATCTATAATGTTTTTATGCTAGTGCTTTGTGTGTGGTAAATACCCAATAGATGTCGAATTTGTTTTTGGAAATTTCTCATATTTTGGCCTTAAATTATATGAAAAATTTATTTAATTCTCTTCTTCTTTCACCAGAATAAATACAGATGCTGGGACCTACTGCAGGGCCTTTAAAGGGTTAATGCAACTGGACTATCCAAGTGTGACATGCCACCTGTGTAAAGAAAAAACAACCAAAGATTTGTGACCTTGATAAAATCTTGTCTCATCCCTAGTCCCAGGGTCTAAGTGGTGTGGCCTATGCCAGCTTACCCATGAGACCAGCTGGAGCATCATGGCAAACCAGCAATGAGTCCATGAGTATGGCAAGGCCAGGGCTAAGGTAATTAGCCTCATAGTGTAGACAGCCCCTGAGGAGAGGACAAGATGATTCTAATTACTCTGTCTGTGATCTGAGGCCTGGCCTGACTGAATCTGACCAAGTAGGCTTGATCTGACCACATAGACGGGGACTATGGACAACAAAGACAATTCTGTTGCAATTGCAGAGATTAGCAGAGGTCCATTTGGGCTGGAAGAGGGCCCTGATCTGGGGTCTGGGGTCTAAGGTCCACAATGCCATACACAGATTTTAGGAGAGAGATTACTAACAACAGCTAACACTAACCAAATGTTATTTGGCATTCAGATTAGTGAAAAGTTGAGCAGATTAGTGTGTGATGTTGCAGTTCAATGACATCAAGTGATAGAGAAATGACTCTTACTGACATTGTAAGTTAGACTGTGATTGGTTCAAGGAGTGGGCTAGGCTTAGAATTAGATCTCAGTGCTTAAGTATAGGTAGTACTTAAGTGTAAGAAGTGCTTAAGTACAAGAAAAGCCTGCCCACTCAGTCCTAGGTCTCTAAACCCTGATCATATCTCCATTCCTAGTGTTTCATTTCAGCATCCTTAACCAATTCTTGATTGGCCCTCAGTATGCTACTTCTGAATCACCCTGCCTATGTGAAAGGGTTTCTTCCAGCAGTTAGCTTCTCAGTTAACTCTTACAGTGCACTAAGGGGGTTTTTCCACTGAATACCAATAGGTAAGCCTTGTCAGAGATATGGTCATTTCATTACACATGCAAGAAATTGACACACAGAAATGATATGTGACTTGTCACAGAAAAATTAATTCCAAAGCCAGCAATACACTAAGGCCTCTAATACTCTCTATCTACCATACAACCTTGCTTTCATTTCCATTTCAGAAATGATCTTTAGTTTTACCATGTTTGCAAAACTAACACTCATTCTAAACTAGGTTCTCTCATTTCTTTATTTGTTGATTCTACGTAAACTCTATCTGTAGTCAGCTTCAGGTTAAGTTTTTCCTGTAAAAAAGTAAAAGAAGTAATCATAATATTGGAATTTTTAATAAAAGAATCGCCAACCTAATTAAAGAAGGTCAATTAAACATAGCGCTAAACCATCTGAAGTACAAAGAGCAATTTTCTATTTGGAAATTCAGGCTACAGCAATTACCTGGTTAATTTGACATGACACCAAGATACAGATTTCCAAAGCAAAAACCCTGTTTTTTAGACTTTCAAGGACTGTATTTACTTTGCACTGGTTTTCACAAGTGTTCATTGTCCATTAGAATTTCTTCTGTAGGTTGCTTTGGAAATCACATAGTTGAGTGAGATTCAGAAATCAGTTTCAGTCTGCCTCCATCCTGTTGTTGTTTTACCAAGCCCATCTTCTGGTTAACTCTTGATTTAGTATCCAACTGGGAAAACATTTAACTAATGTCCTTCTGAAGAAAGCAGCCAAGTAAAATCATTCTCAATGAATCTAGAAAACTTAAATTTCCTAATGAAGTGGTTCTGAAAATTGAGTGTTAAAAAATCACCTGGAGATGTGACAAAAATATTAATTCCCAGGCTTTCCAGAAATTCACTTGGTGAAATGTGAGGTCCAAAAATTGACATTTTTATAAGCATGCAGTAGTGATGTTTTTTGTGTTCCACAGATTATCTTTGGAATATTCATCCCTTATGAAACTAATGATGTATTAAACACCCTCCAAACCCTCTCCTAGTCCCTACCTGTCCCGATTACAGTATTAGTGTAAATTTGATGGTCCCATGTAATGGAGATCCCCAGGACCAAAAGGCTCTTCGGTTCTACCTACTACTTTGTGATTTATCTTACAGAGTTAAATAAAAGCTACAACATTTTAAAACTATATCACCTTAAGTTTATTCCTCCCTACCCAGGCAAAAGTCCAGAACCTATATATTTGAAACCTAATCTCCTTAATCATGTGCTTCTTTTGACTTAAGGTTTTTATTTACTACTTTTCTGTGTCCCTGAAGAATTGATTACCGGGTGAACCATTTCTGGCTGTCACTGAAAGTTGATTTCTGTGTGCACTATAGAGTCGGACAGGACCGTCAGGAGTTTCAAGGATATTATACAGGTGGCTGCATAATAGTTAGAGTTAACAGGGATGTGAGAGAAAGTCCCATGAGGAACAGAGGTTTTCTTTTTTCAAAAACAGAAGATCGATGTAAACAGAACATTAGCAAAGCTTCTATTGTTCAGCAAGATTTCATTTCAGAAAAAAAAGAGCAGCTTTTTAGGTTGAGGCTTTCTGCCTCTTGAACATGTAACAGAGATATATGAAAAATAAACCGATTCATTTTCAGAACCCAGCAAAAGTCAATACGATGAATTGAATAAATGCTACCCCAAGGAGTGCTTTTCAGCCTGCTGTTCTTTTCTCGTTCTGATGGAAATGCCTGCCCTCAAAACAGGGCCTGGGTCAACCTTTACAAACTGGCAGGAACTCCAGGCCCATCTCCTGAGCAGAGTCAGTCCTGACTTAGTGTGTTTGAAACTCACGTCCATTGTGATGCCCATATAACCCATGCAACTGGGTCACTGATAGCTCTGCTTTCAACCCGAACAGCATCCAGTTCTGGGGTGGCTCAGCATCCCATGGTGCTGGTCTATGGTGGTCTGGGACCGCCTAAGGTATATTTCAAGGCATATTTCATTATTTCATAGCTCCAAGGGGATTACTTTTTTTTTTTTTTTTTCTTAAGAGACAGAGTCTTTCTCTGTCACCCAGGCTACTATAGTGCTGGAGTGCAGTGGCACAGTCCTAGCTCACTGCAGCCTCAAACTCTTAGGTTCAAGCAATCCTTCCACCTCAGCCTCCTGAGTAGCTGGGACTGTAAGTACACACCACCATGGCTGGCTGATATTTTTTTCATTGTTTTAGAGATGAGGTCTCACTATATTTCCCATGCTGCTCTCGACCTCCTGGCTTCAAGTGATCCTGCCACCTCAGCCTCCCCAGCAGCTGAGATTACAGACTTGAGCCTTCAATATGAGAATTACTTTGCTACAGTATCGATACATTTCCAAAATAAACCACAGTCCAAAAAGCCCCTGGAATCACCCTTTTTTCCAGGAATCCCCAAATTCCTAGGCTCTCTGAGTAACCACTACAGAGTCATCTTGAGCTCAAAGTAGTTTTAGGATTCTTAAGACTCCAAGATCTCCATTTCCATGCTAATGTGCCCCTGACCAACATAGGCCAGTCATACCTGTAAACTATTCACATGTCATTGTACCTACCCATCACCAAAACTCATAGACCTATGAGACTTTGAAGAATATTAAATTCAAGAATAATCCATTGCTTCTCAAACTGGATAGTACATAGCCCCAGGATTACCTGCTGGTTTACCAGGGATGTATGTATGTCCATAGAATATAAGTATAGCACAATTTTTCACAAAAATTATGAGGGAAATGTACACTTTTATATTAATACCTAAAATTTGACTGAATTTTGCCACATGAAAATAAGATTCCAAATAAAATTCTTGCTTGCATTGGACTCTCAGGGCTCTGCCTCTTAAATATCTTAGGAAATATGTTCATTCTCTTCCATCATTCAGGATATGTGTTTGGAAAACTTAGGAAGCACTATGTTAACCTCATTTTGCAGAAGAGAGAAACTGAGGCTATGATTTGTTCAACATCAATAATGAGCCAGTGTCAGAAGTAACTATAATTCCTCTGCATGGCTCCACTTTTGCTATTACTTGCTCATTCTGCTCTGTTACACCATAAACCCCATGAAGGTCAACTCTTCAGATTTTGTTAAGGCTTAAAATGCAAATAATCCTAATAAAGATATAAGATATTGATACATTTTATAAAGGTATAGATAATTGCAATGCCTTGTTATTTTCTTGAGTATTTTCATAGGAAAAGGTAGAAGTAGAATATGATGGCGCTCTGGGAGTGAACATAACCATTTTCTTAAGAGTTTGTGTGTGTGTGTGTGTGTGTGTGTGTGTATGCTGCACACATGTATGTATAAAGGTAAGTGGTCTAGGTTTCTGAGTTTCACAGTAGAAATGCAACAGAATGAGATAAATACTGCACAAAATCAGGACAGACCCAAAGCATTGAATGTATACTTCTCTATTTTGCAATTCTGCACAATATTATAATAGTTGTTATAACCCAAGTGTTGCATACCTAACCTTGGCCTTATCCTTGGAAAAATCATGCCTTCTTGAGTGTTTCCATCACTCATGTGAAAATACAGCTAAACATCTTTCCACTTGCAGCTGCTTGAAGTAATGGATTATGCCTTTGAACTTGCTAGTAAACTTCACGGTCCTGGTATAAATATCAAACTTGTCAAACTTGCCTTCCAAGGAAGCCCTATAATGAAAGGCTTATCTGTTTGGGGGGCAAGTTAATGCCTTGACTTTGCCTCAAAGCCAGATCCTGAGAAAATTTAGGTTGTAGAGAAGTTCCTGCCAGCTATCGGGGTCATCTCTGGCCAGGCCCAGAGGCTGGTTTCACTCAAGTTCGGACCCAGCCACCCTCCCTGGCTTCCACAAAGCCTGCCGCTCTCCCCATGAACTCTAGGCCTTCCACTGCCTTCCCCTTCCCTTTGAATCCGCACATCAGAGCATCAAAGGGGCCCAGATACAACAGCTACCACTGAAAGAAGTCAGCGGGAGTATGATGGGATTTCACCAGGGACCCAGGGGTGCCAAATGCTGCGAGGTGAGTAGTTGAACAAATAAGGTTCAGCCTGCTCATTACCAGGCCTCAGGTGGCAGTCTGTGGGGGCCAAGGGCAGCTTCTCGGAATATGGACTGTAAGGGAATAGCTGACAGTTTTCTTCTTCCTGGAAATACAGATAAAGAGACAGAAAACCCTGAAGCAAAAGATCTGCAATCTAATAACGACAGAATTACCTTTTAGTATCGAATTTCAGAGGGTGTAAGAGTATTTTTTTAAAAAGAGGAGTTAAAAAAAAATAAAAAGAGGAGTTAGGATAAAAATAATATTATTAAAAGTAAGAATAATGGCTTTAGAGTAAGCGCCTCATAGATCCACTCCTTGCAAATGTTAATGTCTAGGCCATGTTTTCATGATGAAAACGCGTGCTTCACCCCAGACGGACCTTTGAATTCTTAGCAATCCCACTCGGTGCTGCCCACTTGGGCCACATCGAGAGTCCTCTTCGGGAAGAGCAGGGGTCTTTTGTTTTCTCCTTAGGTCGTTGAGAAATGATTTTCTAATGAGAACCTTCTGGCCTTCTTCAGACAAGAAACTTTGTGATCTCAAGTTTCCACCGTCCGCCCTAGAGAACCGCGGCGGGTTTTAATGTGCTCCGTGGCACCAGGCAGAGGGGAAGCTCAGGGAACAACTGCCGACCCTCCGACCAGCCGTCTGAGCAAATGTTTCTACCTGGCCCCGCTAAATAAACTTGCCAGACCTGTCGTTCCTTTTTCTTTTTTCGTCTTTTTGTTTTTTAACCGCTTCTAGATCTGTGGCCAGCTGTATTGTAGTTAAATTTCAAAATACTCATCTGGCAGCTTTGTACAGTGGTACTATAATGTTTATAAAGCCCACGGTGCTAGTTTGAAAGTGACATGCACAGATATGCACTTTAAAGGGGGCATAAAATGAACAATATGCATTACCAAATGCAATAACTGCTATTAACCACGTTGGTATGAGTTTTGTATTCGTTCCAATAAACCAGTAGTGCCAGATGTAAAATTAGCCTGTAAAACTTTCTCTCCACTTTACCATCCACTGTTACTACTCTCAAATACAAACGTACAAAGGTGGCATCTTTCTTTAAAAAAAAGAGAGAGAGATTTAAAAAAGGTGTATAATACATACCACATGTAGCACGCATATATTCATATTCGTTATATACCATACATGTTAATATATATACACACACAACTATATATGATGTGTGTATATATGTATGTATGCACACACATACATATGTATTATATATAAAGTACTTACAATAATTTCAGTTATTGAGGAAATTGGATGAGGCTCTTTCATTCCCTATATGACTTACCTTATGTCGGATATTAAAGGGATTTTAAAAAAACCCTGTGTCCTTGAAAATTGTTCCCCTGATTTGCCCCAACATTATGCTCTTGAAAGAGAACTAACATTTTGTAAAGGACATCTGAGGTGTTTTCCCAGCCAGACACATTGCCCATCGTTTTGATAAAAGCATCAGTTTCCCTTGGGGAGCCCAGCTGCAGCTCCTGTCATTTGGCCTCATCTCTTCCTCTGTAACTCCAGGCCTGGATGAGCAGGTCAGCTGGTCCCCACTGTCTGCAGGTATTGGGCAGGGATGGACATGTGAACCAAACCAAGGCCATGAGATGTGGCACAGACCTCTATTAGCACCTATGGGAAGAGAAGGTATCTGCCTCATTAGACTTGAAGCTGTGAGGATGCTTGCCTATTGCTGATAAGGGATATCTTCAGAGGAGAGGCCACCCAAAAATGGGGCAGATTCAGATGAAAGCAAAGTTAAAGAAAGGAGAGAAGCCAATCTCTGAGGACATTAGTTAAGCAGCTGGCTCCATCTGCACCTGAATCCAGTTCTTCCTTGTAATTTTCAGGTAAATGAGCTGACAAATCTTTTCTGCGTAAGCCATTTGAGTTAGAGTTTCTATCTCTTGCAACTGAAAGTGTACTGACTAATGCATATAGTTAATAGGTTTTAGTTAATTTTCTCAAAATAATCTATGAGGTAAATATTATTATCTTGATTTAACAGATTAAATGTCTAAGACTCAGAGGAGAAAACTAAGTTAAGTCACTTGCCCACAACCACGCAATTAGTAAGACATAGGAGTGAGATCTTTCTAACTCCAAAACCTAGGTTTTTAATATATGTAATCCAGAGGTTTTAGGTGTGTCTTTAAATGTGAATATATTTGGAAGGAGAAATAATTTAAGTGAATTATAAATAATTTAAATCTCAATTAAATGAAAGTGTACTTTTACTTCAAAAATGAGTTTCAGAGGAAGAAGAATCTGAAGGAAGACCAGATGCATGTTTGTACCGATAAGAAATACTTGGGGAAAGGGTCTAGTACGAGGTGACATTCATTGAGGGCACATGTGTGAACTGACTTCATCCTCCCCCAAACCCCATAAGATGGATATTATTACTCTCCCTGCTGTATAGCTGAGATAACCAAGGCACACATGGGTGTAATAACATGGCGAAAGTTACACAGTTTCTAGGTGTAAGCAGCCTTCCACATCTGATTTTCACT
This sequence comes from Cheirogaleus medius, assembly GCA_008086735.1. Lineage (NCBI taxonomy): Eukaryota > Metazoa > Chordata > Mammalia > Primates > Cheirogaleidae > Cheirogaleus > Cheirogaleus medius. The sequence goes on from VBSM01001562.1 coordinate 57,812,545, forward strand.
TTAATGTCCGTGGAAAAAGAGGAGATGAGTTGTTAAATAGAATGTGTTACCTGTGCTAACAAATATCTGTTACTTGCTTTGGCAGAAATATTCCTCTAGAATCTTATAGTCTTTAGAATACGGTTTGATAAAATCCATGATCAAACAAATGACTTCACCTTTCAGACTTGTCTTTAAGAAAAACTGACTAGAAGGAGGATATTGAATGTTCTCAACACAAAGAAATAATAAATGTTTGAGATAATGGATATACTAATTATACTGGCCCGTCACTATACATTATATACATATATCAAAACATCACTATGTATTCCATAAATATGTACAACTATTATTTATCAATGAAAAATTAAATTAATTTAGATTTAAAAAAGAAAAGCTTGCTGATGTATAGAAATATATTACAAACTATTATTTTCCACTGAGTTATCTAGATGGGTAGAAATTATTATTACAATAACTCTCATCACTAAGAAGTTTATTTAGCAGATTCTCAAGTCTTAGGATTATTATGTTTTAAGAAAGAAAGGAGAAATGATACCAAAGACCTTTCTTGTAACCTAAATGCCAGAGATGTTACTGGAAGTTGTTTGATCATTACACAGTGCTACAGAATCAGGGATAATCAATAGAGTTTTCAATAATTATTTAACATGGTTTTTGAGAATTTAGATAAGTTCTGAAAATAGAAGAGGCAAAAATAAAGTATGGAAAGGTGTATTCATAGGTGACATATCTGCACTAGTGATCTCTAAACCTTCAGAGGGCTCATTGATAAGGGAGGGGGTAAAGGTCACCTAAAATACTTCCCTTGAAGCAATGTGGATTTGACTGGTCCTGTTTGCAGTCCATTTTCAATGGTCTGTGGCTTTTAGACAGCTATGAAAAGAGCTTTGTCTAAAGCAAGTCTTTAGACAGTCCTATATGACCTTACCCTAATTTCTCAGAGACATTGAGTGACTTTTCCTTTGTGGGGAAGGTCAGGCAGAAAACATCTTAAAAGGGGATAAAAGAGATGCTGAAGAAATGAAGGGAATATAATTGCTTTCAAAATCTTTCCATGAAGCTACCTCCATGTGCTAAGAATAATTTCACATTATAGATGCCTGCTACTTTCAGGTCTTTTATGTAAAAATAGTAACTTGGAAGGAGCTTATATAATGGTCATTTTAACCAGCTGTAGCAGGGTCCTTCATATCAGGCCCCAGATCCCTGACCATGACTTCCCTGGACATAACCAAGAAACAGACTGGTCCTATCCACTGGCTTGTGAAAACGCTTATAAATGCATTTTTTATGGACCCTGGTGCTTACAAGAGTGTGTAGGCAGGACATGGAGAAATATTGGCTAACACTTTAAAAAATATCCCTTTAATTATTCTGTCATAGGGTAGAGGCAGTCTCCCAAAATAGAAATCACTACTTCAGAAATGGAAGTAGAATTGTCTAGAAGTCTCTTCTAAAAATTTATAATAACAATTCAAGGTTCCATACTGTTGTTTTTGACCTAAAAGATTTTCCAAATATTAGAGAATACACTTCAAAGTTCAAAGTTTATCTCTCCAATCCATTATGAATGGCCATGTTAAAAAAAAGAAAAGAAAAGAAAAGAAGCAAAGCTGTAGGTAGTTGAATACAAATAAAAATATTGTTCTGTAAAATAGTTCACTTATATAGGCCTTAATATATCTAAAATATAATTTTATTCTTAGAAAAATAATTGTATGCACCTTATCAGGAAAATACCTTACTATAATATGTAAAGTGGGTTTTAAATGTTACCTGATAAGTCAAATTTGATTGTTGTTTTTATTTTTCCTCCAACTGGGAGTACTCACTGCCTGCATGGGAAAAACTATCTTCCTGCTATCAAATTTTAGTGTTTGGTAGATATACATTAAAATAGATGCTGTTCTTCACAATCTATAATATAAGATGAAACTCAAAACAATGAGGGAAAAGTGACCATAACTACCCTGCACTATACCTGTATAAGTTTTTGCATTATCCATATTTTGGTTCTCCTTCATTTGTGTGGCTAATGGAGAACCGACTATAATTATATTTAATTCAGTGATACTGAATTCAATCTTATGTCTTAGGTCATTAGCTGACCTATTACCTGTTGACGTTATAAATGCTCTCTACTGTCATAATGGGTTTTCTTAGATTCTCTGGAAGCCCGCACATTTTAAATATGACTTTAAGAATTTGCCTAATATCCTTAGAAAATAAAGATTAATAAAACTCTGCCCTACATAAGATAAATTAAGAATAATTATATTCATTTTAATAATTTGCCTTCATAATAGCCTTCCACAAAAGAAATCAAAAGTACTTAGATTTGATTACTAATAAGTATCTCTAATATATGGCAGATAATAAAAAGTGATTTACTATATTAAAAAACTCAATACATTAATATAAAACAATTCTGGAATATCAAAGTAAATAATGTGACAAAAGAACAATTTCCTTGACATATTTCTTGTGACCTATATTTTGGTTGAAATGTTTTCTTTGTTTTTCTTTTTAATATTTCTTCACTCATACTACAATTTGTCTTTAATTCTAAAATGAGTCATCTATTTAATAACAGTTTTTCTGGAAAAAATTTAAAAACCTTATATTAAATATCTACTTTTTAATTTACTAATTATAAAATAAACATCTGTCTATAATTATACAACCTATTTTCTTTGGTATTACAAAATTTGAGTCTAATCATTTTCATATTAAAAATATTAATATTTGTTGAATCATTGTGGCCTTTGTCATTGTGTATAGTTACAAAATAACTCCTTTTCCCCTTAATCTATGTTCTCCATCTTCATGTTTTTAGTACTTTTAAGATTAATACTATACTTTCAGGATATATGAAAAATACTAAGATATATAGTCTACATTTCTATTTGGTAAACTGGATTATAGTTTTAGATTTTTGTTCTCAATCAATTACCTATTTTTAGAAGTCATGCAAGGTCTTAAAAGTCAGCCAGAAGAGATTGACAGATGTTCAGCTCCTTGAAGCTTTCAGAATTCAAGAACAGATTATATTAAGTTCTCTTATATTTGAACATTCTATGATCTTTTCCAAGAGTTTTAGCAATTTCGACTGTCTTTAATTTCAGGTAACCTGCTGTATACAGAATGCATTTTCTTTTTGATTCTACATTCTGTCATAATTTTTAAAAGAGAGATTACTTGAAAAATTGAATTTTAATCTTTAGTGAAAATTCTACTGCATGTGGAGCCACCATTGCCAAAAATGTAATTAAGGTGACAAGAGAAGGAAAGTCACCTCTACACACAGCTGATCTCACATATGTGCAGTCAAAGATCACTGCTTCACAATTACTCCCTGCCTGGTACTAATAGTAACATGCAACTCAATACCACTAATATTCAAACTTAAACAAATAAAACACCTATACCTTAGACTCAAGTGTTTCCACTTTCTTAAATTTCCTTAAACCAACCTTCCATTATTTGTTTTTCAGAATTCTCTTAGTTTTTTCAGTCCCTTCTATTCTCTGGCAGAGGAATCCCTTTCTCCCACAGCCTCCTCTACTGCATGTTATTTCATGGTTATTTATGCATCTGTCTTATTTATTCTACTAGATTGTAATTGTTGAAGCATGCATAGGAGACTGTGCTTTTCCAGCTACACTTGGCCTGGCCTTCTGTGCCAACACATTTCTGCCTAGCTCTGAGAGTTTCATCAAAATTCTTTTTTTTTAATTTTAATTCTTTTATTTCAAAATATTAAGAGGTTACAAATGTTTTTGTTACAGGGATACCTTGTATGATGTTTAAGTTGAGGCTTTTAGTGTGCCCATGATCCAAATAGTGTTCATTGTACCTGATAGGTAGGTTTTTACCCCTCACTACCTCCCACACTTCCTCCTTCTTGATTTCCAATAACCTTTACATCTCGTTGTGCTCATGTGTGTACATCATTTAGCTCCCAGTTAGTAGAGAGTACACGTGGTGTTTGTTTTTCCAACCCTGAAATACTTCACTTAGGTGGGATAATGGTCTCCAGTTCCACCCAGGTTGCTGCAAAAGACATTAATCATTCCTCTTTATGACTTAGTAGTACTTCATGATGTATGTGTGTGTGGGTGTGAGTGTGGGTATGGGTGTGTGTATATATATATGTGTATGTATATATACATATATATATACATACACATATATACACACAAACTACATTTTCTTAATCCACTCATGAATTTATGAGTACTTAGTTGGATTCCCTATCTTTGCAGTTGTGAATTGTGTTGTGATGAACATTCAAGCATAGGTGTATTTTTGATAAAATGTCTTCTTTCTTATGAGTAGATACCCAGTAGTGGGATTGCTGGGTCGAATGGTAGGTCTATAGGTGTTTCTTTGGGGAATTTCCATAGAGATCGTATTAATTTGCAGTCCTAACAATAGTGTATAAGCATTCTTTTCTCTATGCATGCATGCCAGCATCCACTGTTTTTTGACTTTTTAGTAACGGCCATTTTGATAGGGATAAGCTGGTATCTCATTGTGGTTTTAATTTGCATTTCCCTGATGATTAATGATGTTAAGCGTTTTGTCATGTTTGTTGGCCATTTGTCTATCTTCTTTTGAAAAACTTCTGTTCATGTCTTTTGCCCACTTTTTAATGTGGTTGCTCATTTTTCTTTTCTTGTTGATTTGTTCGAGTTCTTTGGAGATGGGGATATTAGTGGTTTATTGGATATATACTTTGCAAATATTTTCTCCCATTCTATAGGTTGTCTATTTGTTGATTATTTCCTTTGTGTGCAGAACCATTTTAATTTAATTAAGTCCCATTAATTTATTTTTGTTGTTGCTGTATTTGCCTTCAGGGTCTCAGAAGGAAGACTTTTTCCTAAATTTTCTTCTAGAATTTTAATGGTTTCATGCCTTACATTTAAGTCTTTTATATATCTTGAATTAATTTTTGTAAGTGGTGAGAGATAGGAGTCCTGTTTCATTCTTCTTCATGTGACTATCCAATTTTCCCAGCACCATTTATTGAATAGAGCTTTCTTTCCCCAGTGTATGTGCTTTATTGAAGATCAGTTGGTTTTAGGTGGATGGTTTTATTTCTGTGTTCTCTATTCTGTTCCATTGGTCTATATCTGTACTTTTATACCAGTGACATGCAGTTTTGATTAGTATAACCTTGTAGTATAATTTGAAGTCAGGTAATGTAATACCTCCAGATTTGTTCTTTTTGCTTAAGATTGCTTTGTTATTTGGGCTCGTTTTTTGGTTCCAAATGAAGCATAGAATTACTTTTTCTAGATCTGTGAAATAATATGTTGGTATTTTAGTGGAGATTGTGTTGAATCCCTATATCACTTTAGGCAGTTTGGACATTTCAACAATGTTGATTCTACCAATCCATGACCATGAGATGTTTATCCATTTGTTTGTGTCATCTATGATTTCTTTCATCAGTGTTTCGTAGTTCTCCTTGTAGAGATCTTTCACCTCCTTGGTTAAATATATTCCTAGGCATTTTATTTTCTTTGCATCTGTTGTGAATGGTATTGAATCCTTGACTTATCTCTCAGCTTGACTGCTATTATAATAGTACATGGAAATGCTACTGCTTTGTGTACCTTGATTTTGTAACCTGAGACTTTGCTGAATTTATTTATGAATTCTAGGAGTCTTTTGGTAAAATATTTAGGATTTTCTAGATACAAGATCATATCATCAGTGAACAGGGATAGTTTGACATTCTCTTTCCCAATTTGGATACCCTTTATTTCTTTCTCTTGCCTGATAGCTTTGGCTAGGACTTCCAGTACTATGTTGGTAGAAGTGTTAACAATAGGCACCCTTGTCTTATTCTAGTAATTAGGAGGAAGGTTTCCAACTTTTCTCCATTTGGTATGATGTTGGCTATGGGTTTTTCAAACATGGCTTTTATTATCTTGAGGTATAGTCATTCTATGCCTATTTTGTTGAGGATTTTTATCATGAAAAGGTGCTAGATTTTATTGAATGTTTTTTCTGCATCTATTGAGATGGTCCTATGTTCTTTGTTTTTGCTTCTGTTTATGTGGTGAATCACATTTATTGATTTATGTACTTTAAACCAACCTTGCATCCCTGAGATGTAACCCACTTGATCATGGTGAATTATCTTTTTGATGTGCTGTTGAATTCAGTTCGCTAGTATTTTACTGAGGATATTTGCATTTATGAACATAAGGGATATTGGTTTGTAGTTTTATTTTTTGGTTGTGTCCTTTCTTGGCTTTGGTATCAAGGTGATTCTGGCTTCATAGAATGAGTTAGTGAGGATTTTCTCTTTCTTGATGTTATGGAATAATTTCTGTAGGATAGGTACCAGTTCTGTGTAGGTCTGGTAGAATTTGGCTGTGAATCTATCTGGTCAAGGACTTTGTTGTTGTTGTTGTTGTTGTTGTTGTTAGGAGATTTTTTATTACTGCTTCAATCTCATTGCTCATTATTGGTCTGATCAGGAGTTCTATTTCTTTCTGATTCAGGCTTGGGAGGTTGTGTGTTTCCAAGAATTTACCAATTTCCTCTGTGTTTTCTACTTTGTGAGAGTAGAGGTTTTTATAATATTCATGGATGATATTTATTTTGTTTTTCTGTGGTATCAGTTGTAATGTCTCCTTTTTCATTTCTGATTGAGCTTTTCTGAGTCCTTTCTCTTCTCTTTCTGGTTAATCTGGCTAGTGGTTTATCAATTTTGTTTATCTTTTCACAGAACCAACTTTTTGTTTTGTTGGTACTTTGTATTTTTTTGTTTCCCCATTTCATTTATTTATCCTCTGAGCTTTGTTATTTCTTTTCTTCTGCTGGCTTTGGATTTGGTATACTTTTCTTCTACTAGTTCCTTAAGATGTAACATTAAATTCTTAATTTGTGATCTTTCTGTCTTTTTGCTTTAGGTATGCAAGGCTATGAACTTTCCCCTTAAGACTTCTTTTGCCACATCCCATAGACATTGTTATCTTATGTCCCCTTTGTCATTTAGTTCAAGGAATATTTTGATTGCATTATAGACCCAAGGATCATTCAGTAGCAGATTATTTAATTTCCCTGACTTTGTGTAGATTTAACTGTTTCTCTTTGAATCGATTTCTAGTTTTATTCTGCTATGATTTGATAAGGTACATGGTATGATTTCAATTTTTTTTAAATTCATGAGACTTGTTTTGTGGCCTAAGATATGATAAATCTTGGAGAATGTCTGATGTGCTGATGAGAAGAATGTATTTTCAGTAGTTTGGGGGTAGAGTGTTCTATATATGTCTATTAGTCTCATTTGTTCTAGCATCCTATTTAAGTCCAGTATTTCCTTACTGATCTTCTGCTTTGATAATCTGTCCAGCTCTGTCGGGGGATGTTGAAGTTACCAGTAATTATGATGCTACTGTTTATTTCTTTGCTTATATTAATATCTGAGAGAATTTCTTTCATGAATCTGGGTCCTCCTGTGTTAGGTGCATATATATTTAGAATTGCTACGTCTCCTTGTTGAATTGCTCCCTTTATCACAATATAGTAACCATCTTTGTCTTTTTCTTTTACCACTGTTGACCAAAAGTCTATGTTATCTGATATGATAATGACTACACCTTTTCATTTTTGGTTCCCATTTGTGTGGAATATTTTTTTTTCATCCCTTTACCTTGAGTCTGTGTGAGTACTTACACATTGGACGTGTGTCATGGAGACAGCATATCCTTAGGGTATGTTTTTTCATGCATTTAACCAGTCTATACCTTTTAAGTGGGGCACTCAGACTGTTCACATTCAGTGTTAATATTGATATGTGGGATACTGTTCTGTTCGTTATGTTGGATGATACTTTTTTGTTTTATTTTCTCTCTTGTGTTATTGTTTTGTGAGAGCAGTGAGCTTTAATTTTCAGGGTTGTTTTATTTTGTTTTGTTTTACCCTTGTGGGTATCTATTGTGCTGTTCCATGTATAATGCAGTTCTGAGTATTTCTTATAGGGCAGGTCTAGTAGTGACAAGTTCTGCTTAGTGTTTTCTTGTCTGGGAAGGTCTTTATTTCTCCATCATTTATGAACTTGGTTTTGCAGGATACAGAATTTGTGCCTGACGATTCTGTAAAAAAAAAAAAAAAGAAAGAAAAGAAAAAAAAGACTAAAAATAAGGCATTCTAGCTTATAAAGTTTTTACTGAGAAGTTTGCTGTTAGCTTGATTGGTTGTTCTTTGTAGGTTAGTTGTTGCTTTTGTCTTGCTTCTTGAAGAATATTCTCCTTCATTTTGACTTTGGCCAAGTTGATGACTATGTGTCTTGGAAATGTCCTAATTGCTATGAATCTTACTGGTGTTTGATGGCTATTTTGTCAGGATACCTGAATCTCTAGCTATACCTGGGATGTTTTCTTCCAAAAATTCCCTTGAATAGGTTTTACCTGATTTTTGCTTTTTCTTCTTGTCCCTCAGGAATACTTATAATTGATATATTGGTTTGTCTCACATAGTTCTATAGTTCTCTGAGTGATTGTTCATTCTTATTCTTTTTCTGCATCTTTGACTGAATAGGTTAGTTCAAGAGCCTTTTCTTCAAGTTCTGAGACTCTTCCTTTTGCTTGGTTTAGCCTGTTGTTGAACTTTTCTACTGTATTTAAAAATTCTCTAAAGGACTTTTTCATTCTCTATGTTCTATTGTATCCTTTCTTATGTTTTCTAGCTCGTTAGCAACTTTTTATTTTTTTTCATTGATGTCCTGAAATATTTTTTGGCTTCTTTCTGTGGGTTTCCAATGTTCTCTTCAATTCCATTCATCTCACCTACCAACCAAATTCTGAATTTTGTTTCTGACATTTAAACAATTTCCTTTAGGTTGGGGTTCATATCTGTAGATCCATTGTGATTTTTTGGGGTGACAAATTAGCTTGTTTTTTTCATGTTGCCAAAGTTCTTTGGCTGGTTTCTTCTCATGTGAAATCCCTTGTCTCAGCTCAGGGCAGATAGGTTTGCAGCATACCCATTCTCTTTTGCTGAGAACTCTCCTACTTAGTGAGAAGGAGAGGCCCTAGATGGTGCTTTTGTGACCTACTCTGGAAGAATGACTCAGCAGGGGAGGGGCAGATGGACTGAGAGCCAGTAATGCAGCTGTTTACCACAGATGCCACCTGAGAACCCCTGTGGTAAATGCTTCTGTGCGACCTGGGCAGGAGAGAGCAATAGCTGCCCAGTGGCCTGGCCCCCTGGCCCCACCCTGGTGACCCCTAGGCTGCTGCTGAGCCCTGTGGTTCTTCCCCCAAGGTTCCACTGCTGCCACCCAGCCAGCAGCTCTGCCTCCACAGTTCTCACTTCACTGTCTGACCCCAGTGCTCCACCCACTCAGCTTGTGTGTTGTCCTGTTCCCCTGTGATTGTCATAGTCCAAGCCAGTGCTGGATGATTTTCATGCAAAGTGGTAGGTTGTTCCCTAGGCTGCTGTTGGAAGCTCTGTTTGGGAGCTAGACAAGACCCTCTCCATGGAGGCTGGTATTGTGGGAAATTGTTATGCCCAAGACTCCATGCTGAGGTAGCAGTGTCAGCTGGGTGAGGTTACCAAGGCAGTGGTTGTAGGTGTCTGGGCCGCAGTGTTTGCTCAGACTACGTCCAGGTACTATGGCAGTGGGTCCCTGGTAGAGCACTGGACCAGGGAGACCATTCTCCCCAGCAGCATGTGGGAACCTCATGGGTGGGGCTGTGGGGCCTGGCAGCAGCACTTGAAGCTCAAAGGTGGGACTGAAGGGCCCAACAGTAGAGAGGACCCCTGGGGCCTGGGAGCGGTGCTGTAGACTTGAGGGTAGAGCTGCAGAGCCCTGCAGCAACATTAGAGTCTTCATAAGGGACCATGATGTCCAAGGGCAGCACACAAGCTGAGTGGGTGGAACGATGGGGTCAGACAGTAAAGTGGGAACTGTGGAGGCAGAGCTGCTGGCTGGGTGGCAGCAGTGGGACCTTGGGGGAAGAACCACGGGGCCCAGCAGCAGCCTTGGGGTCACCAGGGTGGGGCCATGGGGCCAGGCCACTAGGCAACTATTGCCCTCTCCTGCTCAGGGTGCACAGAAGCATTTACCACAGGGGTTCTCAGGTGGCATCTGTGGTGCCTGTTCTGCTCAAATGCCTTGTAGAGGGAAGAGCTCCCTGTCATGGGGCAAGCAAGAGCCTTCACTCTGCCTGTACCCTCTCTGGCCTGGTGGAGAATGATGCGGAGGCAACTTCAGCAAAGCCGAGCCCCATGTAGTCCTGGAGCTCTGGACCTGAGAGCTCAGATTGGAGTCAGTTCCAGCAATCCAGAAACAGAAGCCACAAGGTCCCTGCTGAATCCACTCTCCAGTTTAATATCACTGCCCAGGCCAGGTGCGGTGGCTCATTCCTGTAATCCTATCACTCTGGGATGCCGAGGTGGGCTGATTGTCTGAGTCCAGGAGTTCGAGACCAGCCTGAGCAAGAGCGAGACCCTGTCTCTACTAAAAAAGTAAAAAAATAAGAAAAGAAAGAAACTAGCTGGACAAGTAAAAATATATATAGAAAAAATTAACTGGGCATGGTAGTGCATGCCTGTAGTCCCAGCTACTCGGGAGGCTGAGGCAGTAGGATCACTTGAGCCCAGGAGTTTGAGGTTGCTGTGAGTTAGGCTGACGCCACAGGACTCTAGCCAGGGCAACAGAGTGAGACTCGGTCTCAAAAAATAATAATAATAATAATAATCACTGCCCGGATTCCAAGCTGCTCCCTGATCAGTCCAGAGGGTTGCAGTGGGGGTGGGGCCCCCTCACAGGTCAGGGTTCAGTGCCCATGGCAGGAGCATGGAACCTCAGGGTTCTCTCCTTTCATCTTTCCTCATATGTGAATGCCTCCCTCGGTACCTTCTGATCTTACCAAGTGTATCACCCCTTCATCTTCTCCTTCACTCTGAATGTCCCCCCTCACTTCTCCAGTGACTCACAATGCTCATTCTAAGAAGACTCGTCTATAGGTGGGTATCCATCTTCAACTTTTGATCCTCTCCTTGAGAGTGATGCTCCTGGGCTGCTTCTAGTCTGCCATCTTGCCCCTCCCGAAAATTCTTCCAGTGCTAAGGTAAAGGTGCTACCACTAGCTATGCATTATTGAACTAGTCATATCACAGAGTCATATTACGATCACAGGGAGTGGTGAGACTTCTGATTATCAGTCTCCTCCACTGTGTACCCCAGAACAAATCCATTTTCCTCTCTTGCAAAATAATTCCAGTGAGAATGTTCTATGTGCCAAAAAATGTCCATTCTTAGGTATGAAGGTATGTTATGAAGAAGAGGCAGGATCTATATATTTCTTTATAGTAGTTCATGGCAAATGCTCAATTTAGTGTCTGCAGAATGAGTTATTATATAAATTAAAATCTTTATATATTAGTTATCTATTCCTGTGTAACAAATTATCTCAAAATTTAACAACTTAAAACAACAGACATTAACTCAGTGGGTCAGAAAACCACAGTGCCTTAGCTAGCTACCTCTGGTTCAAAGACTCTGATGAAGTTGCAATCAAGCTGTCTTCTGGAGCTACAATCCTTTAGAGGCTCAAATGGGCCTGAAGGATCTGCTTTCAAGCTCACTCGTGTGACATTAGCACATTAGCAGGTTATAGTTGGACTCACTTCCTCATCATGCTGTGTGGGATGCTCACAAAATAACATCTTGCTTCACTCAGTATGAGTGAGAGAGAGAGAGAGAGAGAGGGAGAGAGAGAGAGAGAGAGAGAAAGAGAGTGTCAGCATTTGTTCAAGATGGAAACCACAGTGTTTTTCTTTTCACAGCGATTCTCAGAAATGCCTTTTCATCACTTCTTCTATATTCCGTTTCTTAGAAAGAGACGGAAAGAGCCAGTAAGTCCAGCTCACACTCAAGAGGAGGGGATTACTCAGGGAGTGAATACCAAAAGGTTGGGATCATTGAAGGGTCTTCTTAGAGGCTGCCTACCACAAAGTACAGACGACAAAGTATTGCTCTATCATTCTGAATGTAATACGCCTACCAGGAATGGCCACGTGTAGCTTGGCAAGCAAGACAAATAAAGAGAAAGTGGCTTAGCACCTCATATCTGAAAACTATCATGTAGGAGAACTAGCTTCACACTTTATTGGACCTCAGAATGTGTCGTTTTTGAGGTTTATTAATGATTACTGTTGAGGACAAAAATGTGCCACTTAAATATCACATTGATAGCATGAATGTTAACCAGTGACTTCTTTTTTAAATCCCTTATGTGATTATTTAATAAAAATCTCAAATACCCAGTGATACTCAGCAAAATGAATAGAAGAAACCCTGGTGTTGCAGTTATTAATTATGGAAAATCATTTGATGTAACATCTTTAAAAAATCAAGTTACAAAAGGGAACTATTATCTTCTCTTTACAACCATAATTTTTTATTTCAACTTTTTTTTAAACAACTCTATGAGTATTGCTTAATGTGAAAGAAGAAAGAAAAAGAACTTCCTACTTCCACTGTTCAATTTGCTTTTATTAATTGAAATATTAATACAGTAGAAACAACTAGAATATTCTTATAGTTGCCACATTTCTTGATATCTTGGAATTACCTACTGTGCCTGAAATGGCTAGTAAAGAGAATACCTGAATTGGTCTTTCTAGGATTAGGAAGGTCTAGACCTAATTGGAGAAGGGCAAATTCAATTCTCATGCGAGGTACATCCTTCCTATTTCTGGGGCGGTATATTTTTTCTGGAAGAGAATGGAGAAAACATTCAACAGTTGCTCTGGGGGACACCTGCAAAGCAAGTGGACACAGAAAATGGGGGCAGCAAGGAGAGAAAAGCCTGGCAAAGATCCAAGTGATTACTCAGACCCCAGTCTCCATTCATGAGAGAGAATAAACAGGCACCCAGCAAGTTGCTCAAGGTCACATGCAAGTTAGCGCTGAAGTTGCCAACAAGTAGAAACCCCTCCACTTTCCAGCATTCCCTGTAGTGCATGGCAATCACCAGCTACTCTGAATGCTCCAGCCATCTCTTTATCTGACGGCTCTCCTTCTGGCCCCTCTCCCCTTCTCAGATCTGAGTCAGAAATTCTCCAATCAGCAGGCCTCTAGGGCAGTCCCACTCCACTCTGCCTCTGCTGTTACCTCTGCCAACTTCCCCAGACCTAAGAATTTATGAACTTCATGAAAAATAGTTTCTTTCAAAAATGCAGAAATTGAGCATATGTAGATTTATAACCCTGCATCTTCCCAGCAAGCAGGAACCTGTAGGTAATGATTGACAGTTCCTCACTGAATGTGTGGATTGCTCCAGTAGAAAGCCATGGGATACATTTCTGGGAAGAGGATGAGCATTTCTGTTCCCTTTTCATACTAGCTGGCTGTTTTTTTGTTTACTCTCTCCTCTTCTTTTTTTTCTCCCTCTCTATTGTTCTTTCTTTCTATTTATTTGAGATTGATTGATCACCTGCTGTGCACATTAGGAAGGAGAGATTCTTCTTTAGTTCATTTGGAAATCCAGTTTCTTGGCGATCATATAGGAGACACAGTAAGAGCAGGTGCTCCTGACCCAGAGTGCTTGGGTTCAAATCCAGACTGCACTTCCTCATAGCTGGTGCAAATAATAGTACTTTCTCTTCAGCTATTGTGAGGACCCAACAAATATGTAAAAGCTTTAGCAGGCCTTTTAAGAGTTAGCTATTCTAATCAGCCTATTATTACAAATTCCCCTACACATTTAGACAATCTCTAGGGCTAGGGAGGGACATAGATTTGAACTGAGTAGATCACTGACTGAGATTATAGCACTGAATTGCAAAATAATCATTACTTTGAGTGACTTTACCTAGAAGTGAAGAAATGATATATTTTTGTTCTTAGGTGGAAACAGGGATATGGGGTAGAAATTCAGGTGAGTCAGAGGAATTCATTTTTAAATTAGTGTTGTTATTTGAGTGTGTGAATTGTGAAAAGATTATAGTTACTACTCATAGAATCACAAAGTAACTGGCTCCATGAACAAATTTCAATGACCCCTATACGCTTTTTATAATCATCTCCCTTAACTACTACTTCACCTTTTATTTTGAGTTGTTTTCTAGAAATGATGAAATTTCTAAAGACAAAGGAGTTGAGATTCTGAAGGCCCGGGGCAGATTTCCTGATGCAAGGACTCTCCATTCCCCTCAACCCTTCTTTGTATGTGGCCCCTCCTTAAAAAGCCCATGATCTCCACTGGTTGGAGAGATGGATTTAAGGCAGCTTCTCCCATTTTCCTGATAAGACATCTGTCGTATTAAAAATTCCTTTATCCTGGGAAATCCTTGTCTTAATAATTGAAGCTTTGTGTGAGGAGCAACTGGACCTAGACTGAACCTATCTTGCACTTTTGACATCAATAGAGCATAGCAAGACCTTAACTAGGGATGGAATAGGAGGTTCGTATGCAGAATAGAAGACTTCTTGGGGTAGGTATATCTTTGCTGAAACCGAACAAGACTAGGGGGAGATGTGGTGTTAGGTAGAGGGACTTCCACCGCTCCTAGAGACAAAAGCAGTGGGTCACCCCACCTTGGTGCTGCCTAGCAATTGCCACACCTGGGGAAAGGAGGAACAACACCCTGCCAATCTGCAAAAGAATGCAGAGAATTCTAGAGACTGGGCACAATAGGATCTGGAAAATGACCTAGAGTAACCTAAGACTAAATATCATGTTATTGACTGTCCATCAAAGTGGTTCAATGGTGACATTTGAATAATGAGAAGGTCCCAATCCAGACAATATAAAACAGGATCCTGGACTATAACCAGGGCCTCTTGTTACAACAGGGGAGCCTGTTTGTTGTCTGTGGCAAATGTATCTTGGTCTTGCTCTATAAACCTATCTTGCTCTTCCTCAATAAACTTTGTTTCATACTGGCTCTGCTGTCAGTGTGTCTGGTCATTCTTTAGCCAAGAGTGTACGAGGAACCTATAACAGACTGCCAACCCGACAATGGGACAAGTGATCCAGGTTGAGGGAACCCCATTTGCTCTAGACAAGAAGTGAGAAAGAGATTAACAATCCCCAAATGGGCATATTCAGCAAGCTTGGAGGCAGCATCTAAAAGGAGTTGTGTTAAGGAGCTGAGGCTGAATAGGTGAGGAGAGGCCAGATTACGAAGGAACTTGTAAAGCCATTGTAAGAAGCTGTTGAGACAACACTGTGGAGTCTTTAGGCGTTTAAACAGGAGATTTATAAATTTACTTCAATTTCAAATATTTAAGTTTTATTTTTAGCCATTTGATTTTCCTAATGGGCACTCACTTCATTACCTATATAGATGTTTTCATACTTTGGTAGAGGACTGTATGGAAGAGGCAGAAAATGGAAGAAGGGAATAGCATCTATAGTTAGTAAGAGAGAGATTACTGTGAGCTGTTTTCTTTTTTACAATAGAAAGAATATAACTCTATTTCTTTTTTTAAGATTTCTACCTCGCTCCATGAGTGTTTTCTGCAGAAAGGTGAACATCCTTTGACTTTTTGAACCTCCAAGGGAACCATTGCCAAAAGGAACCAAGAGAAAGAGACCTCAAGTCCTCAATAAAAGAATGTATTGGTAGAGAAAGAAAAGGAAGCATTCCACATGTATTCCCCAATGAAACCTCCTCCAGCTTTCACTTGTTTTATGCTCACTCTTATCCTTCCTCCACAGTACACACATATATATTTTTTAAGATGAAGCATCTGTAAAACATTTGGTTACTGAGATATTCAAACACATTGAGTCAAGTGATTGCCAAACAGCTTGATTTTCACTCTCATATTCTATCAGAAGACCTTGTGATCATTCTGTGATGATGAAGAGAAACAGAAGGATTTAATACCAACATTGAAGCTGTCTCTTAATCATTGAGCCATTTCTTACTCTATTTTTGGAATATGCTGATAAAGAGATGGAAATGGATCCCTTTAGAAAGGGCAAGAATGATTTGTGGAAAATATATAAGGGAGTCAGAATGGACATTCAAAACATCTCTGTTCGGTCTGCATTTCATTTTCTTTTTAAAAGGATAGAAAAGTCTTCTTTGAAATAAAGTGGATCATTCAAACATGGCCAATAGTCATGCAATTTTAACTACAAATCAGATTTGAGTGTCTCAGAAAGAAAGTGTGAAAAATCATGAGCTGAAGGAGAAGGTCAGGAGGCTCCTGTTGTCTGTAACAATCTCTCTTTCTTATCTTCACTCCATGTCACCACCAAGAGTGGCAAGGGACCCTCATTGTCTCAAGGCAAAGATCCATGAAAATCAACTATTGTATTTAGTGCTTATTTAAAATGTAAAGAATGTCTTTTATTTGGGAAGGCTGAGGTGAGGACTGCCTGAAGCCATGAGTTTGAGACCAGCCTGGGCAACATAGTAGGACCCCATTTCTACAGAAAATAGGAAAATTAACTGGGCATTGTGGCATGCGCCTGTAGTTCCAGCTACTCAGAGACTGAGCTCGGCTGATTGCTTGAGCCTAGGAGTTTGAGGCTGCAGTAAGTGATGATCATACCTCATGCCACTATATTCCAGCCTGGGTGACAGAGCAAGACCCTGTCCCCAAAAAGGATATCATTGATTTTACCTTAATTTTAAAACTTTGTTTATAAAAATTCTCTCTCATGTCTATTTATCCATGTGTTCATTTCTAGGAGTTTTCAAAGTTTTCAGTTTAACCAAGTTCTCCCAACCCTAATTGTCCAGAAAGTCTGACATTATTCAACCTTAGATCTCCAATCATAATTGTTATGAGGTGTCTAACCTACTCTATATTGCTTTGTAAACACTCTCAAGGATTTCATGGGTGTTAAAATTAACCAGATTATACTGTAAGTATGTTAGAACTGAAGAGAGTATCTAGTCATTCAATGTTCTTTTTTTCTCCTTTTTTATACCCCCCCGTGACAATGTTACATGGGACATCAGTGTAACCGATGTATCAACTGGTGAATATATAATTGCTTTTTCTGAGCCAGGGAGAAAGCACTTGGAACACTGCCTATTCAGTCTTGGCAGTCTCTTTTCTCAAGAACTATCTTGCAGTCTAAGGCAACTCTGTGGAAACTTAGGAAAGCACTAAGCACTGGGTTTCAACCCACTCGTTTTACTAATGAGAAATCTAGGATCCAAAGAAGTGAGTTGACTTATGTAACATCACAAAGATAGTGACCACCAAACCTAAGACTTTGACCCAGAGGTTCTCATACCAAGTCCTGGCTCTTTCAACTATAGGGTCCTAGATATAGAAACCATGTGTTTTATTTATTTTTACTTCTCTCTCTCATTCAAATCAAGTGGTGAGTCTGACATAGGCTATTTATTCACTAGTTGGAAATATTTAGCAATACGTAGAAGAGTTGAGTGAACCATTAGTGTTGGGGATTTAAGATTTAAATAAACAACAAAGGTATGGAGTAATGGAATGGGGACATTGAACCTAATGCAAGGAAGAGATGGGCTGATTGTAAAAACTGTGTACCAATGTTTTTCAGATCAGTACCAGCTTTTGGCTAGATTCATGATGATGAACTACATTCCAAATAAAATATTATAGGTTGTGAAATATATTGCTCATTCTGAGCTATTTCTTTGTAATATGACTTAATTATACTGGCTGAAGTAATAAGAATGCCAATAATGTCAGACATACCCATACCCAAAAATAAATACAAAACATTTTTAACTCTAGTACGCATGCCTTTTGGATTACATACTATTTTTGGATTATTCTCACATTGTTTCTCCTCATTAACACTAATGATGAAGGACTAATAGTGGAATTAGCTGATGGAAGAACATCACATGTCATAACAAATTCTTTCTATCTTTTATAACAAAGACCACACTTGAATGCTAACTCGTTGAAAAGTAGAAATTATAGAAAACTGCAATTACTTTTCACCAAAAAAGGAATAGAGATACTGATGCTTTGCATATCGAAGTCCAAGTGCTTTAAAAAAGCAGTCATACATAAATGTACAAAAAAGAAATTCAGTTTTAAAATATAGTAAGTAATATAAATTACTTTCACCCCAAACAATTACTTTCATCTAACATGTTCAGGTGTTAGTATTGCAAATATTTTGCAATCACTGTGGCATCATTTGGAAATTAATTTGGATTATTACTATTGGGGACATGTGTTTTGGATTTCCAAGGAGAGTTCTGACTCCCAGGGCAGTCCTGATTGTCAATATCCTGTCCTATTATTAAGCCATGTGTTCCACGAATTTTCACGATTTTTGTTAAGGAAAATATTCACTAAGATCCCAGTTAAGTTGTTCTGATAATAGATCATCATTCCCATTCTCCAGTCTTCGAAGTCCACATAAGCCAGAGTTTATTCCGAAGCTCTGATGCTTCCGTGGGGACAGAGAAGAGGACAACCTAAACATTCCAATCCATTGTGGGGAAAATATGAGGCATCATCTATTTCAAACTATAACAACCACAGAGACTCAGAATTCCACAGGGTAAGACAAGCAGATGCAGATCCATTTTCAATCCAAAGTTTGCCCTCGTCCAAAGGTAGGTTGTCAGGATGGCTTTGGTCTTTCACTGACCCAGATCCCTGGGATGGTGCTAGAAGCTGTTTGGGTGCCCCTCGGGGAGGCTTATTAGAGCTTTCCTCTCTCCACTCTCTTACTTAAATTGCATAAAAAGACTGCAGATTCCAAACCTTATGGTTTGATGAATGTAGTGCAGATGGAAAACATAAGAGAGGTCAGAGTTGGTTGCCATTGGGCTAAGGTTGCTCTATTTTTATGTAAGCAAAAATGATGACTCAGAAAATATAAAAGTATTGTTCATGCAGAGCTAATGTTAAACTAATGAAACTTCTTTAATAAATAACAGAACGTGTCCATGGTAAGAGTTTCATCTAACAGTTCACATGACTTTAAATACTGTTCAGCCACCCGCATGTCATAAGCAATATCAGAAGATGAGAAAATGGTGGCATCTGTTTTTCTTAATATGTGTGTGTATATATGGGTGTCACTGTCTTGAATCCATTTAGAAACTAATGAGTATAAATGTACTCTAAGGAAATCAATTAATATATATCTTTATTATTATTATTTAAATTCATTTACTTTTAAACTTCACCCAACAACAGGGCAGGAGATTAACAATACTAGAGTTCAAAGGCTTACCCGATTTGGAGTATTGTCCAGTTTTTTAAAATTTGCCTTGGCCTTGATATATCCATCAGGTAGTGGCAATGCCATTGGATGGGATCCTAGTGGATGAACAGTTACTTCCTCCATGAGTTAGACATCCTCACAGGTGCTCTAACTGCTATGGAATCCTCAAGTACCCCTTTAATAAGCTCCCACAAGTGGTCTCATGATCAAAAAGCTTTAGGACCCCATAACCAGGATTTATCTTGGGCTGTGGCTATGCAGCTGGTTATACAGCTGGGAAACTAGATGAAAGAACAGTCAGTCAATTCATTTTTGGCCATTTCCATGATTGCCAGTAATTGCTCCAGCTGTACTGATGTATAGTGATCACTATTCATTGTAAAGATGAAAAAATGAACATGGATGTCCTTTTGTCTTTTTATTTTATACACATTGACCTGGCCATATGCATGCAGAATAATTCATTCAACTTGTAGCACCTAGCTTCTAATTCTCCATTGCAGAATGCCACTATTAAATGATTACCAATGGCTGCTAAAAACAAAGTGAAATAAAACCCTCTAGCAACTGGGAGCCTTAATTAATGCAAAGAGTAGTTCAGCGGCTGGATGGATGGAGAGGATGGCAAAATGCCAGTGGTCCAACATCTGCAGTATTTAGATGCTCAAAGTTGCATGCCAGCAGGTCAGTTTAGCAGGTCAGTTTAGCCCTTGCCTTTGCCCAAAAAGTTGGAATGATAAGAAGATTACTAAAAGAGTAAGCTCCAATGGGGAGCCCAAGGAATCCCAAATGCTGTAAGACAATAAGATATGCCATTGTGCCATTACCCTTGGACTTCAGTCATCTGTACTCCTGAAGGACAACTGCCTCCTTTCTGTTTCCTCTGTCCATATTGAACAGGTTCCTCAGAGATGGCTTTCAAAAGTCTGTGTGAAGTGCCAGCCTCAAAAATGTGGAAGCCTGCTGAGAACACTGCCAGACAACTCAGAGATTTTTAGATTTTTTTTTTTTTGTCAAAAAGAAAAAAACGGCTCTTCTTGGGTCCTGTGGCAATTGGCCTTGAAACCTGAACACAGTTTTATTCTTCATTTGAGAACACCAGTGGGTTCTTCCAAACACAATTTCTTGTCTCTTATTCAAGGGATCTTGGTTCTGTTGAATAGAAGATTAAATTTCTAACAGAAGATTTTTTTTAATTAGTTGAATGAATGAATGCTATCAGGCGTATGTATAATAAAGGATGTGTCTCTCCATAGGAGAAAATACAGGAAGTTTTTAGTGCAAAACTCTCCTTTTTAAAATAAAATGTGACTATTAGTTAAATGTCATATTTGTATTCTAGAAAGCAAATTTAAAAAAAAATGCTTAGCCATGCCAAGCTCAAATCCTTTTTCTGAATTGTCTTCAGTTTCTAACATTCAGCTGCTCTCACGTTTTTCCCTGTAACTGAGCCAGGTCTCCCATCCACATTAGGTTTTGCGTTTTAACTTTTACCTGGACTTAGTGTATGCTCTAAAACAATCACTTTGTCACCCTAGGCTTTAGTTATTTCGTTAATAACAAAGGTTAAGCCTGGACTTCTCCAGATGCTGGGAGATCTTAAACTAGAAATTACTTACAAGGTGGGGGAATAGTGATTAACTTTGTGTTAAGAGCTCTTGAGACATGGCTCTTTACCTCTCCCTCTGTCCTCGTCATAATGAAAATTTCCTTTTACTGTAGAATGAAGGCCGTATAACACCAGGTATCCTCAGCAAATTGCTATCCGATTCAATTTAACAAGGATAGAATTGATTATATGAGGAATGCATAATATTAATCCTCATTATTACATAAAACTTTCTTTCTTATGACTTACTTTAACATGCATTATCTCATTTTTACTCTCACAACACCTTATAAACTACTAATGAGGTGATGCTCTGTGATTCGCACCCTTACGATTTTCAGACTTTCAATGACAGGGCTGACCCAGGTTCTATCGCACCCATTTTTCTTAGTTTGCTATTTTCAGAAAAGCTAGTGTTTGGCTCTAGTAATAACCCAAAGAGGAGCTGCAAAGCGGATCCTGGGAGTGAACCTGGATTCCAGTCCTAGCACCAACTCTTTGAAGATTTAGGGGACCAAGTCAATTCTTCTCTTGAGATTTTAGTTTCCTCAGTTGCAAAATGAAGGGGTCTGCCCTGGTGATCTCGAACTCCCTTCTAGCTCTGTGATTCTTTGGAACTGCCAGCACAGAACCATCTAAATTCTAGGCACTGAGTTTTCAAATTATTTAAAAAATGGATCATAGTTCACTTCTTAAATTAATAGTAATATTAGTGACTCCCCTGTGGCTAAGTACTTGATTTGCTCCTGGTTCTTGGTTTGGTTCATCTAACTCCAGCTAGGGTAATAGAGGGAAAATTTGAAAGTCTGAGATGGGTGTGGTAAGATGCAGAAAGATCTCTGGGTTGGAAAAAATATTAGTAATATTAATTGGGGAAGGAGTGTTAGCTCTTAATTGTGTGAAATACAATGTTAACGATTTCATATGCTGTGTCTTATTTAATTATTT
Organism: Cheirogaleus medius; assembly: GCA_008086735.1. Classification (NCBI taxonomy): domain Eukaryota; kingdom Metazoa; phylum Chordata; class Mammalia; order Primates; family Cheirogaleidae; genus Cheirogaleus; species Cheirogaleus medius. The sequence continues at coordinate 57,834,283 of VBSM01001562.1, forward strand.
AGGTAACTCTCTGTCATGTTCATGAGTAGTCTTATTTTACCTATGGAGAAACTGAGGCTTAGTGAATTTAGATTACTTGACAAAAGCCACACAGCAAATCTAGAGTTCAAACTTGTGTGTGATTGAATCTACAGTGTTATTAAGGATTACCTACCACTGCCTGCTAAGAAATTAAAAGGCACACACAAGCACACATGTGCACACACACATATACACACATATGTGCCCCAGATAATGTCTCTGCATAAAAGTAAAGAAACACTTACTTGACAAATGGATTACATGTATATATGCAGATGACCGTGTTTCTGTGGGTGACCATGCTCTGTACTGATTTTAAAGGGTCTGAACAAAGTCATATGGACCTAAGGTGCCATGAGTCATTTTAGGGGAACTGTGACAAAAGACTTCTGATTAGCTACCAATGTCGAGTTTCTTCTCTGCTTTATTTTGTAATCCCTTCCACCTCCATACTATAGAACACAAATACAGAGGCAAGAAATATGCTCAGTACATTTTGAAAATCTCCACCATTCATGAGAACCAGCGTGCTGTTGTAGTGGTGGGTGGAATGTGAAGTTTGTCACTTTGAGAGAGGTGCTTGCAGATGGCAACTGACTTTATTTGCAATCTGGAGACTTCACTGAAGTAGACGTTTCTTTTCAAATGAAGACTACCTATTCAGTAGAAAAGGGGGGTTTTCTTAGGATAATACTTTTGCACAAATAATATTATCACATGAGTTGATTACTTGGGAAACCAGAGCAGAGCAATCAAATTGCTTTTAAGAGTTTATGTATTGCACCCAAATTCCCCTGGAATGTATTTCCTATATTGAGTAGTCATGAGCCATCGGCTGACCAGAAACATCTATCTTTCTGTCTTGTGACACAGCTATCATTTCTTTTCTTTAAGAAGAAAGACTAGTTTCATTTGGAAGTTATTACCCCTTAGATGACAAATCCTGCCCCAAGATGCCTAATATTTACTTTGCCTTTGAAGCATGATAGCTAAAGTTATTTCCCCATCTACATGATATTTTTAACTTCTTAAATCTTGTCTAGTTATGACAGAGACCGAGTCCGCGATGTAAATGTGCCTCATTAATCAACTCTATTATTTGGGAGAGTAATGAACATTTTGCTATTTGACATGTGGTAGTGATTTATAGTAACAGTAACAGGAATTCCTAGTTTACAAAAGTGCACATGTATGATTTTATTTCTTTTGGTGTGTAAAAAACAATCTCTCTGTTGCTTTCCTTGGGGGGAAAATGGCGGGAGCAAGGAATTTATCAGGGGGCTTAGACCTTAAACTGCATTTAGATTTATAAGTAACTAACCAGCTTAGAGCAAAATGTTGTGTGAGCTATGTAATGTGTAAAATCTGGTGTTTATGTAGTTCTCGGGCTGGCTCAATACCAGTTACTAGTGAGTGATATCTAAACATAAAATAATTTCTACATAAACTGTGGGTTTGTAAAAATGTAAGCACTATATTTTTGTGTAGTCTGAAAGAAGGTATTCTTTGAAATAGATTATTAGTATAGGGCATTATTCCACCCACTGTATTTTTGTAAGTTTTTCTTTTCTTTCTTTTCCTTTTTCTTTCTTGGAAGACTGATTAGGGACTTGGGTCTTTACCAAAAAGTCAACATGTACTTATAAAAATCTTGATATGTGATACATTGACTAAAATGAAGTTTATGATTTACTCCAAGTTGACTTTGCTACTGTGCAACGAAAGCTTTAAATGAATGCATAGTCATTAGGAATGTGTACCCTCCAACTAAGCTATTAGAGTACAGGCGGGCTTCTTGGTAGTATTACCTTACACACAACACCAATGCTATGTTAATGATTAAATATATAGGAAAAAAATGCCATTCGGCTGGAAGCGGAAAGAAAAATGAGATTAGAAAAGATTTTCAAATCATGAGAATTAAGCATTAATGGGTGGTTGTTTAGATTTAAGAAATGCAATCCTGTCTTCTACAGTGGGCTACAAAATTAGGTATATATCCCTTTTAACAAATTCCACATGTAATGAATGAACATGTCAGTGGAGCAGTTTTGATGGTTTTTTGAAAAGCTCTTTTAAGGCTTCTTTGAATAGTTGTATTTCTTCACGATCCTCTTGTTAGAGTTACTTCTAGTGGTTCAAAGTGTTCTTTGACATCTGGAGAAAGACCAATCAAAACCAGAAGGCAAAAGTAGGGTTAGGGTAGCTGGGTGGTGTTGACAAAAAAAAGATGCTACCCATACATGATCCAGAATTTGAGGCTAAAAGATAAGTCCAGTGGTTCCTCTCTAATCCTATACACATCCTACTAAATGAGGCCAAGGCTGGCAAGACACTTCCTGGTGGTTAGTGCTCCAGAAAGAGAACAGTTTCCTGCTGTATCAGTGGTGATTCCTTCTGTTTCAAATGACAGAATCCCCTCCAAAAATGGCTTAAGAAAAGAAAAGTAATATATTTTCTCACCAAATGAAAATCTCAGGCCGAGTGTGGTGGTTCATGCCTATAATCCTAGCACTCTGGGAGGCCAAGGCAGGAGGATTGCTTGAGC